>JAJFPB010000002.1:5365000-5965000 GCA_020881915.1 Paramyrothecium sp. XJ0827 | reverse complement strand
CAGCTGGCTATTACTTACACCATTGACTGTTACCGCGACCTTGGACCTGAGGCTCTCGCCACGGTCATGATAGTTCGAAACACAATGTCGTTCGGTATTGGCTACGGGTAAGAGTCTCAAGCAAACCAACCATTCGTCTCATGACATTCAGCTGACTAGACGACTCGCAGCGTAACCCCTTGGGTGACAAATATGGGGTATCAAAACGCGTTCATCCTTGCGGCGTTTGCTGGCCTCGCCCACAATTTGACCATCTTCCCGGTGATCCGATGGGGCCGTCATCTTCGTGAGCAGAGCGCTGGTCGTTATTGGAAGACAGTGAGGGATGGAGGCGACCTTCCCATCACACACTGAATTCTTTGTCTACCCATGGACGATTGATGAAAGTGTGTAGGCAAATGCGGGCGGGTGCACTTGACGACGCGAGTAACCAGCGGCGATATTCTCTGGGTGATGAAGGAATGTAGTGAGGTCAATGCTATGTAGCTTGGGCATGAGAATTCCCCTTTTTGAACTTAAAGAATATGTCTGGTGTCCGACCTCTAAACGTATCCTATGGCAAGCAGACAATATTTGATGGCTCACGTTAATCTGTCGAAATGCCCTCATTGATTCGACTTTTTGTCTGAAAAGGAACAAGTCTCTTAAAGTAGACCTCCACATTGAGTCAGCGGGCAACCATCGCAGCTGACATTACTTCCTACGAATAAAGCCAAGAAAGCCCTTGCCATATTTGTTGAACTCGCTTCTGAATCGGTCGCATGGTCGAGCTTGTGTGTGTACGTATTCTCCCATCACCCACATCAAACAAGCGTCGAGGGGGCCGTCCGGTGGGTCTCAAGCCGGACAAGTGGAGTAGTCTGAATAATTACTGGATTAGGCAGTACTGCAACTGCCGTTCTCGTGGTACTCGGTAAGTCCTCATTTAGTCTAGCGACCAAGAAGTTGGAAAGCATGTTGAGAAGAGAGAGCTTTGACAAGTCGGTTGTGCACAATCTGGAATGATTTGGCTGGCGAAGAACTTAGTTTGTGCCAAAAGAACTTGGCTGTATGCAAGGCAATACCAAGGCATTTATTTAGGGGACAGAAGGGCCGGACAAGCAGGTTTGTTCTTTTCAAGCCACTGATACGTTGAGTTCGCAAACGACCCTGGAACGACCCTGTAATAACCAGGAAACATTCAGAATGGGTGAACATTGGATTGAGCCTACACAAAGCCAAGCGAGAGTAGATATTGGTAAGTGTTGTTTCTCGACTACTTGAAAGATTTGTCTGACAACGATGAGATGTAACAGAGGAGACACATAGTATGTATTTCTTTTCGGAAAAACCATTGGTCAGATTGGAAGCCGAGGATGCAAATGCTCATTATTGAACAGATCAGCCAATCAAGCAGCACATATCATGTCAGTGAAGGCCCACAGGATGCTAAATCTTTTCAAGTAATTGACTTGCAACAGCCCTTGAAGAATATCAACACCTCTATTACGAGTCAATCAAGAAACCCGAAAAGTTTTGGGAGACGCTCAGTCACGAGCTTCTGTCCTGGAAACATGACTTTCACACGGTGAAGGCAGGCAATTTAGCAGACGGCAATGTGTCATGGTTTCTGGGTGGTGAGCTCAATGCATCCTATAACTGCATCGACCGCCATGCATTGCAGGACCCCAACAAGACTGCCATCATTTTTGAGTCCGATGATGGTACCACAAACAGGAACATCACCTATGGACAGCTTGTGCAACAGGTTTCCCAATTGGCTTATACACTGAAGGCCCTAGGGGTGAAGAAGGGCGACATCGTGGCGATTTATCTGCCGATGGTACCGGAGGCTGTATTCGCCATGCTAGCCTGCGCCAGACTTGGAGCTGTTCACTCCACTGTTTTCGCGGGCTTCTCCTCCGAGTCTCTCAGAGATCGCATCAGAGATGCCCAGAGCAGAGTCCTCCTGACGGCTGATGAGGGGCGCCGGGGCGGCAAGACGATTGGCCTAAAGAAGATCGTGGATGAGGCACTCAGAGGCTGCCCTAACGTCAGCAGTGTCCTTGTTCTGAAACGGACTGGTGGAACAATTTCCTGGTCTGAAGGAAGAGATAGGTGGTGGCACGAAGAAGTTGAGAAATGGCCAACGTACATTTCTCCCGAACCCGTGTCCTCAGAGCATCCACTATTTCTCCTTTACACGTCGGGGTCGACGGGAAAACCCAAGGGCATCATGCATACGACGGGAGGCTACCTAGTTGGCGCTGCAGCTACTGGTAAGTACGTCTTTGACATCCACCCGTCAGATCGGTTCTTCTGTGCTGGAGATGTCGGCTGGATCACTGGCCATACCTACGTCGTCTACGCGCCCTTGTTGCTTGGCGTTTCCACGGTCGTGTTCGAAGGCACGCCGACCTTCCCCAACTACTCAAGATACTGGAGTATCATCGACAACCACAAAATTACTCAGTTCTACGTGGCCCCCACTGCGTTACGGCTTCTCAAGCGAGAGGGTAATGAGGCTATCGTTACGCACGACATGCGCTCCCTGAGAGTATTGGGATCCGTCGGCGAGCCCATTGCTCCCGAAGTCTGGAACTGGTACCGTGATGTTGTTGGTCGTGGTCAATGCCATGTGGTAGATGTGAGTCCCAGCTTACTGCATTTCAGAAGTATGATTGGCACTGACACGGGACATGCCAGACGTACTGGCAAACTGAGACCGGCTCGCATGTCATAGCCCCCCTTGCTGGGGTCACACCAACAAAGCCGGGCTCGGCAACGCTTCCATTCTTCGGCATCGAGCCTGCAATCATCGATCCTTTAACAGGAAGTGAGCGGCACGGAAACGATGTGGAAGGCGTTTTAGCAATCAAACAGTCTTGGCCAGGCATGGCCCGGACCATTTGGGGAGCGCATAAGCGATACATTGATACCTACTTCAGCGTGTATCCAGGCTTTTATGTAAGTCGAACCACGCACGCAAAGATGAACGGGTCTGGAAAGAAACTGATAATTCCAGTTTACGGGAGACGCCGCCTATCGGGACCAGGATGGCTACTACTGGATTCGTGGTCGCATTGACGATGTCATCAATGTCAGTGGCCATCGCCTTTCTACAGCCGAGATCGAGGCAGCGCTTTTGTCCCATGCCGCAGTCGCTGAAGCTGCCGTTGTTGGTATCAACGATGACTTGACTGGCCAGGCAGTCAATGCCTTTGTTAGCATTAAGGCAGGACACAGCCGGTCGGACGAGCTGACGCGAGAGCTGAGCGTCCAGGTGCGCAAAGTCATTGGTCCTTTTGCTGCACCCAAGAATCTGTTTATCGTTTCGGATCTTCCAAAGACGCGATCTGGTAAGATAATGCGGCGTATCCTACGCAAGATAATTTCAGGTGAGCAGGGTCAACTTGGTGATTTGTCGACACTTTCTGATCCCACTATTGTGGATCACATTTTGGACATAATCAGCAACAAGACACAGACGAAATAGGTTCTTAATGATTTAACACTGCATGTTTCAAACTATGATAATTTACTCGTGATTGCCAACCACTCGGTTGCGACGTAATCTAAACCTTCGCGAAGCCATGGTTCATTGAGCGTGGCGAATGCTTCAAAGCCATGATCTCCTGGCTCGATCTTCCAATGAACCTTAGCAGCTGGTTCCACTGCACGAAGCGCTTCCAAGAAACGGAGAGTCCCCTCGACAGGCACTGCGCTATCCCCATCCCCATGCATGATGAACAAGGGCGGCAAAAGTGAATCACCTTGCCTTGCTGCGCGACACCCATCGGATTTGAGCCTATCCAGGACGAAAAGCTCTGGGTCCTTGCCAAGAAAATCGAGAAAGCGTCCTGTCTGCACAGATGCCAAGGCAACTGCAAGGCGATCTGGAGGATCGGCTTCCGTGATGGGAGATCGTGTGGCGGCTGCTTTCAGGAAATCGTCGACAAGACTAGATTGAAAATTCGGGACGTTGACTATGGGCTTGTTGTATTCCTTGGTGTAATGATCTGCTTGCATATCGAGCATGGGATAAATCAAAATCATGGCTTTAGGCCGCACAAAGTGTGACAATACGGATTGCGTGGCCAAGTAACCGCCTGAAATAGATGTCAACGCGAGGTCAAACTGGCGACACCATTTTTCATATGGTCATGATGACAGGCACTCACCCGCACTCTCTCCAACTAGTAATAAACGATCAATATCAATCGCAACGTCACCCCTGCCGATATCGGCCAAATGCTGCTGAACACCGCCACCCAGAAACCATTTCCAGAAGGATTTCATGTCATGGAGAATATCCAGACCTTTCGCTTCTGGAAGTAGCCTGTAATCGGGGCTCACGATGATGGCGGACTGTTCCACGGCGAAGTCGAGGATCCATTTGGAGAACCACGCCGGGAAGAGACTGGAGCCAGTAATCTGTCTTGATGTCAGATTCAATTCAGGGTGCTTCGGTGCACCATTTCACTCACCAGAAAGCCCCCGTGTATCCTCACGATGACGGGATGGACCTTTCCACCAGACAGTGACCTTGGTATGAGGATGTCGGTACTGATCTGGTGCGTAGCAGATGTGTATTTGGCTCTGTGGATTTGGAACGGGTCGAAGTTTTCTTTGGGAACACTCTGAAGGAGTGCAACCAAGCTGTCGAACTGCGCGTTGCGCTCTGCCGCCTTGGGAAGCGTCATGTTGGGACACAATTGTTATGCGAGTGCGCGGTAGAAAATTAAGTGCTTGAACCGTACTATTTATTCTAAGCTTTCGTTTTACCGAATCGGGCAACTGGCCGCAGTCGAAGCCACTAATACAGACCCGCCCATGATATACTAGTATATTAGATAAGCCAGCTCATTAGATGGACCAGCTCATTTTGTCACGACTTGAACAAGGGTCAGCATGAACTCCACCTTGGAAAAACCTAGGACCGCAGCAGCGACTAAACAACCTCCCTCCCCAAGACGGATCGTACGAGCAGGAGTTACAAAAGATAAAGAACTAAGAGAAGGGTCATAAGGCAAGACAAGAGGAACTCGAGGAACGAGTGAAGGAAGGACGCCAGCATAGCGCCCGCGCAGGATATAATTAAGCACCTAATTGCTATCCCCGTCATCGCTGCTTTCGCTATCGTACTCGTCATCATCACTCTCACTGTCCCAGTCGTCATGGTCGCTGTCTCCTTCATCGTCGTCATAGCTATCCCAGTCGCTTTCGACATCACTCCATTCCTCTTCTAAGCCGTGGCGTTGGGCTCCCTGTGCAGATGCCTCTTCCGCTAGGTCGTCGGGGTGTGGATCTTCGCATGGAGTAGGGAGGTAATTTTCAATCTTGCCTTTTTGAGGCTGGCCACGGACTTTCCGAAAATAAAAGTTGATCAGATCAATTGTCATGAGAACATCAGCGCCAGCCTAATGCCAGCGAAGGTGGAGACTTGACTCAGGGAATGATAGTTTATGGAGTTCACCCAACTTAAGCGATAACTTGCCTTTCAAACCTAGTTCCTGCTGTGCGAGCCTCCACCAGGACAAGGGCTGTGCTGTCATTCGTGGTCTGGGTGGAATCAAGTCATGCTTCTCAGATAATTGCAAAAGCTCCATTAAACCACATTTACCGCACCGTTTGAATTTGCAGACTGCAAAATGTGTCACTCTGTCATCCAGAGAGAATCGTTTAGTGCAGTGACAACATTCCCATTTGCCCATGTCCGCAAGATTTCCCTTGGTACAAGTCGAGAGATGTTTGGCTTTCATGGTAACTCGAAAACACTTTTGGCAGCGATTGCATTTCCACATTGTGCAGACCGCGCGATGCGCCTCTCTTTGGGATTGCAATTTTTTCAGTATCTTTCAAGATCGTATCAACGTGCATAGATTGCCTTGTACAGCTCAGTCTCTAATCTATCCGAACACTCAACCACGAATCGATCTGGTCCGTCAGCATATTCTCAGAGCAAAAACGGCGACATTTTCACCTACCACCGTAAGGCAGAATCTGAGAAGCAATGATGCCGCCCAATTTGTTCTCACGGTCTGCAAACCAAAAAAGGTTGGCGGCACCCTCCCAGGATGCCACACCGGCCGGACGACCGGTTTCAGAAGGCTGATGACTGAGTGAAAAGGAGAGGCCCCATCCTTCCGTGTGATCGTCTGGCATGGGGACCAAAGGAGTCGGATTGGCGATCCAGGGCTTGGCCACAGGGACGACCACGTTGCTGTGGCGAGGCAGAGCCGGGATTTGATCCTTGAACATTTCTATGGATCTTGATGTTAGGCCCTGTATTCTGGATTGCAAAATGATTGACAGATGGCAGTTGAGGACCTCACCATCTACAGTCTCCTTCCTTAACAGCCGCACGCCCGACTTTGCGTCAACGCCATCATTTAGAAAGATGGCGAGGATCTCTAAAAGCACAATTAGCTGTGGCACTCAGAACAATACCTAGTGCCTTACTCCTGAATTCAGCGGGCTTGCCAAAGCAGCCATGGCCTCCGGCACAGAAAGGTTGTGTTCCATCGCCAGCATGAGGCAACAGAGGCTTCCGATAAAGATGGTCTCTGTGAGACAAGCTCCCATTGGACGATCGATGATGCATGAATGCAAGATCGCGTTTCTGCTCTTCTGACGGGAAAAAGGAGACGCTCTTGACGTCCAAGGGCTTGAAGATGTAGTTCTCAAAATATTCTGCAAGAGTAAGTCCCATCACTCTCTCTATTAGTACACCAACCCAATCCATTGATGTGCCATATTGAAATGTTTCTCCGGGCTGATTGACGAGAGGACGAGCCATGAAGTCAGACCGCTCGCCACAAAAGTCATCGAACCCCACGGGCTGTCCGTACTCTGCCAGCTTGTGATCCTCAAAGTCGTAGCCGAAACCGGCTGTGTAGACTTAGTGAGCTAATCTTCAAATTGACCGACAACTTTTCTGAGTGGTGGTGACCAACCGGTATGATTGAGCAGCATTCGCAACGTAATGCGGCGCTTCTTCTCAACGAGTTCAAATTCACCCTTGTCATTGCGAGACAAGACCTTGACTTGGCGTAGTTCGGGACTGAGCGACTCTAGTTGTGTAGGGTCATCTAAGTTAAGGATTCCCTTCTCAACAAGTTGCATGCACGCAATTGACGTCGCGATTTTTGTAAAGGACGCCAGCCAGAAGATTGTGTCGGCGTCCATCGGTTTTGGCGATGATATGCCTCGAGTACCGGAGTAGTGCTCGAAGATTGGCTTAGCATCTTGTCGAAAGCCCACGTACAAGAGCCCAGGAACCTTTCTGTCGTTGACCTTTCCGGTGGTGTATTCGTCCAGGATGGACTGCATGTGAGCCGTGTGGCTCTCCGATACGACAGACATAGTTTCAATTAGCGAGACGTTCAGGCTTGCAGGGCTTAACAGGCTCCGCGCATAGTGGTTCATCAGAGACACGGGGTCAAGTACATGCTTCTCGAATATGAGCAGGACGATAAGCAGATACAGGTCCTCGAGGTATCTGCTTGCGACAGCCCCAAATTGCCAGGAATGGAAATACCGCCCAAGCCTAAAATGGGGAGGAATCCAGGTGGAGATCGGTGTTTCTTAGTGCAGCACTATACTGGCAATTACTGATGGCCGGAGCATGAGTTGCCCCGACAAGTGTGGCTGAACGACAGGCTTGTTGGAGAGATTAGCGCCTTTTTCTTACTGCCGGATTAGGAAATTTCGCACCGACCATGGTCAATGAGTGTAATGGTGGTCAAAAATGCTCCTCTGGATAGCATTTAATTAGGGGGGCTCCATACGTTGAATTTATTTGGTGAGCTTGGATTGGTGAATAGAGCTGTGGTTCATACAACCGGAGGATCACAAAGTATACATTCGATTTTCGCCAACCAGTAATTACCCTTCTTTCAAAATGTCCTCACGAGTTCAGTATCAATGGATTGACGGTCCCGTCGGGGACATGTTGAGATCTGCGCCCCTGGCAACAACCGCAACGATACCTCTGTCTGGGAAACTTGTTATTACGACCGGCCATGTTGGCGTGGATCTTAAAACCGGCCAGCTCGTTACTAGCTCTCTTGAGGATGAATTCACGGCTGTTCTAGACTGCCTGGATGCCGCTCTCCGAAATGCTGGCGTTGCCCGAGGGCTCTCTTCAGCTCACAAGGTTGTAGCCTACTTTACCGAGGCGGAGCAAGAGGTTACCATGCTACGTCTGTTTGCCAAGCGCTACCCCGGTCACGCACCTACGTGGACATCGGTTGTGGTAGCAGCTCTGGTCAACCCTGGAATGCATGCGGAGGTTCAGGCCGAGGCTTTGATGGACTAGGTAGCTCGATGTTTGCTAAATTTTGTATTTGGGAATAACATCAGCCAGAGGAATTACTAAAGTTGATGGACAAATGAGAGAAAGAGTCTGTCTGCTTAATTTTGGCACGCAAATTGTTGGCGGAGATGTAAGTTGTCAAGACGAACGCAAGTCCTGTTTCGATAGCGGCTTATCCACCAAAGGAAATTGATCACTTTAACTTTGACTCAAGAGAGAGCTTGCACGTTCGAGGTATCTCCAGCGACTGCATGTACCAAGCCTAGACATTGTGAAACTACAAATGAAGAAATGTTCAGATGGAATTCTCACTCAACCATCGATACCACGGGAAGAATACAAGGCCTAGTTTGGTAAACGCGACTTCAACTTTGGATAGCCAACGGCCTTCTCAGCATCTAGTCTCGGTCAGGCATTTGGCTGAATGGGTTCTTGGGATCCGCCATCTCCTCCTCCACAGACGGTAGCGTTTTGATAACCTTTGCCGGCGCCCCCAGGGCCACCGAGTAAGGCGGTAAGCTCTTCGTAACAATAGACCCAGCGCCCACAGTGCAGCCACGGCCAATGGTCACGCCGGGCAAAACAGTGACGTTTCCTCCGATCCAACAGTCGTCCTCGATGACAATCTTGTGGCCAAACTCTACAAACTTGATGCGTGAGAGGACGCTGGTCTCATGACCTGCCGTAAACAGGCTCACGTTTGGGCCACACTGGACTCGATCGCCAATGATAACAAGGCTAGTGTCGAGTACCACAAATCTGAGGCAATGAATTAGACCCTGTCGCAGAGAGGAAAGTAGGGCCACGCCTTGTGGATCACATACCCAAAGTTCATGAAGCAGTTCTTGCCAATAATGATGTTGGAGCCATAGTCGGGTCGAAAAGGTGCCTCAATAAAGGTCCCAGACCCCACACGGCCTAACATACTTTCCAGCAGCTCAGTCTGCTTTGCTGCAATCTGCGCATCGTCGCCTGTGTTAGGATCCAGGTTGTTGAACTTGTAGGCTGCGCGCCTAGCATTCGCGCGTGCCGCCAGTAGAGTAGGGTGTAATGGGTCGTACCTAAGGATGGAACCCCCAAAAATTAGCCACTCACTTGGGATGAAAGTTCCTTGATCTGCTCTCCTGGATGCTAACATGTAGATTCGTGAAGCTCGTCTATATGGAAGCAGTGGGATTGCGCGATTATGGGTATACGTACAGCATGCCAGAGATCATTTTCTCGTACTCTTCACACCATGGTGTACCTCTCAGGGTCTTCGCAAGCTCAATGAGCTCTGCATCTTTAGCTTGCTTGGCCATGTTATCGTTGGTGCGGTATGTTCCTTGCTTGGTCCCCTGGGTACTGATGATAAGGAGCAGATTTGCAAGGAACAAAAGTATGTTTATTTATGAGGGAGGAGTACGTACAGAGTCTAACCATAGCCGGAACGAGGGTTATAATGTAGTCCACACCTGAGGCCATGCGGCCGATACGAAGTCTCTTATTTCCTAATTAGTACATAAGGCCAAGGCTCCACACCAACCATGCGAAGTGCGCACGCGGCGGCCGCAAGCCTCGACCCCTGTATTTCTCCGGGCGACCCGAACTATTGTTGGATATTCGGACAAACGGACTCTGGATACCTTGATACAGAGCATATCTGGGGAAACCTGGGTTCAGCGGCATGCTATCGCCCCTCCCCCGCACCGGCTGCGATAGCTACGATACAGGTGGGTATGATAACACAAGCGCACATGAGCTCGAGGAGATAAGTCTTTCGAAGACGCGGGTTGGCTAGTGGCGCCCTAGCCTATCGCTACCAGCCAAGGGGCACTGAACCGCGTCGCCGGTTGATTGCCGTGTGTAGTGCTGGGAGCCGAGACCGAGCGTTGGCGCTGCCGCCCAGAGAATAATAGAGAGTAGAGACCCTTTATATCTTGCCTCTTTCTTCAAGACGAGTCTTCACCTTTCTCCCCTCTCCACAGAATCACGCAACGAGCTAGCCTCATCATATCACCTTCGCCCTCAACCTCCAAGACTCAACCTTGTCATCTACTGCCCAGCATGAGTGACGACAAGATCGACAAGTCGATCACGCATTTTGACGCATCCAATGATACCGAGAACGGAAGCAGCAAGGTTGTCAACAACGATGATAACATCCTACTTGCCCAAGGGCACGCTCCCGTGCTGAACAGAACCTTCAATCTTCTCGGCACTCTCGGTCTTGGTTTTAGGTACGGCCCTTTGATTGCATTTCAAGCTGTCGCAAGCGTGCTGCCGAGCTATTTTCTCATCTCTGATACAGCATTACGAACTCCTGGCTGTCGTATGCTAGTTGCTTTGGCCAGAGTCTCTTGTACGGAGGCCCGCAGGCCACTATCTTCGGTCTGATTGTAGCATGCTTTGTCCAGTGGTTTATTACTGCTGGCTTGGCCGAACAGGCTTCTGCCTTCCCATCGTCTGGCGGTACGCATTGCTCTACCCTAGCATCAACGTTGTGATTCCTAACATAAGATATCGATTGATAGGCCAATACCACTTCACGTACATTATGGCAAGTCCCAAATACCGTCGTTTCGCAGCGTACTTTGTCGGCATGCTCAGTGTCATTGGTTGGCTTGTCATTACTTGTTCGGGTATCTCCAATAACGTACAATCGATTATCGGCATGATGATCTTTGTACGACCTGAGTACGAAGCCAAGCAATGGCACTCATATCTGATGTATGTGGGGCTGCTGCTGTCAACCTGTAAGTCAAAAGAACTTCTCTGCAGATTCGCATGCCCTGAAACTCTACTGATGCAACTGTCGCTCTGCAGTGATTCCAATCTTCACGATCCCTCAGCGCCATCTGGGCAAATGGACTCAAATGTGCCTCTTCTTGTCGGTCGCGGGTTTTGTTGTGGTTACAGTCACCATCCTTGCCATGTGTGACGAGTACAACGACGCCAGTTTTCTTCTCGAGTTCAATGGTGTCAGTGGCTGGCCAAGAGGCACTGCCTGGATCATGAGTGTTGGCAATGCTATGTATGCCTTTGCCAGCACAGACGCCGTGATTCATGTTGCCGAGGAAATGAAAGGGCCCAACAAAGCCATACCCAGAGCAATGTGAGTCCTCATGCCTAACGCTGTCCATCGCATCCCCAACTTTTCTGTTTATGGCATACTAATAGTTCATAGGAACTTAACTATGCTAATCGGCCTGGTGACTTCGGTTCCCTTCATCATTGCAATGATGTTCGTGGTTAAAGACTTGGATGCGGTGCGATCAGCACACCTTCCCAGCCTTGAACTGTTCCACCAGGCGACAGGGAGCAGGACTGCGGCTCTAGCTCTGCAAGGCCTGCTGACTGTTCTATTCTATAGTAAGTCCAAATAGAGGTTTCCAAGGTCTGTTGCTCATGTATGCTTACTCAATTTTTCTGCAGCATGCATGCCAAGTCAATGGATCACTTGTGGTCGCTTGACCTGGGCCTTTTCTCGTGACGTAAGTCTCCAATACTACGCAATCCAAAACAAGTGAAAAATGCCACAAACAGAGATTAATAATGAGTAATAGCATGGCCTGCCATACTCCAACTACTGGAACCACATCCACAGCACCTACGAGTTTCCAGTGCGAACCACGTTGCTTTCAGTTGTATTTTGCCTCATCTACGGCGTCTTGTACCTGGCAAGCACTCAAGCCTTCAACTCCATCATCATCACCGCCGTTCTTGCCGTCAATATTTCCTATTCCATACCCGCTGCCATTGTTCTTGTTCGTGGTAGGAACAAGGTGCTGGCCAATCGTCCATTCAACCTGGGCACTTTTGGATACTTTTGCAACACGTGGGCGCCACTATGGATCACCACCATCGGCGTTTTCATATGCTTCCCGAATGCTTTGCCAGTCACGGCAGCTTCAATGAACTAGTGAGAAAACCTGAGCAACGTCCCACCAGATCTGGATTGTTGACTAACTTGTCATAGTGTGTGCGTAGTGCTCGTCTTCATTGGCGGTGGAATTTTACTGCTGTGGCGACTCGTGCGGAAGCAGTTCGAGGGGCCCATAATGGACTGGGACATGCTCAACGCACACCAAGAATAAGGCGCGCAACAGGTTTGGAAAGCCACACCTTTGTTCAGCAATATGCTGAGTACTGCCGGCGCCCTTGGAATCCAACGGATAAAAATGGGCGGATTGTCGAATTGAACCGGGCTAAACCCTCAGAGCTTTGATCTCTCGTTTATTATGTACAACATGAAATAACAATGTGATATTTCTGGGTCTCGCCAAACGTAATGTGTGAAATTCACAAGAGACTGCTTAAAAGTATTTAACTGGGTGACTGGGTTGGGAAGAGTTTACAGTTTGAGTTGCCAACTTGAGCTTATAGTTTCTTGTTTACGTCCAGCAGAGCAAAGCGTTGCTCAATTAGGATACATTGGCAGAGAAGATTAGGCAGATCAGCGAACATAGCAATCCTTAAAGGTTTCAAGAATATCGAGTTCTGTTCCTGCAGACGGTCGAAGTGCATAAGGTGATCCAAAATTGGCGTTGCGAAAGCATGACGGACAAGCCAGCCGTAGAAGCCCAGCTTTGCTCAATATAGGCGATTTCGCTGTGGACTATCTTGGAACTATGATTTAACATTGAAGGCTCTATCTATACGGTAATTGTTTAAATCCTTGCTGCGTAACCCCTCACAACTTACTGGCAGACGTCCTCTTCGCGGCAGCGCGGAGTTCTCGGTCCACCACTTGGGCATTCATTATCCCTTGTTCCATTGCACCATCAATAGCAGCGCGCCATCCATGAGCCCAGTCCGCCGAAGCGAACAAAATGTTGCCGTGGCGACTTTGCAATTCGTCCTGGTATTTCGACATATATCCTGGTCTGAACCATGAAGGTCCGCCTTTAGACCATGGGTCTGTGCTCCAGTTGTGCCAAGTCTGTCCGTAATATGTTAGATTGCTAGGGTAGGGAAGAGTCGAGAAAACGGATGTGATGCGCCTTAACTTACCAAACTCTTGACATCCATGGGGTGTATCTTGTTCAGTGCTTCCACTGCCTTCTCTGGATTTTGTTCGGGAACAAATGAGCCCCGCTCATCTGCTCCAAAGGCCACAATGTGGACGTCACCATTCGGTAGCTTACCATCGCCATAACCGTACATAAGCTGCCCCGGAAAACGCATGCCGTTCCATCGCTCCAACTCGGCATTGGACACATCCGCATGAACCTTGTTCATGTGATTGACATGACCAAGGCTGATAGCTTCTTGTCGTGTCTTGGAAAGTGGTGGAGAGAAGTTGATGTCCTTGAGGACATTGAGAGGAATGGTTGTGATGACTTTGCGTGCTAAGAACGTCTCGCCAGTGGACGTAACTACCTGTACAACCTTTTCGGTCGAGGAGTTTTGCACTATAGCCTTGACCGGCGTTGAGAAACTGTAGTCCAGTCCCGTGTCCGTTGCATCAGTGAAGATGCGCTTTGCTAGTTCCGTCTGGCCATCCCTCAGCTTGTATCTCAACCAGACGTCGGCAAAATTGTCAGAGCTGTACATTAAAAGTGAGTTTGATCTGATCATGTCCCAGAGACTCGAGTTCTGCATGGTGCCTCCAGATATGTGCAGCAACAGGGAAACAAGTAGCCCTTGTTCCTCTGCCGTGAGTTTGTGTTTAATCTCCTCGAATCGTTCGTGCAGTGAAATCTGGTCCCACTTCTCGACGGTCTCTCTGTCGACAACAATGTTGTTCAACATGGCATGCGGAAGAGGGCAAAGTGACCGTCCATATTGCCCATCGATGTTGACGAAAATATCCCATGCCTTTGCTTGCATGGCCCCGGCTTCCTCGTGGCTCAATTTCCTTGGTTGAACGCCTGAATAGCGGACGTTGCGGGTCAGTACATCGCTCAACTCATCCCTGTGAAGTAGCTCCGTTGTGTATAACTGACCTGGTACGTTGATCGTATAATAGCCCTTGTGCATATCGGGGCTTCCAGTTATGATGAGATCTCGATCCATCCCGTATCTCGTCATCTCGCGGAAGAGATAACCCATGTGGTGGGTTACCCAAGTTCCGCCCATTTCGTACAAAAAACCTGTGCAAGTGTGTAAGGGGATGTTTAAACCAGTCAAAGATTCTGTAGTTCTGCTGCTTACCATCTTTCTTGGCTGTGTAAGTTCTCCCGCCGATTCTGTCACGAGCTTCAAGGAGCAGGACATTGTGGCCTAGAGAAATGTGTCAGCACACTCCAACAGCTTGCGCTGGTGTACCGCATCACCTACGCAGTGCGCTGAGATCGCGAGCAGCACAAAGTCCGGCATATCCAGCACCGATGACTATTGTATCGTAGACCCTTTTGGTTGAGGCACCTGAACGATTGGGAGAGATAACAGCATCTGTCTCCAAACCAGACACAAGGCCAGTCGGAGGGGTCCATGTGTAGCCGTCATTAGTTTTGTTCGCCATTTCCTCATATGACTCTTCTTGAGGCCTAAAACTTAAATTTTGAAGGCTCAACGTCACAAAGCTTTATCGTCTCTTCTCGATGCAGCGGTGGTTACCACGGTATTATCCAACACATGTAGATCCAAATGACCTGTGGAGTCAGTATTGCACAGCTAAGCTGCCATCAAGGATACGGCTATAAGGCCATAAAAATGAGGTTATCACCTGATCCAAACATTGGCAAGAAAATGCGGAAGAGTGGCTGATGCACTGACGTCGTGTACGGGTCGTGACTCGTAACCAGCGCGAAGAGCTAATCATAATTACCGAATTGAGAAGTAAGCTTCCTTTTTCCTAATTAGGAAGTACACCTTGAAGAACGTCTCTACTTCATCGGACCGACAGACTGCCGGAATAGGCAGTACCAGTTCTGGTGAAGCTGTGTAGGGCAGATCACCGGAATGAATTTCCGTTTCGGCCAGCATTGTCGAACCACGTCACTCCTGCTGCGACCATATTTATCCCTGATTCCTACCGCTCTCTTTCAGTATCTAGAGACACTACTATCAAGCCATATAGCGTTGATAGCCTACTTCAATCCGGCCAAGCTAAACCATAGCTTACTTACAATCATGCCCGACTTCACTGGTCTTGAGCTCACTGGCAAGGTGGCCATCGTCACCGGTGCTTCTCGGTATGGTGTTCTCGTCCAAAATATCCCCACTTCCAGCACCACAGCAACTAATCTGTCCTTTCGCTTTCCAGTGGCCTCGGTGCCGCAATTGCCGTCCTGCTGGGTAAACGTGGGGCCAATGTTGTCGTCAACCATGTTTCAGCTGGCAGCAAGGAACGTGCCGAAAAGGTCGCCAAGGAGATCGAAGCGAACGGCACTAAGGCTGTAGTCTGCCAAGCCGATGTCAGCAAGCTGTCGGAACTGCCAAAGCTAGTAGACGCTGCACTTAGCATCAGCACAACAGGCAAGATCGAAATCTTGATTCACAAGTATGTCTCCCAGGCTACACTGCATAAGAAAGGCCGATTTGCTAAAATCAACTTGCAGCGCCGCCCAAGGCAATGAAGCCAACCTTGTCGACACGACAGAAGAATTCTACGACAGACATTTCGATACGAACGTTAAAGGCCCCATCTTCCTCACAAAGGCTGTAGAGCCGTACCTACCCAAAGGCGGCCGTATTGTGTTCATCTCTTCCGCCGGTGCTCGTCTCGGTGTCGGCGGTCAGACTGTGTACGCTGCCACCAAGGCTGCCAACGAAGCTCTAGCTCGAACTTGGGCCAAGGAGCTGGGACAGTCACACGGCGTTACAGTCAACAGCGTCAACCCTGGTCCCATCGCAACCGGTATGTTCAACCATTTCAATCTCAGGGTTCCCTTTGGTGTCTGACATTCCTTCCTACTCCCTCTAGATCAATGGTTCCAGAGCGACGAACAATTTCTCAAAGATATGCAACCTCTCATCGAGTCCACACCTGCCGCTGCTCGAGTCGGAGAAGTCGACGATGTGGCTCCTTTGGTTGCGTTTCTGTGCTCGGACAATGCTCGTTGGACCACAGGCTCAACTTTGTCGGCCAACGGTGGTCTTTACAACTAAGGCCCACCAGGATACATGATACATAGTAATCTTTATGATAACGAATATAACAAGTTCGCAATGACAAGATTCCGACCGAAACATGGTCAAAGTACAAACGTCCGGTTACAAAATCGAACTGGTTGCTTACAGGCGCGTCCTCCAACGTGTAGTGATTAAACACAAATCACTCAATCACACAAGCCGCTTTGCACAACGTTCAAGTGTAGTCGTATGCCGACTTAAGTAGGCCATTCGACAATCCATCTTCGTTTCACGTCATGTGTCACATCTCGAAATGCGTAATCTCCTTGTTCGCAAATACTTAAAAAAGTTATCTTTGAGCTCTAGACTGGGTCACGTCCTGAGTCTTGCATGTCAGAGCCCTTTGTACTAGTTCGATGCGTATTCGCTGCAATTGGGCTGCTAGCCTCGGGGAAAGCATAATTGTTACAGCAGAGAATGTATCTTGAACGGCTCCAATGTCATTTAGTCCCCTCCCCCTTCCACCGTGGCTGAACACATGCCACGCTAGACCCATGACTGATCCATCCGGCCTTGCTCCGACAAGGACCCACTCCATGGCAGAGTCTCGAGCTCTCCCTTCTCACGAAACTTTGATGGTTATGGAAGCTTCCCCCGCATTTTGTTCTTTTCTCTCGAATCCCGGGCAGCGCCGTGCGCACAGCAGCACAGACAACACACAGGATTGTGAATCCAGATATGGTTGTTTCTGCCGATACTTCTGCTCCACCGAAGCCGCGGGAGTTCAAGTTTGTCGGCACGTATAGTCGCAAGCGGCGGCGGAAGGCAGCACCAGCCTCGGAGGCTGCGCCGCGCCTTGGAAGACAACCGAAAGCATCAAAGATAACCGAACGTACGGAAGAAGCGCCCCCGGCGGCCCCCACCAGAGATCTCCCACGGCGACCGGCAGAATCAGGCGACACAGCACAAAGTCCTTCCGAGCCCTCATCCTCATATCGATTATCTACAACACAAGAGAATGATGGCCGAACAAGCGATGCGACCGACATCCCTTTGCCTGAGGTGGCGACCGAGACACAAGATGCCATCTCGGCCCTGGCAGGCGTGGACCTAGATATGGACGTAAACCGGTTTACCGCCATGATGGACTGGAGTTACGGCAGCTTAATGAACCCCTTTGTGGATCTCAACGCCCCCCAATATCTACCTTCCCCCGAGCAATTCGGGCAGTTTCCACATCCATTCAACTCCGACCCTCGGCTTGTGCAAATTGGCGACATCTCCCCAACTGACGGCTCTTCCAGTAATGATTACAATAACCAACAGCATGCCCAACAAGATCCCATTGAGAGAATAGCTGCAGATATCCAGGACGACAAGAACACGGTAGAGTACGAGCAAAATGCCGATCAACTGATGGTTCCATCACCGCGAGATGATGGCTCGTGCAATATCAACCAGATAATCACGCAATTACTCCACAGATGTCAGTCTTTACGCCACGACACCACCACTCGAGACATGAACGCGAACTGATGACCATTCTTTTCTTACCTAGATGACCAGGAGTTTTGCGTCATGCCATTGACTCACGACTTTGACGGTAACCCTTTCAGATTTGACGTCGAGACGGGCCGCGGCTCTCAACTCATACTCACCTCAATACTCGCTCTATCCTATAAACACATACATCGAGATACGGGCACCTGCGAATACGAAGCGAAGTCATATAAGAAGAAGGCGCTTCAAATGCTTCGGGATGCGGAGGGCGACAAAACACAGTCATCGATAGACGTTGGCTTTCTGGACGCAGTACTAATATTGATGACGCTAGCCGTGAGTTTGCTTCTCTCCTTTCTCCCTGCAAGCTGTCTGCCCATCAGACCACCGGCTGAAACTTGGCACGGGATGTTAGTGCGCCACGTCCGCGCACGGGAATTGGGTATGGTACCTAAAGCGTGCATATAAAATGATACTCGCGACTCAAAACACACAATCTCGCAAGACTCCTCGAACGCAAGCTCGGATAGAGATGCTGGTCTGGTATGGCTACTGATCGCACTGCTGGTTTCGATGAGCTGACACTCGCTTGACACAGGTGGGATGTGACGCTGGCGTTGACAAGCCGCCAAGGATGCGTGCTGTCTGAACCTGCCATCAGCAGCCTCCTCAGCCCAGAAGAGAACGATGACAGCGCCACGTTTTATAGCATATCTGGCTGTCCAGAGCACCTCTTCAGGCATATGATCCACCTCGGCGCTTACGCGCGTGAATTCGAGTTAGCTTCGACCATGACGTGCGTCAAATTCGACATGGCACCCTTGAACGCTGTAGAAAAGAGCATCAAGGAATGGACAGATCCAGACTATCATGACTACCTCCAGAGTGAAGCTCTTCAGGAGCCTCAGGCTGAGGGTGACGCATTTGGCGATGTCCTCCAGTACAAGGAAGATCTTCACCACTGCGCCGAAGCCTGGCGGTACTGCCTCCTGCTGTACATCGAGCGAGTGTTCAAATGGCAGAGAGACCAGCCTGCACCGCCCATCCTTGATTTCCTCGCGCGCAGAATTCTGAATCATGTAACATCGTGCCGGCGCACTTCAATGGTGCAGAAGCAACTGCTGCTGCCCGTCTTCCTCGCCGGCTGCGAAACGAAAAACGAGGACCTTCGAGAAGAGTCTCGCCACTACTGTACGTGGTGGAATGAAAAGACTAGGTATGACATGTTCGCTACCGCTCAGGCGCTTCTCGAAGAGATATGGATTCAGAATGACCCCCTTGCATGGTGGGGATCTGTGATGGATCAGAAGAGCCACGCGAGCTCAAACTCTTCGAACCCCCGACAGTATCTTTTTGGGTGAGATATTCCGCATATCGGGGGTTTTGGTGCATTTCCCCTGTGTAGTTGCCGTAAATGATGAAAGATTTACTCGTGCCACGCATGCGGTATTATTTTTGTTTTATGAGTCTCTGGGTTTGATGGCGGGGTTACAGGGGAATATGCCGACTGAAGGCAACATGAGCTTTTTGTACGACAGACAGGGATGTCAGGTAAATTCACGTGGTGTCCCAGGTCGGATACTCGGCCCAGAAGACCTGATTTGGGCCGTAGAGGATCAGGTTATGGAAAATGAATTGACGCTGGCTTTCACATGCTGAGGCTACTGTGTAATCAGAAATTTGGAATGCTACACGATATTTCCGGGTCAGACAGTATCACGTTCTCCATCCCATAGTATTGTGTAAGAATCATTTCTTTTCTCCCAATTCAGAAGTGAGACCCGTGCCTATTTTGGGGCAAGACTAGGCAAAGATGGAAAATCCAGTTATTGAAAGAAGCAGCCAAGAAGTCAGCATGCTGTGGAAGCCTCCGCAACTGAAAATGAGCGTCGAGAAGGTTTGCCTTTGTGTTTATTCGACTCTGGGGCCCACTATCATGTCCTGGACCTCATGGGACCCAGACCATTGTGCCTACTAGAGCCAGCTACCAGAGACATAATTGATCGGTCGCTCTTTTGCATCGGCCTTCCTCCGCTTGCACAGGACTGGGGCTCGTAATGGAGCCGTTTGCAAGCCCGTCACCCGTAACTCTGTTTCAAATACTACAACGCAACAGCTGGTGGCAAAACTCGTTGCTTCCTGGTTAAGTAAGGTGTAAGAAGGGGCCAGTTTGACATCTCGTACCATAACGGCTGGACTAGTCATGGGTCCACTATTTCTTGCCACTCGAGATCGTCTCGGGGGCCTTACCATCTATTACCGAAAAAGGAAGTAAGGATCATTCGCCTGTACTGAATCTCTCAATGTCATGCCTAGCTTATCGAACTCCGCGTTACCGTGCGGCACACCGGTGATGGAGCGTCAATGAGACGAGATTTAAGAAGGTCTGGGAGATTCTTTGGTCAATCCATTCTCACAACCAGAACACAGCAACACTCAACATCTACTAGCCAGCCCTGAACTACACATACATCCAACAATTGATTGCATAATTCACTTCCTATTCATCCTTCATTCCCGTCAAAATGACTACCATGGACAGGGTTTTCGCTGCTTACCACGAGCGACAGGCTGTCCTCGAGAAAAGCCAGGCTGTGAACCCCTACGCCAAGGGTATTGCCTGGGTCGAGGGCGAGCTCGTCCCTCTTGCTAAGGCTCGCATTCCTTTGCTAGACCAGGGCTTCATGCACAGCGATCTGACCTATGACGTACCCTCAGTATGGGATGGTCGATTCTTCCGCCTGGACGACCACCTCGACAGACTCGAGGCTAGCTGCACCAAGATGCGCCTGCGCATCCCGCTGCCACGTGATGAGGTCAAGGAGATTCTTGTCGAGATGGTGGCCAAGTCTGGTATCCGCGATGCCTTTGTCGAGCTTATTGTCACTCGTGGCTTGACCGGAGTCCGTGGCGCTCGCCCCGAAGAGCTCCTCAACAACAACTTGTACATGTTTGTTCAGCCCTATGTTTGGGTAATGGACCCCCCTGTCCAGAAGACCGGAGGCAGAGCAATTGTGGCCCGGACGGTCCGCCGCGTGCCACCGGGAGCCATCGATCCTACGATCAAGAACCTGCAGTGGGGTGACCTAGTCCGTGGCCTGTTTGAGGCTTCCGACCGCGGCGCTACCTACCCCTTTCTTACGGACGGAGATGCCAACCTCACTGAGGGATCTGGATTCAACGTTATCATTGTGAAGAACGGCGTTCTGTTCACTCCTGATAGGGGTGTTCTGCAAGGTATCACAAGGAGGAGCGTGATTGATGCCGCCCACGCCAACGGTCTGGAGATTCGGGTGGAAGTCGTCCCCATCAGTGCTCTATATGATGCCGATGAGGTGTTCATGAGCACAACAGCCGGAGGGATCATGCCGATTTCGCATTTGGACGACAAGCCTGTGAAGGACGGCAAAGTCGGCCCCATCACGCAGAAGATCTGGGACACTTACTGGGCCTTCCACTGGGATAACAAATTTAGCTTTGAGATTAATTATCTCCCTAACTAAGAGTCAGATAGACGAAGATGAAAATGGGAATTCTTGGTGAATAACGGTAGTAATGCAATGACATAGAAGCAATTTCTGGCCCTGTGCTCTGCAAGTCATTGAATCGTCAAAGACACAAATGTCATGCACTGTAATATTTGGCGATGATCCACGATGTCTACACTTGTTCGAAGTAAATTGATTTGGAAGAGGCCCCTAGAGATGGCATTGGGTAAAGCACATCTCGAATCTGCACCATGCAATCACTCTCTTCTCGGATGATACTTCATTCCGTCCACTGGCAGTGTCCGCAACATTTGCGCTTTGCAGACCAAGATTTAGTAGTGCTTGAGCTAGGCTGACCGCAATACCAACTTGGCGCGGGAAATAACAAGTATATAGCTGCTGTTGTCCTTCATTTTGCCATCGTGGGCAAGGCATGCCACTCGATACGTGCATCGCTTACGCGGTGTTGCTTACACGGTTTCCCTGCACTGGATTCCCTCAGCGGATCTTACTCACAAAAATCCACGTGGCATTAATAGTAGAGGCACCGTTGGAATAATTGGAACGGTTGATTGTGGGCTCGTGGGCTCGTGGGAAACATCGGAGTCCAGATCCCAGGGCGCCTGTCGACTCGTCCCTAAGCCAAGAAAACTGCTCACTTCCACATTGGAGTACATCATCGAGCGTATGGCCATATTGGGAAGTACTGTCTGATTGGTTAAGGTAGCGAGTTTGGCGCTTCGTCGTGGAACAATCGGACCCCACACGTGAACCCTTACTTCCGCTTTGGGTAATACCATCTTTGGCTACCCTGTGTCGGGTTGTGCCGGGAGACACAAAGGGTCGCCCAGTTTGGTGGAGTTCACGGAGAGATGGATCAAATCATGCTAGTCGCATTTTCGGGATTTGATGCGGCTTGTGATTTGTACAATTTGAAAGCTGCATCACTCCATATCAGGCTACAGAAACCGTTGTAGCAAAGAGCTCTCTCAACCGAGATTGCAAAGCATTGATCCGCATACTCTTCACGGTCTCCGAGCAACAACTTCACTTAGCATTCGTGCAATATGTCAGGGTCTCACTCCAACGAGCAAATCGTGATCGTCGGGTAAGTAATCTCCAATGCATCTAGCTTACAACATGGCATTAGAATACTAAGGGTGGCTATTTAGTGCTGGCATCATCGGTCTCAATGTTGCACTGGCTCTTTGCGAAAGGGGGTACGGGAGCTTTATTAGTGTCATCGCTGAGCATCTTCCCGGAGACACTTCAGTATTATACACTTCACCATGGTAAGCCACCCGCGACCAATTCTGTCGTGGTAGAACTTCCGTTGACAAGCCGTTGTAGGGCGGGATGCAACTTTTCTGCAATTTCAGGGACCGATGCCAATGCCTTGAAGTGGGATCGTGCGGGTTATGCTCATCTTGCTAAATTAGCCACGGAGCAGTCAGATGAGTCGTATGTGAAGCGCACACCATCAATTGAGTTGTGGGACGATGATATCCCCCACCATAAAATTGAGACAATGGCGGAATATTTAGAAGACGTGAGTCGTTATTTGTGACTATCTGCCATTTGTTTCAAGTGCTGACAATCTAGTTCCGAGTGCTTCCTGCTGCAGAGTTGCCAGATGGGGTCAAATTCGGAGTCAGCTTCACAACAATGACAATAAATGCGCCCAAGCACATAGAGTACCTGTTCAACAGGTTGAGGATGCAGTATGGAGTCACATTTACTCGCCGAAAGCTGCCAAGTATCCAGGCAGGTTTCGTTCACCCAGGCACCACGATAGTTTTCAACTGCACTGGTAACGCCGCTCGAACGTTACTGGGGGTGCAGGATAAACGCTGCTATCCTACTCGTGGTCAGGTGCTCCTAACAAGGGCTCCACGTGTTCAGACTAATATCATGAGACATGGCAAGAACTACGAAACATACGTTATTCCTCGTCCACTGTCGAATGGAAATGTCATTTTGGGGGGCTACATGCAGAAAGGAAACTCGTAAGTGCAGCTAGTTGGATTCAGGATTACCAGCTCGCTGTTCAACGCTAATGTATTCGTCAGTGAATCTGGAACATGGGGTTACGAGACTGAGGATATCCTCAGGAGGACAAAAGGCCTTAGTTCGGAACTTCGCGAAAACAATTTCGAGCTTCTAGCAGCGTTTTCAGGTCTTCGCCCTTCCAGAGAGGGAGGTGCCCGCATTGAGAAGGAAAACGTCTTGATCAAAGACAAAGATAGATCAATTGTGCACAATTACGGAGCTGGAGGCACTGGCTTCCAAGCGGGTTATGGAATGGCATTGGAAGCCGTGGCAGCAGCAGAGGATATGCTGAAAAAGATTCAAACCAAGCCACAGGCCCGTTTGTAAGGCTTTACTCTTATGCCTTTCCGAGAAGAATCACCTGTACAATTATTCTGAAGTGTCAGAACTCAGCCCTGGCCTCAGGAAAGCGAATAAATCATTGACTAAGGGGCTCTTGCCGTTCACTACAAGAAAAAGCTGTGTCCGCCGAGAATCTTTTAAACATTGGCAACAGGAGCAAATGAACTCTAACGCATGCCTGACTTACCATTATCTAGATATGCGAGACAACTCGTCATAGGACAGGGCGTCTGACTTGTGAGGAGGGTTATAGGGTAGGTGAGCCGAAGAAGGTGAGGTGCCTCTCACCACGAACGCGATAATGAGCGCTTGGGCAACGAGGTTCTTAGAGTGCTTGCAGATCAATCTAGGTCTAATATTCTCACTGCAAAACAATGAAATTAAGCTCTGGGTGTCCTATTTCTTGTCCTACTTCCTAGTATCCGAAAAGCAGTCCTGGTTCCTCCTGCCTTGTATTTTCCCACGACCTAGTAATTTTTGCAAGATGAGTGCGAATTGTGGTTGACGCCGGCAACGACACAATCTTACAGATCAAGTTAGTTTGAGATTATGGAATTTTACCGAAACGCATGCGCCTAGTACTGGCTATTATTGGCGCCGAGAGGCTGGTGAGAGAATAGCACAGCGCCTCAAGGGACAGTGAATGTTTACACTGTTAGTGTATTTGTCACTCTTTCGTTAATTCAGGCAATTGGCGGAATATTTGTTTCCATAATTATCTGTGAGTTGGAGAAATGACAAACTAGACAATTGCTTAATGGCTTCAACTGGGCTTGGTCTACTACCTCGCAGAGGTAAGCATTGCAGCTAGTGCAAGCTACCCCGTGTTTGCGATGATATCTCGAGAAATCCTGGGTAATGATGAAGCGATCGAACAAACTCGCAATGTGTGGCGGAAATAATGGAAGATTTAGATCTTGAATTTCTTTGTATACTGCTATATTCTTGGTTTAGGCCCTACGTCTGTCCCTTCTTACCCCCGATTGGTTGAGGAGTTTAGAGATTTGCGTGGTGGGGGATTGCAGGATCACAGGATTACGGGATTTGTGGATTATGGGATTACGGGCAGCAGAGGTTAGCGATAACGGCCAAAACAGGCTGCCAGATATACTAACGTATGTGGGTTTCCGAACTGCAGAGCTGTGAAAATGAAGCCGATGGCACGCCCAATGAGCGATACTGCATGCAAAGTTGCAACCATTCCAGCTGTTGTGATGTGGAGAAGCATTATCAACGAAGCGTGCTCCCAAGTTGATTACATAACATCGAGGCAGGCAATAAATCTATCTTGAACGAAGTCGAGTTGATGCTTGAAACTAGATAAGAACAGACTGTGACGGTATTTCATAATCCATTACGCTCAATCTCGACTTCGGGAGTGCGACCTGCGTCCGTCTCGCAGCTCAAGCTCGAAATTTTAGCTGTTGCCACAAGCCTTGAGGAAATGGACGCACAACAGAAGCAGCGCGAACTGGCTCACGTGCTCCTCACGGAGCTCTTAGCGTACGTTAACAATTGGAAGACTTGATCTATCGGGAGTATTACAAGAAGCTGAAGTTTTGCTCTACGTAGCTACCAGTTCGCGATGCCGGTACGGTGGTATGTGTAGCTTTGCAAAGCCGTCGTCATGTTCCAGGAGCTAATGGCGCTGCTTAGGACTGAAACACAGTCGATTATTTTGGATCGATTCAACGCACAAAAGCTCGTAGAGGTTGGCCCGTCCTCGACGCTACTGAATATGGCCCAGAGGACACTGAGTCAATTCAATGCCGAGTCCGATGCGGTCAATGGGCCGGAGCGGCGTCTTCTTGCCGTCACAAAGGATTACGAGGAGCTGTGCTACATTTCACCACCCGTTGATGACAGCCAGGATTTACCAACGTCTACGACGGAGCCCGCCCGGGTTATGAGTGTCGCGCCGGAGCCAAAGCATGAAGCAACAGTACTATCCCTCCAGGTAGTCTCCGTGTCCGCGAAGAATGAGGCGATACCGGATTTACCTGTCTCAGCATTAGATTCGATCATGGCTCTCGTTGCCACTGCCCTGAAAAAGGCAAGTTCGGCGGTCAACCTCGATGAAAGCCTCAAGAACCTGTCCGGTGGCCGCTCGACAATCCAGAACGAGATGGTCGGCGACATGCTGGAGGAGTTTGGCACCCTGCCAGACGACGTGGAGAACATGCCACTCAGGAGTCTAGCCTCGGTGATTCAGACGACATACGATGGCAAGCCGGGCAAGTGTCTGCGTGCCCGCGTCAACAAAATGATTGCCGCGAAGATGCCTCCGTCGTTTGGATTGGCTGCCGTCAAGTCGTACCTGTGCGATGCTTGGGGACTGGGTCCTGGGAGGCAGGATGCGGTGCTTTTGCTGACCCTCAGCCAGCAACCCGCAGCACGACTCCAGGATTCAGCCGAGGCTCAGGCGTTCCTGGATGGCGTTGCGCAGACTCACCTAGACTCGGCAGGAATTGTCCGGCGAACCGTGCGGGCTACGGTTCAGAAAGCCGAGGAGACACTGGTTGATTCCAAGGCATTGTCACAGCTACGCGCGGAGCAGGATTATCTTAAGGCCAAAATCGCGGCGCTCCTTCGTCCAGAGCAAAGTGGCAACGCTGTTACTGAGGATGTGGACCATCAGTCGGCCCTCGATAACTATGAGCGCGAGCTAGGAGACGAATTTTGCAACGGCATTCAGTCCGTTTTCCAAGCCGGACACCAGCGCTCTTACGAATCCGCTTGGAATTGGACGCACGTTGAGCTGTTGTCTGCGTACTATCGGTGCGTTGAAGCGCAACGAGCCGGCGGACAGCCGAGCCAAGCCAATCTACAGGCTATTAGGCGCATCGTCGGGGGCAAAGTCAGCTTGAGGCTGGAGAAAGTGAGGGAGTTTCTTGTCCGCCAAGAATTATCGCACAGTCATGGCGCTGCCACGAAGATCAGCGAGGCTCTTGGGTCTACCCGAGACGGCTTCGAGTCGGATGGGATATCAACTCCTGGCGATACCTCTGGCGACGATTCTTACGAGGACCTCGGAGACCTCGACGAGTTTTCCGCTTCAGACAACAAGGTTCCGATCCTCTTAGATGGCCTCTTCACAGGTCAACCACCGACTGTTGGGTTAGCAAGCAAGCAGCCGCTTCCCCAGGTACTTCGGAGACGAGGGGCTTGTTGGGTTACGCACGAGAGGTTGACCAGATTCGTCAACCTCGATTCTTGTCTACCACGCAATGCATTTGCCGGCAGGACTGTGCTCGTGACCGGCACCGGCCCCAACTCGATCGGCATGGCCATCCTGCCAAAGCTTCTTCGCGGCGGAGCAAAGGTCGTGGTGGGAACCAGGAGGGCCATGTGCGACGCTGGGTCATTTTATCAGGACATTTTTGCAACCTATGGCGTGCCCGGCTCCAGGTTGGTCGTTTTACCATTCAATCAAGGGAGCAGTCAAGACGTGCATCATCTGGTAGATCACATCTATGACACTGTCGACGGTCTCGGGTGGGACCTCGATTTCGTCTTGCCTTTGGCGGCCATAGAGGAAAAGGGCCGCGAGATAGACGAGATCGACTCCCAGTCGGAGCTGGCGCACCGAGCCATGCTGACCAACACGCTGAGAGGCCTCGGCGCCATCAAGAAGGCCAAGGCGGCGCGCGGCATCCGCACGAGGCCGACGCAGGTGCTGTTACCCCTATCTCCGAACATGGGAACCTTTGGTGGCGACGGACTGTACTCTGAGTCCAAGATGGGCCTCATGGCCACTCTCCACAGGTGGTCGTCCGAGAGCTGGGGGGAATATTTGTCTATATGCGGAGTGATAATAGGCTGGACTCGTGGCACCGGCCTGATGGCCGCCAACGACGACGTGTCCGTGAAGATGGGCATAAATACATTCTCGACCGACGAGATGGCGGGCCACATGTGCAGGCTCTTGACCGAGCCCTTTACATCCATCTGCCAGACGGAGCCTCTCGTCGCCGATTTCAGCGCAGGAATGACCAGTGATCCCACGGTGGCCGCTGCGATTGCTAAAGTACGGCTCGAGGCGCGCCAAGAGCGGGAGATAAGGCGGCTCCTTGCCAATGAGCAGGCTCTGGATGAGGCGACTATTGAGGGCAACCGGAGCGAGACTACCCAACCACGGCCGCCATTGGTGGATCTGGATCTTGGCTTCCCAGGGCTTCCCGACTACGACAGCGAGGTTCAGCCACTCAACGAACGACTTGCGGGCATGGCAGATCTTGAATCTGTTGTTGTTGTGGTTGGATTTGCTGAGATTGGGCCCTGGGGGAACTCCAGGACGCGATGGGAAATGGAGCTTACAGGCGAGTTGTCATGCCAGGCATGCATCGAGCTGGCTTGGATGACGGGCATGATCAAGCCAAACAGGTCCTCAGCGGCGTCGGCGTCGGCCTCTGCGTCTATGGGAGAGTGGCTAGACGCAGCCACAGGGTCTCCAGTCAAAGACAGCGAGGTCAAGGCCAAGTATGGAAAACGAGTCTTGAAGAACACAGGTTTGAGATTGATCGAGCCGAGTCCGTTGGACCACCCGAGCCGGGACAAGAAGAGATTCCTGCAGGAGGTTGTGGTGGAGGAGGATTTGGCGCCTTTCGCGGCGTCCTACGAGACGGCCATGGACTTTGTCCGCGAACACGGAAGCGACAAGGTCCAGGTGAGGAAGATGGGGCCAGACGACTACTCCGTCATAGTCCGCAAGGGCGCCGTCATCATGGTTCCCAAGGCGACCGTGTACGACAGCATCGTGGGCGGCCAGCTCCCCACCGGCTGGGATCCTAGGGTGTACGGATTACCGGAGGACATCTGCGACAGCGTCGACCATTGTACTCTGATGGCGCTCGTATGCGCCGCCGAAGCCTTCCAGTCGGCGGGCATCACCGACGTGTACGAGCTCTTCAGCACGCTGCACCCATCTGACATCGCCAACTGCGTCGGCTCCGGCATGGGCGGCGGCCAGTCGCTGCAGA
This sequence comes from Paramyrothecium sp. XJ0827, assembly GCA_020881915.1. Taxonomy (NCBI): domain Eukaryota; kingdom Fungi; phylum Ascomycota; class Sordariomycetes; order Hypocreales; family Stachybotryaceae; genus Paramyrothecium; species Paramyrothecium sp. XJ0827. The sequence goes on along the minus strand of JAJFPB010000002.1, from coordinate 5,936,348 downwards.
AGCTGTACCGCGAGAGGTTCCTGGACAAGCCGGTGCAGAGCGACATCTTGGCCGAGACGTTTATCAACACGACGGGCGCTTGGTTGAACATGCTGCTCATGGGCGCCGCCGGTCCCACGAGGACGCCCGTTGGAGCCTGCGCCACGGCGCTCGAGTCGCTCAACCAAGGCTACGATCTGATCGTAGGCGGCGCGGCCAAGGTGTGTCTTGTGGGTGGGTTCGACGACCTGACGCAGGACACGTCGGCCGAGTTTGCCAACATGAGGGCGACCAACAACACGGCGGCCGACCTGAAGGAACGTGGTCGCGCACCGCACGAGACGTGTCGGCCATGCGCCTCGTCGAGAGCAGGCTTCGTCGAGTCACAGGGCTGCGGCATGCAGGTGCTGACCAACGCCCAGACGGCCTTGGAGCTGGGCCTCCCCATCCGCGCAGTCGTCGCTCACGTCTCAACGTCGAGCGACGGTGTCGAGAGATCGATTCCCAAGCCTGGCCAAGGCATCATGGCTCATGTGCGCGAGTCTCGGACTGGGCTGCCGCCGCCGCTGCTCAACATCAAGTACCGTAAAGCAAGGCTCGACCTGACGCTGCGACACATCCGGGAACGATATGATCCGCAAGAGGACGAAGACGAGCACGCGGACGCCTATGCTGACGAGATGGAGCGAGCTCGGAGGCGTGAGGAGAGCGAGGCTCGCCGCCGGTACGGCAACGACTTCTGGAAGGGCGATGCGCGCATCTCGCCCCTCCGCGGTGCGCTCGCTGTCTGGGGTCTGACGGTCGACGATATCGGCGTCGTGTCGCTGCACGGGACATCGACCCAGGCCAACGAGAAGAACGAGGTCGCCGTCCTGCACCAGCAACTGGCCCAGATGGGGCGCTCCACGGGCAACGCGGCCTTGGTTGTCTGCCAGAAATACCTGACCGGCCATCCCAAGGGCGCCGCCGCCGCCTGGATGCTGAACGGATGCTGCCAGATCCTCGACGGCGGCGCCGTCCCCGGCAACCGCAACGCCGACGACATCGACGCCGCGCTGGAGCCGTACGACAACCTGGTGTTTCCCAGCCGCACCGTGGCCATGGGCAACGTCAGCGCCTTCAGCGTGACAAGTTTCGGGTTCGGCCAGAAGGGCGCCCAAGCTATCGGCGTTCATCCAAAGTTCCTGTTTGCCGTCTTGGAGGACAGGGCCTTGTTTGACGACTACGCCCGCCGCCGGGTCGACAGATATCGTAAGGCTAAGCAGTACTTCCAGGACGGCATCTACAGCGGCAGCTTGGTGAAGCTGAAGAAAGACCCACCGTATGAGAGGGAGCGTCAAGTGGAGGTGCTGATTGATGCGGATTGGAGAATCAGAAAAGAGCTAGTCGTCTAGTCTCACCCGCTGGGATGTCTTTCTCGAAACAGTCGGTTTCAACATTGGGTAACTTGGGCATTGCAAACGTTGAATGAGATCAGGACGGTGGCTCTACTGGTTGTTGGTTGTGATATCCGGTATAATTACGATGGAACACTTGAATATTTACAATGGTAAAGCGAATTTCGAATGATCCCAAAATTCTTCAGTTTTGTGTTCCAATTTGTCATGCTCTTATTGTATTCATATTTATACGCACATTGTCCAATTTCAAAGACTAGAAACGTGAGATATCTGGACTAGCAATACGCATAAATCTTCCGTAGCCATTGCTGATACACATTTCTCCAAGCGCGTTACGGGCCTCAACTGGAGTCAATAACCTAATGAGCAACCGGTCTGAATGTGGTATGTGGCATCGATCACTGATATGCCTGCGTCGATTAATACCATGGAAAGGACAGGGTCGATTTGTGGATATCAAGACTTCTGTTCTCGGGCTAGGCGAATTCAATGTTTACATGTTGCTGAATAACATCTGACATCCAGTAAAAACTCAGGCTGTTGACGACCACGGCCATTGGAGCTGTCGGACTGCGAACCGGGGTGAACCCCACGATCCCGCAATCCTGCATTCCCGTGATCCACCAATCCAGGAATCCAGGAATCCTGCGTCCTGTCGAGGCAGGGGACGCCCGATTCTGCTTGGCTCCTTGTGCACTCGTCAATAGCTCATGCCGAAACCCACCAAAGATCGCATTGCTTTGTCCTGTCTGCACGCTTGGACTGAACAAAGACTGGTTCGCTCAATCTTGAGGCAGGCAAGTCCTTGCAGTCTCTAGCTGAGATACAAACAGCTAAGAATTGCAGCTTCCTCGTTATCTGCACTTGTTTATAGGTGCATGATATAGCGCGTGATTGCTACTCTTTGTTCCTTTCATTTAGCCACGAAACGTACAAGCAAGTAACCCTCGAGCCCTCTCCGAGAAGAATCTCAAATCTTGATCTGAGGCATGACAAAGCATCTCTGGAATTGTTTTACGCTTCTGCATGCTGGCCACATTCAATGAGACATTTGAATCTCAGATAGGCCGAGCAATCTATTTGATCCTGGGCTAGTCCAGTGTCTGTCATCTTATTACGAAAAGCCATGGGCAGCGTTGAGAATGGCAGCGTCGGATTCCAAGGTGTGCATGAGAAAATGAACGACGCAAAAGGACCGCTAGATTTGGGCGCCCGTGCTATCCCATACCAGACCGATGCTTCACCTCAGACATTCGTGTTAGCCTATAAAGCCCTTCTGTGGACTACGCACATCCTGCCTGCCTTCGACGTTTCAACGAGGGGGTCTCTGGCTGGATTTCTTCTCACGCTTGAAGAAACGGGGGTTGAAGAGCCCTCATCCGTTGCTGAGCTCGCCGCCCGCTATCTCGGTTTCCTTGCAGGGCAGATTGAGCGTGACAGTTACCCGAACCTAGATCTACGAGCTCTACAGTTTCTTTTGGGTCGATTCGAAGAAGAAATCCTTCTCGGAAGTGAGATCCACGCATTTTTCGCGGCTCTCCCAGACTCCCTACGAAGTTCTGATATAATATCATGCTATTATACGGCGCTTGGCGTGGTCAAACGCCCTCCCACTAAGAGGTCGGCGCTCATGTCTGCGGCTTCAGATGGTCGAGCTCGCCTGTTTGCCGTCTTTGGCGGACAAGGCAACACGATGACCTATCTGGAAGAGCTACGGGGCCTGCACGCCATGTACCGGTCAATAACGAAACAGTTCCTGGACGCTGCGGCCGCTCATCTTGGCCGTCTAGCCAGTGAATGCTCTCTGGGTGCGCAACATTTCAACCAGGGCCTCGATGTAATGCAGTGGCTGGAAAAGCCTGGCACCCAGCCAGACGTCGAATACCTCATCAGCGCGCCCGTCAGCTTTCCTGTCATTGGGCTGGCCCAGTTGGCCCACGTTGTGGTTGTATGCAATGTTCTCGGCATGCACCCCGGCCGTCTCAGGGACCATCTCACTGGAGTCACTGGTCACTCGCAGGGCATTGTTATTGCTGCTGCCCTTGCCTCCTCTGACGACTGGGAGAGTTTCGCCGCGCATGCAAAGGTAGCCCTAAGCGTTTTGTTCGCGATTGGCGTGCGCAGTCAAGAAGCGAGCCCCCGTCCAGCCATCCCTCAACGAGTGACAGACGATGCTGAGAAACACGGAGAAGGCGAACCCACCACAGCGCTGTGCGTTCGCGGTCTGGCTCAAGATGTCCTAGCACGTTATGTTGACAGAGCGAACAAACATCTAGCCGCACACGAAAGGATAGTCGTGGCACTCGTCAACAGTGCGAGGAACCTAGTGATAACTGGACCTCCCATGTCCCTCTACGGTCTCTGTCGCCTCCTCCGCCATGATCAAGCATCCGTAGACTCGGACGATAGTCGGGTGCGCTTCAGCCAGCGAAGAAGCCGATTCGTGAAGCACTTCCTTCCCATGACTGCGCCCTTCCACAGCCACCATTTGGCAGAGGCAGCGCGGCAGGCTGAAAAAGACCTGGACTCTGTTGAGATTTCGGGTCAGAACCTCCGCATACCTGTCTATTCAACATGCACAGGGGAAGACATTCGAGCCAAGCCGACAGACGATAACGTCGTACCGTTGCTTGTCAGACTGATTGTATGTGCATCCTCTCCCTCCGTCTCTCCTCTTGGCAGCAACCACTGCAATGAAGAGATATTCTGACCGAATGCAGTGTTTAGAGACGGTCAATTGGGAGAAGGCTCTCTTAATGCCCGATGCAACCCATATCCTCGACTTTGGCCCTGGAGGAGCCACGGGCGTCGCCGGTCTGACGAGCCGTATCAAGCAGGGGACGGGGGTTCGTGTCATTCTCGCCACTGACCTTGACACCAGCAGCAATATTAATTCTCCAGACATCGGATACAAGCACGAGATATTCAGCTGGAACGCGCAGCATCTCCGGTACGCTCCCAACTGGGCGGAACAATTCGGACCAAAATTGGTGCGCACCGGGGATCGGATCATGGTGGACACGGCAATGAGCCGCCTCCTGGGCCTACCGCCTCTCATGGTGGCTGGCATGACACCTACCACAGTTCCATGGGACTTTGTGGCCGCAACAATGGCGGCAGGCTACGAGATTGAACTAGGTGGCGGCGGATATCACAATGCCGAAAGTCTATCTGCGGCCGTCTCCAAGATCGAAGCTGGTATGCCGCCCGGGCGAGGCATCGTGGTCAACTTGATATACGCCAATCCCAAGGCCATAGCATGGCAGATTCCCTTGATACGCAGTCTGTGTGCGCAAGGCGCACCAATCAAGGGTGTAACATTCGGCGCCGGCGTTCCGTCGCTCGAAGTCGCGAACAACTGCATCCGCACTCTTGGCGTCCGCCAGATCGGCTTCAAGCCGGGCTCGGAGAGGGCCGTCAACCAAGTCCTCACAATCGCCAGAGCCAATCCACAGTTTCCGGTGATAATGCAATGGACGGGTGGCCGAGGTGGCGGTCATCATTCCTGCGAGGTATGTGAAAGAGGGCTTTTTTTCGAATTTCAGTTCAGTCCAGGTTCCACAGTATCTTTCGTCTATTTTCAAGTGGCCAACGGGTGTGATAACTGTAAGGATAAAGACTGACTCGCTTCTTTCAAACAGGACTTTCACGAGCCTATCCTATCTTGGTACGGCAATGTACGCCGCTGCCCCAACGTCGTGCTGGTGGCTGGCTCGGGCTTTGGCAGTGCGAATGATGTCTATCCCTACCTCACGGGAGAATGGTCAACTAGATACGGCGGCTACCCACGCATGCCATTCGACGGTGTGCTTTTTGGCAGCCGCTGCATGGTCGCCAAGGAGGCGCACACTTCGTCAGCCGCGAAAGAGGCTATTGCCAACACAAAGGGTCTCGAAGACCACGAGTGGGAAAAGACGTATCTGACGGCCAGTGATGCTGCGCAAGCCGGCGGAGTTGTCACAGTGCGGTCTGAGATGGGAGAGGCCATCCACAAGCTTACCACCCGCGGCGTCATGCTCTGGGCCGAGCTGGACAAGACCATCTTCAACCTGTCCAAGGAAGCTCTTCGCGCTCGCCTCGGTGACAAACGCGTCCGTGCTGACTTGATACGACGGCTGAACGCTGACTTCCAGAAACCGTGGTTTGGCCGCAATGCTTCGGGCGCAGTCTTGGAGCTTGAAGAGATGAGCTACGGCGAAGTGATTCACAGGCTGGTCGACCTCACATTCGTGAAGCACCAGCAGAGATGGATCGACGCATCTTACAGGGGCCTCACCCTCAACTTCCTACAACGCATCGTGCAGCGGTTCCCCACAAAAGCCGTGGATGCGAACCTCGACAGAGACGTCACGGACGGGAAGCTTGAGAAAGATCCCCAATCGGTTGTGGCAGGACTTCTCAAGGCGGTGGAGCAAGCAAGGACGCAGCTCCTGGATGTGCGTGACCGAGAGTACTTCTTGGGGTTATGCAGGCGCAGCGGTCAGAAACCTGTTCCTTTTATCCCGACACTGGACGAGGACTTTGAGTTTTGGTTTAAGAAAGACTCTCTGTGGCAATCGGAAGATCTGGACGCTGTCATCGATGGTGATGTTGGTAGAGTCTGCATTCTGCATGGCCCGGTAGCTGCCAGGGCTTCGACGGTTGTGGACGAGCCCATCAAGGACATCCTTGACGGCGTACATCAGGGCGTCATAGAGCAATTGATCACGGAGGTCTACCATGGCAAGGAACGCATGATTCCATTCGCACAGGGGTATGGCAAGGCGGCCATCTATGTTGGAGCGGCACTGCCAAACGTCGCGGTCGTAAAGACGGAAACGCACACGAGCTATCATATAACAGCCAGTCCCGAAGCAACACTGCCAACTTATGACGAGTGGACAAGCTTACTTGTAAGTGGACGGGATGCGTGGCTCGAAGCGATGTTGAAGACAGGCGTGTTGGTGCGAGGCCAACGGGTCGAGAGCAACCCAATGCGCCGCCTGCTTGCCCCACGCCCAGACATGTTGGTCGAAGTATCGGATGCTCAAGCACCAGGCGAGACTGTCTTGATCATGAAGGATTGCGGGGGTGGTGGGCGCATCACCGCGATGGAGATAGGCCCGGCCACCGGCCCCGTCATCCCGGTCAAGCTCATCGAGCATCGCACCGCTTCGAGCCAGCCAGCTGCGCTCTGTTTGGAATACACCTACCACCCTGACTGCAGCTACGCGCCCGTACGGGAGGTGATGGAGTCACGCAATTTGCGTGTCAGGCAGTTCTACAATCGCCTCTGGTTCGGCGATGACTCCCTTCCCCTGGACACCACCAAGGCGTCAACGCGATTCGACGGTGGCACGGTAAGGGTCGAGGCTAGTGCGATTCGAAACCTGACGGCCGAGCTAGGCAACAATTCCGAAGCCTACATGCCACGGCCTGGGCGAGTTGGCGTCGCCCCCATGGACTTTGCCGTCATTGTCGCCTGGAAGGCTCTCATGGCGCCTCTCGTCCAGGCCGTCGACGCTGATCTGCTGACGCTGGTGCATCTTTCCAACACATTTAGCATGGTCCCCGGAGCTGAAATATTCAAGGAAGGGGACTTGCTGCATAGTTCATCCGAAATCACCGCCGTGATCATCCAGAACGCCGGAAAAATGGTCGAGGTGCGCGCCACCATCTCGCGTCAGGACGGCGAGCCCCTGATGCACGTCACGTCTCAGTTCTTGTACCGCGGCATTTACACCGACTTTGAAACTACTTTTAAGCACACGACAGAGCCCTTATTCTCCGTTCATCTGAGAAGCCCAGCCCACCTCGCCGTTCTCAAGGCCAAGGCCTGGTTCTGCCCTAACGCCGGAAGTCAAGATGAAGACCTCGTCGGCGCCACGCTGTTGTTCCGCCTTCATACCCGCACGACATTCCAGGACAAGGTCACATTCAACAGCGTGGAGACGCTCGGCACCGTAAGCGTGGTGCGAGAAGCAGGACGCCAGCATATCCCCGTGGCCTCGGTGAACTACGTGACGAACAGCCCATCCAAGGGCAATCCGGTCCTCGAGTACCTCCGCCGTTCCGGCTCAGACACAAGTCAACCCGTGCCGCTGGAACATATCATTGATATCCCCGGCCGTGGAAAGCCTCCTCTGGAGTTCAGGGCTGCGGCTTCGAATGAGAGCTACGCGCGCGTGTCCGGTGACTTCAACCCCATTCACGTCTCGCGGACGATTTCCGACTACGCCGAGCTGCCTGGTCTTATAACCCACGGCATGCACGTCAGTGGCCAAGTCAGAAGTGTTGTGGAAAGACAACTCGGCGGCGAAAGAATGCGAGAGTACCACGCCGACTTCGTGGGCATGGTTATGCCGGGCGATCTACTCCAAGTCCAGATTCAGCATGTTGCCATGGTGTCAGGCTGCAAGATTGTAGAATTCGTCGTTGTCAAAGTCGACGGTAGCAGCACAGATAAGGTACTGACAGGCAGTGCAACGGTCGAGCAGCCCACTACGGTGTATGTATTTCCAGGCCAGGGCTCCCAGGAGAAGGGCATGGGTATGGATCTATACCAGAAGAGCGCCGTGGCGAGACAAGTGTGGGATCGTGCGGACGCGCATCTGTTGGATACCTTGGGTGCGTATTCTTCTGCCTTTTGCCTAATATTTTGTCTGTGAAGATAAACTAACCTTGTTCTGCAGGTTTTTCCATCCTCGACATTGTCAGAAACGATCCAAGGGAGTTGACGGTGCACTTTGGAGGCTCCCGAGGACGCAAGATTCGCGCCAATTACCGGGCCTTGCTAGCCGCCGACGGCCAGCCTATCTTCGGGGCCATCACGGCAAAGACGTCGTCGCACACGTTCCGGAGTCCTGGCGGTGTGCTTTCGATGACACAGTTCACGCAACCGGCTCTCACGCTGATGCAGTTGGCTGCATTCCGCGATCTGGAGGCGCGCGGCGTCGTCGACGATGGAGGCTGCGTCCACGCTGGACACTCGCTGGGCGAGTACACGGCGTTGGCGTGCATCTCGAGGGTCATGCCTGTCGAGACGCTGGTTTCCCTCGTCTTCTACCGCGGCTTGTGTATGCAAGTGGCCGTCGAGCGCGACAACGCGGGCCGCTCCAACTACGGCATGTGTGCCGTGGATCCTTCGCGTCTCGGGCGCCCCTGCAGCGAGGACACTCTCCGCCATATCGTGCGGACCATTGGTGATACGACAGGGTCTCTGATAGAGATTGTCAACCTAAACGTGGCCAACATGCAATATGTCTGCGCCGGCGAGCTGTATCCTCTCGACGTGCTGATGGGTGTCCTAGACGAGTTCTCGTCTGCAGGTACGCTGGGCGATGCCGAGGAGGAACGGCATCAGCATCTCATTGCAGCAGCTATCCGCAATACGCAGTCCAAGCCGAAGCCGCTGAAGTTGACACGGGGCAGGGCTACCATTCCCCTCGATGGTATCGACGTTCCCTTTCACAGCACCTATCTTAAACCTGGCGTGGAGTCCTTCCGAAAGTTCCTGTGCGACAAGCTACGAGCAGAGAACATCGACCCGGCCAGGTTGGTAGGCAAGTATATACCGAACGTCGTCGCCAGACCCTTTGAGCTTACCAAGGAGTTCTGTGAGTATGTCTACGAGACTACAGGTTCGTCACGAGTTGGAAAGGTCCTTGAAGATTGGCCATTATTCGAAGTCAGGGCTGCATAGTAGGATAATAGCATGATTAGACACTTCGCTCGATATCCATTCATAAAATTTTGGTCTTATACGAGAGGAGTACATATTCATATTCAAGTTCAATCTCAGTAATCTATGGTACTATTAAATGTGGTATTTCCCTCTATGCTCAAACTCACTGCATAATTCCATCTACCGTAAACGCATATTTACGCTCACCATCATCCAAATTTGACTTTAATTTTAGCATTTGATGGACCGGCCTTTACAAAGCACAATATAAGAACTTGGTAATCGTGGCAGAAACATCATGTAAACGGTTGTAGCTCCCCCCAGAGCTAGGCACAAGAACCGGCAATTCTTGTTCTGCCGCTGCATTTCTCAAATACTAGCCAAAGGGGCAATCGACGTTGCGATTTCGTACACAAAAGTTTCTATCAACTTTCAGGTCTTGAAGTTGCTAGGAAGCTTTAGCATTTGATACTCGACCGTGTACGGTAGTTGAAGGAGCCCCGTTGCGCTCCAGGATCGTCCCCCTCATCGTGCTAATTTGCAGCTACATTACAGCCTCATCATCGCAGGTTTCATGTCTCACAAGATATATTTGGTTTCGGCACCGCTGAGCGGTTACGACACTAGGGAATACAAACGAGAAGCGCGGCAAGACACGAGTGGGCTGTTATAAGCAGATTGGTTGGAGAATAAAAAGAAAAGCGAGAAAAAAAAAGAAGGAAAGATAAGAAGAAAAAGGCAAGATAGAATAGACTAGACCATCCATCACTACTTGTCCCTAACACAAAAACATCATTTACCCCGGACTAGTTGTCAAAGAACACCCAGGACCGGACTTCAATAGACCGCCTAGGAGGCGCATCTGGTGCGTCGTTGTCGTTCCAAAATGTACCATGTGGCGCTGACTTGGTAAAGTCGGAATCATATGACGAGAACACAAAGGCTTCATCAGAACTCATACGATTCGCGTAGTAATATTTGTATCTATTTCGTTTCTTGTTAGCAAACACGGTGCCTAGAGAGCTGCATCGACATACCGAGGGTCATTCTTCAAGACGCTGTCGTGAGCCTTGACAGTTCTGTTCTTGAACGCCTTTCGCGGGTCGTTGCGAGGGATGACTCGAGCAATGTGCGTTTCGAAGCTCCAGTCCGGCACATCACTCTTGTCGACAAAACAGAGAGGCCATTTTTCGACCGGCCCTGAAATTGGCCGCCACACATTCACCTGGGCATGGCGTTTGTACTTGGCAAGCAGCCGCTCTGTTTCTTCAACACCATAGATGTCTTGCAGCGAAGCAATCGAGGTTTCGGGATCACGATCCAAGTGGGCGGCCGGCAGGGTGCGACGCCCCAACCTGGACGAATCCAAGAGCTCGTGAAGCTTGTCCTGCTCCCGAACGCGGAAGACGTAGGTATAGACCAATTGGGCGCCCGTAACTCTCTTGACTAGTTCTTCCACTTCGGGAAAATAGACGTCCTCGATGTATTTCCGACCTTGAAGACGGGGCTTCATGTCAGTATGTTATTCTGAGGACTTCAACGTATGGTCTTTGCACATCAATAACGCACCTTCTGGAGAGTCACCATTGAGAAATTGCTCGTCAGTCAACGACGTAGGTTGTTTGACCAGCTCAAACCCCTTCTTCTTGTAGTTCGGGCAATCTTGTACCAATCGAAGGTCATGCAAGGTAATCGGCACGTCTTTAGGAGGGTTTATGTTAGTCGAGCCTTCTCCCCAATCTATCCACCCATCATTATCGTTGTCTTGGGTTCCATTCCACATCCAGATGGTCCCGGTGACAGGTTGAGTTTCAGTGATTGAGCCCATGTTGCGCAGGTGAATTGGTGACAGCGAGCCGCAGTGCAAAGCGAGGAATGTCAATGATCAAGTCTTCAAGGGCTTGCTTGGAGGACCCTGAAATATGAGGCCTGCAGACTACTTCAGACTCGGATCTATGCTCCTACGGACACGCCAAGGTACTTCGGAGAGCACGAATGAGATATTTAAGAGTAAGCCTGATGATAAACACACGAAAATCTGCTCGCACTTCTCCGCATACTCCTCATGCTCTCACTAGAGGCTGCATTATTCTCCCCTGATGGAGAATAACGGACGGCGTTAGGTGACCGGTTAGAATAGCAGGAATGAAGGATCGAGTTACCTGTTTGGGACCAGTACATCAGTAGGAATGCAGGACTACAAAGGAATAAAGGACTGCGTAGGAATAAAGGATCAGACATGAATCAATGCAATGAAAGGGCCCATGAGGTTGTCCTGCGATTGCAAGCCAAGCATTTCCACGCGGGTGTTGCCTTTGCAAACTGCATGGGCTTCATCTGCTTCCCAATCGAGACGCTTCACCAGGCTGAAACCTTGAAAGCATCCCTGTCAGCTCACAGAACATCCAATAGCAGTACTTGCCTGGGTGAGCGAGAGTCATTGTGTCTTATTTGAAGCGAGGGTAATAATTTCTTCGATTCCGGCCAAATCTCCCATATAACTGGTCCACGAGCGTGTTGGTGAACCAAGCTCAACCGTATCCACGGTTTGCAACTCGATAAGGCACTGGTCTGTAGCTGAGATTTTCGTTATCGTGCGCTCGTTCAATTCATCCAGCTGCAAGGTTACTTTGAACGCAAGTTGCGAAGTCACTATGATTACCAGCCACCTTCGCGTTATCGACTCGCGGACTTCTCGCGAGTATGACATTCCCGTCGAGGACGGATTTGTTCGAGCTGCGGATTTGTCCACGATCAAAGCACCACAGATCCACGATGACTCTTCCGTGAGCATGAGCGAGCAGCCTCTACGGGTTTTTGACTACGGCCTGCAGTATACAGCTTGCGTGGAATCATCCGTGAGTCGCATGTAAGTCCTAACTAGGAACTTGAGCTTTCCAAAACTTAATAATAACATCTCCAGTGATCAAGAGCGCGGTGACTTGAAATACCGAGACATTTCCATTACCAAGCTCTTCCACGAGAATGACTACGACGACGTGATGCATCTTCTGATTTGGGGCGCCCTGCCGTCTCCAGAAGAGAAAGCCGAGCTCCGGTCGGCCCTCGCCCGGCACATGAACCCGCCTGATGTAGTGCGCTCGGTGATTAGCGCATTTCCGTGAGTGCAACAGGAGGGTTACTTGAGATTGTCTTGGGACTCAAGCTGACTGAAATGAAGTCGCGATGCCGACATGTCATCCATGATTGCTGCCGGGTTGGCTGCGTACGCAAGCTGGGACACCGAGGCAGTCACTTCTAGACACAAACCAGAGCCGGCGTTCCACGGAAAGCAGAAAGCAACTGACGACGCCGTCATCAGGACCATTAGCTTTACCGCAACCGTTTACGCCTTGATCCACTGCCATCGGAACGGCACGTCTTGGGCCCCGCCTCAGTCCGATCAATCGCTGTTGGCAAATCTTTTGACAATGATGGGTCTAGAGGTGTCTGACAACCCAGACAGCTTTGCCGCGAAAAGGATCGCCGCCGTGGAGAAACTCTGGATCCTGTACGCGGATCACGAGCTGTCCAACTCCACTGCCTCGTGCCTCCTGACGGCCTCCACCTTGACGGACCCCATTTCTTCAATCGCGGCCATGACACTGAGCTGTGCCGGTCCTCTCCATGGAGGTGCCATCGAGCTGGCGTACGAGGTTCTTGAGAAAATCGGGAAGCTAGAGAACGTGAACGCCTACATCGAAGGGGTCAAGGCAAAGAAGTTCCGCCTCTTTGGCTACGGTCATCGGGTCTATAAGATCAGAGACCCTCGTGCTGTTCTGCTTGGCGAGCTGAACAAGAAACACGAGGAGTTGATTCTGTCTAATCCTCTGCTTTCCATAGCTTTTGCTATTGATAAGATAGCCGAGACGGATTCCTATTTTGTTGATCGCGGGCTCAAAGCAAACGCCGACCTTTATGCTTGCTTCATCTATACCGCACTGTAGGTCGCCTTCTGCAAGCCCTTGATGTGAAGAGCACTGATCGATCAAAAACAGTGGCTTTCAAAGAGACCTTATACCCGGTCTGATCCTCATCTCACGTGTCCCGGGTGTGCTCGCTCACTGGAGAGAAGCTATGGGTAGGTTACGCAACGCCCTCCGTGCCCGAAGCTTTGAGCTCGTGGCACACAATCCACCCCCCTACCTGCACGAGACCTGCACAAAAACATCTTGTCGTTTGTAACTCATGCTGACTCTCGTGTTAGGTCAACCTGTCAAACTGTGGCGCCCGCGAGCAAAGTATGGAGGCAGTGCATGGTAGTTGTACATTCATCGGCGTGGTTTACATCTGTCATGTGTTATTTGTAACCCATCTCGCAAAACAACGCGCGGATATATATATCAATTGTTCTCCTGAATCGAGTTTGCACTATAGTGTAGACTATATCAAGCTTATCAATAGCGATGCTAGAAATTGGCACGCATAGACACGACGCACTTGGTGAGGCATGTGATGTAGGCCTTGATAGTCATTGTGAGAGACGACAGGTTAACCACAGCGCTTATTCTTTTTCATCAGCATAGCAACTGCGTAGTTTTCCACTTCGCCTCAGCCACAGCTCCAGAATTCAATCCATCTGTATTTCCTACCTTTGAGCTCACCCAAGCACCTTGACTCATGGCAATAGCTTTCTAGCGTGGACTCTGTGACGTCAGGCTCTTGGAGGTATCGGGTGTTGTTCTTGTCCACAAGGGTTCAGAACACGGACCCGTTCCGGGCTGGCCCCCTGTCCGTAAGCTGAGCTCTTGCAGTTGATCGACAAAGTTGACAGCGCTTTAGGTTGGGACTTGGCACGAAACTTCCGTCTCCTCACCACCGTAAACAACTGCCGGGTGTATGTCGCTTACGGTTGCATAGCAGTACTGTTCAGTGCATGCAATATTGCCACATTCCTTCATTCCTTCAATCCTGCATTCCCGCATTCTGCCATTCCCGCAATCTGCCATTCCCGTTCTTCCCTGCACGGCCTGGGTGGCTGATCCCACCTCAGCACGTGATGGCGGCTCTGGCTCGGCGTTTCGGTGTTTTCTCACATCTCCGTCTAGACTCCGTTTGGCGGTTACTTACCTGATGGGGGCTACCGAACAATTTACCAACCATCACTTCACCTTCGCACGCAACCTCAGGAGGCCATGTCGTCAGTCCTTTCCGAACTCGCATAGTGGGTGGCCCTTTCAGGTCTGTATGGCAGGTCACTGTTGACTTTGGAGTTGGACAACCAGTCTCGCTCAATCAAATTCTTCACCAACTCTCTCTCTCGGACAGAAATGCGTTGAGGCGTAGCCCCAGAATGTCTGAATCAGCACCTCTTCTCCTCCAACCGTCGATTGTTGTTTACCCGTCACGCGTGCAGTGGCTACCTGCCGACCGGTGTCGGACATGAGCACACAGTACTCGGCTGCAGCCATTCATGGCTTGCCGGACGGCAGCGAAAAGCTGGTGCTGGGGGTAGAAAAGCGAGCTTCGAGTGACGAGATGGCCAGATCTATCGTCGATGCTACCAAAGCTGAGGTCGGGACCGACTCGGATATTACCGGACGACTATCATCGCACCAAGCAACCCTTCCTGCGGCAGAACAGGAGCAGGACTTGCCACCACCGTACACTGTTTTCTCACTTTGGGACAAGCGCCTGATCATATTGAGCGCAGCCCTTAGCAACTTGATCTCGGCTTTCACCGCCCAAGTCTACTTACCAGCTTTGAACACTCTGGCCGAACACTATCATGTCTCTGCTGCTAAGATCAATCTCAGCTTGACCGTCTACATGGTCTTTCAATGCATATGGCCCACATTCGTGGGTGGATTCTCTGATAGCTACGGACGACGACCGGCGTATCTTATATGTTTCACTGTTTATGTATTCGCCAATATCGGCTTGGTCTTTTCCGACACCTTCGGAGCACTTCTCGCGCTGCGCTCTCTTCAGTCGATCGGTGCCTCCGCGTTGCAGACACTCTGCCAAGCTGTGATGGCCGACGTGACGACGGCTGCCGAGCGAGGCAGCTACGTCGGATACCTAGCGATATCGACCATACTGGGCCCTAGCTTGGGGCCTCTTCTGGGTGGTGCACTCGCCGGCTTTCTAGGCTGGCAAAGTATTTTTGTGTTTTTGGCTGCAGTGGGCTTGCTGAACCTGTTCGGGCTGTTGTTGTTCTTCCCAGAGACGTGCCGAAAGGTTGTTGGCGACGGATCTATAAGTCCGCCGAGATGGAACCAATCTCTGTGGCAGATGATGAAGAGGTGGCGCGCAGACACGGATGAATGTTCCGTCGCGAGACCCCCGGATTTGGAGCCGTCCAGCGACGGGCTTCAATCGACAATTTCAACACTCTTCCAATCTTTCATCCTCATTTTGGACCGGGAGTTCGGCCTGATCTTGTTCTACGCCGCATTGATATTTGCCGGTACTTTTGCAATAGGCGCCACCATCCCGTTCGAATTCGACAGGATTTACAAGCTCAGCACTTTCGAGATCGGCCTGATATTTTTGCCCATGGTTGCTGGGTCTGTCGTTGGCATCGCCCTCGTCGGACGCAGTTTAAACAGAAACTTTGCGCGGCACGCCATCAGGATCGGGATACCGCGAGAGAGTCTGACCGGAGCTACGCAGCTGGATATGAAGGACTTCCCCATTGAGAGGGCGCGGCTCGAGGTAGCGCTGGCGCCGGTGACACTGAGCACGCTGATCATGATCGGCTGGGGCTGGGCCCTCGAGTCTGAGGCTTCGCTTGCTGCGCCATGCGTCTTGGTGTTTTTCATCGGCGTCGGCATCACCGGTGCAATCCATAGCTTTACGGCCTTGACTGCCGATCTTCATCCTGGAAAGGCTGGCGCTGCGGCGGCCGCAAACAACATGGTCAAATATGCAATCACGGCGATTCTGAGCGCGGCCATCGGGTACATGGTAGAGGAGCTAGGTCCTGGATGGGCATACACTATTATCGGCGGACTCAATGTCGTGTTCTCCCCGTCCTTCTTTCTTCCCATGTTCAAGGGGATGAAGTGGCGAGCAGAGCGACGGCAGAGATAGCCCGAGCAACGTTCAAAAGATTTATATAACAGATAGAGAGAAAAGATTCGGATTGAATAGCTGTTCAGAGTAGATTTGCTTGGCTAGTGGGATGTGGCTCCGGAGAATGCCGCTTGAGGGCAAGGGGGCTACGCCGTTGTGGTGGCCTTTTTGACACTGAAGTTCTCGAAACGCCTTCTGGGGTATGAAAAAGCCAAATCACAGTATGAGCTGATAATACCGCAAGAATCTCGAAGGGCAAAAAGAACGCTCCTGCATTACCGACTCCCCTTCCTTTCTAATCTGCTGTGGCAACCTTCAAGGGCTTCTGGGGTAACCACGATCTATTGTCTTCTTCTACTCGATGCTCAAGCGCCGTGGCGTGCATGTCTACCGCGTGCCAAGTCCAGCAAAGCGAAACCCGGGGCCGGCCCGTAGCTACTGGCACCACCGTCCACGGGCCACACCTCGCCGGGAGACAGCTCTATATCCTCCACGGCGCAATCATCAACGGCCTCCGAACATGCTTGATTCCCATCAAGCGGCATCCAATTCCAATCCGCAGAATCGTCCGTCTCGGGTGGGTAGAGTTCCGGGTAGGTATCGAGGATAGCCTGGCGACTGGGCCGCATGCGACCGTTGGAGTAGCGGCGGATGCGATGGCAGCTTCGCTTGGCAAGGTGCGTATCGCGCGCCGTGCTCCGCGTGAAGATGGCGCCGCAGAGAGGGCACGTACACTTCGGCTTGGCCAGGGATCTTTCGCGCGCGTGTCTCATGTAGTTGCTCTTGGATGAAAACGTGCGTCCGTCGCATCCATGGTCCCAGCACTGGTACAGTGTGCCTTTGCTGGCGGCTCCACTCCCCGTTCCGTGATCCGCCGCTAGAGTCGTGACTGGTGGCATGCGATCATCCCGCGGCTTAGTTGACGTGTCGGAACGCGGGTGAGGATTTAAAGTAGTGGGGGCGTCCCAGTAAGCCGTGTTACCGTCGCATCCGCCTTGCGGATACAGCAACGCCCGAAAAAAGGTTTCGCCAGTTTCAAACGGTGGTCGGCCTAGATCTGGCCTGTGTCTGTTGGCTACAGTCCTGGCAGGCGTGTGGCTAGAGGAGGATGCACAGATGAGCAACATATGCGCCTGGTCCAGTGATATTCATACCTGTCATCATGGGTGGCCCGGCCTATATATGTCTGGTCAATTGATGCTGGCATGGATGGGTATATAGAGTCTGATGGTCCCGCGTCTGCTGATCTGCAGATCGAATAATCCATAAGTAAAGGTTCACAAGGCTCCGAGGACATTTTCTTCAAGCAGCAGGCCAGCTCTATTGCTCAGTTCCCTCGAGCTGGGTTATCAGTGTAAACGGCTCCATAGTCCAATGTGCCGGGTTATATTTATATACACATATATGCGCACACAATCACGTGCTGGAGCCTGAGACTTGACCAAGTTCAAGTCCATAAACTCAATATTTCCCCGCATGCCTTTGGGGGCGATGTGCTGGTTCTTCAGCTTACTGGTCGAGCGACATGTGTGATTGTTTGGATCTGCCGTCTCGAAAGGGTAGGATATTGGAAGCTTATCAGTACGTGTGAAGACTACAACGTTCCGCTGGTGCAGGACCCACACACCCAAGATTAACATCTTCATGGTCCCCGGCCCCTGGTCGGCCAATGCCTTTTCAGTAGGCGCATGGAATGGCTTGAACCCATGGTAGATGCGCACAGCTGCCAAGCTACATGGCACAGCACCTGCATGGTTAGACAACATGTTGAGCCGGCTTACTGTTTTTGATCCGAGCTTCCGGCACAAAGGCTATCGCGAGACCAAATAACGCACCAAGAAGGCTAAAATTAGATCCAATCATGTAGATGGCGATTCACTTAGTTATGGTCACTTCGTTGAATAGATTAAAAAGAAAAGGCAGACCGCTGGAGCGGAGAACCGGAGATGGAATGCACAAGCAGTTCACAATTCAACTGCTAGTTCGTCAAAGCTCAGGCTCTCCCGCGAGATAAGGGTTGTAAAAGTGGGCATGGACTTTTATAACATGGTCTTTTACTGAACATTATATGGCGAGTTTTACCGTGATTTACAGAGTATCTGGCGGATTTCTTAGTAGTTCCAAGATCAGCAAGATCTGTAATATCAAGACTGGGGCTGTGATCGGGTGGCAGTTCTGGTAGTAATGAACGGGATTGTATATCCTTAATTGAAGACGTTCAACCAATTCTCCTGCTGGCTCCTAATCCTTGTTTCTTTATGAAAAAAGTCTCTTCGAGTTGAGTGCTAATGAGCAAGATGCTTATGTCCATCCACAAGAAATACTCGACAAACGTTTGGGTGTTAAGCCATGGTTTGGGCGTAAGTAATGGCGATCATGAGAATTGAAGCAAGCGGCGGTCGCTGACGATAAGCCATCCTAGAGCTATGAAATAAGAGGTCAGGCAACGAGGCAAGTTACTGGGGGGATGGTCAACTGCCGTTAAGTGGATAACTACTGTGTAAGCTACAAGGTGCGTACAGAACAATCAAGTTCGCATTTTTCTTCTGAGAACTATTCAACGTCTAGGGTGCGACGACTCTCGCTCCCATGCTCCACTACTAATGGTTGATTATGCGCGGAGGTAAGACCCAGACATCAGCGCCGCTTGGTTTGGCCTTCATCCTATATCATTTTGCCTCGTAAACCTGTAATATATAATTCCGAGAGCAGGGGCTCAAGGCCGAGGCTAATTGCGCAACGCAAGAAGTATCAGTGCACACCTCATATCATGATTCGCCGCAACACAAGCTAATGCAGCCACAAGATGCAGGGAACACCACCTCTCTGGAAGCACGTGCTGTTGTCTTTTCTTCTCCGTGTCTCAGTAGCCGAACGTCCCTTGGTGCATTCATACAGATGCGTGGATCGCTCATATGTCCCTCACGCACCAATGAGCGCCATCTCATGCCGCAGACACTTGTTCAGGATCCTACAGTAATCAAGCCATATGACTTAAATCGGTCATTCATTTTTTTTGTCTAGGCTCGATTCGTGTGCGACATTGGGTGTTGCTATGTGAAATGCCTGCCTTGGATAACACGGTGCCTTCACTCACGGATAGAAATCTCGGGGTGGTGTACAAGGCTACACCAAGTTTGAAGAATGATAGTGAACAGATCTTTGAGAGTGGCCCGCTCGAACAGATTACCTGAGTTCTTGTTTCCATGCCGTGAGGATATCCTAGTCAATCGGTAAGATTTGCAACGGTATCGAGAATACAACGACGTGTCTCCAAAGCTGTCCCACATACATATGGCGCTCCTGACAGCAAAGGCAGAAAGATATTCTAGTGGCTGCAAAAACATATGCTACGCAGTGCGAGTAATCTCTCTATTCATATCAGCGTCTATTCCGGCTTCTGACGGTGCACCTCCCTGCTCCAGTGTCTTCGCTGAAGCACTGGTCAGCCCACCAACTTCCCTCATTCAGTACTATCATTGAAAGGAGGGAACCTTCACATATCACGAAACAATTTAAACATCAAGATCGAGCCCTCCCTCCCTGGTATTGTTCTTCGCAGCTGAGCCAGTCTGCTATACTTCCACCAGTCCGGCACAAGGCCACAGGCTCTTTCCGGTCTTCTTCCACTGGACAGTAGCGAAAATGTGCGGGAACTCCTTCGTATATTGGCATCTTCCCATGGTCGGCAAGCAAACATTGGAAATTACGAATCACAATTTTAACGAGATGAAGGTACTGTGTCTTTGGAATTACCTTGCCTACCTCCTCTACAGGTGAAGGTAGGTACCTACCTCGCTTTGGCTGACCGCCCAGGTACCTCACCTTACCTTCGACTCCTGCTCAAAACAACGACAGGTGGCACGGCCTGGCCGCACCTGCCACAAGAGGCGGCACCCCGACACCTGGCTGGCCCAGGCTGCCTTTATTTCTCGTGCTCGTCCCCCAACGTGATGTTTTCTGATCCTTAGCCCATCTCCGTCTGTTGCCCTCCGCCTCAAGCCCAAGCCCAAGCCCAAGCCCCAGCCCCAGCGCAAGAAGAAGAAGAAGAAGAAGACGAAGACGACGACGAAGACGAAGACGACAAGGACGACGACGATGATGACGATGACGATGACGAAGACGACGATGATGATGATCATCATCATCATGATGGTGGGCCAGGTGGTGGCCACCAGGGACTGGTTGGATACCGTGTACCTGGTCGCCAGCTCGGCCGGCGGTGTGGCCACCGTCCTGACGTTTCTCTTGTCCGTGTGGACTCTCCTCTGCCGTCGCCCCCTCCGCCGCCTCCGCCGCGACCGCCGCCGCCAACGCCTCCGTGCCCTTCGTCGCGCTCGTGCCCGTGTCCTTGCTGCCGGTGCCCCCCCTGCCCGCCGCCGCCGCGCCTCCGGTCCCGATCGGGGCGTTGAGATGGGACTTCGTCCCGCCGTAGAGCGTGTTTCGATGGCCAGTTCTTTCCACGGCGAGCAGATCTTCGCCAACGCCGAAGCCGCCGCCTCCTCCTCCTCCATCTTCCGCCTCCCCCTCCCCTCCGCCGGCATCACTCGGCGAGTGAGCCCAAACCAAGAGACGCCCTCGTCTCGTTAGACGAAAAGCCCTCGTAAGAGGCCACCCCTCGTGGGTGTTAGCCCGGAAAGCCCTCGTGAGAGGCCGCCCCTTGTGGGTGTTATACCCAGACGACCAGCGTGTGTTGTCACCTCGGTCAGTCCTTCTGGACTGGCTGGGGCCTGGACCAAGGACTGTGGGTCAGACGCATCAATCATTACGCGTACCCGTCCAGGTGTTAGTAGGCATACCTCAAAGCCGAAGCCAAAGCAGATCCTTCGCCTTGCCAAGTCAAAGGCAGGCGTAAAGACAACAATCCATCACTGGAAGCACGCTCGTCAATACCTCCTCAAGTCAAACCATGTCGTTGACAAGACATTACCTTACGTGGGACCAGCCACTCCACTTCGTCGTCGTCGCCGACAACAAAGACCGACAGCTCTCAACTTGGACGGAAATTTCGTTACCCTCCTTTTCGCCCCAAACACTTCGTCTCTTTCATACTTCATGCGTACCTCTTCTACTTCAACGAGTACCCTCTCGTCTACTCATCAGGGCATCTTCTCTTCGGCGCATCTTGTCAATCTCCTCCTCTACATGTGCGGCACCGTCTCGGCCACTCATTAGGAACCTTCCCTTTCGGACCTTTCGAATTCAGCGGGCATTGCTTCTGCATCATTCGCGCATCTACGCTTCTACTCATGATGTCGTCTGTCTTGGATGTATCAGGACATCCTCTCTTCGACTCATCGGAGACCCTCTCTGTAATTCCCCTCAGAGCATCCTCTCTTCTACTCATCGGGGCAGATTCTTTTCGACACATCGGAGAACAACCTCTTCAGAATTGCCGGCCATCACTTTTGCTCCATGGGCAATTCCTTCTCTTTCACAAGGCATCATCTCTCCGGATTTGGCTAGGCATCGCTCTTACCTACTGCGCATCTGGGCATCTTCACCATTCACCGGGGCATCCTATCTCTTACTCCTCATCTGTCTATTTTTCTCTTCGACTATCGGGGCATCTCCTCTCCAACTCATCAGGGCATCTTCTCTCCTATTCATCATTTGGGCATTCTCCTCTTCTACTTATTGGGACACCTCCTCTTCCGATTCTTCGAGCATCACTCATACTCATTGGCCATCTATCTCATCCACCAAGACATCTTCTTCTGCAACTCATTGGGCCATGCTCTCCGTATCATCTTGGTATTTTCTCTTTCACGTATTTCGGTATATTCGCTTCGGATTCATGAGCACCACCTCTACTCACTGGAGAGTCTTTCCTTTTACTCATTGGGGCATCTTCCGTCGATTTCTCCGACCATACTTTTCACTTCGGCAAGGCGCCTATTCTACCCTGACTGAGCATTAACGTGACCATACTATCCTGCTTGACTTAGGCACATATTCAACTTACAGCGGCCCTCCGTCTCCAATTCTCGGATTCTTTAACTCATGATCGCACTCCTTTTGTAGGATGATCGGCGACTTCCACCATTCGATTGACTTTTGGCATCAGCGGACATCCCAAGATTGTCCGTCATTAGACAACATCTCGTCGAGTTGTGCCGAATCCATTGAGTTTTTCTTCTAGGCATACCTTCTTCGAGATACACGTGCTGTTATCAAGTCATTCTTTTTCAAGGCAGTGGACAGCCGATCATTTGCCGGCATGGACGCCATCACCTTCATAAACATTTACGGGGTTCACTTAGAAGGTTGCATTGCATTACATCATTTCACCGTCCGGATACATCGCAACAAAGACAACGAGTGTGCGGTGCAATGGCCAGGACTGAGCTCTCGGACTTGGTCGTGCTTGGTCTTGACAGGCTTGACCTGAGCTCCCTCCCTACCGAGCTCGCCTGCCTACTAATGAGCTACTGCGAGTTATCAATGGTGGCATTTTTCCTATCGTCAGTTGACGTACTGATTGAATCCTTGGTCTTGTCCATGTGAAGACTTCCCTGCCCCTCTATAATTGCAGAAATTGGCGCTCAATGTCAACAAACACACTCTGCTGCGATCACTGCAGTAGATTCGCTGTGTCCAGGAACACTCTCCTGGAAACGACCGACTGGCCAGTGTGATCGAGGTACGGTGGCACGGTTTTGATCCTACAGCTAGAATTCCGAGCATCGAATGGGCCGCAGAAGCTCTCCAAGCATGACTATTTGACTTCAGTCCCTGTATCAGGCTCCACGATGGCAATGAGGACCGCGGTCACCACATCCGCAGCGTGGCTTGACCTTGCCTTTCAAGCTCCAGAAGATTTGATATTTGCAGCGGATCAGTATTACATGCATTTGGATCCAAATCTATGTCAATCGATTCGCCTCCTCTCCTGAGCCATGAGGTGGGCATATCGCCGAGTGAGTAAAATCTTGATGTTGAAGCTCGGGCAATATAGTATCCGGAGAGCTAATACGTTTCTTAACTACCTCACCAGTGTGCCCACGAGATCTTCACGAGACCCCCGATCCAAGCGAAGCCACAAAGCCACTAGGTTCTGACCACGAGGGCCACACGAACCAGATGATGATGGCAACACACTGCTGGTCGTTCAGACAGGTCTTCCAAAGATGGATGCAGTGGACGCGAGGGAACGGTACAAGGCCCATTGCTCCGCCATCAGGGACTGGTCACAGGTAAAATTGGACTCAGATGTGGATTAGACAAACAATGGGGGCCTAGTGGATATCGATCACACGCATATGCCCCGGAGGCACTATTGCATGGACTGTGGAATAGTGGTATCGCCACATATTGGGAAATACAACTGTTTTGCACGCCAAACACGATGAATATATATATGCATCCAGCTTACACTATTTACCTCTCCCACGCATCTCTGTACGACAGCTGCCAACCTGACTTGAACATGGAGTCTGTATGAGTTCACATGTCCCTATAGCTGGGTGGCCTCATGTTCTTGCATTATACATGCGTCTTGTGCATGGGGAGAGTTTAAGCACTCATGCTTTCTGAGCTCGTCTCACTCGCGAAACCGTGTCCCGGTAGGATTCTCGATCATCCGAAGCAACTGCGGCCTGAAAGTTTGT
The DNA here is from genome assembly GCA_020881915.1 of Paramyrothecium sp. XJ0827. Classification (NCBI taxonomy): domain Eukaryota; kingdom Fungi; phylum Ascomycota; class Sordariomycetes; order Hypocreales; family Stachybotryaceae; genus Paramyrothecium; species Paramyrothecium sp. XJ0827. The sequence goes on along the minus strand of JAJFPB010000002.1, from coordinate 5,912,679 downwards.
CACTATCTCATGACCACTGGAAGGTGAGTCAATTTGGCCAAATGCAGAGCGAAAATCAATAAAGTTGCTTCAGATGTGAACTCTGTTCCCTATGACCACAGGCTCATCCCACTATAAAGCCGCGATGATGTCGTTTACTTTTCCCCTAATCCTTCTCCGTCTTGTTTGGTTTATATTTCACCACGGCAGTTCTGCCCCGCCAAAACGGAAGGCATCTTGGTATCAATCATGGATCCAAAACCTCAAACACATCACGCGAAGCCATCTACCTCACGTTCCACGGTAGAAGACTATATAGAGACTGCTTTGTCACATTGCGATAATTTCAAAGAAAGCAGTTCCTCAAAATCGAAGCTGTTGAACGACATGACCCGTACGTCCGCTTCGATGAGCTCACCAGATCATCCTCCAAGTGTTGTGGGCGCAACGTACCGTACGTGGCAGTACGAAATGGTTCCGTCTCTCGACGTCCCCCAGTGGTATGGTCACTCGCCATGCGTTGATGGGACCCATCTGGGCTGCGTCAAGCACTCATCACCGTCAAGCGATTTGCCCATCTTCCGCAATCCTGTCCTCGTTCCCCAACCACGAGCCCGCTGGTGGCATCGAATCTTCAGGATAACACCAGAGTTCTCTGTGTATACCAGGGTGCTTCTTCCTCGGTCTCACCCGTCCGAGTTCAAAGTTCTTACGCGAGAACTGCCATTCGACCTCATTTCGACCCGGACACTGGTGCCAGTGCATCCCAAGGTCTTGCACCATCTCGCCTTCTATCACTTACATTGCGCGAGACAAGAGCTGGACCGTACTGCAAATAAACCACCTTTTGTGTCAGTGGAAAGCCTGAGATGCAAAGGTACATTCAGGCCTAGCAAAAACGGTCCGATATATCGATGGCGCAGTGATACCCTCTTCGATGGAGAAAGCTTTTTGCACCGACAAATGATTAATTATGCCCTGACGAAGACAACATCTGTGGGAACAGTACAGTTTGACGTTTGTCCCCACATCAAAGTACACATCAAGAAGCCAATCTTTGGAACCATATCTGGCTTTACTCACGTACAATTGTTTCTGGCCCACGAAGCGGAGAATTGCCGTTCGTTGCCTTCGGCCGGTCCGCCATGGGAGGCTTGGGGTAGCCATCTGGGCCACTATGCAAGGATCATCGTCTGCGACCACTGCCACACAGACTGGCTTATCCATATGCGAGTGGAGCGGGATATTCTTAGTACATGGTGCGCCTCCTACAAAGACTTAGGCCCAGGCACCGATCGCTTCCATCCCAAGTGGTTATCTGCTTTGCCTGGCTCTAGATATTCCTCCCAACGCGACTTTGACAATGCGAAAATTCTCAAGCATTTTCAGGCAATGAAGAAGACATTACGTGAGCAGCGAGAACCTCCCCCGGCGTATGTGGAGGAATGATGGAGCTGCGACTGTGTGCGTGTGCTGGACAGAGTCTCGAGGAAATAGTCAAGTTGACGTGAGACAATTTAATTTTAGTTCAGTCAAGTCCGTGAGCCAATACTCTACAACACAGGAACAAATAACTGTATCCTTCCAGGTTTGAACTGCGCCAGGAGTCGGCTGAATGTGCTAGTGCCAGTGGCTATTCAGGTTGACTGCAATATGTGAGGACTGTTCGTCTTGCCTCGTCCTGACATGGAAGTGTATTGAAAGTCAAAACGCTGGGGTTTTCACGTGTCCGAGACCGGATTACACTTCAGTTCACTGGGCTGTCGTGATCAAACAGAGACTTCATATGATTAAAGGCTTCTGAAGCCATAATGTTAGAGTTATTATCATTCGGCACCGAACAGGAAGAGGCAGTGGCCCTGTTAAGAAAATGTGATTTCGTTTCTCCTCCAACCAGTCACAGGACAATGTCTCCGACGCTTTCAAGACAGGTCTACCGCGGACAAGCCGAAAAGAACCACGATAAACTCAGGGCTGTGACTTTCCGCTGGTCCAAATGGACAAGAAACGAGTACCTCCAGCTGCAGCGACCCGCTCAAGAAGAATTAGGGTGGGAAGATCAGTTGGACAATTGCACGGAATATGTTCCTGCAGCGTCACCAGACCAGAAACTGGGGTGTTTGGACATATCAGACCCCAGACATTCGGGTCTTCCACTACTCGAGCAGTACAGAGGCAGCAGTCCGGATGTTACCGTTATAGCCAGCCGAACAGATTCCCACTATGAGTGATAAGCGAGCAAGGATTCAAGAGATCAGGAAGATATTCGAGGGAACATATAGAAAGGGGTCAGTGTTCAAGAAGAGACAAAACAATTTGAAGTCGATCTTAGGCCACAAACAAACACATGATGATGGGCCGCACAGAATTCACCAATCGGTTACTAGATCATATATCGCGTAGAGAAGCCTCACTGGAAGTCCATGGTATCCTCAAGCTCGGGTTCGAAACTAGTTAACAGTTTTGTGCCTTTTCTTCGTGTTCTCCTCCTTCTCCACTTCGTCACTCAAGATGAGACCACAGTAGGCCATCATCGCATCACTGCTGTGAATTCAGTCGTACTTTTAATCTCTTCAACTCAACATAGTATGCAACTTGTCAAGGACATAGCTTTCGCAATGAAAAGTTAGAGTAATTACACCATGCAATATATAGTCGTGTGCAGAATGACCCTTCGTTGCGGAAAAGTAATAGCGCAAACCTATAAAAATTCAGATCTAGAGGCGAAAGTCCACCTTTCTGTTCATGCTTTCCGGCACTTCTTCTTCGCCACGATAATTTCATCTTTCCCGCGGGCCCCGTTCCTTAAATTCCATTGGTGGCTAGGATAGACCGAAAAGCTTCCTCGAGTATTCCTAGACCGTTCGCAATCTCTTCCGCAGTCACAGTTACTGGCGGCGCCAGACGGAAGACGCCGCCCATACCTGGTAGATTGACAATATTGCAAGACAATCCAAGGGCAAGAGCTCGGTCAGAAACTCTCTGGCCCAGATCAGAGCCAGGGGCTTTGGTTGTAGGGTCAGAGATGATCTCGATGGCTTGGAATAGGCCGCGGCCTCGGACATCACCAATGCACCAGAATTTCTTCTGGAGCTCAAGCAGGCCATCGCGAAGCTGATCACCGCGCTCCTTGGCTCGCTGGCAGACATTATCGCGTGCAACTATTTCCAGCACTTTGTTCCCAACAGCCGCTGTCAAGGGGTCGTTGAGATGGGTGGTGAGCCACAAGAAGCCTGCGTCTGTGCAGCCGCGCTCGATTTCGGCGGTGGTGCTGACGGACGCGAGAGGAAGACCGCAGCCGAGTGTTTTGGAGAGGGCGAGGATATCGGGCACGAGACCGTCCTCTTCGAACGCAAACATTTGACCTGTACGACCGACCCCGGTCTGCGCCTCGTCCATGATTACGAGCATGCCGCGCTTTCTGCACTCCTCAACCATACGCTTCAGATAGCCCTTGGGCGGGACCAAGATACCACCAGTCGACAGAATTGGCTCCATGATGAATGCTGCTAGGGAGCCGACTGATTGGCGATCGATCATTGACCATCCAAAGTCCATCTCTGTTTCCCAGTCATAGGAGCCGTCCGCTTTCCGGAAGGGCGAGCGGTAAGCATACGGTGCTGGGAAAGCCAACTGGCCAGGCATCGAGGGGCCGCCGTTCTTACGGCCTGCTGAGTAGGTAGCCGAGCCAGCGCCCTGGGTCAACCCATGGTAGCTGGCTGAGAAGGCGACTATTTCAAATTTGCCTGTGTAGCATTTCGCCATCTTGATGGCCGCCTCGGTGGTCTCGGAGCCCGTGTTCAAGAAGAAAGATTTCTCGAGGGGCGCAGGGAGGAACTGAGCCAGCCGCTCGGCGAGCTCCACCACCGGCTGGGTGATCATGTTACTCAGTAGATGATCCAACTCGGCGACATTGTTGCGGACGACTTCGACAATTTCAGGATGTGAGTGGCCGAGAAGAGAGCTCATCTGGCCAGAGGTAAAGTCAAGAATCTCTCGACCCGATTCATCATAGAGCTTGGTTCCTTGCGCCTTCTTGATGATCGCCGGCGAGAAAGGGACGCCGGTTTTCATCAAGTATCTATCGGCCTTGGTCCAGAACTCTTGAGTATAAGCAGACATCTTGAACGGTCCGAGAGTTGCGAATCTCCAAGCAATAAGAGCAAAGATTAAGATTGTAGCAGAACTGAGATGATATTCGCTTGGAGGGACCAGCCATACTTAGCTGCACCCAATTTATAAGGAGTTCGTGTATCGGCTTGTGGTCTCCGGACCCTGGCTCATTTCACCACTGGCCGCGGAGGATCCCAGCCATGGCTCCAGCCCGCGGCAAACCTTGGTGCGGATACTGGCGTATTTCTCTAGTAGTTTAGTATGCTAGTGTACAGACCAGGATCATCGATCGTCTCCACTCCGCGGGAAGCATCCCAGAAACCGCGGAGTGAAGGTCTTATCTCAGTACGTGGCCGATTTCGCAGCTCGCAACCATGAAATGGCCAGCATGCGAAATGTTCGCTAATCTTTCGACCCAGAGAAGCGGTGAGCACAGTCTTCACTCGCGATTAGTTCCGGTAACGTCAGTGGTTCCAGATAAGAGGCCTGTTTTCCCGCTTCCAGTCATGCCCCTTGAGTCTCGATAGCGCTACCCAGGATCACAGACACACGTTTCCTTGGCCACAGATTGGCTGGGTTTGCGAACATTATTATTGAAAGAAAAGCTCGCGATGCCTTTGAATCCATAATGTCATTAGTGATGAGTGAATGCACCATCAAGAAAGCGGAGGCGGAAAAGGAGGAGGATTATGTCCTCAAGTCCTACAATTCGAAGCAACAAAAATTTTACCCACTATTGAACATTGTCCAAAGGCTAGGAAACATGTCATCAATCTCCGTAAAATCCGGTATCAGCGGCTCTTCAAGCTCTGGTATAACTTCCAGAGACTGATCCGTCGATGCCATGAGCTTCTCAAGCGCCCCTCCATACTGTGCGATGCAAATGTTACCGAGGTCCCATCGCATTCTTTCACGGTGAGAACGAAGAGCTTCCATCATGTCCTTTGCAAGCTTGATGAATATGCTCTCCGGTAGATCTTTGCGATGCTCGGTAGTCTCCAGCGCACTTCTCAGCAGAAATGCCACAGTATTTGAGAGAGCGAATCCGTTGAAAGAGAGCCAGAAGTCGCATAAAGAAGCGTCATCAAGCTCTTGTACAAATATGACAATATTCTCGGCGGCCTGTCTAGCCTGAAGATGTCGGTGAGCCCACACCGCCGAGTCATCAATATCTGGGCTACACTTCGCGCTATCCAGCTCAAGTTTTCGGATAAGCAGTCGCAGGTAGAGGTATGCTAGGCGGAGGTTAGGCGAGCCTGGGATACGAAGATGAAATCCACGCGTGATTGCCAGTTTCAACGCCCTAGGTAATGAGTCCTCCCACCGCGCAAGCTTGGCCTCTATCTCGAGAGCTACTGCGCCGTGCGTGCCACAGCCAGCCGGCAGCCTCAAGTCAAAGACACAGCGTAGATACGCGTTTGAGACTTCGGTCAAGGTGATGAGCCCAATATAAACTGAAACCGAGTCTGGCTCCGAGGGCTCCTTCTCAATCCCAAGCAAACTAGCTCTTGTTGGGGTTGGGACGTCATGCTGGCTACTATTCAGCTTTGGCGGAGTTCCATATGCCACGCTGGACCTGTTACTAGTCAGCCTCAAATACAGTGCATTGATAGGTTTCATTGGAACAACATACCATCCATCGAATACAACGATTCCCCACCATAATCGTGTCCTGAGCCACTTCTCGGCCGGTGATATATTCCAAGCTGAACAGTCACGATTTAAGCCAAAGGCATGCGCCAAAGATATCGCTGAACAAAGTAGGATGCCATTGCCAATCATGGAAGTAAGCGGGCGACCTGAGATGTTCAACAAGATTCCAATAATGGTGGAGACGCCCGGCGAAACATATAATTCCGAGTACAAAGCCTCGTTAGCTTGATTCCACATATACCTTAGATCAGGACAGTGTTGACCTAGGCCCAGAGAATTTCGCCAATAGACAGCTGTGTGAACGTAAAGCGAAGCAACAAGGGCCGGTGATATCCTCTGCCTTTCTGAAACATATTCGCGTTGGAACGAGGACATATCCAGGAGCGGAAAGCATTTGTGAACTTTGTCAGAATATCTGCTCCAGGGATTAGCATAGAGTTGAACGAAATATGGTTGGTTTTGTACGTGCATCTGCATTACACGACTGCAATACGGCTCGATGAGCTTCTCGATGGCCTCGCACTTAGCAGAGGCCACTGTCTGGCTTGTCGCTGAACCAAGGGGGTGTTTGCGCACCGCGCAGAACATCGTTGGCCCCTGAGTAGCACCAAGATGTCCTCCCGGATGGCCGACTACCGTTCGGCCTGCTCCGAAGCCCAGGTAGTTCGCGATCAGATGGGCATCTGGACTCTGCATAGGACCAATCACGTGAGATTCATCGGCGTATCTGTGAAACGCAGGAGAAGAACTGGTGAAAGGAACCTCCCGCGGGCTTTCTGGCTCGAAGGCACGGTTCCGCTGGGTGTTTGTAGAAACGTCGGCGAAGACTTGCTCTGCCGACGCGCCAGAAGTGTTGGAAACATTGGATTGAGCGCGTCTAGCCCGCTCCGCGTGCTTGACGGCAGAGCGCGAGGCCGTCCTCGAACCCTCCCCAGCGGAACTTGGAGTCGGGAACAGGCATTCGGTCCCGTGGGCCTTGCACATGAGGCAAATCGACAGATCCAAAGCATCGGTTTTACATCGCGATTTACGCCTCTTGCAGGGTAGGCAAGCCGGCTGGAGATGGGAACGGTTAGTTCTTGGCCGAGGTGACGCTGACATGGTGCTTGTCCGCGGAAAAGGCGAGCTCAAGCTCGACGTTCCTCGGCTACATCTAGATGCGTTCACCCAGCCAAGCTAGCATTAGCATCTCCACTTATCCTTTACCCATCATTCGCTTTTAGTTTCGTTTTCCGCGGCCCCACCGAGCTCCGCGGGTAATTCCGCGGGTAACTCTTCTGGTTGTGAGAATGAAGTTCCGCCACAAATGCTAACCATTCCAACCACCCTTTCATGTTATATTGGATTTTGTTGAGGGGGGAGGGCCTCTTCCAGCGAATTAATATTTGAATATTTGTGAGTTGAGTTGATCTGCACAAGAGTAGCACAGTAGACCTCGCGAACGAATGCCAGAGAGCGCCTTTTTCGCTGTCTTATCTACAACCGGCTGTCTGAATGCATGACAGAGCTTACTGGAACATCTATTTGAAGCTCTTGGTGTTTTTCAATTATTGGCTCATTGATCAAAGGACTGGAACCAATGGATGACACATAGTCCACCAGCCAGTTCCAGCCCTCAAGCCATTGAGACGTCCAGGCACATGAGCTAATGTGTCGTCCAATACGGACAAACTGTCACTACCTGGATGCATTCCATCCCGCTGCATATGGCATGTTTGGTAAGGCCCGCGCTCTGCAGCACTGGACTATCGAGCTCTCCGATAGCAGTAGAAGCCGTGCCTTAAAATTCAAGACCGATCATGGCGATATTAGCGAGCGACAGCGACTGCTTTCGCTACGAGAACTGGGATTTTTATCATTGTGGTTTGTGGTGTTTGGAACTGTTCTGAGTGGTGCTGAGTTGAAACCACAGCACCACATCCCACCCCGTCAACAACATGGTTAGAGAGCATGCAACCATTCGATCTGGAAGAAGCTTGAAATTAATGAAAATAATTTGTGAACTCCATGTCTGACTTCATAATGGGAAGATGAGACTCCCTTACGTAGGATTTTTTACAAACCTCCAAGCTTACCGCTAGGAACTATAGGGTAGTTGAAGCAAGATGCATTTCCTACACTATCTAATCTTAGTGTGTGTCACAGTTTTGTTCTAACCTACTTTGCAATTGCTCCATTTATATGGTGTTCTAGAATCGTGAGCTTTCCATGATTCATGATCCCTGCTGTGAAAGGTGGCTGAGGCGAACATGCGGGATTAATAATAGGGGTAAGAGCCTCAAATGTCTCTCTTGACGGCAGGCACATGTCTAGACTTGGGCCCATGGGTGCTGGAAAGTCTTCGCCTGCACCGAATGCCACGGCAGTTGAAGACATCCCTGGTTCGCCAAGTCGTCCGAGGCATACGGGGCGGCTTACGGTCCCTTGCAATCTGCCCAGCAGAGCCACGTTACTGTATACCCAAGCGTGTTCAGCTGCGAGTTGCGCGGACGCCACTGTCGAAAAAGAAAGGAAATTCCATCGTCTAGGCCAAAACCGGACAGCCAGCTGGGATGTTTCCAGCTTTGCACAATTATAAGAGGCAAGTCACAAGGCTGCCGCTGGTCGCCGAGAAGATTCTCGAGCAATTCCTGCCTTCCACTTGCGAATCGTCACCCGCTTCTGTAAGATGTATCACACGAGTCTCGACAAGTATGCACTTACTTTGATTGCCCTGGTTGCGCGTTTCGTGCTCTCGCAAGATCCGAGCGAATGCACCATCAAGTATGACGCGCATTTTCTCAAGTTTCCGGCATGCGCCCAAAGTTGTATCGCCTGTAGGGATGACAACTTGTCATTCGGGCACGTGTGCTATTATCCCAGCGGCCAGTGCTGCCTCGAGGAGAAGGCAGTAGCAATCGAGCACGTATGGCGCTGTGTTGACAAGAAATGCAACGATGAGGACGCCCAATCAGCGGTGCAAATGTGGACGAATGATTGCGTGAACAATGGCCAGTCAGTTCCGACTTCTCTCATCCCAGATACAATCAGGGATGGTATTGAGTGTAAGTTGGTTTTTGGTCATTCATTCGAGCGAGAATAGTACAGTTTAGAGCAAAAGAAACGGCAGGGTGAAATGTCGGATTTCCGTTCGTTGTAAGAGGATGTCTGTTGGTAACATCAACACGTGAGCAGTCGCGCAACCCGAAACAAGTCCTTCAAGGGCTTCGACAACAGCTTTTGTTTCAAATACACTCGACTCAACACAAGCAAGCACCACTGACGTTGACTCTGAGGCAACATCCACCGCGACGACCAACCCAAACAGGGCTGATGATTCTTCTCGTAAAATTGCAATAGGCTTGGGTGTTGGACTTGGTGTAGGCATCCCAAGTGCGCTTGGGGCTTTCGCGACCCTGTGGATGTGTTTCCGGGAAGAGTTCAGGAGGCTGTTCAGGAAGCGTAGACGCCAAGAGGAAGTTGAGCTCTCCGAGGTATCGAGTCAGAGTCCGAGTGGAAAACAAGGCAGTCGAATCCCTGTGTAATATTTAACTTAATCCTCGATAATTGAGATCCTCTTTCCATCAATACAAAGTGTCTCTCGGTTGACTAGAATCTCACCATGAATGTGTTCACTTCCGGAAACAGGTTGCGGAGTTTTCTGTCCTAAAGGAATACTACCAAAAAGCCCTCCAGAATAAGGGTCAATAGTCCTTACTCCGAATTCAAGACCGGATCCCACAAAGCTTCAGATCATGGGACTGCTCCCTAAATGGGTTTGGCGAGATGCAGATACGGACCGGTTCCACAGAAATAGACGAAGCAGTCTTGCAGCCAACCACGCAATTGCGGCAACTTGCCAGATGGCCCCATAGTATGGAGACCGCAGCTGAAACGTCCGTGTGAAAAGGGTTTAGCTTCGCGTGGAATGAGATTTGGTCATGTCGATTTGTAGATCTTTGTGCTCCCTGCATGAATCGCTACCTCGACCGTGAGGCCGAGATCTCGCCATAGTTCGGCGACCCGCTGACCTCTGCATGGGCATGAATGGCAATGCGCTGCATATGCATCCGATCGATTCCCATTATTGCCCTCCCGAGTCCATCTCGGTCAGAGATAATCATCTCAGACTCGGTGGCTTCTGGGCACCCGGCGAAATTCAAAATGTTACGATAAGCAGACATACAATACAGCTCACATGTTCCGATACTGTGATATACATGTGCCGCGCAACAGCCGTCTCCTGGTTCATCCGAATCCCTTGGACGGTATCCAGGTGGTGGGCGTCGCTACCAGCTCAGCCGTGCCCGACAAGCAACATGAGCGGCCTCAAGTAGGCCTGGACCCTTTTCTGTGGCCATTCGGGAGCGAGAACAGACCTCGTGACAATTATCCCCGGGAGTTGAGATTGCACTGCACCAGCCAAGTATCAAGGATCAGTGGACTAAAACAACAGCGCGAAATCCAAGAATCATTATCTAGAGTTTGACTAGTGTCGACTGCGCGCTTGGGTTACGTTCGCGTCATGCGTCTTCAGCCACCGCAACGCGCGAGGAAGCCAGCCATTGGCCGCGGTGGGTGAATTTCGGTCCGGGTATTGCTGGGCATGCTTTGCATCTCGTAGCTCGATTCCCGCCTGGGGTTGTTGAGCCTCGCGTATGCCCGTTAAGCCCAACTTCGGAGTGTTTTGGCCGGCCTGTCCCGCTCATCGGTTTGAGCTGTGTTTGATTATAGAGGCCATAGAGTGAATTATCGAGCAATGCATCGTTAACCATCCAGAAATGGTGTGGCTCGCCGCCTGGGGCTGTCATAGCCACGACTGGTATTTCCTAGGTCACCGTTGTCCACCCAGAACTAGTACAATCCAGGTCTGTTGTCCGGGTCTAGACAGGAATCACAGTTGAGCAACGCCGTGACAAGAGACTTGGCGCCTAGGTCAGCTGGTTGCTCGTGGCCAACTGGCCTGTCGGGGCGGATCCGTCTTTCCCCGCGGGCCCGCGTCATGCCATCAACAAGCTCATGGCACGCACGCATTGCCGTACGCTAGTCAGACAAGGGGCCGCCTGATAATTTGGATTGAGCCTATCAGATTGAGTGATTCCTCGAGCACTGCTTGGTCTGCGCCGGCACATTGGTTCATTCCCGGATCGCACTACACCGACCCACCTTCATTCCAGGTCTCTTCCAAGAAAGGCGCAGAGAGCTCAGTCGAATAGAAATGACCCTCTAGCTCTTGGCCAACACATGGCTGACCCCAGAATCACCCCGCATGGGTCACACTCTAGACTTCACCCCAGACTCTAGCCCCGGGCCCAACCTAAACCCCCAGATTTGAGGCGGGGAACTGCCCCTGGATGCCACGCTGAGACAATCACTTCCCATTATTTCGGTAACTAGCCTCGGTTTGTTCGGTGGAATCCTGGCGAATGCTCCCCCGAGCAGGTGACTGTGCATGAGGATAAAAGCCACGGCATCCCAGCTCACCGAGCTTATTCTGGTCCAGCCCACACCCAGCTACAGCAATCGTCCAGTTTGCCTGGTCTCCCCACAGCTCACCGGATAACTACTTCGAGTTGTCGCCATCATGGCTACGAACAACATGGAAAAGACTACGAGCGCTGGGGTGCAGTCCTCAGATATTGTCATTGAGCGCCGCGAAATGGCCGAAGGCGCCCCCCTCGGCGCCAAGGAAGCTTCCATGGTGGCCGCAGCCAAAGGTCAGGGTCTCTCAGGCTACGAGACACTGAGCCTCTGGCAGACTGCGAAGGCGTTCAAGGTGTGCACGGCCACCTGCTTCCTTGTGGCCTTCAGCGCTGCCACCGACGGGTACCAGATTGGGTAAGCCCATCATCGTGAGCTACTGAGCACCGACAAGAATAATGCTGACGGGTCCTCGCGTTACAGTATCAACGGTAACATTATTGCCAACCCAGGATTTGTCAAAGAGTTTGCGACACAGGTCAACAGTGACGGCGAACCCGTGCTGGCTTCGTCCATCCTGAGTGCCTGGGGCTCCATCATGTCCGTTGGACAGATCATTGGCATGACGACACTCCCATTCCTTTCCGACCGCTACGGCCGCAAGGCAGCCATGTATTGGTACTGGTTCGTCCTCGCCATGAGCGTACTCACCGAATCTGTCGCCCGCACCTGGCCCGTTTGGTTGGTCGGCAAGCTTCTGGCCGGTATCGGTGTCGGATGCCTTCAGTCTACCGTCCCGACTTACATCGCCGAGACGGCTCCGGTGCGCATCCGTGGAGGTCTCCTCATCGCATACAGTTTCTGGTTCGGCCTCGGTGTCTTCTTTGCTCCCGTTGCTCTGCAGGTCCATGCGAGTGTGGACAGGGAAGACTGGCTTACGCCTATCTATACACAGTGGGCTCAGATTGGCCTTATGCTCATCATCTACCTGATCGTGCCAGAAACCCCGGCTTGGTGTGTAACTCGTGGCTACGAGGAGCGTGCGAAGAAGTCCCTCCGTCGCCTACACTGGGAAATCAAGGATTTCGATATCGAGCACCACTATCAGTTGCTTGTCATGGCCGTGAATCACGAGATCGAGGTCGCCCGTGCCTCCAACAGCGAGAAATGGTACTCCATCTTCAAGGGAACCGATGGACGCCGAACCATCACGGCCTTATGGACCCTTATGACGCAACAGTTCATTGGCCTGACCCTGTTTTCGACTTTTGCCTCGTACTTCTTTCAGCAGGCTGGTTTCGAGGACCCGTTCCAAGCAACTTGCATTACTTCGGGTATCAACATCGCCTTCACCGTGATCATGGTCTTCACAGTGGACAAGCTGGGACGAAGAAATATTTCATGTGGCGGTTCGACATTGTCGTGGGTGTCGTGCGTTGCGATCGGTATCTTGGGTGTGGCCCCGAGAGTTCCAGCATCCAATAAATTGCTTGTGTTCTTCGCTTGCCTGTGGAGTGAGAATTCCCCCACCGAATATTCCGTCCTGATATCTAGTTTGCTAACACGTGCGCAGATATTGGTTTCACAGCCAACGGTGCCACCGGATGGGGCTTCATCGGTGAAATCTCCTCACAGCGACTGCGACCATACACAGCAGGTTTTGGAGCTGCCTCGACGGCTGTGGCCGGTGTTGTTATGAATGTTCTTACACCTTACATGGTCAATGGAAACGAGTGGGGTTGGGAGCTCAAGACCGGCTGGTTTTACGCCGGCATTGGTATGTGACGAAGGAGTCGTGAGGTCAACTGCTGAATCTATGCTTACGATTGACAGGTCTGCCTTTCGTCGTTGGCATGTGGCTGCTAATTCCCGAGACCAAAGGGTGAGTTGGCCATAAGTTGCTGCTTTAATTTCAATCAGGCTAACCACTATCATATAGACGATCTGCAGCGGAGTTGGATGAGTTGTTCGAGAGCAAGGTCAAGCACTGGAGGTTCCACAAGACCAAGACTGCTACTGAAGCCGCCTTGGAGGCTCGGCAAGTATAGGTTGGTCCACGTTTAGGAGAGCGGAGTGGATGCATCCCCGTTGGCAATTTCGGTCAATGCCATACCTGAAAACATTGGAGCGATTGTCTGCACAACTTTTGGGACAACATGGTTCCGCCGCGAGGGATGATTATTATGTCTCATTACTTTGCGTACGTCAATCATATCAGCGGCTGTAACGTTACATGGGAACAGAAATGTCTTTTGACTTAATTCATTTGTATCCTTAAGTAATCTAATAACAAAGCTTCTAGTAGACATAGAAGTTTGTCTCATTAGGATTCTCAGCCCGCTTTCTCGCGTTGTATCTCTTCAGCATAGTCCGTAGGAACCAGGTGATTACAATAACACCTCCAGAGAAACAGAGACTGGCGATCCAAGCCGGCAAGTATCGTGGACCATCAGTCGAAGGCCACAGATAAGGCATGTAAATGGATGCGCAGTTACCCAGGCTGTTTGCGATAGCGAGGGAAACTGACTTTTTCTCATTAGTCTGGCCAACAGTAGCCGAGACCCAACCGAGGAGGATGTTGTTGATACCGAATGAGAACCCAACAAAGAGGAAGATTGAGAAGTATCGTGCCCCAATGTTCAGACTTGTGACTGAGATAATGAACCCGCAGATGGCTATGCACTTGCAAACAGTGATATGCCATGTACGTTCATTCCATCGTCCAGAAGTCCAAGCCATAGCAACACCCAGGATTGCGGCAAGGATGTAAGGTGGAGCCACGAGGGTTAGGGTAATGGTTCTGTTGAAGCCCAGCGTTTGAACAACGGTGGGCAGAAAGTTCTGGAAGCTGATGGAGCACAGGTGAAAGTTGTAGGCAGCGACCAAAGCCCAGGTACGCCAGTCGGACGCAGACTCCTTGAGGCCTTTGATGGCGCTAGTCCCTTCACGTCGATCGGTAGTATCAGCGTAGATACGGTTGTGGGCGAGCTGTCGCTGCTCAGGGGTGAGCCACCGGGTTTGGAGAGGATGGTCGGGCAGGAAGTAAAAGGCCAGAACAGCCGTGAGAATGGAGAGCGCTCCTTGGATGATAAATAGCCTATGAGTCGAACTATTAGCTCCGTTGATCAGAACAGAAATCCTGAGCGGCTTACCATCGCCATCCCGCAAGTCCCATAGATCCGTCGAGGCCAGAGAACACCCCCGCCGCAATAAGAGGCGAGAAAGAGCTGGCCAACATGTTGGCCGTGAAAAAGAGAGACATGCGAGTTGCGACCTCCTTTCGTGTGTAGAACATCGAAATGAGATACAGAGCCCCAGGGTAGAACTACAGTCAAAAATTGTCAGTTTGTTGATTCTTGCCAGTTTCTGACCCTGCCATTCTCCTGCGTGTTGACTGCCAACGGGCTCCCGAGATTGCACTGCGGCATAATGACTTACCGGAGCTTCAGTAATCCCCAGCAGTAAGCGACAGACAACCATGGTTGCATAGCTATTCGCTAGATATGTGAGCAGGCTGACGATGGACCACGCCAAGCAGAATCCAGCCATGTACCAGGAAGGACGGAGGCGGTTGAGGAGCATATTGGACGGAATTTGGAAGGCGATGTATCTGAATGGCATGAAATCAATATTTTGTGCAATCGTGTTATTCCGCAAAACCTACCCCACAAATAGGATCGACACGCAAGTGTTGTACTGAGTGCCAACCAAGCCAAGGTCCTCTTCGAGGTTGTTCAGTCGGGCGTTGACGATGGCATTGCGGTCGAGGTAATTGAACAAATACATGAGCCATAAAATAGGCTGACAGGCGGTCAGGTCCAATATCGAGGAACGCAGGAATACGATCACTGAGAATAGAGCAATGGCTTACCAGCATGTAGCGATCCACCTTCCTCACCAAGGCAATTTCGTGGGGATCTGTCTTGTCATGGGATCCGAATTTATCCACCTTGTCGACTTGGGGCATCTTCTTGAAAGCCTCCTCATCAACTTGATCCCGATGCTCGGTGGTGATCGCGTCATTGTTGCTGTTGCTTCGGGCGGCCGCAGCGCCCTCGTCTTGCTTTGCGGTAGACATGACGACAAGGGGCGTTTATCAATGATCACCTTATCGTTGCAAGAAAGAAGGGGAAGAAACGCTGCCCTCTTCAGATTATACGTGAAGACGAGGAACCCCGGAGTGATGACACGAGGGAACGATTAGGACGCATAGCTTAAAACCTTAATCGGGCTGCAAGGCATTGACTTTTTATAATCATCTGGCTGGCTCTACGCGGAAAAGTAACCCCCTCTTCTCAAGCGACGGAAATGATCGTCGGTGTGCGGATATCTTTCGGGCATGGTCCTGGTTTTTGCCCACTTCGGTACTTGAGACATCGCACGCTCTTATCACCAGGACGCGAGTCCAGAACCTGGGGTAGACCAAGCCAAGAGCGGGGTATCCTGGGGTGACGTCCATCGGCGTTGCTTGGCGTACGACAATGGCTGGCTGCTATAGACAGGCGGGCTTTGGTGATCCCGGCTGGGGCGTTGGGGACTAGTCCATTCTAGAGGGCTGCGACATCACATGAGCTGCGAGCTAAGACGCCCTTGAAAGCAGGCAGGTCGCATATTTATAAAGCCGACGGTAGAAAGGGTCTGGCCCTGCCTGCGTGGCCTGCCTTGGAGTAGGGATACAAAACGCTGGCCTAGTCGGTCTGAGCGTTTGGTCCCCAGCCATCTCCCTTACCCTTTAAGTCCGCTTCCTCGACCCTGGTCCCATATCTCAGCTGCTTATGTCCGAATGTAGTGATCCCTTGATAAAGATTTCTCCCTTTGCTTGCGGCTACGGACTCGACACCCCGTTCTAAAGCACCACCTTGCACGTTGTCAAACATGTGAATTATGTCAAGATCCTAATTTTTCAGGCTTTCAAACGTCCAGCGTTGCCGACCGTTATGGTAAGACTCGGGTATGAGATAGAGGAAGCTGCTCGAAAAGAAAGAAAGGAAAAAAACTTTAATTCCTCATTATTACGATTCATCTTTTATCTCGCGTAGTTTGATTCGGAGACTTCAACTTGGACTTTCAGTTTCCACTCTGGATCTATGTTCTAGGCTCTTACTCATTTCGTTCAGGTTTTATGAATTTAGCTTGTGGCCCATCAGTTATAGCAGATGATCCGGAATATCCGATCCACTATTTTGGGACCAATAGCGTACTTACTTTACTTACTACTTTCAATTCTTTCACTCTATAGGATTAAGTCCCTCCTAGGTACAGAGGATAAAAGACCTTATCGTTGTTCTTGAACCAGAGGCAGGATGCCTGTGGTTCAACAAAGGCCAATTAA
Source organism: Paramyrothecium sp. XJ0827 (assembly GCA_020881915.1). Lineage (NCBI taxonomy): Eukaryota > Fungi > Ascomycota > Sordariomycetes > Hypocreales > Stachybotryaceae > Paramyrothecium > Paramyrothecium sp. XJ0827. The sequence continues at coordinate 5,896,202 of JAJFPB010000002.1, read as the reverse complement.
GATGTCGCACACGACGCTGCCGGCCACGGGAGGGGGTCAGGCGCTGCTGAACTAGCGGATTGCGATGTAACAGGATATTGCGTCCCAAAGAGGAACTACTAGGCCTCGCAACGAAGATCTGGGAGGCCTGATCACGTTGTCCAGCTTTCGGAAACTCCTAACTAAGCTGCAGAGGCCGCGAAGGAACAATGTAAGAAACCTAGTACAATAGGGTTCTATCTAAGGTACGTATCGGGCTGTTTTTCAGGTAGAAAAGAGGCTGGGCAATGGTTACTGTAAGGTCCCCGCTTCATCCTGCACCTTATGCTATACAGCCTACAGAGTGTATACTGTACTGTAGTTCGTGCTGTAGGCGGGGCGGGCGGGGCGCGTTACACTTCGATTCGAGCCAATAACGAGCTGGTAATTGGAGGCGGATTTGAGGGGACGACCACAAAGTGCCCGTCTCCCATTGCGAGCTCAAAGTTCCTGGCATCTTGGAGTGATCCAGCTGCTCGTCAGGCATCTCAAGCCAGTCGGACAAACTCGTCAAGAATTGCAGGGACTTCATGCTCCCCATCCGCGTCCTACTTATGTCATAGGCTGCGCAGGCCGTCGCTTCCCGAAATTCCATCACATGGCCCTGGCACAAATTCATTACATCCCAATACACAATCGACCACGATCAAAGATTGCACCATGACCTCCACGCAGCAAGACCATGTCGTTCTTCTTGTCGACGACGCATTCTTTGACAACCTACCTACATGGGTCACCGACAATTTCACCGTCACCCCCGGCGGCTATCACGAAGGCCAACCATCTCGCAACAAACTAGTCATATTCGCTGATGGCAGCTATCTGGAGTTCTTCAACTGGTACGATACCCCCCCATCTCTGGATGACGAGCACCTGCCCATGAGATTCTGGGGGCCCAAAACCCCGGGACTCATAGACTTTGCAATCACCGATACCACCCACTCCGCCGAGGAATCGGTTGGGACAGTCAACCAGCGGCTCTCCGAGGCGCCCGAGAGAGACGCCGGTCTTGGTGTCAAGTTCGGCAGGCCGATTGCCGGATCGCGCAAGAAAGCGGACGGGGTCGAGATCAAGTGGAAAATCACACGACCGGAGTTCTTCAAAGGCGACAAGACGCCCGGCCAAGAACTCTTCGCCGACGGCAGGATTGATGTCCCATTTTTCTGCCACGATGTCACTCCACGAACAGACAGGGTTCCAAGCAACGACGGGAAGAAGACTACGCATCCCTGCGGTGCCACCGGCATCGCGGCGTGCGAGATTCTCGTACCCAAGCACCTGCAGACTGAATATGCCCATGTCTATGCTAAGATTATTGGCTCCAAACCAGAAACTGCGGCCGGGCAAAACTCATATTTCGTCGACATTGGCGTGCCCCAGGGATCGTCCCGTTCTAAGATAGTGGTGCGTGCTGCCGAGAATGAGCAGGACATCAAGCGCATGCAGGAGAGGGGAATCGGCTTCTCAGATCTTGTTATAGCTATCAAGTCTGAGGGCTCCGGTGGCGAGGAGAGGCGACCTTTGGGCTTGGAGGGTATTGAGTCTACTATCTGGCTGGAAAAGAAAGAGGGGAGTTAGTGGCCTCTTGATGTATCTTTAGATGGGAAATTTCGCCCCCTAGTAGTTATGAATAAAATAAAACCGAATCTAGTAGCTTTGTTTGTCCAGATGCACTTTGATCTATGTAATTTTAAAAATGGCTAATAAACGAAGGATTAGACATCAAATTAAAAATAAAGAAAAAACATTTGTGAAAACAAACTAAAAAGTAAAATTGGGATTTCTTTTATTGTACATTATCTCCAATATTACATTATCTCCAATATTATATTTTCCTTCTTAATTCTATAACATATCGTACCTTTATACTAGATTCATCAGTCAAACTCCCTTAGGAGATGTTAGCGGTTTATTGGAATCCTCAAATTGGGCTGTTCGTCCAGCCGAGTTGCGTCTTGGTGGCCCACAGCCTCATGCTCCGCCGCGAGGCTATGCACGACGGTGAAACGTGCAAAATCCAGGACTCATCTTAAAACCAGAAAGTATTCACCAATCGCTTTTTGGCGAGGTATTATTCTCCGGGTACACTGTTCACATAGTCAGCCCTTGCTCGTGTGTTCTCTCTCGTTACTCCCTGTTGCGACGCTCATAAAGTGACACGCTGGCAAGGCCTGTGAAATCCTCTATTCACCACCTTTATGGCTGCTCGCATATTGACACGGTAACACCTATGTGACTTATACGCCCGAACAAGACATCATGGCCTTGAACAAGAAATGCACCTCGTGTCGACAACAGAAAAGGACTCGAAAAATTCCGGTATTAGGTCGCCATAAATTAGAACAACTGCGGCGCGACGCTTCATCAGGCTGTGCTGGCTGTGACCTGAGAAGAACCATTCTTGAATGCTTCTCCAAGGATTTAGAAGCTGCAATCGGTTTTTCTGAAGACCTGCCCTCTCGGTTTGCCATCTTCCTCCCCCTTACCGGCCCGGGTTTGGCCACATCCATAAGATATAACATCACTCCGCAGAAGTACGAGCTTTTCAAGGTCCATTCATTGTCGAGAACCATAAGAAACACTATAACGTACAGCGCCGCCACCTCCGTTGACTGGGTGCAGCGCTTCTTACCGGGTGACGACCGAGATTTCGAGTCGAAGCTGGATTGGATATCCACCATTCCGCCCGGGAACCTGCTCTCCAGTTCAACTTCTTCAGAAGAGACGTTAAGAACGATTCGCTACTGGGTGAAAGACTGCTTCGCAAACCATGAGACTTGCAAATCTGCCTCGCAAAAGAAACTATACATGCCCAAAAGAATCTTGGATGTAAGGGGGGATCGAGTTGTCCTTCGGGAGGGCGTACAACCTTCAGACTATGCTTGCTTGAGTCACTGCTGGGACTCAGGCAAAACGCAGATCAAGACTCTGTCCACCTCAATTGATGCCTTTAAGAGGCAGATACCTTGGAAGCACCTAAACAAGACATTTAAGGATGCTATCTACATCTGCCGACGCCTGGATATCGCTTTTCTCTGGATTAATTCGCTCTGCATCATCCAAGACAGCACCGAGGATTGGATGGAGCAGTCAATTATCATGGCCGACATCTATGAGAACGCCTTGATCACCATTGCAGCGACAACATCGAAAAATGGCAGCTAGGGTTGTTACTCGGAGAGGAAGACGCAATATGTCAGTGGCATACCAGTAGCGGGCGGCCAAGTATATGCCAGGGGGGAGATGCCGTCACTTGCAGCCAGTGAAGGATCGCCCGATGCGGCACCACTCTTGTCTCGTGCTTGGGTCTATCAAGAAATGAAACTCTCGGTCCGTGTCTTGCATTTCTGCCAGGAAGAAGTCATCTCGCAGTGCCGGTCAACCAGAACAAGCGAGAGTGGAAGCAATGACGAAGAGAGAGACCACCTATCCTATGAAAAAGTGCTAAAATATTCCAGAAACGCAAAGTGGCATAACGAAGTGCTTCACTACTCACGGATGGATCTCACCTTCGAAAAAGACAGGTTGCCCGCGCCAGCAGCAATTTCGCAGCGGTTTGCTGCTGAAAAATCTCCAACGGATAAGTTCTTGGCAGGACTGTGGTCGGACACCCTCATGTGGGAAATGCTCTGGGAAACCGCCGGGCAACTCTCGCTTCTCCAGCACAAGAGGTCTGCCGCCTACTCTACGCCATCCTGGTCATGGGTATCTGTCAAATCGCCCGTCGCTTGGTTTGGGGAAATGAGAGCGAATCTCTGGCCATTGGACCGGTCGACAGTGGTTGGCACCGATTTACAGGCGATTGGCTCCCCGTATCTAGGTCAATACTGTCGGAGCACTATCACGATCTGCGCTCCCCTCGTCCAAGTCCTTTTTCAAAAACTAGATGGCTTTAGCATTCGACGCTTGTTACCTGCGCCCGGAGATCCAGCGCTCGCCAATAAAATGACCATGAAAGTCCACAAATTTGTCCCAGATTATGCATACATACCAGATCGAGCAAGGTTTTTATTTTGCCTCTCATGGTTCAGGACAAAGACCTTCACCAAACGTTTGGGCTTGTGCTCAAGAGGGGAGAGAGACAGCGGTATGCAAGGATTGGTCTTGTCAAGCTTCTCTGTACTATGGAAGGCGAGGAGCAGGGGGGCAAAAGAAGTTCTGTGACGTTTAGACAGATCAATCTCTTTTGGGATACTTTACCAACCTCTCTCATTATTTTGGAGTAATCATACTATCCGATTCTTGGCGTCATCGGTGCCTTTGCCCTTTCCTTAGGTCCAGAACTGTCATGCGTCTCACTCGTCCCCACCTCAATATCAACTGGCAAGTCTTGTCACAAATCTTGCACTTGGATCAACCTCCTAATTTTCGAATTGTGACCAGTCCGCAGAAGAATCATCCCGAGAGAGACATTCAAGTTCTTGCTGCATATGCAGAGGGACATTCTCCGCCACTCCAGGCCAGATTGAGGTTCAGAAAGGCCAAGCCTTTCGAGAGTAATACACCAAGTGATCCAAATAAAACACCACCGCGGTTTCGGTGAGGCACCTTTGCAGCCCTTGCTGTTGCTAAAGTCTCTCGGGGCGTAGGACTCACGGGTGGATCTCACAACTACACCTCAAAATTCACCAAACTCGTGCTGTACCTAACGACATTCCGGGGCATGGACGTTCCCCACCAATAGGGCGTAGTGACTAGTTGAAGTCTACGGGGAATTGACCCAATCACCATCGTGGATTGAATGGGTCGCTAGTCATAATGCCAACTAGCCCGTTGCTTAGCCTTGCATTGAAGACGGCTAGAAGATCCCAGTTTTCCATCCCGTGACGCTCACCCCGACGTCCTCCCGCACGACTCTTCATGCTGGAACATCGACGATGCGACAAGGTGCCTCACAAAGCATCAAGTTGCGCAATTGGTGAATCATACATCGGCGACTCTCACGCCAGTCTATATTAGCAGTCCGGAAATGCTCGCCTTCGAGGATGACTTGAAGGGTGAAGCTCCAAACTTTTCAGCGCTTTGTCACTGCATCTGACGCCAGACACTGCTTCCGAAGCCATGTCTTTCAACCAACACCTCAACCAAGGAGCCGGGAACCCCTTCACGAACGAATTTGGCCCTGAGAGCTCTGATCCTGGGAATCTGAATACCTCTCCAGCGAGTAACCCGCCTTCACAGCTCGACTTGAGCCGTAATGGAGACTGGAATGAATTGCTGGACAGCCTGCAAAATTCCAATGGCGCAAGCCTGTTCCCGGAACCTGCGGATCAGCAAAAGGCGTTCTCACTTTCTATGGTCGCACCTCTGCCAGGCATACTCTCTGTTGACAACTCGGGACCATGCACGCCCAGTGAATGGGCTTCAGTCGGTTCGTTTGGCGACGACCGTGTTCGAGATTCACCGCGACCTCCCAGTGGCTCGGGCAACACCATGCCTAGTACCATGAAAGTAGGCCGCAGGCTGACACGACAGTCTGTGAGGCTTCTGAACGACTGGTTGTTGGACCACAGAGACTGGCCGTATCCAACCGAACAAGAGAAGCAAGAACTTCAGGATCGAACGGGATTGACCAAAGCACAAGTCATCAACTGGTTCGCGAATGCGCGCCGACGTGGCAAAGTCCCACCGTCGCATTCCTCAGTAGATAGCGGGAGAACAAAGGCGGTCGATGTGCCTGCTAGGCCTGGGACTCCTGCCATTCTCAACTCGGTGTCGGCGAAGAGCCCGATGCAAAGATGGGTTGAGTCTCCACCCGAACACGAGCCAGCTTCTGTTGCTGCCATCTCACAGGCCGTGGCGTCCAGCTATGGACATGCACCAGGGACCGCCAGCCCGTATGAGCGCGGTTCCACACCATCAGTTCGAAGTGTCGACACCTCCTTCTCGAGCGGAGAATCATTTGCCTCTTCGCGTCGCAGTCTTTCGTCTCTCGGCTCACTGGTTCCACACAGCCGCTCCCGTCGGAAGAAGAGACACTGGAGACGTGCCCATGAAGCTCCAGGCGGCTCAACGCGTAGGTCATACCAATGTACCTTTTGCACAGAGTGTTTCAACACAAAGTTCGACTGGCAACGACACGAGAACTCACTCCACCTTCCACTCGAGCGGTGGGTATGCATGCCGAATGGACCATTTTACCACAACGAGGAAACCAACACGAACCATTGCGTATTCTGCGGCGATGTTGACCCGGACGAGGTCCACCTACAGACGCACAACACCAAGGAATGCCAGCAGCGATCCGACAACGAACGAATCTTCACCCGGAAGGATCACCTGCGGCAACATCTACGACTGGTCCACAACACCAAATTCTCCGAGACGCCGATGAAGAATTGGAAAATCCCAATGCCAAAGATTCGGTCTAGGTGCGGTTTCTGCGGCTTGGTCATGGAGACGTGGGAACAACGCGTGCAGCACCTCGGCGATCATTTCAAGGCAGGCAAAACAATGGCTGATTGGGTGGGTGACTGGGGCTTTGATGCTGAAGTACTCAAGCTCCTGGAGAAATCCATTCCCCCATGTATGTTTCCGAAGATCCCTTTCCAGTCAATTTCCACTGACAGTCCCAGATTTCATTGAGACCGAACGAGGTACACCGTTTCCGTTTGAAGCCAGCAAGGACTTGCTCGAGACGCCCCCGAGTGCGTACGAGCTCCTCAAGCTAGAGCTGTCCTATTTTATGCAGAACCACTTCCATTTCAATGCGCGACTGCCGACCTCGGATGAAATGCAGCACGAAGCGTGTCGAATCATTCTAGCATCTGAAGCCGTACTAGGTCAAGACGTGCGCTCCTCGTCGTGGCTGCGCGATGTCATTACGTCGCAGCAGGAGATTCTGCAAAGCGCGCGGCTTGGGGCTGTACGAGGACCGGCCGAGGGTAGGCTTCCCGCTCTCAAGATCAACGGCAAGGACAACATCTTCGACGACTGTGAGTTTGAGACGCAGCTGCACGGCTATGTCGAGCTGCAGAGACTATTGGACCAAGAGGTGTCGGCGAAGGACTTACAGCAAGAAGCGTGTCGCATCCTCGGACTTGTTGAAGACACGTCCGCCACTCCGTCGGATTTCATTGCATCATGGTTGATCAAGCTGATCAATCAGTCGACGGCATGGCTGGCTGGTTTCCTACAACGCTCCAATATTGCGGCCGCTGGCAGCATGAGTGCTGGGGAAAACATGCACATGAATGCAACGATTCACGACTACAGCATGCTCGAGCAGAAATTGACCGACTACCTCCAACTGCAAAGAACTATAGGCCGCGAGCCCACAAACTCCGAGCTCCGGCGCCAGGCACGAATCATCATCCACTTGTCTGACGACGGCTGGGGGCAGACGGCAGCCGATGATGACTACTGGATGGAGGGCTTCAAGCAGCGACACCAGCCATCAGACCTCGCAGCAGGGGTGATGCCTGCGCAACCCCAGCAGAGCAGCTTTAGCGTGCCATTCCCTCCCATCAGCCCAGCGGAATTCGACACCTCCGCGAGAGCCTTTACAAACCCGGCACGGACAGATCAGTATCTTATTGCTGCCGCTCGGTCGCTCGTCCAGAAGCCCGGCAGCCACTTCCTGAACGATGCGAACTATTTCCATTGGATCCAAGAGGAGCTCAAGAGATGGGTTGCCGCGACCATGTCGCCTCACAATCCGACAAGTCATGTTCCGTCAGACCAGGAGATCCAGCACTATGCTCGCTGGATATCCTTCAATGAGTCAGTGATGAGCTTTTCCTATTGTTGCTTGTACTAATTCGTTCCCAGTGACGACCCGTTCAATGTCACGCCGGCGGATAACGAAGCTTGGCTCCTAGCATTTAAGCGTGAGGCTGGGATCCTCAAATGATTGTAAACAGTGTGCATCTTCACTGGTCCTTCTTCTGCGAATTCGGGTAGGTCCAGAAATTACACAAACCTAGAACCAGCAGTGTAATGAAAATGAAAAATACCCAGTGTGGTGAAAGACATGGTCGGCCTCAATCTTACAGTGCAAGGAAAGCACACGACTTCTTCTGGCCATTTGCTTTGCCGGGACGGAATAGCATCCAATTCGATGAATGTGGCCTACCCTAGATCGCATCCTCTGCTCGTCTGGGGACATTGTCGAGGAGGGTTGAGTAAGTCATCACATATATCATATCGTTGTCTGCGCATCCAGGTTGGGGGTATGTTTAGACATGAGGTTGATAACACACGAAGGGATACAATGATGCTCAGTCCGACCACCAGAACTACAGCATATTTCCACACGGCTACCGAGTGTGCTTAGGTCTCAATTATCAAGAGGGAGACTAGGAACAAAATTTTAAGAAAATCATCTACTGCCTGAAGAATGTCACATGTACACTTTCCACAATCAGACGACATTTTACTTAGATACTGTTGTGCATCACCGTGGCTACAGTTCAACAAGTGCTGTGGACTGCTATCTCCCTCCAAGGAACGGGATCGGAGATTTTTAACACACACTACCAAGCCGACGTCATAACAAATGAAAGCCAAGAGTGCACAAGCGTGCCCGGGGTATCAAGTATTGGAAGAAACGGCGCCTTCTTTCTCTCCAGTGCTAATTTTGTGCCAGCCAACCGATAGTGGGCCTAGTGTCCGTTGATGCCCCCTTCATCGCCGAGGCTCATCTGCAGCCCTAGCCAGCCGCTTGCCAATTATCCGCATGCCAAGGCAATTTGCCACTAGACATGGATGCTGCCTCCATTCGCGCGGGTGTAGCCCCTGCACGTACTTCACATGTTTTTTTAATTGCTCCTTGAAGCCTTTCCCCTGCTGCTTACGGCTGGAGAAATTTCCTTCACGGTTGCTTAAATTTGAAGCCGGGTCGTCGGTGGTAGAACAGCCGTGGGAGGAACGCGCCTTCGTCACAACAACCTCGTCATGTCTTTTGGAATGCAAGTAGCCCAGTACTTGAAATGCAACTGCGGATACCCTAAACCTGGTGTCTTCAATGGCCGATTCGGTCTTCTGTAGTGCATCGTAGTGCATCGCAAGCTCTGATGAAGCTAAGCCCAGTCCCCCCAGTCTTTGTTCCGCTTCTTGTCCACGAGCCTCTTTGATACTGTCATCTTGCGACTTGCGCCATCCTTACCCTGCAGCCAGTTGGCACAATGTACAGCAATCAGACAGTGCTATGTCTCGTATATTGTGGCTAGACTCCACTACTGAGAGCAATTAGCCGCCTGCAGCGCCGAACCGACAAGACCCGTTTTATCCAGATCGTTGGCCGGGTCAATAACCACGTGAATGCCGTCTTGTCCTATTCGAGATCATGCATGGTGAATACTCCGGTTTTCTGGTCCTGCCCCTGTTGTATGGCAAATTTGCTGTTGGCACCACGACGCCAAGAGTTTTGTGGATGAATCATCAAATCCTGGATGCGGCGTGGGTGGAGCTTGACTGTGGAGGTCGGGGTAAGAAGGCGCGCGAAACGAGTAAGGCTAATGTAGAGGCTTTAGTTTGTGAAGCTTTTTGGTGACGAAGCTAACTAGCAGTCGCGAAAGAGATCATGATGGTGCACCGCCTGAGCGCACATGCCGTCCGTTCTGTGATGGCAAACCCCGTTGTCATCGTGTAACAACACGAGTGTAAGGTGACTGCCGGGACCCCTCAACTCCGCTGCGTGGTCCTTAATTGGGGTTGGAGAAGGTGAATTGGGGAAGGGAATCACTTTACGCCAAGGTGCATCATGTACGCAGGGTAGTAGTTGGTAGAGGCAAACACGTTGTTGTCAATAAGGCTGGTGTGACTCTGCGGGCGATCCAATGGTTATGAGTCAAGGGCACGCGCTACGACCCTTCACGAAGAGAATGACACGCAGCAAGCAATAAGCTACTTCAATTTGCCGATATTGGAAATACGGTTATTTGTCACACTTGGGAGGGCTCAGATGTTCCCGTACACCTTTCAATTAGCCTGAGAGAGGATCCTACAGGGTAGCTCAATGTCGTGATGTCTCGGTGTTTTCACCTTGCCCGCAATACCGTTGCCCAGGAAGGATTGCCAGACTGTTGCGCTAGGTCGAATAGTTTGAAGACGAACATCTCCATGGACTTCAGAGCGCAGAAGTCTCGAACCATGTAACCTGCTGACAAAGTGTTTAATTGGCCGCCTCGTCCTTGGACTTGCCGTTGATTTCGGGCCTTCCCTCGCATGTAGTTAGAACCGAGCTACCTAAGGACAGCAGCGGATCTGCTAGCAGGCCAAGGCCACCGGCGCTGATTGGGCCGGGTGGCAGATCTGATACACTCGCTCTGACGTCTAGGGAGACACTGGGGTTGGTCAGGTGCCAGACGCCGTTGACCGGTGCTGGGGGGGCGATCCCTTGCCCAGCCCAAAAGGAAGGTGGTAGTGTCCGCATCCCCGCCGTTCGGCGTATCTAGTCGCGTGTGCAGAACGAGCCGGCGAACGTGGAGAGGGATTGGGGAACTTGGAGAAAGGCTGGAGAACTCGGGGAAACACGCCCCGGGATGTGCCCAAAAGTGGCGTCTAAGTGGACGGGACAATTTGCGGGGTGGCTCGAGGTGGAGCCGGAGAACCCCAGCTTTCGACTGGCTCTTGGCTCCGTTATTGGTGCGTATAACGGCTGACGCCAAAAGTCTGGCCAGCCTGGGCATCGGGGATGGGGCCCCCTTGAACCCCAGAAACCAAGCGTTGCATTCTTGTTCGCGCGGGACTGGGACTGGGCTCCAGCGAGGCAACGAACGGGTTTGTTTCCCATTCATTACACAAGAAACCCAGATTCGGTTGCCGGTGCCGTATCCCCGGACACAGCGGCTATAAGACCGCTTAATATAGTGCAAATTGTGAAAAAGGGACTCTACAAAAAGTGCCCGCGTCCCCCGCGTTTCCTCAAGCGAAAGGTTGCTTCCCGTCCTCCCTTTTCTCACCCGACCCCCCCCTCTCTCTCTCTCACCAACTGCTTCAACCCGGGCAAAACAATCAGCCAACATGAGCACCGGTGTCGAGACCAAGACCGACGCCCAGGTCGAGTCGGGCATCACCCACGCCGACCATGCCTCCATCCACGACGAGAAGGCCGCCGTCAACAAGGCCGCCGCCATCGAGGCCGAGAATGCGGAATACCAGATGGGAGTGCTGCAGGCCGTGCGCGAGTACCCCATGGCTACCTGGTGGGCGTTCGTCATGTCCTTCACCATTGTAAGTCGCCTCTTCTTCGCACCCGAGGCACGGGCGGTCCAGGCTAATCCGACTCTTCTCAGGTCATGGAGTCCTACTGTGTCTTCCTCATCGGCGCCTTCCTTGCCCTGCCCAAGTTCAAGGAGGACTACGGTATTCGCCATATCAGAGGCGACGGCACCGAGGAGTGGGTTGTTGTGACTGCCTGGCAGTCTGCCCTCCAGGCCGTCGGTCCCATCGGTGCCCTCATTGGTGTCTGTCTCTCCGGACCCCTCACCAGCAGGGTCGGATACCGCTGGGCCACCATCATCGGTCTCATGCTCCTCAACGCCTTCATCTTCGTCTTCTACTTTGCCAACTCGCTGCCCGTCATGTTCGTCTCCCAGCTGCTCGAGGGTGTGCCTTGGGGCATCTTCATCGCCAACGCCCCTGCCTACTGCTCTGAGATCGTGCCTCTGAGGCTGCGAGCCCCTTGCACGCAGATGTTGCAAATGTTCTGGGCCATCGGTGCTATCATTGTCGGAGGTGTCACCTACCACTACAGCCCTCTGGACCACCCCAACGCCTACAGGTACGTGCCTTGCACCCATTGACGGGCGGCCCCGTTTGCTGACAACTTCCGCCTAGAATCCCCATTGCCCTGCAGTGGATGTTCCCCACTCCTCTCGCCATCCTCATGTTCATCGCACCCGAGTCCCCTTGGTGGCTTGTCCGCAAGGGACGCCTGGAGGAGGCCGCCAAGTCCATTGGCCGTCTCGGACGCAGGTCAGTCCTCAACTGCGAGGAATCCGTCGCCATGATGCGTCGTACCATTGAGCTGGAGAAGAGCGAGAAGGAGCCCAGCCTTCTGGAGCTGTTCAGGGGCACTGACCTGTACCGTACCCTGATTGTCTGCGGTGTGTACGCCGCCCAGAACTTGACGGGCAACCTGATTGCCAACCAGGCTGTCTACTTCTTCGAGCGTGAGTCATCGCCACTGCCCATTCGACCGAAGTGACATGTGCTAACGCAACCGCAGAGGCTGGAATGAACACCAAGACCGCCTTCGCCCTGGGTCTCATCACCTCGGCCCTCCAGATGATCTTCGTCATGCTGTCCTGGATTCTCACCACCTACCTCGGTCGCCGTACCATCTACGTTTGGGGTTCTCTCATCAACGTCGGCTTCCTGGTCGCTCTTGGTATTGCCGCCTCCGTCGGCGCCTCGACCTCTGCCTCTCTCGCTCAGGCCTCCCTGGGTCTCATCGTCTCGGTCCTGTTCACCCTGGGTCCTGCTCCTGCCTCGTGGGTCATCATTGGTGAGACCTCGGCCATCCGTCTCCGCCCGTTGACCACCGGTATCGGACGTGGTGCTTACTACCTTGTCAACATCCCCTGTATCTTCCTCGGAAGCTTCATGCTTAACCCCACTGTAAGACACCTCCTGGCCTTTGCGGTTAGCCTTACTGACATATCTCTATAGAGCGGAAACCTTGGTGGCAAGTCCGGCTACGTTTGGGCCGGTACTGGCTTCTTCTGTTTCGTCGTGGCCTACTTCTACCTTCCTGAGATGAAGGGCCGATCCTACCGTGAGATTGACATCCTGTTCAAGCGCAAGGTGCCTGCTCGCCAGTGGACCAAGACCGAGGTCGACATCAACGACGACGAGTAGATGGAGATCTGTGTCGACGTGTGCCGGGCACGATACGCTCGAGAGTGGAGAACGAAACACTCGAGGCCGTTAGCAGCATGCTGCATACTTGGATAAGCTCTAAGTACTCTTTTAATAGCCTGCAGATGGAGGTATCAGCACTTTCTATTCACGGGTGAACAGAAGTTAGCCACTATTCATTCTACTGGTGTACCTCTCAGCATGGTTCAGAGCCTTCGAATAATACTGCAATGTGATACCAAACGTGACTTCTCGTCCCATTTGAATGCAATAATTTGACATTGCGTCTACCACGCATCGTGTATGTGACGCGAATACAGGTCGGCTACCCCACAACGCGTAGGGGAGGGCTTTGCCCTTGCAGCGGGCGAGTAAGATCGAAGAAGTTTAGAGATCTCCTTGCAAAGGGCCTTTGAGATCAACTCTTTTGCGGGTCCTCAAAGTCTCGTTTTGACAATTGTTCATAGCAGTTCCAGAAACTCTAACAGTCTTTCCATCATCCGCAAATACGTCTCTAGTGAACGTTAAGGTCTAGTATAGTTCATTGCATAGACTCGTTAGCCTCTCCCCAGGTTAGACCCATGCCGCTGTAGCCGAATTGCTCTCAACGACTGCTGTACTAGTAGGCTCTCTTAGCATTTATCGGCTTCTAGTTGGATCTAGCACCGGCTACTTGGCATGCTTGCGGAGATCGGCATATCATCAAACGAACCTCCCCGCACATTGATAAGGTTTAGTTTGTCTCGCTCCCTTTTGCCCCATACATCATGATTTCGACACTGAACGGCCCGATAATGACAGGGCCAATTTCACTGCAACGAATGGTGGCGACTTGGGCTGTAATTCTTGTGCGAGGTGGCGAGCCGCACTTCAAAGGCAAAGAGGGATCGGCACTGGAGGTTTCAGTGGACTTCTCTTCTTCTCGCATCGATTCACAGTACCTATTCTCCTAGATGGTCACGCTTCGTGAAGAATGGCTCGTCGATTCTTTGTGCTACTCTTTTCGTGTGGAGACCAGCAGACTGTTTGACTCTCGTGGCTCAAGTCCACCTGGTAGCTCAATCTGCCCACCAATCATGCCTTCAAGAGTGTCTAGAGTGTCAAGTTTTACCATGAAGAGCTCAACTGTCCAGGTGGCAAGCATAAGCCGCTGCATGATCGCAGACTTGTTTATTGTCGCCTGTCTGGTCACGAGGAATATTCTCAAGGCATCCGGCTGTTGCCTGTCTACAAGCTCAAGGGCTAAACCCTCGAATGACTTGTTGCTGCGTCCATATTATACCGCTGCTTCGTCCCGCCGTCCCTGACCTGACAAATGGTCGCCCATAAGCGGCTGCCACCGTTTCCTTCTGCTTTTGCGTGTGGGAATACTGTAGGGCCAGCTCGAACTGCCGTAGGCTCATCATGGTCCTCCAAATATCACGGTCCTCATCGTGCACTACAATCTCGAAAATCTCAGTCGAAGCGAACAGCCAAAATGTGTTTTTAGAATGGTCGACCGCGAATCTCAATGTTCTTTGCTGCGCGCCGAGGACCTCATGCTCCGAAACTGTTCGCCCGGTAAGCCGGCTTGTCATAATCCGGTGGCGAGGAACTAGGCTTATGACATGCCACTGGGTAAGCGCGATCGCTTGAATGATGTCGGACGAAGCTCTGTGCCTAATCGACCCATTGGTCCTATATTTGTGCCTTGGCCAGCATACTGGATTGCGACAATATCTTGGAACCAAGGGCACTGTCCACGGGCGCCTTGAGTAGCTTGCCGTGGAAAACACCTTGGGATGTGAGCCAGCCGTATGCTCGCTCGTAAGGGTTATCTGAGGATTGCAGAGATACAACTAGAGCAGTTGTCGCGTCTTGTGCTCTTGGAGATATCTCATGAATATCAGCTTCCTCCAACTCGAACGTTCTCGCGTAAATTAACCCACCGCTGTCGTGGTCGTAGTTGACACTGCCTGTCGTGTGGAGTAGGCGGCTCTGTGTCCCAGTCATCACTCTTCGTCTATTGAGCCGACCCTTAAGATAGCCAACCTAGAGCCCTGTGATGGGGCCATCTTGGAGTTGTCGCACAACCTTGACGAACTTGACATCCTTGTAGGTCCCAGTTGACAAGTCAATAAAGGTCTCGTAGATCTTGCGAGAATTTCATGCGTTGATGCCGTTGGCAGCGCCGGACTCCAGGCGACACTTTCGATTGCAATGCCGCGCAGCTTGCCAAGGAGGCGCGGCTGCCGGGACTGCGACTGCAGGTAGCAATTCTCGCTCTTCGCTGTGCATATGAGCAAGTGGGATGCTGTCAGATCGAGAAACATGCGCCGGACGATGTCATCGCTGGATGTCTTTCTTCTTCGATAGCTCAATGTCTGTTCACAGTCAGTTCGGCTCTGTCTGGGTCATCCCCGTCACCTGTCCTACCCTTGATTCCTCTGGTCGGCTCACGTAGTCGATGCGGAGATTGTGCCCGCTGGAGATCGGGATGATGATGACATTGTTGGCCATCTGAGCCGCGACAAATTCAGCTGCTATCGGAAATTGAAGGCGGACGCGCTCGATGGTGAAGATGGGTGACTCTTCCAGATGCGAGCTTGAGCCGGTATTGAGAGACGTATTTCAGTTCTTACATCTATTCTGGAGGTCTCCATCTAACACACCCTACACACAAAAACTCGAGCGGTCAGGAAATGACCCTTGTCGGTCGTCATGGAGGATGGCTAATGTATGGCTCCTCATGATGACTCCTCTCGCCCGTTAGAGAGGCGTAGGCCTTCACCCGACATTGAGGAAGAGCTGATCATGCTTTCATATGATCAATATCCTATTGCATGGATCTGTGCGTGCTCTACATGTAGAGATGGCTGCAGCTCAGGCCGTGCTAGAGAAGAAACATCAGATGCTCCCTGCTCAACCGGATGATATCAACAATTACGTCTTGGGCAGCATCCTACAACACAACATCGTGATTGCTTGTCTCTTAGCGGCACAGTATGGTATGAACAACGCGGCTAATGTTTTCACTAACTTGAAGTGGTCACTCCCATAGATAACGTATGGTTTGATGGGAGGGATCGGTGGTGGGGACCCTGGCAAGACGGATATCTGCTTAGGAGATATTGTTTTAGGAGATGCTGTTGTTGGGACGAGGGCGACCCAACACGACATGGGCCAAATCGTTGCAGATGGTCATATCAAGCGCACGGGAGTTCCGAAGCTTCCCGTTACTTTCCTCAGCACAGCCGTGTCTAGTTCACGATCGACTCATGAGCTGAAGCTCAGCTGGGTACCCTCGATATTACAAGCGAGATTTGCCCAACATCCTCCGTACCGACGCGGCACTGCACCAGACCGTCTCTTCAGAGCCGAGTGTCCACACCAGGGTGATCATATGAATGTGACTAATGCGATGGCGTACAGACCATTCGGCGTGATTCATGAAGTTCTTCGGATCTTGTCATACACTACGGCGGTATCGCTTCGGGCACCCAAGTGATGAGATGTAGTCCCTGACCGAGATGGATCGGTCGAGAATTAAACGTGCTATGTCTTTGGGTGGAGGCCGCTGGCCTGATGGTAACTATTTATTTACTCCGAATTTTTAAAACAAACCCCCCGATGATCACACTCACTACAGAGATTTGAATATGTGATAGTCAGTCTATAGTCATACGAGGGTACGTGATTCTTCATAGGTGCTTTAGTTGGGGTCTGATGGGCTCGAGCTACTATGTGGATTTTAGTGGAGCGGGGGAAGTTTTAAGCGACAGCCACAAGAGATTCCAGCGACTTTACATACGGCAGATTGTCAGGGTAGGGCTGAGCATCAGCTACTGGACCACTCTATCACCACCAGCCGGCCCAACACTCTAAGCATATCCCCGATCGATCACAGCATTCGGCGCTACCGTCATCGCCGCCGCGTATATATCTTCTCCCCCTTTTCCACTTGGATTTATTCTGAAGTTCAATTTGTTCTTGCTCGAGATTCATCCAAATGCGGGACGAGACGACTATCCGAAACCTCCCCGAGACTGTCCCCTTCCCGGATGAACGCCCCATTATCGAACTGCCCCAAATCTCTCTCAAGCGGCTTTTCGATCATGACCAGGTTGAGATCGACAAGATCTGGAGTATCTGCCAGTCGGTGGGCTTCTTCTATCTGAACCTGATGGATGACCCCAGGGGCATTCAGCTTTGGAACGACGGCGTCGATGCGTGCGGGGTCGGGCAGGCAACCCTTCGTACGCTTTCCATGGAAGAAAAGCGTGAGTATAAATCCCGCGACAGCCGGGGCATCTTTAACATGGGGTAAGTAAGTGTCACAAACGAAAGGAAATTTGACAGCGAATGACATACTGATCCGACTGGTGTGGTAAAAAGGTACAACTGTCCTAGCATCGGGCCTGACGGTGAGCCAGAATTTAGCGAAGCGTTCAACGTCAGTATACGTTCTGTTCCTCGCATGTGTCTTTTGAGTACTAAATGAACGGGCTGATGGTTTGCCAGGTCCCGCTGTACGAGATGGCAATGGATCCGAATTTGGGGTTTCAACTTCCTCCCTGGTTGAGGGAGCACCGCAACCTGTTCAGGTCGCTGATGCAAAATGGCAAGACTATTTTTGATATGCTCTTGGGAATTTTGGAAAAGGCGTTGCAACTGTCCGACGGGGAACTGAAATCGCTCCACCGCTCCGCCGATCCGTCCAACGACTTTTTGCGTCTGCTGCGCTACCCCGGGGTACCCGAAGGAACAAGGTTGGCCCAGACAAATTTCCCTCCTCATCGTGATGCGGTCAGTATTGCCATACTGTTTACCTGGGTTGGCGGTCTCCAGACGCTGGATCCCGGATTTGAGAGAATGCTCCAGAATGGCCGTGTCAACAGACACGTCGGCAGCACTCATGATGATGGTTGGCGCTGGATCAAGCCGATTCCTGGCCATGTCGTTGTGAACGTGGGTGCCGTGCTATCCATTCTGACCAACGGGCTCTTGAAGTCCGGATATCATCGTGTCGTCACCGCTCCGGGAGCCCAGAAGTCAGTGGACAAATACAGTGTCCTCCTATGCTACCGCCCGGCTGATGCTACCAAAATGAGTTCCCTTGTCAGCTCCGTCATTCCACCGCAGACTCCCAACCAGCAGAAGACGCCAGTCCTGACTTTCGAAGAGTGGGGCGCCCAACCGTCCATAAGGCTTCCACCGTTTTGGAAAACCTCCTAACTTCAACTCGTTATTCTTTTGGATCAGCCCTACCCTTCACAAGGGAGGAGAGAACCTCTCTGCAGCTAGTCCTAACCCGGAAAAAACTCTTCAGGTTTTCCATTTTGTTTGGTTTGTGATACTTATCGTTGATATGGTGTGCAGACAACGGAGACGGTCAAGATGATGCCGCAGATCCGTGACTTGCTGCCCGACGGGCAGTGCATGCTACAACGGTTTTGTTGCAGGCATGAAACCTCTGGCAATAGGCAATCGCCTGTGGTAGAATGGGAAATCACTATTAGCCATGTTTATAGGCATCCGTAGATTAACTTTGAACAGGTTATAAGCCCATCACATCTTTTTAGTTGATTACCACATTGCTATATCTCTTACTAGCCAATGCCTCAACCGAACAGCTTTTGATAGTGTCCATTCATTAGGCTGATCATGTGCTGCTCGACTCACCACAGACCCCACGTTGAGCTCCCCCAACGCGTCACGCGTCGGATCACCTGAGTGAACACTATTTCCAGTTCAAGCTCGACCCTGCCTCATTGGCCAAACTAATCTCTAGAGGCAAGAAATATGCTAAATAGCTATCAGGATTGATAGTTGTCATGCAATACACTAAAATGAGGTCCATGGTATCCGAGAAGACTCAAAGACATATCGAGGCCTCCGAAACAATCGAAGAAATATAAAAATGGGACAAGAACACTAATAAGGAATTGGTCATACTGCTCTCGCCGGTCCACAACGACCTCGCCATGTCCATTGCATCATGCGAGCTGTCGGCAATCACATAGTACCATCTGTACAACAGCTTCGATCGAGACATAGGTGCACCGGTGCGATTCCTTTGTAACCATATTCCGCTCTTTCCACCTAGATAGAACAAACAGAACAAACTTCTCCAGCCCATATTCACCCTTGTACTCGATTCTATGCTCAGAAGCCATGCTACGTGGTATGAATTCAATGTCGCCGATATGCTTTTGATTCCTTCACGGCCTAGTGACCTAGTCGGAGATCAAATTCGGATTTAAGACTATTTGAGCTGCCGAGGACAGGCGTCTGAGGCCAATTGAGAGGCGATGCTAGATGCTAACGTAATTCAGTGAGAATCATCTCAAAGATGCCATAGCAGAGCCGTGATCTACTTGGTAAGTCAAACCCAGAGAGCCATGGAAGAAGCGAGGCAGCGGATACTACACTTACTGGGGCGAATGCCTGGTCCATAGGACAAGTCTATCGTCACAATGGGGTTTTCGCCTTTGACCCGTCGAATATGCGAAATATAAGCCGCACTCATAAGATGTGTCGGAACGCTGTGGTCATCAATGTTTGAAACCAGATCTTCCACTTCTTTCATTCCCTCAAGATAGTCGAGCGCTTCTCTCAAGATTCCTCCCTTCATATTCTCAGTGTAAGTCCACGTTGATCCTGGCGTGTGTTGTCGATCTATGTCGGCCATTGAGTACGAGGTCAAGGGCTCAGCTTCCCCGAAGAGATCACAATTTTTGAAGACGTGCACTTCAAAGTGGTTGCCGCTTCCTATCTTCGCACTGTTAGACTTTAACCTGTCTTGGCTGTCACTTGCTTGTCGGGAATCCATGATAATTGTCTGGAACGGACCGCTTCTAATCTCGTGTGCCTCGTGCTTGACTCGGCCAGAACCTTTGTACCAGTCTTTGATTGGGGATATCCAGCTCCGCCGGCTGAAGCCATTGTGAAGTAGATTAAGCTGTGTCATCGTGATTGGCACGTCATGCTTGTAGAAAGTAATCTGGATAGTTGCGTCCAACTCTCCACCCCCAGCAAGCAATGTGTCGACCTGCTCATGTGTATACTTCCGTGATTTTTCATAATCGTCTCCGAATACGCGAAGATAGTCCTCATGGGTTAACGTCTTCAAGAAACCGGCTACAGTGACGAAACTGCTTATGACTTCGATCTTGTCTGGTTTCTTCGAATCGTTCCACCCCGCCTTCATGTATCGATACGTCGTGTCGAGTATATGGTACCCGCTGTGTGAGACCTTGCCATGTCCGGCGCTGAATCCGTGGTAAGGCTGATCGACAAGCTCGGTTGGAAGCCTCCATTGTCCATCGCAGTGAGTTGAGATGATGTTTGTCACTGGTGATCCTGACTTTTCTGCCATCTGCTTCAACATTTGAAATGTAGCTATATAAGCGGGGTGATAACGGCGATGGCTGGCAATGAGAAACATGGTACGACGCCGGCTTTGCAACTTTTCATATGCAAATAGTAAATCATTGTAGTCCTGAGCGATTCCAGAGGCCTCTGCCATATCAGTAATGGCCCCCTTGCGGGTCGTTACAGGTTTATCCATGATAATGTTTAAGCCTTGATCCAATGCCCACATTCCGTAGGACTTATGAGACTGTGGTTCGGTACTGATAATGACGCAGTCGACCCGTAAACGCATTATAAGTTGGTTCAGCTCCGCCGTCAACTCTTGTGGCATATGCGTGGTAAATGGAGTCACAAAAACTAGCTCCACTTCCGGAAAGTGATCATCTCGGTAATGGACTATCTCTTCTCTTTTTGATTCAACATCGATTGCACAGACTAGCTCGGCTCGACCAGCGTCTTTGAAAAATCCCAAATGTTTGGCGTACGTTCGTTTCGCGCATGGACCAAGGCCGACGAGGAGAAAACGAGCTGCTTGGCCTTTCTTTTCAGTGGTGACTGCATCCATGGCGGCAATTTTCAAATAGGCTACGGAAGACCCAGCGCCTTGTGCTCAGACTAGCTGTCTGTGAGACTGCGAGTGCGATAGATATCGGAGGGTTGAGATTCCGCGGTTTAGGCTAAAGTAGCTGCCGCTGTTGTTACGACCTGAAGTGACATGATGAGTCAGTTCTACGGATTAACACTTAAGCGACTAATGACCATAAGATGTGTGGAAGCCATTATTACCGGCAGCCGTGCATCACGTAGGATTTTGATATATACTTAATAATAATAATAATAGGTCTTTTGTCCTCTATACCTAGGAGGGAAATCAATACATGTAGCCACCTTGGAGTCATATGTTTTTTAAAACTCTTGATTATTAAAGGCTTATAATTGTTTTTAAGCTGCCTAGTACCAGTGGGAGCTGCCTCTGGCCTGACTCTCTCCCGTTTAATACATATTGTCTTACAGCCCCGCATTCGCATTAAATTTACGGCGTATAGCTGCCTAAATGCCCAAATCAGCCATATCGAACCTCCTCTCGCTTCCCTCCAGATAGCCACTGTTTATCCATTCATTGATAGAATGGCCAACTTTATCAGCCTCATCGGCGAACTCCGCAACTTCGTGTATGAGCAACTTCTTGTTTTAGATGAGCCTATTGTGTGCCCCACCCGGCCCTCGCCTCGAGACAATCGCCCACGACTGCAAACCACCGTGCAAAAGTTACACACTGATATCCTTGTCGCCAACAAGATGATCTACCATGAAGCAAGCTCGGTACTTTATGGTCAGAACCGCTTCGACCTTACCAAATGCACCTCTGAACAAATCTCGCTATTCGTCACCAAAATTGGCCAGCATAATTTAAGCCATATCCGGTATATTCACATTAATTTTCCCGAAATACGCGATCCGGGCGACGATGATATCACCTTCAGTGATGATACCGCAAAGATCCTCGCTGCGATTCAGCTCAACTGTACAAACCTGCAGACGATTACCACATACCCAGATGGCGATCAGCTCAATACTATCAACAAACCATTCGTCATTGAAAAAGCATTGGCGCTGACCAATACTCATTTCAAAGCCATCTCATCTCTGAGAGTAGTTGTTATTCAGGTGTATAAAAATGGTCTGAGTGATAGTATAAGGGATATCATGAAAAGTTATGGATGGAAAGTTGAAGAACTAGAACAAGAGAAAGAGCTAGCTGAAGCGAGCAATGCGCCAGACGACTACGACTACGACTACGACTTCTCTTGGTCTGTGTGTTAAATTCTATTAATGTATTACACAAGTTAGCCGAAATATCATTCAACAGAAATATAATAAGACAGTCAAAGTCTTCTGCGTGAGTGGCGGGCCAACGATAGCGCGAGCGTGATTAAGTTGTCTGTGTCTGTGGACAAGGACAAGGAGGCGGCCTTCGACAGACGACGACTGAGTGGCTGGAGCCGCAGATGCTAGGAGCGAGGCAGAATAACTACTGTATCTGGTCAGTGTAACGTTCTTGCCAACCAGGTGCCTACTCCATACAGCTAAGAATTTATCAACGAGTTGTATCCGCAAGCTGATGCAGCTAGAGTGCAAATTATATTAGATTATTGTTCTATCTTTACACGTAGTAAGCTCCTAGTAGTCAAGGCAAGTGTTCATAAGCGAAGGACTAGACTGGGAAAAGGATGAATGGTTGCCCGTCCGGGGAGCAAGCAACGTAACAGTTGTGGACGCTAGCCCAAGACCAACGTCCACAAATGCCACAAGGAACATGTAACCAGATGGAATTACTTGACAGATCTGTCTTCGTGGGAAATATATCCTCCACCGTGATGGACCGCGATCAGGCCGCTGCCGCAGTTGTTCACAGCGGTAGTGGTACCAGGCTAGGGCTTGTTGCAACCTCCTTGTGTGAGTATTTCGACCTGCTCGCTCAGGTTCTCGTTCCTAGCTCATTTGTTCAGTTAACATTACCCCCCCGGATACACTTCTCTTACGATTCCTGAAGATATCATCGACTTCGATTTCTCCATGTGGCAGTGCTCGTGGCTGTACTCGTGGCTTGCCCCAAGGTTGTCTGCGCCCATTTCCCTTCGATCTAGCTTGAGCAACATCTGATTTCAGCCTTGCTACCTAACACAGTGAGCACATTCAGCCGCGTCCAATCAATGGTTACCACGTGTTCCCATTCGCTGACTCTGACATATCGTGAATACATGCAATTCATCTTCATGTGCTGCCTCCCAGCCGGACCCTTCCAGTAATCGCCGACTTGGACCTGGCAGCGACCACCCGTCTTTTATCAATCCCAAACAGTATGGAATATCTCCCTGTTCCCAAGGAACCTGTTCTTTCACCGATTGAAATTACCTTCCCCGACCCTGTGACGTACTGGTTTGAGGCGAGCTGGGACGAGCATATCAATGGAACGTTCTGGAACAGCTTCCCAAAGCGTTATGGCTATGAAGGAGGAGAGTTTTGGAACGACTTTGGCCCATACTCCAACAAGGCTTGGGCGCACCCAGGGTTTCAAGCATGGCTTATGCGACAATCGAGAGATGAGCTCGAGGGCATGGCTATCGCTTGGCTCTTCTTTGGTACACTGGCTGAGGTTACTGGCTGCTACTTGGACATCACAAACTACCTCGCAGTGACCGACGATGGTCGATTTGTTCTCAAGATGACGGTGAAATCCATGGATGCTCTTTTGGAGAGGTGGTTCACAATCCAGACTCATTTCAAAGGATCTATCTATGTCCGTGGTGTTCCGGAGCCAGAATACGGTATCATGATGGATCACGAGGCAAGGATCATGAACAAGGACGGCATTCAGACGCAATACGATACGCCAGTACCACGTGGTAAGAATCTTATGGCGAAGCTGAATGCGCAAGGTAGATCGCCGCAGTTCGAACGGGCCCATGGGTGCATACGAAAATCCAAAGCGATCATAGGATTTCTCTGTGAGGCGATCAATACGAAGACTGTTTTCGTCATTGCGACCCTCCATGAATTTTTGGCAAATGCATTGGCGAACGTCGTATTCAAAGGCGAAGTAGCGCAGGCCTATGATATGCTTGGGGCATACTCCCTCGGCAGATGGATAGGGGGTGCCGATTTCACGCATTATAACCATGAGGTTGTAAATAACCTCGGATGGTGTCCGCGAACAGCTGCACAGTTTTGGAGAGATGGCAGCCGTACCCTAGCCGTTGATTATTTCGCAGCAAGCCTAAAATCACATCAGAGCTTAGAAGACCATACCAAGTGTTCAGAGGATGTATGTGTTGCCTATCAGCTCAATCCAGCTGAATACGAGGTGGCACATGCACCCGATGAATGTTGTCACAGTAGTTGTTCCCACCTGGAACTGGACCCTGGAATTGCCTCCGCGGTCTTACAAAGCGATCCGGATAGCTTTCCTTTAACGATACTTTCACAGGAAGCCGGTGCCGATGGATATTCGGTCGAAGTCCTGGACGCTGCTTCCGAGACTGATTACGTTGCGATTTCCCATGTCTGGTCTCATGGGCTTGGGAATCCAAGGAAGAACTCGTTACCAAAGTGTCAGTTGCAACGAATCCAAAAGTACGTCAACGACCTAGCCTCACAGGCTGCCGTCAAGAAAAATCCAATGCCGTTCTGGATGGACACTCTGTGTTGTCCACTGGAACCGACAGAATCCCGACGAGCAGCAATAATGAAGATGAGGCAGACATATCAACGTGCTTCACACGTGCTTGTGCTGGACCGGAATGTCTCCTCACTTTCTACTACGGGTCTGTCCAAATTGGAGCTGCTGATGCAAATCTATCGCACAACCTGGATGACACGGCTTTGGACACTGCAAGAGGCAAGACTCGCAAAACAACTCTGGTTCCAATTCAAGGATAAGGCCATAAACCTCGAAACTTTGAACAAGGAATTTGAAGAAGAGTTTTTCGAATCACCCACCAGGATGGTGAGCAAATGGATGTTTCGAGACAACGTGCTCGGAAGGCTGAGGGCGCTGCGCGAGCGCTCGCATAAGGAAATTGTCACATGCGACTCTTGGGGCCTGGATGTTCTTTCTCGCATAGTCACAATGATTTTTAGCTTGGGGGGAAGGTCAACGAGTTGGGCCACAGACGAAGCAATTTGCATCTGCAATATAATGGGCCTGGACCTTGAACCAATCCTCGATGTTTCAACAGAGGAGCCCTCTTGTGCCTCTCTTCGTATGGCGGCGATGTGGAAGCAATGGCCGGTTGTACCACCCTCACTGATCTTCAACAGAGCGCCAAGATTATCGCAAAGGGGTTACAGATGGGCGCAGTCCACCTTCGTTCGGACGGGGAAATTGGGCATCCCCGTGCTAGACATGTTTGCTCGTGCCACGGTTGATCCAAAAAAGGAAGGGCTCATGGTCTCCATGAAAGGCTTCATTTTTGATTCCATTGTGCCTCTGGTACTAGGGGAGACCAACATTGGGACCGAAAAAGAAACCGATCCTAGGCACGAGAGACAATCGGGCACCGGAGGACTAGGCAAACGATCTACGTGTATCATCTACGATATCTCGGAAGACACGTCCAAGTGGTATGACGTACGAATCATCCAGCCAGTACATGAGACGACCGTTGACTTCGATCGTGAAGGCGATTATGCTATCCTCTTCTCGGAAGAGACAAACATGCAGAACATCGACCTGAGGTCCAAGTCCGCCTTGCTCGTATCAATCCGGAAGTTCGACGACGACATAATCTACGTAACTTCCCTCTATCATGTCGAGATCGCACGCTCAGAGGCTCCACTCGAGAAGATGTTCGCAGCAGGCTTGATGGTATGCGAGATCATGGCGAAACACAACATTAAGCCGTTTCCCCTTATGCAGCTCGACCTTTCGAGGGCTATCCCACCGCAGGACCTTAAAACGATCAAAACAATAACAGCGATCATGCTTGCGGACCCGCAGGTGCGGAATTACATAACTGCAACCATCCTAAACAATCGCGACCCTGCTGGTCTAAGGTGGCTCACTGCGAGCGAAGAGCGTCGCAGGGATTGGAAATTTCGTGCTACTAGCGGAGACGTGGCGCTTTTCAAGAATCATGTTGTCAACAGTTGGCTTAGTCTTGCCTCGCCAGTCGTATCGCTTTCGAAGAATCAAAGGTGGTGTGTGGATTAACTGACCTCTAGTGTGCTTACAGAATTATTTGTAAGTAGCTAAGCTGCTTGGCTATGAGTTGTGGGGAGAAAAGAGAAGCATTTAGTGCATGAATATTGCTAGTACTTAGGAGCAGAAGGTTCTCCTGCCTTTCCTCGACCTTGTTCCTTTTCCTTATCGTACGCAGCCTTTAGTTCTATCCAACTGCCGCGCATGAATACTGAACTGTCGTCTGCACCTGCGGCACAAGAGACGGATATCGTAGATGACGATAGAAACATGGGCCGGCTAGAAGCAGACGCACAATCGTTCAGAGGGGAAAAAGGTACTGCTACCTCATCCATCTCGGCTACGGTAGGCACAAACGAAGGAGTACAAGCATTCGTAATGGGGCATTTTACCCGTGGAGGACCTCATGGGGGAAATCCCTGAGGAAGCGGATACCACATCTGTCAGTGCCCCCGAGGTTCCCGACAGGAGATTATATCATCGAACCATCAGACGGAGCCGGCCTCAAATGGCACGGTTTGAACCCCCCATCCTCGGTCAATCTCCGCCATCAACAGGCACACAACAACACAGCTCGAACAATGAGCGCGTGGCAAGCCAGCATGGCCACTTGAGGAGAACAACGGTATCCAACCAGTTAATCATGGACGGTGCAAGTGCACTGATTGACACTTAGGCACCACCTCCCGGATTGCACGTTATTGCTCCTTCCCCGCGTGAACAACTCATAGCAAACGGGCGGCCTCCGTCCTCAGATTCGGTTACGAACATACGGATGACTGCGGCAACAATGAACGAGGAAGACTTGGCTCTAATAGGTATGCCTTCAACTATGTAGTATGGAGATATACGACTAGTATAACGGAAGCTGATAGTTCGGAGCGAACATCTGCGGGGAGCATAGGTAGTTGCTCCGGGCCGGAAGGGGGCGGGGGATGTGGACGCCAAGCTCGGCTTGGGTGTCCGTATATTTCAGCCGCTAGAGCGCCAATAGCACCAGCCCGGTGGACGACTCCCACATGTAGAGGTCCAAAAGTGACCCGAACAGATGGCCTCCATCGCCACAAGAGACGCAAACCGCAAGCATTAAGTAGGTGCTACCCAATATTCGATAAACTCTGAAGACCCTCTTGGAACCAATCCCTTCGATCTTCTGGACAATATAGAGACTATAAATCTATAAGTACTGAACGTTGAGTTCTTGAGTGATGTCGACTGCATCTCAGGAAGGCGGTAAAATCTGCACCCATTTCTTGCAGAGGAATAGAGGGTCCCCTGCGAACCCTTCGTATCCAGGCACAAACTCGGAGGCAAACTAGGCAAGATGGTACTTATAGTGACACAGTTTCGGGACTAGCAAAAGCAAGACACATCAGCGGCATACTCATTCGGGGGCAAAAAACCATGTTCAACATCCTCATGGCGGAAGCCAGCATGACAAGCAAGGGAACAGTTCAGAAATATTTACCCGAAAATGCTGCAAGTTCTGGTTGATTCTGTGATAGTATAGGTCAAGCCTTTGGAAATACATGAATGCAGCGAACAATGCTGATTGTGGGAAAGGTAGGTGAGTCTTCTTCGAGTTGGTGTCCCAGTTTCTCTCATTGCATCCACGCCCTATCCAGCCCGTCCGTGCACAGACTTTTTAAGCCAACATCCGTCCCATCAGACCAGAAATGGTATATGGCAATGAATTTATACCTCAGACCGCTAAGATGGCGACTGCCGTCGATCAGCCAGGATGTGCTGTTTCCCGATTCCAGCACGGTTTCGAGCAGCCTCAGAGGGCATTCGTACTGTTCGCAAATGGAGGGTTCCTGGGTGCTAGCTGGCTTGCATGGCTGTTTATGTAGCTGAGTAAACCTTGGTGTTGTCCATCTGGGCAAACGGACAATTCGTGTTCCTCATGCTTGTGTATGTTGCCGTGGTTTGGTTGGGCCGCGCACATCAGCCACGCACGGGATGTGCAGATGTAACGTTACTTACACCTTCGCTGGGCTGTTAAACATTAGCTTGGGTTTATATCATTTCCTCCCCATTGGGAGCAGTAAGCACCCTGGCTGCGCCGCCACCTTGAAATTCGCAGTATATCGGCGAGGTGAGTTTACCTTTGGAAACCACAACTGTTAGGATCAGGCCACAACCCACGGGACACACCCTGATTTTGCAGACTCGATTTTCTGAAGCAACTGCTTGCCTTATCACCGCACGAGAGTTATCTACATGCAGATGGCTCCTACGTGGCTACGCTTGCTTGCAGCCTCACCAGAAGCCACTGCCCATCGCTTTTTCAGTCGCAAAGCAGACTCCACCATTCCATCAACTGTGCCCGACTTCCTGACGCAGCAGTGGCATAACCCAAGCGACATACTCTCAGTACTGCTCCTGCTTGGGCCTGATATCGTACAACGATCTGTTGCCCAGCTAGCTGGTAGGGCCATTACCCCGGTCGCCTTCTCCTTCGGTTGGGTAGCTTATTCCGTGAGCACGCTGCTTTCGGCCTTCGGAGGTAACAGCCCCTTCTTCTCAGCCCAGCAATAATTTTGCCTAAGTGTATCGTCACGCAAAACAGATGGCGCACTCATGCCACCCACCGACGTAGGTGAGGCGATCATCGTGGACGCGGAAGCTGGTCATCACAGGACCACTAAAACCTGGGTTCTCGGTCGTTTTCTCAGAGATGAGAACGACCGTCTCAGTGACAAGTTGAAGGCTGAGGCGGCCCACCGGCGGTGGACAACCACAGAAGAGAACCATGGACTAGTAGTCAAACCGGAGGACCTGAAAAGCCCCCCACAGGCGAAGGAGCCCTGGGAGGCCCTTAGAATCACGGTATACGACGTGGATCCAGACCCTCCATGCCCGCATGGTATTCCCACGCTGGACCTAGTGTGGTACTCCGGCTTCATTGTCATTCTCACCCAGCTGGCTATCGCGATACTTCCATGGGTTTTCAATGCCAACTGGAGTATCTTTTTGGTAACCGCTGTAGGTAGCATTCTCTCCATAGTAGGGAGCTCACTGCCACAGTGGAGAGCAGAGAAGTGGGCATGTCCTAAAACGGGAGGTGGGACAGTTATTATCACCCAGGGTAACGGGAGCCGCCACGCTATCGTCATCCTCGGTCGATGGAGAGAAAATATCGGGTTGGATATCGAGGTTCTGGCTCGGGGCATGCGTGCAGTACGCGCTTCACGTGTCACGCGAGTCGCATCGGCTGTGCTTGCGTTGTTCTGGATAGTTCTCTTGATTGCCGTGGCTGGCTTGCGCGAGAATACTTGGTGTATGCCGTCTCTTTGTCTCAAACCTCTGTGGTCTATTACAGAACGATGCTAACTCAACTAATTATAGATCTGCTGGGAATAGGACTGATTGGCAGCATTCAGAATCTATTGGCCGCTGGTATCGCCAGAAAGCCAAGCGCACTCGGCATCCATTTGAAACACAAAGATGAAATAAAGGCTGAGCGTGTTGCGATTGTCTTAAAGGAGGCAGAGAGGAAGTTCCCTGGGGTCGGGATCTCGTTATTGGATGTTTTCTTTCCATCTTCACTACGCGTTAAGGAGGAGGATTTCGACTTCTGGCGGGAAGCTTTAAATGCCAGGCACGGCCCTAATGCCTACGGAACCCGAGTTGACCGTATCCCCCCGGCTAAATCTAAGGCTAGCTAGGAGGACAACAAAGAGAAAGTTATGATGAGGATTCTCGGACCGCGAGATGGCTGGAAGGGTTCACATAAGTGCGTATGTCTCGGGGAAGTGTTGTCGTACAGGGATTGGTGGGTAGGATGAGCTATAACGCTGCGCACTAAAGTAATGGATAATGCTGGATGTGACTTTTTTCCCAGCACAGCAATATGTCAACGTCTAGCAATAGCCTGGCTCGATACGACTCGTCGCCCCATTCGCCCACGGCCAGTGCTGGTGGACACGATCTGGAGTATCCAGCCACGGGGCCATGTGGCATCGTGGCTTCTCCAGGCACTATCAAAACCCAGCGAGTACATTGTCATCCCACCTAGCAGGAAGATTGAAGCCCACCTTAAAGTCCAATTTGGTTTCGATGGCCTTGGCAGGGCCGTCAATGGGCCGAAAATGGGCCGAACAGCAGTGAACAGCAGAAACCCGCAACTCATGAAGATCCACTTGATTTCCGCAAAGTCAAAACTAACTTGAGTCATAATCCGAATAGAGCTTCACGGCAAGTGAGAACCCTTGTTGCACGGTATCCTGCAGACACTAAAACAGACGAGTCACCCGTTCACTTGGAAGACGGAAGACTTGCCATCAACACTACAAGTGATCGGCCAGATTCTCGAGGGCATGGCCTCTATGCACGAGAAAAAGTTTGCGCATCGCGATTTAGGGGTATATTTTTGACTCTCCGCAGGTCCCAAGCCAGAAATCTTCTGACAAAAAGCCTAGAATATACTTATCAGGACGAAATCGCCACAATGCGGGTGGCATCTCAAAATATGTGACATGGGACTAAGGCAGCGCGTGCACGACCTGACTTCTACAACGACTACCATAATGGAAACGTTAGTTTTCATGCCCCCGGAGCTCCTACTGGAGCTGAAACGTGAAAAAATACACCAGATCCATTTGCGGCCGACATGTGGAGTCTTGGGGAGGCAACCTTGCAGTTACTCATTAAAAGAGCAGTGTTTTTGGACGTATTGCATTTAAACGACTACGAGCTTGAGTTAATTACTTTTCATAGCGGGCCATTAGAGGCTGTGTCGACGAGCAAAGTTGCCCTCGACTTCATACACTCGCTCATATTATAGTCGCCCTCACAGCGGCTTTCAGCGTCAAAGGCAAACAAGCATGCCTGGATTTTAACAACTTCAATCCCAATGTCTAAACTAAGTCATTTCTCGAACCCGCAAGAGGATTCGTGGTCATCACCGTTGCATACGCATCAAGAGTCTGGGCCACCTTTAGCCTGGACTCTTACAGGAACGTGCTCGTTGGAACAAGAACAAGAATCGAAAATCTCTCCCATCGGACAAAGAGCGTCCCTGTCACTTCCAATCCACTCAGCGGAGAGCGTGTGCAAGGAGATCCAATAGTGGCGTCAGCCACTTCCAACACCCCGAAGTCAACAATTACGTCCAAGTTTCATGACGGAGCAAGAATCAAACAAAAAATAAAGACTGGTTTTCTCAGTTGGCCTTTGCCGTCATTCTAGGATAAGATGACAAGATCAGGGAATTGGTTACGGAAGGGCAGAGCTATCATGCATATATCATGAGGCATGGGTTTTAGGTCTCGCGTGTCACGAAATCTACGTTATGTCAGTTGCTAGAACCCAAAATGGACTACATTGCTTTAAGAATGGAGTCACTTGGCGGTGCTGCCAAAGTATTGGAGTCTTGGCAAGGAAAACTGCTGCAACCCCGGGGCGCAGTTGCCGTACACCACAGGAAAACGTACGTCCTGCTACCTGACTTTCTAACGCCAGAGCATTGCTTAATTTGACCTAGAGCATCGGATGACCGAGGGATTTGCGGGCGATAGCTTACAGGAAGGAGGGCGGCCCATGATGATTGGTACCAACTTTGAGCGTCACGAAGTTGGAAACTTTACTGTCTGCGATCAGCTCGTTCGGCAAGTGACTGTTGTCCTCTTCGGCTTTGCCCAGACGCCCGATGAAGGAAACAGCTACGTGACTGTCGACACATACCGGGAACCTTTAAATGTGTCAGACCCAGGGTCGTCCCTGGAGTGGGAAAAGGGAGTTGCAGGATGGTTCTGGTGCGTAGGCGAAGCCAGTGTGGATGACTGGGCTTGTGGTTTTGCTTTCTGTAGGGTTCCTCGTGTAGAGGAACCTGGGCTTCCTCGTATCAATGGACTGGTATAGCGCATAAGATAACCAAAGGAGTTAGTGGTACAGAAAAAGTAGTTCACTTTCAACGTTCACTTGGCAAGGCAGTTGTAGTTACCCTACTGACTACGATCATCAGCACGTAAAATGGCATATGGATACCGGATGTTCACGAAGGCACGATCACTGCACTACAGCGTTGGGCGGTTACGATGCGGCCGCTGTAATGTTGTGGAGGTGGCTGGAGGCAGAGTCTGTCCTCGTCATCGATGATGCATCATGGCACAAGCAAGACAGGACTGAGTGTTCGTGTGTGGTAGGTAGGATCACACTGCTCGTCTTCCCTTAATCTGTTTCAGATGTGAATCCATGAGAGGATGCTTTTCATTCTCATGTGTATTTTCACGTGCACACGATATGAGGTAAGTATCTAGAGGTCTGTATTCCGTTGCACAACAAGTAACAATGCTTAGCTTTGCCCCATGCTTGAAGAAAGGACAGTGTCGGGGGCAACAAGCAAGGGCAGGGAGCCCAATCCTCGATCAGAAAGTCACGTTACCTCCAACATCTCCTTGGTTAATCCGAGCATCGCTTCCGAACGAGTTGTGTGACACTGTCCTACCGCTTGCGGCTTTCCCCGTACCCGTGGCACCTTCAGTCTTACCACCGTTGTTAAGTGAAGCCTGCCCACGCTCGCTTGCGGGATACCTTTCCAGGATGGCCTTGGCCACTGATGCAGCAGTCGCCGCCGCATAATCTTGCCAGCCCTTATTTTTGTGGCTGTCGGCATAATCGCAGATACCTTTCACGACGATGCTTGGCACTTGATCCCATGTACCAGCACCTTCCATCTCAAAAGCGATGAGTCCATGAGCGGCGGCGATACGGTCTCTGTCTTGGCCAGATTTCATAACAGCATTTCCGGAGCCGACGCGTCCGATGAAAATCTCTGGGCCAAGGTCACCGCCTTGAGCGCGACTCTCCCTTGCAACTAGTTTGCTCGCGTCGCAGCCGAGGTCTTCGCAGGACGCCTTAGAGGCTGACTCACAAAAGTCGGCTGCACCGCTGAGGCATACATCACACGACCTTTGATGCCGATGACCATATTCAGGCAAGTATAGCTTGTCTCGAAGGGAACCGGGATTCTGGTAGTTTGCTCGCCTTCGCTTTTGCTCGGCTACTTTCTGCAGGTGCTGCAAGTGCTTGGCCGCTTTCGCCTGCAGCCTTTCCCTTGCAAGCTCTGTCTCAAAGACGGCAATGCATCCTCGGATATCTGCATTTGGCCTGCCAAGGCTGTCTTCAAAGGCATTTTTGATCACAAATTGGCCAGGGTATTGCCTGCCGTAATCATATCGAACAATCGATTTACTAACGACTACGTCGCCAAGAAAACAGTCATAGCCGTCGATGTCTGGGATTCCACCACAGATACCCACAAGCAGGGCCAGCCTCAAGCGAGGGTAGCTTGAGCGCAAGCTGGCCGTTGCTGCTGCGGCGTCGGTCGTGCCCATGCCTGGAAGCACGGCAAGAACAACGTCATGGTCACCGATGCGACCAGTCATGTAGATGTTCGTGTCACCATCTGCGCGGCCAAATGGATCGGAATCTTCATCCCAGAACTTGTCAAAGAGCAGGGTGACAGCGTCAGCCTCGCGAGACAAAGCACAGATGATGGCGACGTGAAAGTATGAACGGTCTGGAGGCGGTTCCAGGGAAGCCATTTTTGAAATCAAGATGGTCCAAGAAAATGGAGAGGTCAGATCAAGACAAAGCAAAGGAAAGGAAAGCTGGGAAAAACATGGGCAAACTGCGTCGCTTATTGGCCGCCTGATTTGAGCCGCCAGAAGGTAATAGAAAAGGGGGAAACGAGACGGAAGCGGGGAAAGCAGATAATCTCAGCCTCACTTTTCTACAAGGCTCCCAGGATCCGCCACTCAACATCTACAACCTACACCAAAAGTCGGTGACGACAACTGACTTGATTCAAGCAGCAAACGGTACGGCACGAGATGGTCTCGCCGCAGCGACGTGACGTTTCCGACAGCCACTTCGGCGACCATGCCACAATCAACCAAGGCGATGTCCACTACCATCTACCATTGCCTCACCGACCAGCCCGCGCCGCCATTCGCTCCATCCCGTATCCCCGCAACGAAGATGTCGTCCGTCGTCCAGACATCGTCGATAGCGTCAACAGGCTTCTGCCCCCAACGGCATCAGAACATTCCACTGCCGCTCTCTACGGCTTGGGAGGCTCAGGGTAAGCTGCCGAAAATATGTCCCAAAGTTGGCATTTGGCTCATGCCAGCAGGAAAACTCAGATCGCACTCGATTATGTATATCAACGATGCCGTGATCCTAGCTGCTCGGTCTTCTGGGTCCACGGCGATAGCGAGGCCACATTTGTACACGACTACCAAGACGTCGCAATGCTTCTGGGGGTAAATATGAAGCTCGATAAAGAAGATCTACTTAGGGCGGTACGACGTTGTATCGAGGCACAAGACAAATGGGTGCTTATCCTCGACAATGCCGATGATATTTCCCTATTTGGGGTGCCACAGGCGGGAGAAACAACTCAGACAGCAAACTTATCTGATTTTATTCCTCGCGCACCTTCGGGTAATATCTTATGGACAAGCCGCGACGAGCGCATTGTCGGAACGCTTGTGGGCCCTCGACGCGGTATCCGGGTCGGCCCGATGACACGGAACGAGTCGACGGAGCTTCTACAAATCGCAAGGAATGCAGATGCACCCGAAGATACATGCGAGACCGCAGCGCTTATAGAAGAGCTTCAGCACCTTCCGCTTGCTATCTTTCAAGCCGGAGCCTACATGCGGCGGACATCAACACCAATCAGGCAATACTTAACTATGCTTAGGAAAGGCAAGCAGCGGTGGACTCTCCTTAAAGAGACAGAAACAGATCGACATAGAAGACCTCTCGTTTCTAATAGTATACTTGAGACATGGAGGATTTCGATGGAGCAGATCCAGAAGGAGAGCCAACCAGCATATAGGATGCTAAACGTAATTGCATACTTTGATTCGCAAAATATTTCATTCGAGATGTTAGCAGCAACCATCCAAGAGGAGCAAGACCACGATAGAAGCCAGGACGAAGATTCGGTTTATCTTGAGGCAACACGGGCCATCACGCGACTTAAAGAATTCTCTTTTCTGGGTATAATGGATACAAAAAACGACAAACAGAGCTATGAGATGCACAAGCTTGTGCAGGAAGCTATACAATACCAGTTGAGATCTGATATCATCAATGCGCAGGACGCGGCACACGTCAACGATGAAAACGGCTGTCATAGCATCAAGGCCGATACATACTACTCAAGAATCGCCATACAGATAATGTGCAAGATCTTCCCTATTTCTAAGCGTGAGACCTGGGAACAATGTGAGAAGTACTTGACACATGCCGTAGGGGTAGGAGAGTGGACAGCTATAAGTGAAAATCAGATCGAGGTAGCGGAGCTTCTTAGCCGGGTATTCGATTTCCTATCCGACCGCGGACGATGGAGAGAGATGGAACCCGTGATCAAGAGAGGATTAGGGCTACGTCAAAAGATGCTAGGAGAGAAGCACCCCGATACGATTAGCAGCATGTCGGACCTCGCAACAACATATAGTCGGCAAGGTTACTATAGCAAGGCCGAGTCTTTGCAAATCGATGTCTTAAATCTTCGACGAGAGATACTAGGAGAGAGGCACCCCGACACAATCGCCAGCATGGCATCACTCGCCACATCATACCATAAGCAAGGTTACTATAGCAAGGCCGAGTCTTTGCAAATCGAAGTCTTAAACCTCCGACAAGAGGTGCTAGGAGAGAAGCACCCTAAGACGATCACCAGCATGGCATCACTCGCCACATCATACCATAAGCAAGGTTACTATAATAAGGCCGCGACCATGAGAGTTAATATTTTAAACCTTCGACAAGAGGTGCTAGGAGAGAAGCACCCTGAGACGATCGCCAGCATGGCATCGCTCGCCGCATCATACCATAAGCAAGGTTACCATAATAAGGCCGCGACCATGAGAGTTAATATTTTAAACCTTCGACAAGAGGTGCTAGGAGAGAAGCACCCTAAGACGATCGCCAGCATGGCATCACTTGCATCATCATACCTCAGCCGAGGTTACTATAATAAGGCCGAGACCATGAGACTTAATATTTTAAACCTTCAACGAGAGGTACTAGGAGAGAAGCACCCTCAAACGATTTGCGTCATGGGCAACCTCGCATTATTATATAATTTTCAAGGTCGATACAATGAGGCTGAGGATATTTACATGAATGCATTGGCTCTGGGACGAGAGGTGCTAGGAGAAAAGCATCCTATTACCTTAAAAAAAATGCATTCCCTTGCCGTCACGCGGCACGCTCTTGGCCGCCGCGACTCTGCCATTTCTCTCATGGACCAATGTTTACAGTGGCGGCAATCGATATTGCGGTCAGATCATCCAACAACTGTTCATTCTAGACGGGTTCTTGCAAAATGGCGGCGAGAGCGCAGTCTAAATGTATTGGATTAGTAAAGAAGATGTTGAGCGTGTTCAAGAGTTCGGGCAGTTAGCTCAGTTATTGCCATGATACCCTTGCGTAAGTGCTGGACTGAATGGTCTGAGAGGTTCTTTATTACGGTTTGATGCTTAGCAGACAGAAGCTGAAGATGAGCACTACTGTTCATCCCAAGCACTTAGTGCACGGTGCTTGTCATCGTGCACTAAATCTTTTACGAACACGGCTGAAGTATGACCCAATGATTTCAAATCTGGTCCAACCTCCTAAGGATGGATCTGTTTCATGGGGTCGAGCAATATCATTGTCCCTGAAGTCTTGTCAGAACGAACTTAAAGTCACCATGCATTTTTCGGAGTAACGCTTGGACAGCCTAAATGCCCTGATGTGCTGCTTATCATCTCTAGAGACCTAACGCCATCCTTGTGAGCAGGCAGGTGGAGCATCACATTTTCCCCAGCTCGGCACATGAAGCTTGGACACAGTTGAGCAGGACTGGCCGTGCCTTTATCTCAATATGCAAATACCTTCAGAACTCCTTTAGTTATTAAATAGGAGAACCCTGTTTGAACGAGGCACATGGCCAAGCGGCTGTTGATCTAACCCGAACCATCCTGCTGTTCGTATGGGTTATGTCTCCCTCAGCGATCTGGAACGCATCTCATGTCTTGCTGACCCTTCTCGTCTCCATACCGCATGCAAAGGTCATGTTCGATTACACAAATTTTACCATCTACCGCTTGGATCTACTTTTGGTTTCCCACCTGCAAACCCAAAAGTAAGCAATAGCAAATCCTCTTAAGTTTTTAGCAAAGCTACTTGTACTAACTTGCGTGGTCAATAGCAAACGCTCCTACTTATTACGCTTACCATTGTGTAGATAATTGAGGCATTCGTCTTCGTATTGCTAGGACTGAACAATACTAAAACGATTTCATCAAATGTTTTTTCCACCTTCACCTCATCCCTCTTAGAGGTCTTAGAGAAATTCACTGCCCATTCGATGGTGACCTTACTTAAATGGACCTCTGACATTTACCGAATGCCGTTTCCGACCAATCCTTCAAAGAAAAGAATCTGGGCAATGAAGCCAGTTTTTTTAATTCTGCCAGTTCCCAATTTGAGGAGTATTGTGAGGGGAATGAAAATATTGATCGGGAAAAATTGGTTCTTTCTTCCTACTGTTGTGGTAGACGGGAACGCTTCGGACATCAGCTTCTGCCGCAAGATATAGATAATAGATGGTCAGGATCTTTTGACAATATGCAACCCGAAAAGCTACATGGCGGAGATCCAGGAGAATTTTATCTCCGGGCTTGAAAGAGCCCC
Organism: Paramyrothecium sp. XJ0827; assembly: GCA_020881915.1. Taxonomy (NCBI): domain Eukaryota; kingdom Fungi; phylum Ascomycota; class Sordariomycetes; order Hypocreales; family Stachybotryaceae; genus Paramyrothecium; species Paramyrothecium sp. XJ0827. The sequence continues at coordinate 5,858,626 of JAJFPB010000002.1, read as the reverse complement.
TCGTCTAGGAAAGTGGAATTTCCATGAACTTATGCGAATCGAACCAAACTTTTCAAGGTAAGTGACGCGTCCAAGCGAACCTTCGGTAGTCCGGGTTCTGGGCAGGGAAAACAGGCCCAATGCGTCCTTCTCTCTGAGTAACGCTTATCGTGGCGTAACTCTCATGGAACGATTGAATATGCCCATGTCTAGCGCTTTTCTTCAACATCATGTGTGACTTGGCATACTGGAATGATCTTCATGCGACTGATATCACAGCGACATTTTATTTTCTCCTCAGAACAATGTGACACGACAGGTGGAAGAAAACCAGAGGTTGAGGGACTCATTATAGTCATAGTTAGGAAGCCGACTGGGCCGAACTCTTGGCTCGATCTTTCACCAGCCTGGTTGAAGATGTTGCTGTCCTTGGGCATGTGTTCTCGCACACTGTAAGCCGAAGGCGCTCACGGAGCGGTGCGCTCCCCCTTGTCTAACCGCCCAACTAGGCATTTGAATGAGATCCGTCTTGATTACAATATAGCGTCACTTGTTAGGGACGATAGTGGAGCAAGGGGTTTAGTTGGCGCCGTAATGTGACATGTTAAGCGCGCAAAATTGCTGAAACCAGCAAATCAAAGAAGATGGGGATTGAACATCATTTCCAATGGCTTGTAGACATGCCTGGTTTTATCTATATAAATCGACCTGCTCTTTCCTCTAACATCCTCCGTTTCTATTCTTCCATCGCCATCATCTTCACAGCAACTTCAACAATAGAAGCAAGTTCCAAACAAATCAAGCACTCATTTGGTCACCTTTCAGAAAAATGAAGATCACGGCCATTCTTGCACAAGCCCTCTTCCTGGGCACTACGTGTATCAGCTATGCCGAAGCCTCGGATTGTTTTCTTTCAGGCATAATCATGCACCCAGCAACATTGAAGTTCCATTCTGAACGGGCTTGCAGAGGCTATTGCGGGAAACGGGGCGCTTTTCAAGGCGTATTCAGCCCTGGCCAGAGAAAGTATGCCTGCGTCAACGTTCCTGAACAAAACAAATACATAAAGATGGAGATTACCAATCAGAACCAAGGAGCATCCTTTGATCTGAAGGATGATGACTGATATGCTCAGTTCGTCAATATTATTGATGATTGTAAATGTTGTCCATGGGCCGCCCCCAAGTGGTGCCCCCCCGAAGAGGAGGGAAGAAAGGCGTAGCCGGTTGGTACTTCCGGTAAGATCAAGTTGAATGAATGCGAGGTACACACTGACTTTGCATAGAATCGACCTCAACGCTGGTCTTGGTTGCTAGTTGAAACAAAATCCAGATCATCAGGTCCATTGAATCTGCCCTTGATTGGGATTGTTTAGGCTAGACACCGGCAAGCTCTAAGGCGGGTTGCTCACGGACTCACTTGCTCGTCCTGTACGGTCTTTTTATTCATTGTCTTCTTGACACCCAAATTTCACCAATTACTTCATTGGAAGTAGAGGATTTATAAAACTCCCAATGCGAAAGCATTCGAAACGCTAGCAAGGTGTCTTTTGAACAATCTCATAATGTGAAGTTGTTGAGCCGCCATGCTAATTGAAAACTTGCGGATTTTCCAGAACGACAAATGAGATAAGGTTGATTTGCGCTGAGAAAACATGGGTCGTCCAAATTAGGCACCTAATCACATCCAAAGAAGACGAATAAAACCAAAAGCCCTTTAAGTAACTCTTGCAGGCACCACTGACCAACTCTCCGCCGTAAATTGCAAAACCCTTTCCTCCTTTAACTTTGCAGGGTCAATGTAGATTTTCAGGCCCATATTGTCTTGGCCAAGGTTAAAGACTCGAAAGATGACGTAAATCGTATGTCTGTTTCCTTCGTCGGTAATTGAATTTTTCATCTATGCCTTTCTTAGTATTATGATTTTACCCAATGAGCGTCTTATGTAGTGACTCACTCTACGATACTGAGACTTGCTCATAAAGAACCGTGTTTCCAATTGGGTAGTCGTTGTTTTGACCTCAATGAAGTAATTGGGTGTTTTGTCTCCCCAGGTTTCCTCTGAAAGATAGCCCTTGTCGATCAAATGGTCGGTCAGTGTGCCTTCTCTGTCGCTGTAAGTGATATCAGATGTTTCGGATCCCATCCACGGCTCCATGGTTGCGTAATCTGGATGCACTCGCACGTATTTTCGAATGTTGCTTTTCCAATTGAGTCTTGAGAAGCCAGAGGTGGTCTGAGAGGCCAATAAACCAGACAATAGTTCGAAAACCTGAATAGTGTGAGAATGATTTTTCTTTTTTGTAAATGGCCATTTGATCACATACGTAAAGCTCGCCAGCTGCACCCACTTTGCAGTCACGTTCTATCTGCGATATGGAGCGGAAATTCCAGTCCCTCTGTGTGGTGAATATATTCTCCACTGGTGATGAATCGAAGGCGGGAAGCATACTGTTCCGTGCAGCGTCCACAACCTTGTGCAAAAGAGCGGCGTACTGCAAACCAGTGGTCTCGACGAGAGTTGCCCCAACTAAGAAGGGGAATACAGGCGAAGGGACTGGTGTAACTGTAGTCCCAGGACTTGAGCGAGCTCTGTTCACTACTTGTACCGTGTTGCCTGCGAACGTGTTCGCATCATCTCGTTCTGCTGATCTCAAAATGGCAGTAGTTGGTATATCTACTTCACTCAGATCGCTTTCTGCCCGGGAGCTCGAGGGAGTTCTGCGAGTAACCACCACGTCATCTGGATGAATTGGTAGATTAACGGCGTCCTGGATGATTGTACCTTCCTCGTCTCCATCCAGAAAGATAGGGATTATACCATCGCCTTCAAGAGCTGTAATTACTCTCGACAGAGGAGCAAGTAGGACATTTCGCGTTGCGAATACGCCTTCTGTGCTTATTTCAGCCTGAAGTTGTGTGAGATGGTCTGTCATCATATACATGAACAACTTTTGCGCGAGCTTGTTGTTGAAACTGTATTCCTGGTCATCCTTGTCCTGCGGTAGGTAGATCTTCAAAGATCCTTGATTCTCATCGATATGCAGAGACGTAATCTGGCCTTTAGCTACCTTTTCTATGTTATCCTGAGAGATAACAAGATCTGTAGAGATGCCATTTGTCTCATATACTTGTGATGTCTTCAGAACCTTGTAAAAGGCCTCTAAATCATTTGAATTCTTCAAACGTTGACTTTTGAAATGCGAAGCAATACTTGAGACGCAATATTAGTGTTTCTTCCTCAATTGCTCGGGATCAACCACAAACCTGAGAAGAGCATCGGTCCGGTGCCGGATTTGGCGGAGGGGGCTCGAAATTTGTGACACCGGTCCGCCGTGAAATGATGTAACCTCTCTCACCTTTCGGGATAGAAACCGGTCTTCGAGGTGCGCCCACCTGATGAACGGTTGAAAATCTTTAACTTGGCTGATGTCGAAATTCAGAATCTTGATCCTTCGTTTGAAAGCGCGGAGAAGCGGCTCCCGATCTACGATGGAGAATTGTGTAGCTGCGGAGCAAAAGGTGACTACTCCACTCGGGTGTTCGACTGGAAAGATAGAATAACTGCCGATGTTGCCTGGACTCGGAGGACTGGGCTCGGCGGCCAGCAGAGAATTGACCGTCCAAAGTGATTCATCAAGGTTTTCCTTACTAATTGCTCGATTATTGGCCGCTTCTTTCAACTCGCTGATGGCCATATTGACGTCAACCGGTTTGACTCCTATGAGTTTAACAAAAAGGTCTTCGAGTCTTTCGTATACAGTATTGAGAGATACCTTTTCTCGAAGTGTCCCAGCACGGGACCAGACACACTGTGACGTCTTCTTCCACTGACCTCCATTGCGAGACGGATAGTAGATAAGACCGTGACCCTCGAAAGTGGCCCTATTTAATCATTTAAGAATAGTTAAATACACAATGTCTCATTTGTGCACACTTACATGATTTCATCCTGAATAGTGGCAGTGATTTCTGGTCGTAGAGCATCGATTGCCCTATATATTCCCGATATATCATCAAGACCATCACAAGCTTCAGCTTTAAGTACCATTAACTCGCTTAGGTAAGTCTTCCAATTAGAATCCGGAACTTCGAGAGTTTTGGTGAAGAACTGTTCAATGTAAGTGAAGTTTTCGCTTTCTAGCGGTACAAACCTTTCGTAGAGATGACTCAAGGCATGAACTGATCGCAACGGCTGGCTCGCGTGCCAAACGCAATCACGAGGAAGCGCCCAGTCACATTCTTGCTCTCCTGTCGGAATGAAGATACATTCCTTCCCGTGGAAAAGGTGCCTAGGTGTCAAACGTCAGAGAAGACAAAAGACAGTCATGATGATGGTGACTCACAAAATTGCCTCTCGTGCCTCCACTCGATCAGGGTCTTCTCGATATCTTGATTGTATGTACTCATACAACTCAAATAATTTCAGCGTAGTCAAAGGACTGATTGAGCTTGACACGTTATCCAGCATTGGACTTTGCAAGCCGTCTAGAAAAAAGTTGAGTATGACCAATGCAAAGGCGAGGTCTGTAGTGGGGGCAACGATAAGAAGCTTGTTGAACATGTTCTTCCACCTAATGATATCGAGGGTTGTCTTTGAGTCGAGCCATAGCCATGGGAAGAATGCGTCTGGTCCGAGAAAATGATCGACACGGTGTTCAAACTCCCTGGTGGGGAAGTATGACTGCCCCAGAGGGTGCTGACGATTACCTCTGCAAAGAACCTTGGCACCTTGAAGACTGATCACAAGTTCCAAGGGCGGATGAAAATTCTTCAGGGCCAAGCCGAGGCACTTAAGAAATCTGTCCGGCCGGTGCTGCTGTAGATAACTCCCAGCTTCACTCAGTTCGTTTCTATAGAACATCACCGCTTTATTTTTGATATTGAGCTCGCGGATTAGCCATTGATACCAACTCAGAGCTTGACCGGAAGGATTTTCAATGGGTTCACTGAAATACTCTGCATGCAAATATTGAGCTACAAACCCCGGAGCGTCAGTCAGAAGAGACCTCCCTGCAGTTTTTCGACTGAAGAGCTCCAAGGGACCATAGGGATTCTTGTTTGCCATGTATATGGCTATTTTGTGAGGAAATTGTGGGAACCCAGCAGCAACGTAGACTGAGATTGTGGCATAGGAGATTTCGGTGTTGTCTCGCAAGTGATGGGTAAGGTATAGAAATTTCAGGTAACTCTTGGAGACATGCAGACCCAAGGTTGCTGGTAGCTGCGATTGCTGATACTTAAGTAGAATTAGCTCTCTGACAAGCGAAATAGGTGCAATGGTGACCCCCAAATGTTTGAGGAACGTCTTTCGTGCCGAGTTTGTGACGTCTGGTGAGACAATGCGAAGGGGGAGACCAGAAGGAATGTCCAAGCCTCCGGATTGCGGAAAATAGCCTGGTTCTCCAACAGCGGAGACCCAGGTGCCATCCTCAAGAGGGATGAGCTCCATGGCTTTCAACCACAGACATTCTCTTTCCTGTTGATTTTCGAACGGAAGGCAAAAGAGTTTGGCAGCCCGCGTATGCCATGCGTCAGACGTGTGATGAGACTTCATTCGCGATTCCGAACCTCTTCCAAGGTCTTTCCCAAGCCAGCTGCATAACTCTGCTAAAGTAGCATAGGCAAGTCCATATGTTTGCAGCGTATCGAGATCTGATTTCCAGTAGAATTGAGATATCACTTGCTCGTCTGCAAATAGCGGCTTCCCGTTTTCGTCAAGAGCTTCAGGTGGAAGGCGATAGAGACTCCCCAGCATGTGGCGCTTTGAACTGCCGATTCCGAAGACTACACGTGTGTTGCTTATACGGGAAGCGATCTTATCCATAAGAGAAATCCATAGCGGATCCATGTTCGTGGCGTCCTTTCTAGGCAAGTATCTCATCCACCGAAATCGTAGTGATGCAGTGGTGTGCTTGCAGAATTGGAGCACTGCTTTGATGAAGGCTTCAGCAACTCCATCTATAAGGATCATGTTGCGAGGGGAGTCCTTGACAACGTCTTGCCTGTTACCGTTGGTAACAAAGTCGGATTGGATTAGAAAATTGAAACCAACGGGGAGCAAAGGAAGGAAAGCATAGAGTTCCTGAGGGGTGATTATGGGAATGTTCTCCTTCGAGAGTGGAAAGGCAAGAATGACTTCTGATGTGGCATATGTGCGATCGGCTTCGTCACTTTCTGAGTAAGTTCTGTTCTCGTGTCTAGGAAGATTTGTTACCTCATGAGTGGTGACATGGAAATATTTTGTCTCCAACGCGGATCGGCCATTGGTAGTGGTGTTTCGTTGTAAAATGGCGTAATTCGGCCGAGGCCGGATTTTAGAGTATTGAGTAGATGACTTTTCGTTGTTGTGCTCGTCGTAGAATATGACCTGGATAATCTCCAATTTCTTCATGAAAAGAAGAATGGTCTCCTGCAATTCTTGAAGCTGCTTATAGATGTCTTTCTGTGTCCTTGAAAGTATCTGCCCATCGCGAGAGTTGTGCAAATGAAGCGTGATTCTTGTAAGTGGCGAGCCCAACATCCCAGTTTCTTCCTCCCACTGTGGAGATATCATTCCCATGCCAGATTCGCCATCCTTGTGCGAGAAAGAAAAGGAGAAGGCGCCGGATTGAATGTGAACTTTCCATGCGACCATAAAAACAGACTTGAAACCAATCCCCTTTTCGCCGATATAGCCCTGAGCACCGCCGTTGATCTTGGAGCTCTTCCCCACCGAACATATAGCCTCCAGATTTTCTGTGCTGAATCCATCTTCGTTGCATTCAAGGATGATTTTATCAGGATGAACTTGAAATGCGACGTATGGCGGAGATAGAGCGTTCACGTAATTGTTGTCCTCTGCGTTTTGAAGAAGCTCAAAAATGAAGCGGGCTTTGCTCGTATATAGGTTCTTTGCTAACCTATGAAATGGCGTCAACCTATGTTCGCCATGTTAAGGAGAGACAGGAAGAATCGTACGTGATGACGGATGACCCAATCATAAGGTCTTTCTTAAGCAAGGCATTCTCTACCTTGAATCGTACCTCAGGGGAGATCTTGGCGAGTTCATTTTCGCCAAGGTATCCATGGTTCGTCGCAATCTTTTCTACGAGTGCTTTTGCTTCTTGGCGGCTTTGTGGCCTTGCCATTGTGATATTCTGTTGTCGGACTTAGAATCCGGGAAACTGACGTGTACCAAATCGACATTAATTGGAATGTTTGCTCGGCAAGCTTGACGGAACAGGATCAGTGGACATTGAAGCAAGCGGTAGGAGAAGAGGAGGTGACCCTCGGGAAGCTCTTGACCAACGGCCCCCAAATTTGGCGTTAGCGCTGGGATGCGGATGCGACGTGATAATGCAAGTGCTCCCTCAATCTCCAATCATGGCGAGGCAAAGCGTATCATGTGTGAGATCACCTACACAGTGGCATTGTTTCAGAATCCTGCTTTGCCTATCGGTTGTCGCATTGGGCGCAAAACTCAGGCGGTCCATAATCGCAAGCATGTGGAATTTGCGCAGTAACTGCTCTTTAGTGTTGCAGACGTTCATTCTCTCAAGTTGCGATTTTTCAGGAAATCCATTCGCGACACCTTGTGATTAATAAGCTGGAGCAGGGTTTTGCGGATTGATAGGACATGACACAAACGAGGATGACGTGAAGAGGTGAGCATTGAGTTGTATGCAAAAGGGCCCCCATGATGGTCTTTACAGTGCTACCGCATCCCTTTTTTGTGTGTGACTAATGATATTGTTCTTTCGACAAGACACCACAATCTTGGGCGGTATGTCGGGCGGTCTATGATAGCCATGTGCTACTTATTCCCACGTCTTGCCTCATGCATTATCCGTGGCCGTATGGGAAGCGACCTCCGAATCGCGAGCCTGAACCCGAACTCGGCACTCGCGCTACGACCCCTAGCCGCCGGGTCCCAGTGCATGTACAGGTGGTAAGGAGTATTGGCATTTAATTATGGAAGTTTTGGACTGTCATCGCCAGGATTCGTGCGATAAGTGGCAATGCGGAGTATTTGGTCTCGCTTTTGAACTAGCATCATTGAGCACCAGCGCGACGCTCGAGAATGTTTCTCCAGCTTGCCAATCACTCCCTTGTAAATCACTCCAGTGTTTGGATTCAACCGGCTGAGTTGCCAAAGTATTAGTATTTGCGCGATAACAATGGGTGTAAGTAGTTGGCCAATGTCCCCTGAATATCAAGTTGAAAGATGTCGCCTGACCGGACGGTCTGTACACAGCGGTAGTTGTCTCTCCTCCGGACGTCATACTTCCCATAGAAGTTCCTCTCGAGGTGAGTATTTTGGGAGGCTGGTGGTACCAAACAGGGAACTTTGTTTTTGGTTGCCGGAGTAAAAATGATGCGGACTGTTGTATAGGTAACTGCCTGTCTTTGTGATTAGTAATATCTCTTTATCAATGTCTTTATCCTCCATTCTCCGACTATCCATGGCTTGATATCCCTCCTGGATGCGTTGTTTGTATTGCTGTTATGCGTATCGAGGGCATCGAGGGTACTTGTCAGTGATATCTTTCGTGCTCAGCTGTTGAGCACAATGATGCTGCATCTCAACGAACCACCGTCACTATAAAGTATGACCTGAATTTCCCGATTAGCATTGGAAACTTGTCCTGCCCAGGAGTAGGCTGAGATAGCTCAGAATCCAACCTTCTCCGTACTACTTAGGTTAGTGGCAGATTTTATTCGACGTCTGAGGCGTAGCTTCATTGGCCTCCCGGTCTTGGACGGGACCCACCACCGCGGAATATGGTTTCCGCCGCACCAGCGCCCCCACCTCGAGACACAGCGTTCCGTTCCGAAAGGTCGACCAAGAGTTCCGATTCGATTTCTCACCTGATCGCTCAGTTGCCTGACCATCGTACGTCTTAACAATGTCCGGACCAGCCCCCGGCCAGTTGCCAGGCCTGTCCACATCTACGTCACCATCCAAGCCACAACGGAATTCATCATCCGCCCCGGGGAAGACGGGGGTCCGCAGCAAGTATGCTTCCAAAGCCTGTCAAGAATGTCGTCGGCGCCGCGCAAAGGTAGGCATGGACAAGTGCTCTTCGCCCGTTCTATGCGTACCTGTACCTGCATCTAAATTCCTGACAGTGCGATGGCGGGAAGCCAGCCTGCTCTCGATGCACGAGCCGTCAAGTATCATGTATTTACACTACGGAGGATGACGGCCGGGGCACTGCCCCCAAGTCATACGTACGCTTACTCCAGGCTCGAATTGGGGTTTTGGAGAAGATCCTCTGGTTTCACTCCATAGACATCGACGCCTCTGCGGTCCAGTTGCTGCAACAGGGTGCTGTGCCTACGGCAGCATCACCTATAACTAGCAACAACTCGACAACGGCATTCAACGATCTATGTAGCGCCTTCGAGGGGGTCCTTTCTCTCGACGAATCGCAAAACTTCGATCAAGACGGCGAACCACGCTATTTCGGACCATCGAGTGGTCGTCTCGAGTTCACGCCCTGTAATGATGCTCCTTAGTTTCCGTGCATTAAGGGGATAACTGATTAATTTGTAGACATAAGTAACACCGCCCCGAAACTAAATCCTTCTCCGCCGGCAGCGAGACCTATAGAAACTTTTGTAAGCGCGGTTGCTATCAATGAGGAACTCGAAGCACATCTCCTTAACCTCTACTTTACTTGGGAAGAGCCATGGTTGCAAGCTGTCGATGAGGCTCTTTTCCGTAAGAGTAAGAAGGATGGAGGGCGCTACTTTTCCCCCTTGCTGCTAAATTGCCTCCTCGCTGCTGGCTCGCGTTACTCCGACCGGCCCGAGGTTCGCTCCGACCCGGAGGATGCCAACACGGCCGGTCATCGTTTCCTGGATGTTGCTTCCCTTCTCTTGCAAATGGATCTCAAATGGCCTAGTATAACGACTATTCAATCCTTGGCGGTCCTCAGCATTGTATATCATGTGAGACCAACCTCAATCACAGACTGAACTTCTCTGACGCTGCCAGGCTTTCGGGCAAGATGCCGCAGGGTGGCTTCATTCCGGCATGGCTCACCGACTCATCCTAGACATGGGCCTTAATCAGGACTCGGGCTCGTTGGTGGCTTCGGGGCATATGACCATCGAAGAGGCAGAACTTCGAAGACAAATCTACTGGTCGTTGTATTGTGTAGACAAGCTTGGTGCTGTTTACACGGGCCGCGTTTGTAGCATGCTCGTATGTTAGATCTTGCTTGCCCTTCCTATAACATTACTCAATATTTGCAGGACTTCTAATCAACAGTCAATATGCCGAAATTACCAGCACATGCTCAACCAACCGACCCAAGGCGAGCGTTGTATACGATCGACCCAAATCTTCTTGTCTCGCTCAATGTTGCACTAATAAAATTGTGTCAGATTCTAGAAAAGATCTTCCTCAGCTTGTAAGTCAATCAATCCAACCCACCTTTGCGCTTTGTGGCTCATAGACGATAGGTATGCTCCGAAACCATTGTGCCACGAGGTCCATCGACGACGCCTCTTCGATACGTGTATACTCTGGTTGAAAAGCTGGTACTACAGCCTGAGTCCGGAACTAAAACTCGTTCAAGCCGGAGTGCCAAACCAGTTCCCGCAAGCATACAAATTGGCCATGACATACCACGCAGTAAAGATCCTTCTTGCCCGGCCTTACATCCAAGAAGCAAGTTTCGAAGCAAACGAGGACTTCGCACAAGATGGCTTTCTCAAGAAGGCATCAAGGATTCTCCTCGAGGCAGCTCGAGAGATATCAGCGATCGGTGATCAATATCGCCAAGTCTTCGGGGGCTTTCGCAAGAGTCCAATCACAGCAACCCATTGTAACCTCTTGGCCGCATTGGCGTTGCTGAATCCCCGCTGCCAAAATCACCACGTGGCGTGGTCTACGCCGGCTGATAACACAAAGATTAAGTCATGTATGCAGACACTGGAGGAGCTGTCGACAACGTGGACGCCGCCAGGGAAATACCACTGCATGCTTGTGAAGATGCTACAAGACCGTCAGGCGGAACCATCCTTGGAGCTGCAGATGATGGGCGCAAAAACTTCCAAAGACATAATGCAACCTGTCTTGGATATGTACTCAAATCCACCCGGCAATGAAATAGGACAGACTCAATGGGCCTCGATACTAGAAGCTGGCACAGAACCGCCGGAGAGTTCAACAACAGGACCAGTCTCATTCCAGCCTGATATCGATTCTTTATGGGAGCTTTTTGATTGGAATCGGCCCGAGTCGTCAACTTGGGATCTTTTACAGCGGCCTGAACCTGAGGACATGGATCAACCTCACGACCAGTAGCCCATCACTCATAAGAAGCATTCAATTAGATACCAAGACTACTTAGAGTATTTGTGCTCGGGAGCAATCACTCATTTGGTGTAATTTGTAAATGTATAGAACGAAAGGGACTGCTGCCTTTCAATTCCGGAGACTGACTCGTAGAAAGGCTTTCCAAAGTGTAAAACTGCGCCACAACCACCAATCATGATGAGGCTTGGTAATTGTTGCACTATTGATGCAGCCAAGTTGTGAGGCTGTGCTAGAAAGCCTCACAAGGCAATTGTCAGGACGGCAGCCCCGCTTTACCTGAGCCTCAATGTCGAACATGGCGATTTGAAGAGTCTAGTAGTTATTTGAAACAATCTCAATCAACACAGCGTACGCAGCCTGATATCTGCATGTCTCGCTGGGTGATTATATGATACTTAGATGATGTTCGAAAAGGCAAGGCAAAACTCGGCAACAACCATACCCTAAGTCATCATGGACCCCGTCGCGGCCATGGGCCTGGTCTCGAGCCTGATTACATTCATCGACTTCTCGTGGAAGCTGGTCAATGGCGCCCACGATTTGTACGAGTCGGCCAGCGGAATGTCGCCAGAGAACAAACATATAACCGACGTGGTCCAAGACCTGCAACATCTGACCTCAGACCTAGACTCGCAGGTCCTTGGAGACAGCATACGGGCAAGAGCCTTAAAGAGGCTCACAGCACAGTGCATCAGTCTCTCAGACGAGCTCCTAGGAGTTCTTATCAATCTGAGAGTGACGGAGAAGCACTCGCGATGGGACGCCCTGAGAGTCAAGTGGGCCAGTATGTGCAAGAAGCAGGAGATTGAAGCCCTCAGGAATAGAATTGCCGACTACCGGTCTGAGATCATCTTGCATCTGAATACAATTACACTGTGAGTCGAACAATGCCTATTATCAACTCCAAGACAGCACAGTTCCTGACCTGTCGCCAGTGGCCACCAATCCTTGATCAACGTCAAGCTGGACTTTCTCAGGGAGGAATTTAAGCGCTTCTCCACCTCACGAGTGCGGGAAATCAAGATGCTGCGCAAGACCCTGGAGTCTGTCTCGGAGTCACTGCACCGGCAAGAGTCCTCCAACAGCATCGAGCAGGAGGCTCCGCTTCGAGAGGCCCGCGACTTGCTCACAAAATTCCGATGCCTTGCGGTTCGCGTGCCGCGAGAAAACAAGATCCTGCGGCATATCTACTTCGACACCATGTACGATCGCGAGGACGCGATCCACGACGCGCGCGGTAAGACGTACGAGTGGCTGCTGGAACAGGACGCATCGGTGGATGGAGACTCGCTCGGATTAGGACAAGGACCTGAAAGGCGGGCCGCCTCACAAAAGCTGACCGCGTGGCTGCGTGACGAGAGCGGCGTGTTTCACATGTCTGGGAAGCCTGGGTCTGGCAAATCGACCGCCATGAAGCTCATCTATGGTCACCCGACCACCAGAAAGTTGCTCGGCCGCTGGGCAAACGGCAAAAGGCTCATTATGGCGCATTTTTACTTCTGGAGCTCTGGCGATGCGATGCAGCGCTCGCTCGAAGGCCTCTACCGGTCCATCCTCTTCGAGGTGCTCAAGGTTTATCCAAGCCTAATCTCAAAGGTCTTCCCGGAGCAGTGGGACAGCCTGGTGCGGGAAGAGGAGTACGGCGAAGAGGGCACGGTGTTTAGCTCCGAAATGTTTCGCCCGGCTAACATCACCGAGGCGTTCCGCCTCCTTGTAGCCTACGAGAACAAGTACCGACGGTTCAAGTTCTGCTTCTTCATCGATGGGTTAGACGAGCTCGGTGGTGACAGCATCAGCCATTGGGAGCTTGCTGAGAGCATACAAAAATGGACCAGTACGGGCAACATCAAGTGCTGCGTCAGTTCAAGACCGTACACGGAGTTCCTGCGCACGTTTCCCGAGCAAACTCGTCTCTATCTACACGACCTAAACAAGTTAGACATTTTAACATTTTGTCGCCAAACATTCGAGAACGACAGGAACTTTAGTCGAATCGCGAGCTCGTACGCGAGTCTCGTCACGAGTATAGTTGCCCTATCTGAAGGCGTGTTCCTCTGGGCTCGGCTTGTGGCTCGCGTCATAGTGAGCTCCGCAAGTCGTTACGACTCGGAGACTTTGATAAAAAAGAAGCTGGAGATGCTGCCTAAGGACCTCGAGGCCCTTTACGACCGCCTGTTAGGCGACCTTGACCCAGTTGATAGGCGCCTATCCGATCTGATGTTTTTCGTTGCCCTGAACAACAATAACATGAGCCCTTCGGACAAGCCTCTAGGGGCGCTGGCGTTCAGCTACGTATCCGAGCTCGAAGACGAGTCGTTTCCCTCACCACACCAGGTGAAGGCATATTCCCAGGTGGATCTGGAGGAGCGCCTCGAACAGGTCAAGCGCCAGATCAGCAGCCTGACCAAGGGCATTCTGGAGGTTGGTCTGAGCCGCGATGGGCGGTTTCTGGACGAGGCGGTACCCGTATCTAATGCAATGCACCAGCGTGTTCGGTTCTTTCATCGAACTGCCGCAGATTATATGATGTCGGGCACGAGGCTCAAAGCTATTCGTTTAAACTGGGTGCATACCTACACGCGCCTTCGGATTGCCGAGACCGCCTCCTACAATAGGGCGTCCATCAGCAAGGGTTCCACAATCGACGTGCAACTATTCGAAGAGTCTACACAACTTTTAGAGAACCCATCCACAAGCGAGCTCTTACGGCGCCCTTCTGCGACATCTCTCCGCCTACTTGAAGCCTTCAAAGAAGCCGTCGGGTCGAGATATCCACCGCTATCTTTGGCTTGGGTCCAATTCAACTCTCTGTCGACACAGCCAGGATGGGTCAACGACAAGGGCTCCTTCGACCACTATATGGCATACCTCGGGTATGCAACCTACATCTTCAGCCGACTTGGCAAGCAAAACGCTCTTATGCAGGACGAGCAGATCGACATACTTCTCTCGTCTGCATGTGGGCCTAATCCCGATGTCAGCCTTGCTGTCAGCCTAGTATGCGCAGGCCACTCGCCCAATAGAACTATCGAGATATTCCAAGAGAACGCAGGCAGCGCAAGACGGAGTGCTACGTCTAAAGCGTCGATATGGATGCTAATGATTGGCCAAGTAATCGAGTACATGGTCTACGCCACCGAACTTGGGTACTACATTGACTGGAGCGTGATGACGCAGCGCGTCCGCATTCTCATGGAGTTGATTAGCTTAGGCGGGGAGCAGGAGATTGCCATTTCTTTCTCCTCGGCTTTTGGGGCACGATCCTCGAAGAAATTGCAATACTATACCACGCTCAAAGATTTTATTCTCGCCTACTTCAGTCAGCAAAAGGATAGCGAGCCTGTTCCAATCAATTTTCACAGAAACTACAAGTCCCGAGCTTTTCTCGCTCTGGTCGAGAATATAGCATTATATCCCAGTTCAGTGCCACTTGTCCCGAGGGGCAGCCGCAGACTCAGGGGTGCAGACGTGTTGAGCGCATTGCCGGGTGCCGAGAATATTACCCTGGCTGCTGCAGCCGGGGAGAGGTTACAACTCGTACGGGGCAGTGCCTTTCGATTGTGTTGAACGTCCCACGCATGCACTTGGGCCCGAATATCCAGGGATATCTGGAGGCACTTGGATGTCAGTTAAGAAAAGCTGATGAAAACTGATTGTTTGACCTTGACACCAGTGCCTGGCTACTTGTGCTTCCAAACCATTTCGCAGCAAGCTGTTCTATTGGCCAACCGCTCTTTTCCTCTTAAGGCACACGGAAACCTACTCTCGGGATTTCAGCCTCGCTTGCCGGGATCCTCGGGTATGTACCGGTAGCTTGACAGGTGGGCCGCATCCGTGCCTGGTTTCGCGTGATTCGGCTCAATGAAGCATCGAGTGCCGGCGCTAACCTTTCGAGATCCAATGTATTGGGTTAGTCTCAGCCACAGCAGCGATCCAAGGAGTAGAGAGACACTAAATCCGCCGATGGTTGTGAGATCATTTCGAGATTGCGTCCGCTCTTTGCCGTCGGCGGTTTAGTGCCTCGTGATGGTAACATTATAAGATGGAAGGCCTTCCCCACCTGGATAAATCGGCGAATATTGATACAACTTTTCAGCAGCCTGGCACATGTCATTGGGTTATTAGGCCTTTCGGTGTGGTTCTTTCAGGCGGTTTGTTAAGCTGATTGTTTACGTCTATTTAAGCGTCGTATGCTTGTTCTTATCCCGTACATCACCAAACCCTGACAGGGAGGGAGCGACATTTGCCTAAGCTTCGCGATTACTCTGACCATATAACAACATACAGCACCATGGCCACAGCCGAGACTAATTCTGCCACGCCGGCGGCAACACCTGCGGAGCTCCCGAAGCCGCCATATGACCCCCAGCTCGTCGGCAGTCTGAACACGCTGATGTTACCGGACACTTTAGACTTGGCCGTTGTCCGCCAGATCGCAAACTACTTTCCGGTCGACAACGTCCTCAAAAAGAACCCACACCTTCTTCATACCGAACACATCGTGAAAGCGCCGGCAGATAGTGGCGCTAACCCAGACGGTGTCACCTTGTCCGTCTTCCGCTCTTCATCCACCGATCGCAACAGACCCTGTCTTTATAATATTCATGGCGGCGGTCAGATCAGCGGAAACCGCTTCATGGCTCTCGATTTATTCATGGACTACTTCGATGGCTTTGACGTAGTCACGGTCTCTGTGGAGTACCGCTTAGCACCAGAGCACCAGGCCCCCGCAGCCCTCAATGATTGCTACGCCGGGCTGGTTTGGGTAGCCACTCATGCAGATGAGCTAGGAATTGACCCAGCCAAGATCGTTATCTGTGGAGGATCAGGAGGCGCGCCTTTGGCCGTGGGGAGCGCCATTTTGGCAAGAAACAACAGCTTCCCCAGTCTCCTGGGGCAGATGATTCTTACGCCAATGCTCGACGACCGTGGCACTACCGTATCGTCTCAGCAATTCTACCGTAATGCTCCATGGTGTGGGCACGCCAATAATGCGGCGTGGGATATGGTGCTCGGATCCCGCCGTGGCGGGCCTGATGTCTCGGCTCTGGAGGCTCCCGCCCGAGCCACTGATCTCTCCAACCTGCCACCGGCGTTTGTGGACGCCGCTGAATGCGAGGTCTTTCGCGACGAGGCAGTTGCCTTTGCGAGCAAACTGTGGGCTTCTGGCAGTACGGCAGAGTTGCATATCTGGCCTGGAGCTTACCATGGATTTGACATGCTTGGTATAGAAACACCCATTGCCAATGCTTCTATCAAGGCTAAGCAGTCATGGGTAAAGAGACTGCTTGAAGCCAGTGCGGATACCAAGGCGAAGCTGTAAACACAAGCGGCCAGTGCATGAAACACGGTTTTTATCGACCGCAAAGTACTCAGCTACAGTGTGACCAAGATTCAACTCACAAGACTTGTGCCATAACCAGTCCATCTTAGTGCAATAAGAGCTAAAGTACGGCAATCTTCGGCAGTCATGACAGCATAGAAATCACAATCAGAACAATCTTGAAAAATAATGATTAACATGCCCAAACACATTATAACCGGGAATTTACGGGGTGAAAACTACGAGTTGTGATAAGCCATGGTGATAATAGTTTAGATACTCCTGCCACGAGGTGTGCATTCCGCCCGTACTGCTGGGGTTGCTGTATCTACCCTACTACTGGCAGTCCAGTCGAATAGTTTATTGCAACAATCGCGACAGAAATAGAACTCGGATCCACCCAAGACCTACGGTGTAATGTCCTGGAAGTCTGCAGTCATATGAGACGAAGGTTTTCGGACTTGTAATATTTTCTTAGACTTAAGGCGGACGCAGTGAGATGCTAACAATCACCGTTGATCCTTAGGCAGTCACGTTCATGGCTTGTTAGTATATCAGCAACAATTCAATCCAGTATGTGGATATGTTTGCCCTGGCTACTTTGCAGGTAGGTCAAATGACACGATAACTTATTTAGTGCTGTCTATGTCTAAAACCAGTAACTCCACCATGATGTCATCATGTGAGATATGTGTAACGAGGGAATTGACCAGCCGATGTCCCGCGGTCCCATATCAGGCACTGTGATTAAGATACTATGGAACACTCAAGATCCCTACAAAGTGATGAAGTGGTATAGTATTCTGTTTGACTTTTGCGAGGTTTAATGCAAGAGGATCCAGTTTAGCTAATCACCTACGAATGCGAAGACGAGACAAAGGATCTACAGATCTTGAAGCTAAAACGCACATCTCCACTCAACGCAACCAATATTGACTAGGAACTGCTGATCTTATGGGGATTCTTGGGCACCAAATTACTCGAGCAACGGCAAATGTCGGGGTTTTGCTCGACCCCGACACCCCGACCCTTGCTGCCCGTCGTGCATGGGCGACTTCATAGCGAGGGACGATCTCGCTCCAGCCATGCAGGTTATCGCTGAGCTTTACCTGCAGGCGAATGAGGGGGCAGTAATGCAACAATGGGCGCAACCGAGGGGCACGGGCCAGTCCAAGTCGTTCTGGGGCAGCGCCAAACGAGAAGGGGTCCTCTGCCGTCGGGGGGATCAGCCAATGGTGAAGCGCCCATTGACGGGAAGGTAATCTCCCGGACACTTTTCACTCCCATCCCGGCTGTCATGCATGTGCGTGCGGAATCAGCCCCACCGACAGTGCGACGAGAGCCCAACAGCCGGTCATCTGTTGGTCTAAGCGAGGCAGCTGAAGCGTGAGGAGGTCCTCGCTCGTGTTGCACTACATAAACCGTTGAGACTTCCATTTCCTTTTCGATTGATCGTCATCCATCGTGCAGAAGCTGTCTTAAAATCTTCAAAGATGGACAACACAACGGTCGACGTTGTCTTTCCCACGGGACTCAACTCCCGATGGCCTCTTATTGGAACATGCGTCACCATTCTGGTATCGGCCTGGCTTGCAAAGGCTCTGCTGGTACCCCGCTCGCTTGCAAAGATCCCTCATGTTGGCAGTGGCTCGGTGACCGCTCGAAGAAAGGAGTTCAGCGCGGGCGCGGCCTGGGATTTGTACGCGGAGGGCTACCGTAGAGTGAGTTACTCGATTTCAGCCTACCACTGCTGTTTGGAATGCTTACGCTCTGGTTTAGATCAAAGCAGGAGCGGATTTCTTCCGTGTCGCTACCACAGCACGTACGTCGCATTACCTTGGAAGCACAGAGCTCCATTGCTGATCAAGTTGCAGCCGCCGAGACCGTTGTAGTTTCCAGCAAATACTTGGCCGAGCTGAGGAAACTGCCGGACGATGTGCTGAGTGTCATTGAGGCGATCAAGGAGGTAGGTCTTGAGACCTTTCTGCATCTCTTTTCATGTCATTAACTCATGCCATTCAAGACCATGCAAGCGGAGTACACTGGGTTGGAGGTAGACTCGCCAATTCTGATCCACACGGTCAGATCATCCTTGACCCCAGCCTTGGGTGAGCAACTATCCCTGATAATACGAGTACGAGACATGGTTTTTAACATTTGATACAGTCAGATTGAACCCAACCATCTCCGATGAAGTGTACGAAGCGCTGTCGGTGGAGCTACCTCAATCCGACGAATTTAGCGAAGTCTACATCTTCGCCAAGCTACTCCGGATCGTGGCCATGGTTTCGGGTCGCGTCTTCGTTGGTCCAGAACTTTGCCGCGACGAGAAGTATCTTGAAGTGGCCATCAACTACACAATCGACCTTGTCAAGGCTGCCCACGATGCGGCCGCGGTGCCGCAATGGCGCCGACCATACTTCGCCCCTTTCCTTCCCAGCGTGAAGCGGGTCAAGAAGCGCGTGGCAGAAGCAGTCGAACTCTTGCGGCCCGTCGTTGCCAAGCGACAGGAAGATGCGAAGAACGGAGTCCCGAAGCCAGACGATATGCTGCAGTGGATCATTGACGATCAAATTGCCGAAGGCTTTTCCGACTCCGAGGCGATTGCCAGAATGCAACTTAACATTAGCTTTGCGGCCATCCACACGACCACTATTACAACCACGAGCGTGTGAGTAAACCACCCACGGTGAGATTTTCTATAAATGAAAACTAACTCGAGTAGTTTGTACACGCTTGCCGCCATGCCAGACCTGATTCCGATGCTTCGCGAAGACGTTGAACAAGCGATAGCTGCTACTAATGGCGAGTTCACAAATTTATCGCTGCAAAACATGAAAAAGCTCGACAGTTTTCTCAAAGAGGTTATGCGGGTTCACCCATTCGGTCCCGGTAGGTCTATCTTCAGGAGAGGGCTTTACATGGCATGGACTAACTGGCATAGGCTCGTTTACACGCAAAGTCCTTAAGCCTTTCACCTTGTCCAGCGGGCAGCATATTCCGGCCGGCGTCTACATTGAAGCCCCGGCTGGTGGAATGAACGCGGATGACGACTTCTTCCCCGATGCCGGCACCTTCGACGCACTCCGGTACTACAAGCTCCGCCTATCCAAGGACAAGGAGAAGTCGCACACCAAGGCCGCTGAGGTCGTGGCCAACAGCCAGTTCATCAGTGTCGGAACAAGCAGTCTCCTGTTCGGCTACGGCAGGCACGCATGCCCAGGGAGATTCTTTGCCACCAACGAGATCAAGATGATCATGGCGGTTATTCTGAAGCACTACGAGATCCAAAACCCGCCTGGTGTGACTGAACGCCATAAAAACCTGCTGCATGGCTCTCAGGTAAGTGGTGGCATCTCCGAAGCTCGATTCAAGAATTCTATTGACCCCAGTACAGAGTCTGCCGGATCCTACGAAGACGATCATGTTTAGGAAAATATGAGGAATACGATGAACGATTGTTCGTCACGCCATTACTCGCTTGGTAACCAAGCTCTGCGAGATGTCACGAGAGACACGTCAAGCCATGTCGCAACAATGAGTTGGCAGTAAGCACAGCATGGAATGAATTCACAGCCTCGCCTTCTGTGTTACGTCACATTGTCTCCCCCTTATCTCAGGTTCAGGCTACATCGAGGCATCTTGAGAAGGGGTATTGCTATGGTCACGATTTCATAGTGTAAGAGCTTTGCAATATGTTTGTGAGTGTGATTTATTGAATAAAACAATGCCACTTGAATCACGAGCTGTGGATAAATGACTGAGTGTCTGTATGTAAATCAATTGAACACGCTGAGGTATACGAAAAACCAACATCCCAAAGTCACTCCTAAGCAAAGATCGACGTGTCATCCCAATCTTACTCTGCTCCGTTCCGCTAGCCTCTTTGAATGATAGAAAGAAATCAGATCCTATGTCCGGCCCGCATATTGTTGCTCACATTACTAGCCGCTTCGTCTGCGCCATTAACGCCGTCCATCTCTCCTCGGCATTCCGTCTGCTCCAGATTCTGCGTAAAGTCTCTATGGCCACCACCACATTGAGGAAACCGCAGCGTGAATAGTGTCTTGAGAAAACGTGCTCGAAAAACGAGATGTGCTCTTGCAGCACGCATCCTGACGCCACCACGAAAGTCGCCCAGATTAGCACTTGCTCACATGAGGCACCCACTGGGTCTCGCAGCAATGTGTCTAGTTTTTCAACAAAATCTTGTATCCGCGTGATGGGACTCTTGGTAGGAAAACACACTTGTACATCTTCCGAGTTTGACTGGCTTAAATCTGATGGGTCAAAAGATTCGGTGATTGAGGATGAGTTTATGCCTGCCTGGTCGACGTAGAAGTCAATGGCCTGCCTTACTAAGTCGTTGATCATAAGGAGGGTTCTGCCATGTTCTGGTTGATTGAGCCAGCGACTCGAGAGGGAGTTCAGGAGACGTCCTGCGTTGGAAGGAGAACAGATGGCTTGTAAGGCAGCCTTTTCGTCAAGAAGCGTGGCGCCATAGAATCGAAACCTTGATCGAAGAGAATTAGAGTCAAGGAATCTACTTGGAAGGGGAGGGCCAACGTACTTGTAGACCTGCGAGAGGATAAAATCAGCCACCTCACCCTTTCCGAGCCCTGCCTCGCCCCCCACGGCCTCAAAAGCCGATTCGAGCATCCTATAAAGTGAGGGAAAATCGCCCCTGCCGGTGACCATGGCTCCAACTTGCAACACGAGAATGGTGATCAAGACAGACTGCCTTGCCTTAACGTCACACCGCGCCAAGTCAGACCGTTGCCGAAGCCCGCTAAGGACCTTGTAGTCGTGCATTTGTAGATATGATGGGAAATGTTCCAACAGCTCTCCGTTGGAGACAGAAGCTGTTGACCGGGCTTGATGGAAGAGGTGAGGGGAGTTGAGGATGTGGTTGTGGAAGGAGGCGACAGCAAGGACGGCGCTCATGACGAGGTCGTCGGAGTGGGCAAACGGCAAGACGAGATGTCGCCAGCCGTTGTGTTTATCATCTATAGCCACCATCTCAAAGGCGATCCTCGTAGAGACTGCCGTGGTCAGCAACTGATGCGAGAAGCTGGAGTGTCTTGCTTACAGTGGGAGCATAGTTGTCTGTTCATTAATGATACTGGATCTGACATTGGCTGCAGCAAACGATTATCTTCAAACAGGAAAAGGTCTGTACTGGTGGAGACGGGGTCGACGATGGTGTCGATGGTGTCGATGGTGGTTGCGGGACTTTCGTCGAATGTTGCCCATAGTTCTGATGCCGGAACGGACTGGAAGGGATTCAAGCTATTCAGATCGTGTGTATCGGCCTCAAAATATGGTTGGCTTCTGTTGAAAGGTTAGACCATGCGACCTTGCATCGGGGACTATCAGTTCTCACGTACGAGTCAAGATCTCCTGGCCAGCTGATATAAGCCTCGTTCTGTGCCAAGGGCGCCAGCACATCATCGCCCACGGCGATGTCCCACCCGAGCCCTATGCACTTCAAGCCCTTGGAGACGCACTTCCGGCACTGCGGGCCTGAGCGATCGCAGTGAATGCGACGTCTCGCGCAAGGATGGCAACCTGTCCGCGATCCAGATCAGCCTCGACCGCGGGGACCCTGAAGCCGCAGGGCTGCAGCACGCGGGACATACCCTTGACTTTCGGCACGTACGGCCTCTTCTTGGTGGGCACGGCGCCAACCGGACGCGGTGCTTTGTGCCCTGGCATTGGAAGCAACACGTGGAAGTCTCCACGTTCCAGGAAACGGGACGGACGTTCGTGGGAAAGGACACAGGGTGTCAAGAGAAGGGGATGCGGGGATCTCTGACGGTTACGAAGCCTTTCGCGAGCCGCTCTAATGCACGCTAGAGAACGTGCCCGCCCGTCCCTGTCCTGGGTGGACCCTGAAATGGTCAGCTTATGCAAGTCGGAGAGCAGACGCCGGGTCTGATTGGACAGGCCTCCGTGAGAAAGTGGAACTATGGAGACAGACGCGCGCTACGATCATGCCTGGAGGGTCCTCGACGAGATTTGATCTTGCTTATTCCAAGCTATTTATTGCTATGACCAGGTTGACGGCGGGCGTGGAAACATGGGGCTTATTCATATGTCGCGTGCTCAGAGTTTAGTTAACTAATGTCGTCTGTCTGGGCCACGCACTTCCAAATCACATTTTAGTTCCGCAAGATCCTCTCCATCGTCTCCAAGAAAATATCGGCTGTCGTCCTGTTAGCGATGTCCGTCTTCTCTGGCAAGCCATACTCACCGTGATGCTTCTGAAACACCAGCATTGGTCGTAATCTCACTGCGTTGGCACCGCATCCTCCGAGGTTCACGCCCTCGATCTTCGCTCTCCGCACCAGCTCGTCTCTTCGCGGCGAGTCGAATGCAATCATTGTGCCGCAGTCCTTGCCTCTCAGATTCACTATATCTTGTGGGTATTTTCCCGCCAGTCTTTTCAGCCCAGCGTATAGGTCGTTGCCTACCGCTGCCGTGTTCTGCACAAGGTCCAATGACTGAATCTCCTTGTAGATCCCGGCGAAAAGCAGCGCTCGCATCGGATCGCCCATCCAGGTATTGAACTGGCGATATGGCTGAGAGGGACGAATTGCTGGGTCTTTGTAGTAGAAGCCTGCGGCTTGGGCTTTTTTGGAGAACGTGACAATATCGGGAGGAGAGGACAGGTTCCAGTGCTCGTGCGCCCAGAACTTGCCTGAAGCACCAACACCGGTCTGCACCTCGTCAACGATAAGCAGAATGTTTTGTTTCTGCGTCAGGGCGCGAAGGCCTTGGAAGAAGTAAGGTGTCGCGTGGTTGTCACCGCCCTCGGACTGGATCGGCTCGACAACAACCGCGGCGGGTGGGCTGGGATGGTTGAGGATCAGGTGCTCCGTTGCTTTGAGACAGCGATCCTCTTCTTCCCGGTTGGACTTTGCGTTGTCTTCCAAAGGGTACTGGAGCTGTGGAAATGGCGCGGCCGGCCAGTCGAAAGCAGGTATGTCCAGCTTGTGAATGGCCTTGCTCCTCGTCGTGGATAAACTGCCAAACAGCCGCCCATGGAAGCCCTTGTGGAAGGAGAGAATCGACATATTAGGCGCGCCCGGCTGCGCGTTATCCATGGACGAAACAGTTTCCTCCTCGGTAAACTCACTGGCAGTACCGCGCTGTTGTTGTCGCTTCCACATAAAGGCCGCCTTGTACGCCATCTCGTTAGCATCCGATCCGGTCATGGATGTGTAAATCTTGTCCAGGCCCGGCGGAGCAGCTGCCAGCAAGCCGCTTTTCAAGATGGGTAGCAGGTCATGCTGAGGAAAGCTGGCCAGAGCGGGACGGTTGATGAAGGCGCTCTGGACATCGGGAGATTGGGAGACTTGTTGGAGTCGAGGGTTGTTGTAGCCCACCGGTATCGACGCGATTTGGGCAAAGCTGCATATTGGCCACATCAGTAAGCACTTCCGAATTTTCTTCGATGTCCTTACACGTCTAGTAGAACATTGCCATCCGGATCAGCGATACTAAAGTCCTGTTAGTTTTCCCGACCTCATGGCGCTGAGCGATGCAAGACGCATACTAATTTCCCACACTCTCCTTGTAGTTGGCCACCATGTTGACATTTTGTGTGTCAAAGACAGTCGACAATTCTTTGAGTATGCGTTGGCTCTCAGGTCCAGGAATCGCAGTCTTTACGGTTGGCCCTGCCGGCTCGTTGGGGAAGAAGGCAGAGCTTGAAGCACATCTTGAGACGCCATAGGCATTCGCACCAAGGCTTCGAGCTCTGCTGATTCTATGCACAGCCCGTCGCGAGTATATCGAGTACATGATGATGTCACCCAGGCCAGATTTTCCGATGAGACACTTGAGCAACGAGATGAGAGGGACAATTACAAGATTGATCAATTCAGTTCGAACGAGTCGGCAGAGGCCGAAATCAGGCCTTCTTAAAGGGTTCTTAAAGGGTTGCTAGTAGGCCTAACCAACACACTTACGACGGTAACCGTCGGAATCAAGCGGCCCACGTCGTGGTGGAGGCTTCTAGATCAAGGGTCGTTTATGCACGCTAGAGAACACGCGATCATTAGCGGTGTCTCGTGGCCCACCATGCGACCGTTGTTGGTGGAGGGCGTCGGTAGTGATTGGTCCGTGTTCTGTCTTGGCTGGTTGGTCGTAATTCCACCAGATGCCAGCTATGAATCTCAGCTGCCGACGGGTATAAGACAAAAGACGCCAGATGGCATTGCTCTTGGGTGGCTCCTTGGCCTTCAGAAATCTTTCCATTTGTCTGCTTGCATTGAGGTGTCAGGCATATACGATATTATTGCAAGAGACCAAGGCTGGCTTGCTCAAGATGGCGTCTCGAACACTGCTGAGCACGCGCCATCTGCGGCCCGTTCTCCGTCCTGCATCTCGCTTCTTTTCGTTGAGCACACCACGGTCATATTTCAACTATGACAGGTCTCATGCACCCATCTCCTCACCCAAGGACGTCCCCAACTTCATCGACAACCAGTTTCTCCCTTCTTCTTCCAGTTCCTTCTTCGACGTCCGCGACCCGGCCACGAACTCACTTGTTACACGCACACCGCAAAGCTCGGATGCTGAACTCCTCGCCGCCATCGCCAGCGCGGAAAAGGCCTTCCCAGAATGGAAGGCGACTAGTCTACTGACGCGGCAGTCCATCATGTTCAAGTTTGTGTCTCTGATCAAGGACAACTGGGACCGCCTAGCCACATCTATTACTATTGAACAGGGCAAGACGTTTGCTGATGCTAGGGGAGACGTCCTACGTGGCCTGCAGGTGGCGGAGACAGCGTGTGGCATCACGACCCAATTGCTTGGCGATGTGCTGCCTGTTGCAAAGAACATGGAGACAAAGACTATCAGGGAGCCACTCGGTGTGGTTGGTGCAATCTGCCCCTTCAACTTCCCTGCCATGATCCCGCTCTGGACCATCCCTGTGGCCACCATCACTGGCAACACTCTTGTTCTAAAGCCATCGGAGCGCGATCCTGGTGCTGCTATGATCCTGGCCGAGTTGGCTCGGGATGCTGGATTTCCTGATGGCGTAATCAATATTATTCATGGCGGTAAACCCACTGTCGATTTCCTCATTGACAATCCTTCTATCAAAGCCTTGAGTTTTGTAGGAGGCAACACCGTGGGTGAGTATATCCACACGCGCGGTACCGCACAAGGCAAGCGTGTGCAAGCCAACCTCGGCGCCAAGAACCACGCCATCCTTATGCCAGACGCGGACAAAAACCACGCCCTGAACGCAATCGTTGGCGCTGCATTCGGAGCCGCTGGGCAGAGGTGCATGGCATTGAGCGTGCTGGTGACGGTGGGGGAGAGCAGGGAGTGGGTTTCACAGCTGGTGGAAAAGGCCAAGGACCTCAAGGTTGACGGTGGATTCGAGGATGGCGCCGATTTGGGTCCAGTGATCTCGCCTGAATCACGGGAGAGGATAGAGAACATTATCGGACGCGCATCGTCGGAGGGAGCCGACGTCCTCCTCGATGGGACAGGATACAGGCCACAGCGATACCCCAATGGCAACTTTGTATGTCCTCTACTCTTACTTAACCACACAAAGCTAATCTTAGTTCTTACAGGTTGGCCCGACTATAATCGCCAATGTCACGCCCTCAATGGAGTGCTACAAACGAGAAATCTTTGGCCCCGCTCTCGTCGTTATCTCAGTCGACACACTCGACGAAGCCATTGCCCTCACCAACGCCAACGAGTACGGTAATGGCGTGGCCATTTTCACACGAAACGGCGCCGTGGCCACGCGCTTCCAGAACACAATCGAGGCAGGGCAGGTTGGCGTCAACGTCCCGATTCCCGTGCCGCTCCCCATGTTCTCCTTCACGGGCAACAAGAAGAGTATTTCGAACGGCGGGCACAGCTACTTCTACGGCAAAGCAGGGCTCAACTTCTACACGCAGCTCAAGACGGTGACGAGCTTCTGGGGTAGTGAGGAGGCCGCAGGGACGAAGGCAAATGTTAATATGCCGACAATGAGGTAGGCCTCGCAAGAAAAAAAAAATAGAAACAAAGGAGGACATAAAAGAGCCTTGCAAATCTTCAGGGGTTTCGTGAATTAAAATAGACATTATATTATCAAACTACAGTCTTGTTTGCGCCAATGTCTCCCCAGTCCTCCCGGATCATCTGAGCTCCCTTTTCCCCAATCATGAAGACTGGGCCAACAATATTAACATCCGGAAGGACGGGAATAATGCTGCAGTCTACCACACGGAGACCTTCAATGCCGTAGACCCGCAGCCGTGCATCAACTACTCCACCGTTCTCAAGCGGCAGCATTCGGTTGGTTCCAGACGCATGCCAATTTGGAATGGTATTCTCCTTGACGTACTCGAAGATGGCATCATCGTCATCGTCACTGACAGCTGCGCCTGGGCTCACCTCGCCATTGTTCGGGCCGTAAGTGTATTGGGACAGTGCCGGGTGAGCAAGGATCTTCCGGAGGTACTTGAAGGACTGAATTGCCACAGCGCGATCAGCAGGGTGGGTATAGTACTATTTCATGTCAGCAACTTTGATCGGTAAGTCTTAACTAGAAGTACCTACCGAAGGATTGATGAGAGGAGCTTGAGACATCGAGCTGCCTCCAAGTGTAACATTGCCTCTGGACATTGCGACCATGCTACTGGCCGTCAAAGAAATGTACGATTCGTTGGTGAGCGGAGTGTAGTATGGTGTTGGGCCTCCAGGATACCATATTGTCTCGAACAGGTACTCGATATGCGATTGATCGACCAAGCCGGCCTCGACGACGGCCCCGGCGCCAATGTCGATAAGCTCTTGCTCGGAAAGCCTCTGGAAGCCGTTTGTGATTCCTGATGGAGCCGTGTATACACCAGTGCCATTGCTGTAAAATTCCTGCATAGCACTATTAGTACAGCGAACTCGAGTTGAAGAGGGATTTTAGATACCTCTTGTGCAGATGCAAGAAGGTCGAACTGAATCGCGTACTGGCTCGTCGAGAATTGCTCTTCAACTCTGGCCATGATGCTGAAGACACTATGGTCGTCCAGACTAGCAGAATGTTAGTGCAGTGAACTTTCTGGAGAAGAGTAGCGCCTTACTGTTGTCCAATATTCTCATTGATGAGAACCGGTTCGATGGCGTATTCCTCGAGCTGCGAGGTTGGACCAATCCCCTGGAGGCCGGTTAGTACAGATACGAAATTTTCGGGCCGGGTCGACGCACCGACACCATGAGGAGTTGAGGAGACTGGAATGCGCCCATGGACACCACAACTTCCTTGGCCGCATGCACCTGGTAGACGCGGCCAGTAGGATTGTCGATGAATTCAACGCCCGTGACTCGAGGCTTGTCGCCCTCGGTGTCCGTCAGCAGCACGCGCACTGGAGCGTGATACAGCACGTCCAGGTTCTCTCGGTGGATTGCTTTCTTCAGGTAACCGTCGTAGCTGGAGCTTCGAAGCAGGTTTTCGTCTAGCGTCGCCGTGCCCTGCTTGATGCCAGTGCTGTTGCCCGTGTTTTGTTCGTGCACAATGGGGATGTTGGCTGCTTCGCAAGCAGTCATGAACGCAATTGTAGTTGGAGGCACGTAGCCTTGGTACGAAATCTCCAGGGGCCCGTCGCTGTAAGCAGCAGGGTCCCAGGTCTTGTACGTGTTGTCGAAGCCCTTTGCCTCGTCTTGGGGGTTGAAATGGGTGCCCTGACCTGAGATCAGCAGGTTTCATAGGCTTTGAAGTGAGGCGAAGAGCAAACCTTTACGAATAATGGCCATACATCACTCCATCCCCAACCAGGGTTGCCTCGTGTGACCCATTGCTCGTACACGGTCGACGTGCCTCGGCCATAGTAGAAACCGTTGGTAACGCTGCTACCTCCAAGGGTTCGGCCACCTTTCGCCATTAGCGACCGGTATTTTCGTCGTCATTACAGCAGGACTCACGATGATATGTCAAGATCCTCTCGTCAAGACCTTCTTGCGGTGTCGTCTCAAAGCGCCAATCAATCTCGGATCCTAACACCCGAGTCAGCTTCATGGCACACTTTTGTACATCAGTATCAATCTAGTCGCAACCTACCTCCCAGGAGCTGATTTCCACCGAGGGGCTTGTAGGCGGAGACGACGGTGGGCTCGGGCCCGGCCTCGAGGACAAGGACACGAAACTTCCCGGATTCGCTCAAGCGGTTGGCTACCACAAGACCAGCCGTGCCACCTGTGCGAATCAGTCTGAAAGATCAAATAAAATTGGAAACGATTGCTTGCTGACCTCCGGCAACGATGAAGTCATACTCATCCTGGACTGTGGCTCGATCAATTCCCTTGATCGGTCGACCGAGAGCACCCTGCAAGCCAAGCAGCAGGAGTAGGCTCGTAGCGAGAACCGACACTGGTTGGAACATTGCGACAAATTTGGACGATTCTCCCGCACGTGAAAACGGCTCCCTCCTCTAGGTGATGCGTAGCAATTGTCTATCACAAGGCACAGGCCGTCAAGCACGAGTCAAGCTACAACCAAGAGAATGGAATCTCCCGAGCAAGAGGGCAAGGTCCTGGGATCTAGGACACGCCAAACGTAGCCTAAAGCCTAGAAGATGTCCCGGCGAGACGACGACATTTCGGCTACACCGTTTTATACATAGCCTCGACGGCTGACGCGCAAGCCTGGAATTCCTGATCCTCCGCAGCAACGCTCCCATCATGCTTTGCGTCATACTGACCGCCCAGCTTTGCACAGAGCAGGGGTTGCGGGGAAATCCTCGAGCCTTGCCAAGGACTGATCGGATCGGTAGAGAATGCGCATCGCCAATAAATCCACCTGGTGGAGCGCAGTGCCCAGCTCCTACCATATACCACCCAAATAAGGTCCCGGGGCACCAGAGTTCTGTACCTGGCGTACGTATGGTCTGATGATTTATGGCCACTATTGGTCTAGACCCTGCGGGCGGAAGAGCTGGTCTCGCGGCCTAACAGCGTGGCGTAACTTGAGCGCTAGCACTAACTGAAATTCGAATTGGTCTCCTCGGTAAGACCATGCGATTAGCGGGTAGATGCAGATCAGCGGGGAAGAGGAGTAGGGCGAGCGGGCTGAGCAGGGGGCTCCCGCGACCGTGGGAGAATGACGTCCTCGATGCAGATGCGCAAAGCAGGCTTGGGCTTTGGGGTTGCACAACAGCTGCATGGAACGAAAGGAGTCCCTGCCGTTGCTGTCAAAAAGTCACCAGCATTGATTGATATACTGAGCAGTACAGGTTGCCAACGACACTGCGTCGGCGTGTCTTGCAACGAGTTTGCGTTTATACAGTACGCTTATCTCCAAGCCAACGAGCAGGTAAAGTCAAACGAAACAAAACGAACCATGACGCCGGGTCGGTGGAACTCGCTCTGGCTTCATTTACTGACGTTTCGTGATAGAAAATTAAACTTGCGTCAATTCAAGCCACGCCTGAACAGCGTCGAGGTCCGAGATTTTCTCGGACCCCTCAACCCCGCCTAGGAGAACCATAAGTAGAGTGTTCTCAAATTCTATTTAATCTTGAATGGAGTCTCAAGAATGCAGTCGAGCACTTGTTATCTGTTTAATTAACGAGAAAAGAGTATGACTCAACCATTCTTCAAATCCACGGCATTAATCTTCTTCAAAACGCCACTGTAAGCAACGCAGCCGCCTCGCAAATCGCTTCCATCTAATAACTGGGTATGCCATTGTATCCGTCGCGGCTTTGGCATCATGCTAATAAACTGGTTCGATTTCAGTTTCGTCCTGCGAACCCACGCATTGTCCCGTCCTGCAAGAAATCAGGGTTTATATCGTTAAAAATCATAGTCTCTATCGTCTCTCGTTATCATGTCGAAGATGGTAAGCCCGTCACCAGCCTGACGTGGCTCTGCTCAAGGTTGGGCAGCTCCTGCTTCAGCTGCTTCAGCAATGCCATGGGTTCGCCATTGACCATCTCCTGTTGGTCTTCATATGGGTCGTCATCTTGGGCTTCTTGTTGGGCCCCCTGTTGGTCCTCATGCTTGACATCCTGCTGGCGCTGCTGAAACTGTCGCCGCTTTGTCTGGCGCGTCTTCCTCTTCGTCGAATAGCTCTCGCAATCGACAACGGGCTGGCCTTGGTGGTGGGTGTTCCATACCCATTCCAGAGCCCGTATCTCTTCTTGCACAGACTTAGACAGAGCTCGCTTGCTGGCGTAGAGCTCAACAAACATCTTGCAGCGCCTCTCTCTTCCAGCTTCGTAATTGATGCTCACGCCTTGGTGTCGTGGGTCGGGTACCTCCTCGTCGGGTGTGCTGGGGGCGAGCAGCTTCCACCATCTCTTCCACTTTGCCTCACGGCCCAGAGTGGTGTCTTTATATACCTCCTCCATTTTCCTCAACAAGCCCTTGTGAATAGTCGAGGATCCTCCGAGCTGCTGGCCAGGGTTATTGCATTCGGAATGAACACTCTGGGTGTGTCTCCTGGACTGCAGTCAGACTTCTCGTCCTTTACCATTTAAACACAGAAACTCACCACAGGTCCTGGAATTCTAGGCCCTCCTGAGCACACGCAGGGCTTCTCAGAGTTTGTGTACCTCCACCAAGATGGTCAACCATCCTTGCAATGAGACAGTCATACCTGGGCTGGTACTTCTTTGACCCAGTTGCTTTCTCCTTCCACCGCTTCGGGGCTGGATCCTCGTCATCATAGCCGCCGTCGTCTCCCGAGCGCCCGCGCTTCTGGGCTGCGTGGCTCGAAAATGCTGTGGTGGCTGACGAATCGCTGGCAACCTCCTTTCCTGGGCTAGCATCCACCAATGCTTGATCAGCGAGCAAGAAGCCAGCGCTGCGAAGGCTTTTCTCATCTCTGAGTCCATGACATGGTGATTGAGTGCCCTTCCGTAGTGACTTAAAGTCTGGCAGAGGAGCGATTTCAATGCAATCAGCATGTTCCTTCTTGGGCATGATGAGAGAAGCAGGTGACGTCTGGTCCAGGAAGTCGCCAAAAGTCATCCCCGGCCATGTTGCGATGAAGTCTTCTTGGCCAGCAGACGGGTTTAAATCAGACGCTGTGGGCGCGTTCGCCATAACGTCCAACTCCCAACTAGCAACGCCATCAAATGGCCTTAGCGCCTCAGGGTAGCTTACGAGTGGCAGTCTTGGCATATGGATCGATGCACTCGAGACGTCTGCCAAAGCAGTTGGATGTACGCTCAACCAAGCGGTTGATGCGACGGTACTGAATGCCTCTGATGTGCCTTGGTTGCCTTTAGATATAGCGGGAGGGAACATCCAGCAGAGGCATTCTGGACCATATGAGGCTAGATTATAACCCTCCAGGTTGTACACCGCCCGGGGTTTGAAACAGTCTTCGCATTGCGGAAGGCTGTATCCATAGGCCGTGTCAAGAACGTAGGGGCGGTCGGATCGCGCCGCACCGTGATTGTTGGCCCAAATGAGCGGTTGAGTGTAAGCATCGGCCGTTTCAAGGTCGGGTTCGGCCACGTTTCGGCGACCTTGTCTGGCTGGGCGAAAGTCCCGCAACTCTAGACACGAAGAGAGGAACAGCTCTCGCGTTAGCCAGATACTTTGTAGCACAGCATGCCTCAGCCTTACCGGACGTCGAGAATGGCAGCTGGAAGCCAAACATGACGAAATGAACGCGCGGTAGGTCCAGCACCGGCGAAAGTAGGCATATGATAGCAGATAATGAGCGTGGGGTTGGTGTCAACAGAAGCAGGGTAGAATGTCCGCACAGCGGCCAATGAAAGAATGAAGGTATAGAACAAACAGGTGAAGAAGCAATGTGTGTATGGACTGGTAAGATGAATGTGTTTTCAGGTCATGGACAAGGGGGAAATGACCCAAGGAAGATGGGACGAGATGGGATGAAATAGCAAAAGTCACTGGTCCGTGTGCCACGGCCGTTCATCCCAACCGTCTGGTCCGGGGTGCAAACACCCCCCTCGATGGTCGGAGTGGAGCCATTCAGCCCTGCTGGACTTGTGACGTAAGGTTAACTTCCTCTGCCCCTGGAGTTGTACTCCGTCAACCTGCTACGGTTTTGTTTTGGCCTTTTCCGCATGATGAAAACGATCGATTCAAGAATCCGAGGACGCGAGAGATAACGCTCTATGCAATACTGCCATCTATCCCTTTACCTCAACTCCACATTGTCAGCTAATCATCACCAATTCACGCTCGTGGCCAAGCTCTTCAAGCATCATCTTCTCTACCAGCAACGTGGCGTATCAAAATTCAAGACTAAGGCAGGTACTAGAACCCTTTTTCCTTCCCTCCTCCTTGCACTTCCATCAAGTCTTCTCCCTTCCCCCCCCCACCCCCCCCCGCCCCCACCTTTCTTCCTACCTTTTGCCATGCCGGGAGGGCGAGGAACAGACTTGTCAGGCTTCCATGGGATGGAAAATCGTCTTAAAAGCTGACGGTAGAACGGGAAGTCCGAAGAGCAAGACCTGGAAGGGGTTCCCGTATGGGAGTCCCGTAGGAGAAGAGAACAGAGAGCAGAAACCTCGGTTTTTCGTGGGCTGTTTCAATAACGCCTTGTGAAATCATTGGAAATAGCTGTGAATACGTGCAAAATGCGTGTGTGTCTATAAGATCTTGCAACAATCGTTCCCTTCGTTAATCTTCTCCTAACGAAGACACACGATATCATCTTACTGTACAGAGTACTGTCATTGAGTGCAGCAGCAAAATCGCACTGCTGCTATTTTCCATCGACAAACAAGTCTGCCACGAATGAGACCCGCACCATGTTCCTAGAGCCGCTCATGTGGCCGGCTTGGGGCAGCGCAAGCCGCTCATGTAGTCGGCTTGGGGCAGTGCAAGCCGCTCACGTGGCCCGGGAAAGTCGACGTGTAGTTACACGTACAATCAGTGCTTTTGGTCAGGGTGCACCACGCAGGAAAACATTCACTACTCGGGTGGTTGTGGAAAGTTACCTTAGCCAGGCTCAGTCTCAGGGGCTTTAAAGATTGCCTGAGGCTGACAAGCCGCCAGCCACCATCCAGCCGGTCTGTCTTTTGGCCGACATCTTTGAAGGACTTCCCAGGAGACCTGTGTGGAAGTCCACGCAGTCCACAGTGTGTCAGATGCATCGAGAAGCGTGAAAATCACGTGCCACACATCCAGCCATGTGCAATTGCTCGTTCATTTCCGCGAGTGTTGTGCCCTCCTGTGAAGGATTACTGTAGACCACTCCGCCCCGTGACCCAACGACACACCGACTTGCCTTGGGTCGATGTTCGGCGGCCGAGTGCCGAATTGGAGCGGCGACGACCTCAACCTTTGCAATACGCTGATGGCTAGTGGTAACAGAGCCCAAGGACCATGACAGCAGACATGTCCAGCACCGTCTTCCATCTGTGACTGCATCCCACCATTGTCACTCTTTAATGCTCGTTATCCAATCTTCCTTCAAGTAGCGGTGAGATGTATAGTGTTACAGGCGCAAAATCCGCTAGAACAGGAACAACAACTCTGAGTCTAAAGTCTGTGGTGTTTCCTGCAGCTACGGCACGCCTCGTGACCGACGTGGTTTGTGGAGGGGGGGGGACAAGCGTAAACGTTACTGGACGGAATACTCCGAGCAGGAAAGCAACGGAGGGTAAAACGGGTCAAACGAATGTCTCTTTTCGCTTGGCTCACCATCCCATGGGGTCTCCACGCCTGTGCCTTGCATAACCGAGCCCCCCTATGCAGATCATTTCGCCGTTTTTGGACCCGGGCTTTTGTGAGAAGACGGCGTCGATATGAGCTCGGCTCAATTCACTGGATACTGATATCGCGGGAGCGTTGGTCTCAAGTTGTTGCGACTGGGACATCACAACTCTACCCATCCCCATGTCCTTCCTTATTCTCTTCAGCTTCAGGCATGCTACTTGCTTCAGGACGGCCTTGCAAGAGGACAGGGAGTTCTACATACGGGTACCCGTAGTTGTAAACGGCTTGGGACTGTTACCCATTCTCATCAAACCCCTTTTTCTTGCCGCTCGTTCTGTGAACCGGGCACACGGCACCATGTCCAGCCGCTTCCTATGGGTACTGTGAGTTGACGTGGAGCCCCACGAGGGCGTGGAACTGCAGAGGACGGAGAGCTAGAGGCACGCCCACAGCACCGATATCCACATCTAGAGGCTTCCCATGTTTGCTAGGAGTTGATGTGGAATCCCCCGGCGGCGCGGAACTGCACAGGACGGAGTCCTAGAAGTGCTCCCACAGCTCCAATGTCCACCTCGTGGACTGCCACGGTTGACGTGAGACTTTGCGTGGTCCCACGCTGTGCTAGGACGCCTACCTGAACATTTTGCGCGGGAACAGGGCGCCATTACTGCCAGTCGTACTGGACATCGTGAAGGATCACATCCCATCATCGTCCAGCCATGCGTATTCCTTTGTTCTTGCGCGTTGTATTATATATGTTCATGGGCCGGCGAGAGAGGATAGAATTTTCCCATCACAAAATTTACTTTCAGCCCACAGACTGGTCATTTCTTTAGCTGGCAGCATACAAATCTACCTTTGCCGGGTCCACAAGCCCATCTAAGCCCATCTTTAACCATCAAACCATGCCCCTTTCCAACCAGATTGGATCCGCTCGCTACATCGGGCCAGCTCGCACAGTCTGCCCCGTCTCAAGGCTCGACTGGCGCTTTGCGACGTTGACCAACAGGGGCTACCACCTTGGCCGCCTTGCGCTCTTGTCGTCTGACCGGGGGCCTGAAGTCATCAGGAAGATCGTCGATCGCTTGGACGAATCTCGTTCCGTACCCTTGAGGTCGCTGAGAAAACTTGCCCCTTTCATCGTCCCGACCGTGTATGGCGCTTCGCTGTCTCCGGTACGTCGCCAGCCAAACCGCCTTGGCGCAGCCACCGAAAACTGATCAGGCGTAGGTACCAATCGAGGTCATCACCCAACACAGTCCCTGTCTGGTCGACGTCGACGCTTTGCAACGCTCCCACGTCCTTACCAGGGCGGTGCGCGGCACCGAGGTACTCCCAGATACAGCCGATTTCATCTCGTCTTTCAGACGCTTTGCCGTAATTGACGAGCCCCCTGGGACCTGCGTCGCCCGAGACGCACTCTTCGTCCGCTTTGAGCTTCACAAGGCCACGCTGCTGTTTTTTGTTATCACCTCGATGGTAGGATCGGTCATTGCTGGGTTCGTTGCAGGCATTGTTCGACAAAGCCTGGACACTGGACTTGGTGTCATGGGAACAAGCTTGGGGCTTGTCGGGCTTGTCGAAGGCGTTTTGACTTGGATGCTAGCTTGCAACTGATCTTACTTGCACATGGAGCTCTCCTTTTTTCTGCCAGTTAAGCGTTGAGCATGTTTTTAGAGCCCTAGACACTGTGATGCTCTTCCATGCTTTGGGTAGAACTTGTAGTTTAGCAAATAATGAATTAGTGAGTTTGACCTTGAGACCACTTCCAGAGTTTTTGTGAGATTGATTGCATTTTCATAGCTTTCTCGATGAGTTGAAGAGCAAGAGAAGACGCTCTAGGGTAGGGCCATTTCGGGTCAAGGGCTTCAAGAGGCCCAACTTTGACGCCGGAGGTTCCCACTAGCCCGGCTCGTGATCGGCTCGTGATTGGGGTTATCGTTGGCCGCCCCGGCTGGCTTTTGTCAGGCCGAAACATGCCAACCATCAAGTGACTAGTACTATGATTCGCAGACAGATCCACAGGGAAAAGGCCAAGTGCACTAGATACCACAACGTTGACTTAGCAAGCCGGAAAATTGAGAGCCGCAAATGGCGTATTCCTGGTCCAACAATCATTCCACACCTCTAGTAGTTAACCAACCTCATTCTTCTCCTGCTCCCACAGTGTCATCACCATCTGTTGGACCAGAGGCGCCATGACCAGGCGGAGTACGTACTGGTGTTATGCAGCTCAAATGGCCAATACAAGCCTCGAATGTATTTAGTGTACTTCAAGTCAGAAAAAGGATTCTTCGGAGCGCCAGAAGGCGCGACAAAGAATTAATCAAGCGTCTCACAATCCCTGCGTTCGTTCCAACATCAGGCATGCGAAGGACCAATGGAAACGAGCATCGTGATTGGGATCCCCCCCCCCCCCCCCGCCTATTGCGCAGATCTCAAAGTCAACTGGACATGGTGAGGGCGGTCTACCAAGATCAAGCAGGAGGACATGCCATATCGATGCTTGAACCCCTCATCTTAGAATCAGGTTCTGTTGAGCTAAGTGATGCAAATTGCTGTATGGTCGAATTGTTCCAATTCATATAAGAGTTCACAACCGATGATATGAGATCCTGTGGGCGACTTTTTTCCACCAAGCCGCCTCGATAGCCTTCTATGGCGGCTCGATACAGGCTTGCATTTTGAACACAAACTGAGCGTCCTGGGGAGGCTTAGACAGCGTGATTCCCTGGAGGGTTCGTTCCTAAGTTTTTGATGATTCAAGATAGGCATTTACATTTTCAAAAATCCGCAAAGCAGATAAGTAAACTAATGCTAAGACTGTAACCCTCAGTCTAGAGTTCCCTATCCTGCCGAGGAATGCCACAATTCGATGTGTCATCATGCCGAGTAGCCAACATGGGAAGAGACCCTATCTCCTCGCCTTGATCATATGTGAAATAGTTCATAGCCCTAAGTGAGATAGCTATACCGGCTTCGGCCCTACCAAGGGCAAGGAAAGTCATCGACTGGCCCGCTTTTTCAATTTCCCAACAGCTCCCACACAAAGGAGACTCTGGTCCATCAATACCTTCGAGGCCAATTACCTCAAATGGTATAGTGCCAATAGATTTCCATGAAGGAAAGCCACGCATTAAAAGGCTATCCTTGTAACAAGCCAGCTGGCTGCTAGGTGTAGAATTATCGTCGTACTTTTTGTTATACGTAACTACTATTAAGTTAAGTGATGCTCTTCTGGCGAATGGGTTACGGGCTCTTACCAGTAGTAGCAGACACCACAGAGAGGAGTATAGCAACTTTGATGTATCTGAAAAATGGCATTCTCACAATATTAAGGCTTCTGATAATGAAAAAGGTCGTAGACACGGTAGGAGAGCGTGAATGGCTGAGCTTAAAAAACCCTTTGTAGCGGGGCTGACCAGGCGGACATTGGGCGGGCAACACGTTATCTGCCAATTCCCAGTACGACCTAGCAGTCCGTTTCCCCAGTGAGATGGCCAATGGGGTCGCCTGTCGCGACTCTGCTGTATCGTCTGGCAGGGGAGCAGCTGCAATATTGAAGTAGCAGCACCAACAACCGTAGCCCCTCTCCCTCATTTGGTCATATTTTGCATTTGCGTGATTTTATTTTCTCTCGGCCCTTGCTTGGGGACTGAAATTTCGAATTCTAGACCGCCCGTACCATCCTTCACTTCGACCGATTCGTAAGTGTGTCGACCAACAACATGCTCACGGATCAGAGTCATGCAATGGTTCGACGGTGCAGCGGGAGGCCAATTCTGTCCCTCAGCATTCTCAAAAAGCGGCAAGCCTAACCAAGACAAGGCTTCTATCTCGAGCTATACGACCAACAGTCATAAAGGGGAGATTAGAAAGTGAGAGTATGCATTGAATCGCATTCTAGGAATCTACTACATGATTGTACGTGAATGCTCCAGGGTAGCTCATATGTCCAGCAAGTTGAGAGGCCTAAGGCAATCTTCAGTCTCTCATTCCAGCAAGCCGTGGGCATACACAACCCTTTTGATCGTGCAAGTCTAATTGTTTCTGATGCGGAGCGCGACCTGCAATACGTGCCCGTTCATGCGGAACCGAGAGCGCAAACACTGTTTCCTAGCTGGATCGTCCTTGGGTCGAAACCAACCCGCCCTGTGGACAGTCATGAACAGGCGCCTGTATTTCTGCAACTCGCGCCGGTTGATCCGTTGACTCGTACGCCGCATCAATGCCCACTTTCAAATCTCCTACGGAGCTGTATCAGAACATGTTTCTGCTATCATTCGCGTAAACGCTATGGAGGATACTCCAGCAGCCCTCGGCCGTGATACTCGGGTGCAGCTCGCCTTCGGACCTATCACTTTGTCAGTCTCCGCGAGGTTGTGTCAAACCGACCACTAGACCACAGCAAAAAGATTTTGGTGTACTATAGACCTCCATTTTTCCAGGTCTTATTGTACGGTTCAACACATTCTCCTAGATTGGCACAAGTTCTTGAGGTAATCTGTACCTTTCTCTATTGTTGCCATTTTCTTCCAGAGTTTGAACCTTTGATCTTCCTGACCCAGGATTTATGGTTAGGCTCGGCCGTCTTATAATCAGCTTAGCGAGCAAATGCGTCTTTTCATTGTCAAACTAACCACCAGACCAGTAAAATATTTGGGCCCACTACAGACCTCTTTGTTTTCGGTCATATGGTACGGTTCAACAGGTTGTGTGGTATGTTCTGCGAGAGATTGGATTTAATTAGCTTACTATGACTCCTACATCCAAAAGCCGTCTGGACCGAAGCCGTTGCATTTGTCAAAATCAAGTAATAGTGTGTTGAGAATAGAAAATAGCTGACCACGCAACATCAGCTTCCTATGATCCAGGTCGAAGACTCGCCGAGACGTGCTATTCCTCCTGTCACACCCCAGGGCCGCTATCGTTTCTCTGGCAAGTGAGAGCGTTTCCTCGTGGCCTCGGGCATAAAACCACTACGTGAACTGTTGTCACATTCTAGACACCACCTACGTAGCTCTAGCAGCTCAATTTGTGATGCCGCCTGGGCGAACAGCGCCCACAACTTAGATGAAGCAGGGCTCAGGCTCAGGAAGACTGCGCCCGCCACCCGTATATACATGTCGAGTATTAAGATCCCGCCAGTCATGTTTAACTACACGAACTTCAAGAGAGCGCGGACCCGGTCGCGCGGGTCCCTGCAGCACTGGGACTATTTTGCAATGTGTTGCCTCTTGAAGGCCTACGAACAACTCTACTATGGGCTGTCGATCAGATTGTAGAGTGGGGACTCCCCTTCTTCAGACGATAGCGATTCGATATCCTTGGGCGCAGACCACGTTATGGCTTCCAGGTCCTCGAGTTCATTTTTGCTGCCGTACAGCCTCCTAATCTGTTCGTCCCATTAATTGCCACGTACAAGCCAAACCCAGACTTGGACAGCATCCACATGTATCTTGCCCATTACTTCAACCCTCGTTGTCTTGAGGCCGGTCACGAATTTCGTCTATCACATACAAACGTGAGCCACAAGCATCCTCGGCATTTACTGGCTCTGCCAGCCTCATCGATGTGCAAATTAATTGATTTACTTTCCAAAATTCATCTGTCATCATGCCAGGTGACTTTCAGCCATTGATATCTCCTGTGAAGGGCCGAGGGAAATTATTCCTACGGCTGCTTGTGTAGGATCCTAGGGCCTCCTCCAAGGATGGCCTTTGGCTTTCTCATTGGGCGGACCCCATGGCCTTCAAAATTTGTTGAGGGCGCTGCCACATTGGCCACGGCGGGGTCCGGATTTGAGTCCAGAACCACCGTTTGATTGCCGGCGATGAGGTGGCGCGTGTACGTTGACCCGTAGCTCGTCTCAGTGATTGTCTCCTCCGTGGTGCCGCCGGTGACTCCCAGCGACGAGTAGAATCCGGTGCTAGTAAGTACGTTGTTCATGGTTGATGGCCCGGCCACGAGTGAAAATGTTGAAATGTCTGGACGACCGGAATCTATCCAGTCGAGACTAACGTTTACAGCAGCACTAATATTCAAGGCATTGCCATTGTTGAACATTATGTACTTGTTATACACGCTGATGGGGTATGAGAAGGATAGAACCTGGTTGAAGGACGGCGCAAGCGCATCCACCGTGTTCTGCGAGCCCCTTGTTAGCTGCGTCGTGGTCTGTGTCAAACCTCCATCCTCGAGAAAGCCCGAGTTGCTGTACGATAGGCTCTGGCGGAATGTCCCGAGCTTGGATGAGGTGCTGAATTCGCGCGAGGCGGTGACTGTGTACGAGAGCGTCAAGTTTGTGCCGTTCGGAGTCGTGTGGACATAGGATGACACCTCGATGCTCGGCTCGGCCCCTACAATATGAGGGGGCTTGTGCGAGTACGGCTTCTTGGGAGCATCAGCCCCGTAGAAGAGGAAGATTTTGCCCGTGGCGAGCCAGTAGCTCCCCACGTCGGTCAGTGTGGCACTCCCGTTGCCTGCATTGTACACCTGCTTGACCTTGATGGTGAAGCTGTGCGGCTTCCCGTCTGTAATGTAGGGCAAGAATGGGGTAATGTCTATCTCGCTCTCGGTCAAGTCGAATGCTTGGATGGCCACAAGCGGTCGCCACAACCCGGGGGCGAACCCTCCGGTAAAACTAGACGCTTTGTCAGTCGATCCTGTGAAAGTCACCATGCAGCGGCGGTCACACACATGACCGGGAAGGGCCAGACGACACCGGCGAGATAGCCGTCAATCAGCAATTGCACCTCACGGAACGGCCCGCCGGCCACCAGGGGCCCGGTCGTGTCTTCAAAGGTATGCCGGTCGGGCGTCAGCACATTCGTGAACCAGAATTCCTCGTCGATCTGGCCGTTGGCTGAGAGAGACACCATGGCGCGTGTCACGTTCTTCGGAATGGCGTAGTTGACGGTCGCATTGTCTGCGGGGATGGTAAAGACGTTTTGTTTGCCGTCTCTGCCTTTGAGAGAGGAGATGGGCAGGATTGCATCGGCCTTGATTGGCGCATCGTCAGCCTTGAAGAAGGTCGCCGTCAATGTGGTGTTGTACTGGCCCGTGTACGTCGAGTCATTGATATTGTCAAGCTCGAAGATGAGGGTCTGCGGCTGCTTCCACAGCGCCAAGTATGCAGAGAGGTCCTTGGTGTAAGTCCAGTAGATGCCGGCCTGCGTAGGTTCCTCGGTGCTGGTGCGCCAGACCTCGGTATCGGTCAGATACATGGCAGCCAGGCGGTCGAACTGCCTGCCTGCGACTTTCGCCGTGAAGGTGATGACGACACTGTTGAAGTCACACGCGGGCGGCGTGTAATTGGCGACAAACGGAACGCCGTATGAATTGGCGAACACATGCGCCATCAGCGTTTCGGTGGGACACGCATTCGACGCTGGAATGGGCACTGGCTTGAACAGTGAGAAATCATGGGTCAGATTGGCTGGAATAGCGCTCTGCCGTCGTTCCAGGTTCCTGGCGATGCTTTGACTTTGACCACCCAGGTGCGCGGCCGCCAAGCCGAGTTGCAGAAACCATGCTGGCAGAGCGGCGATCCTCAAGTCCATCTTTGTCATGTTGGCGGATGTAGAATCAGGATAAATAACAGATGGGGATTGGCGCAGCGTTCTCTACAGAGACTCGGCTCACGCGACTGACTAATAATAAGGCGGACGGACGCTAGTTCCCAATGTTACCTTGCTTTCGCACGTGCCAGGGCCACTGTGATCAAATATTGTTACAAGGCCATAGCCTCTACATCCACCATTTTCCCACAGCAATCAACCAGATGGTGGATGAAATATGGCGGCGACACTTTCTTTTTCTCCATGCTGGCGTTCGCAATATTCTTGATTACCCTCTCCCTTACAATTGCGGCGAGCACGGGCGATGATTCGCAAGTCAAAAACGGAGACGGTCTTGTCAGCCAACAATGCTGTTCTGCAGTGAGGGTCATCAATGCTGCACTTCATGTACTCAACATCATCGGTGCTACAATTTTGGCGGGAGGCAACTATTGTATGCAATGCCTCATAGCACCAACCCGGTCTCAGGTTGATGCCGCCCACAAGAGACGGAAGTGGCTCTATTTTGGAGTCCCCAGCCTGCGCACCGTTTCCAGTGCAACTTGGGCTGTAAAAGTCGGGTGGCTGCTCCGTACGGGCCATGTACTTTCTGACAGCTGCGACAGATCTGTACCGCCTTACCGGCCGGGAGGATATCCAAGCGGCACTTGATCGAGTTGAAAGCCTCATCATATTAATGAATGGAGAGCTTTACCAAAAAGTCCACTTTATGCTTGAAGAAATCCGTACCGGGTTGAGGCATGCCGCCCAAGCATTCGATCCAAATTTTCGGGTACATTGTTGGAAGATTCGCCATACGCTTTTAGAAGTTCATGGACATTATAACTCCAGATTCCGCGTTTTTGGATGGCTTTTGCGACGCTTCAAAGATATCCTGTCTTCAAAACCTTCCATGCACCCGCTACTTGATATTATGGACTCGTTACTTCGAATTTTGACTTCGGCACCGCGAGATCTAAAACCTACGCTTGGGCTGGGTAACTGGAAAGTCATTCATACGCTTGAAGCTCTGATTGGTGAGTTGCACCCAATGGTGCTCAGTCTACGCATCTACAGCACAAAAGCTTGGAAGGGCGAGTTTTCTATCTCAAATAAGGGATCAGAACATTTGCGCGGCCGTCTTCTTAGACGGCATGCACAAGACATAAAGATAGAAGAGGAGATTGAAGCAGGTTTTGACTACTTATTCGCGATATCCAAAAAGAAGTCCAAGATCACAGAAACCATCAAGATGGGGGAGAAGTTGCTGGATCAGACAAGCCGAGAATGCAGTAAAGACGGCAAAATGCTTCAGTATGATGCGTTAACCCGGAATTTGTGTTTTCGTCGAGGTTGTTTCCATCTACCACCTTGAAACATGGAAAGACGCTGCACAGAAAGAGAAAAAGAAGGCCGATTGAAATGCAATCATACGCCATCATGAGCAATGCTATCAACATTATGAGAAATGGAGATTAGTAGTGTCTCATCCATGCCACGCACTTGTCTAGAAGCTTGTCCACATGGGTTGATGGTCATACTCAGAAGCCTGGAAACAGACAGAGACTTGAAGTCAAGGAATCAAAAAATCCGAAAGCGATTGAGAAAGACCAATCGTGTGAATTGATCAGCGGAATCAAGCGATTGGAGTTGGAGGGGCTCCAACAGGGATTGAAGCCATACAGGATACCACTAAAGCAGGTAGGCAAAGAAAGGATGATAGGACTGCGGCAAAAGAATAAAGTTGCCAGGGAGCTCTTCGTTGCCCGGCTCAAATGCTGAAGTCCTATGCATCTGCCTCAGCAATCTGGCAGCCATATCATTCTCAGCTCAACTTGACTGAAGCGGCAGAGTTGTTGGCTCCTACAAAACGGTTCGTTCCAAATAAAAAAGTATTCACTTCGAGCCCGAGGAAATTCTGCAACCCCCCCCCCGGAAGAACTCTGAAAACGCTTTATGGTCCACTCAAGCCTAGGTAGGTACATAAAAGCGTCTCTTTTTCATTCAAGATAAGAACAATCAAACATTCGGATGAATTGGTCTTAGCTATGCCCTCATCCCTACTGGAATCTTTCTCAATGATCCAGCATGGCCAGTCTCACCACCAGGCCTGGAGATACGGAGCATGAGCCTCGATCTGCGTTGCAAGAAGGCTATCATTCCTGGGTCAGGCGAAGAATACATCGCTCTTACACACACGATTTTCGTCGCTTCAGTTATTATTTCTCTACTGGATTTCGAGAGTTCAAACAGCACTATCTACCGTTAGATGAGCGAATTACCACTGATACATCGGTTAGACTTGCTAAAAACATCATTGACAAGAAATTTGGCTGAGAGCTGCTACGACGAAGACGTCTATAACGTTTTTGCAGACGCCGTCTTGCACCGGTCTATTGTTGTCGTGTGCAAAAGCGGCTTTGCACAGCCGCGCCGTACAGCTTCTCTAGAGTGCGATGAGGGATGCGACATCCCTCACGTCTGGGACGTGGGAAGTCGGGAAAGGGAGATGAGGCAGAGAATTGTGATCGAATTGATAACTTCTTCACGACGAGAGAGTTGGACTTGGTTATGGCCGCTTCGGCTAAAGCTTTATTACTAGGCATCTGCTTCCTTGACCTCTGGGCAGCCATTGGAGCAGCTTGCGCTCGGACTTTTGGGCGTGTGCGTGCCATTGTTTTCATTGACATGAACCTTGTGCTCGGGCTGGACACGCTTGGACTCGCCGCTGCGCTTTGTCCGTGCCGGAAGACTGCCTTTCAGAATGCGCAGCGTCGTTGAATCACAGAACAGTAATCTCCAGCATGCTTTGCCAGTCTCTAGAACAGTGGCAGACAACTGTCAGAACATAAACCGATTGTGATGAACAGGCAATTACATTCGAAAGTCATGAGCTTCCACGTTGAAGCATTAGTGAATCAACTCAGACGCAAAAACATATTTAAGTAGTGGAATCCGCGGCCTTGGAATCGATTCCCAGAGAACTGAAAACAACACAACAACTTTTTC
The DNA here is from genome assembly GCA_020881915.1 of Paramyrothecium sp. XJ0827. Classification (NCBI taxonomy): domain Eukaryota; kingdom Fungi; phylum Ascomycota; class Sordariomycetes; order Hypocreales; family Stachybotryaceae; genus Paramyrothecium; species Paramyrothecium sp. XJ0827. The sequence goes on along the minus strand of JAJFPB010000002.1, from coordinate 5,813,794 downwards.
GCTTTGGGCTACACATAACAAACACATTGTCACAGCCAACTCTTCCACTCCTACCACACAACACTTTCTTGTCTTTCGACTACATACAACTGTCACACCAACAACCCCTTCCCCCACCAAAAAAAATACTAACATAAAGGGGAGAAAAACTTCAGCGACTCACCAAAGAACAGAATGTCTGAACCACGCGTTCTCACCCCCGCCGAGGAGGCTGCCCTCCCCCCAGTCAACCTCTTCCTTGTGGCCACCACCCTCTACTACTGGATCTGCGTCACCTGTAAGCACCGCAACGAAGTCGTCGATGACACGTGTAAAAAGTGTAACGGTAGTCGTGGAAAGGGAGACCTTGCGCTCGACGGTAAGGAGAACAAGATCGGCCGCTTCGTCGAAACTGACTTCCTCTGCGTCTGGCCCAAAGGCACCGTCGGTCCATAAACAGTTCGATTGGGAGTCGAGGATCAGATCTTTTCGTACCACACATGGTGTGAGGAAGGAGCACTTGGAGGATGATGGTGACAGAAACCAGAGACTGAGCCTAGTTTGGTAACTGTGTACGAGGGCAGGGATTTTCTTTGTTAGGATCAAGGACATGGACAACAACAGATTTTGAGAAGAGGATAGGAAAATTAAGTAAAACACAAAAAAAACAAAGCCGTAGTAGACAAAAGATTGGGTCCAGTCAACACTGACTATGATAAAAACTTCGCCACCAAATTTTTGCCATTTCTCCTCTCTTTGATGGATGTGATTGTTCGCTGGTTTGGATCCTCTCATGCTGCTCTTGTGACTGTCAGTAATATATGACAGGTTAGCATTGCCCTAGTGACCATTCTTCGTAAGTAGCAAATAGAAAGAGCGAAGTTCGTGTATCTATCCATTCAACGCACTGCTAATTTGATGCCCAGGCAAGTCGCTTTCCATTTAACTGGCAAGTGATTCACTGTTTCATTGGCGGACTTTATCTATGCTGCACAGCAGGGTATTCTTTTCTTGCTGAAGACATGAATGCTGTCACGTTTCTGTAGCCAGAATAAGTCTAAAAATTCGTTCCTGGCTGATGCGTACTACCTTTAGCTCGCTTGCGTTCTCTATGTATACAACTCGCTCTAGTTGCTGTTGGCAAATATATCAAACATCAATTTCACGACCATGAAAGCCTACAGGGTGGGTCTCGAGCGAAGCCTGCGCTAGAGAAGCTGGGCAACCAAACGATTCCCCTTGATCCCACATCGACAGCTTTAAATATCTCAAAAGTATCGTAAGGACGGAAGGGAATACGAAAATTTTGGACTCATTGATCGTTGTCGGAGTACACTACCACTGCCATTTGAGAAACCTTCACCATTTGCAATCAAATACAGCAAACCCTCAAGTGTGCAGCAAAAGTCCTGTTCTTGCCTGGGGAATAGGAAGATACGAAGGTATCTGTGTCCAGAGTAATTTATGTGCGCCATCGATTCGCTAAGGTATTCGTTCCTCACACCCCTCGCCCTTGGATTTCTTCCTTCCAGAGAAATATTGGTATATTATGTAAACTGTGAATAAAACTGCGCGGAATAATTCTCACCCACTTGGAATTGTAGTCGAACTAGAAGCAGAGGGGACGGCAACAGGAGTCGCCTGATCAGCTGAAGTTGAAAAATATCTTGCAGGAGTGTTCCTCTCAGTGACAGAGGCCGGCGAAGAGCTACATCTTCGTGCAACGTAGAAGTACTGGAACGAGCTGCTGATAATCTCAAGACAACTGCAACTGGCTCACGCTGGCATTGGGCAGCCTTATTCCGCCGTACGCAAGCCGTGCAGGGCATAGTCTTGGAGCATCGAATCTTACGGCGTGAAAATACATGCACGCCAGTTCAGACCTCTGACTTCTTCTGACCGATCTCGGATTTGTCATTTCGCGGTGAATTCGACACGGCCGAGATGCAAAGGGGTTTCGGGTTGTCGGCGGGGTGTTCAAGCTTCGACTAAATGTTACCACCATACACATTGTTTGGAAAACGAAATGCACTGTCCCCTTTAGGTAATGTTTCTCGACTGAGGCGGGTAAGGTCTTTTTGACATGCTGGGCTCGGTCAAGCTAAGTGACGAAAAGCAGGTGAAGGTTGTTCGTCAGCCATGCCAGAAGACTCACAAATGATCTTGGCCGGACACTCATCCCCAGGCATCAATTAAAAGACTTAAATTGCTTCGTACTCTCTGCGTCAATTCGGTCCTGGCAATCTTGATCGTCCACCATAGTGCTGTAGTCTACCCGGACAGCAACCTTTGCTAGGCCTTCTACACAATCTTGCATAGGACTCAGTCGAATTTACTATGAACTTCTCCAGCAGCTTGTCAACAAACCATGTGTCAAGCAAGAAATGAGGATGTAAATTTGCAACTCTGGAGTTCGTATGTAGAGGTGACATTTGGAAACACACGAACCTGTTCAAGCCCCTGGTGATTTTCTTGCTCGCAACACCAGCCCAGCCCGAGTGCTTCGCTATCGCAGTCTTTCAAGCATCTTACATTCGCCTTCCTATTTTTCAGCTTCGACGGGTGAGTGTGTTGGGAGTCGTGTGCAATCAGACATACGGGCCGGTGGCAGACGTCACGCTCCTCTGCCGAATATCCATCAATCGTCAATTTATTTATCCTCGCGCAGGTGCCTCAAGAACGTCACGTGCCTAGCGAAAAACATGTCCATGATAATAATAATAAGGTGGATGGATCGATGCGGAAAATGTGGACTCAGCCACAAGCTGCCGCCGTCGTTATCAAGTTGATTTAAGTGCCAGTCTGAGCCTGAAAATCATCTACTCAGCGAGTCTAAGCCGTTGGCAAGCCGCTTTGCAAGAGGAACAAAACAAATCAAGAAGTTTTTGCATGCTCTATGGACCTCCGATTTTGCTATTGGACTGATGTCATTGGCTATCACAAATGCCACGAGAGCGGCGGCTTAGCATGGCTTTCCGGTACTATCGCGAGGCTGAATCTGCTTCGATGGGTGAAGTGGGATCCTCATCCTGACAGGAGCCCGATTCCGGACTCGATTGGTCAACTTCTCGGCTGAGTAGTGTTCCCCCAATCACAAGTGTGCCCGCATGCCCAATTGCTTGTTGCCTTGGCTGAGCCTCGTCAGGTCAGGCGCTCACTAGAAATTATTTGCACGAAATCCATGGCAGTTCACGCCCGTGTCCCCCCTACACAAACGAAACACCTTGCCCGCGCCCCGGAGTATAGATGCGACGAAATCAATGGCGAAGCGTCCTGTAAGTCGTATATTTGTGCGCCTCTTCTCACGACGCCCCGTGATTCCATCCACCTGGCTGACGGGTGCTCCTCGCCGGTTATTCTCCCAACTTCGGCTTAAAGCGTGACTTCATTGATCGTTCCAGCTAACCAATCCATCCATGGACTAGGCGCTAGGCCAAATTGCTTGACCAAGGATGGAGTCAACTTCGACGCCCCAAAATCCACAAGGATTATTCCTCATACACGCTTCCTCAGAACCGCTCATTGACCTGGTGCTTGTCCATGGCCTCGGGGGAGGTTCCACCGATACATGGCAAAGAAACCATGATCCGAAGTCGTTTTGGCCTCAACTTTGGCTGCCAAAAGAAGCAGATTTCGAACATTTCAACATATACTCCTTCGGATATGATGTGCATTGGACTCCTGGATACGACATATCCACGTACAATGTCAGCGACTACGGACGGTCATTGATGGAAAGCTTAGTAGGACTCACCGACTTAGAAGCAGATGAAAATGTAAGCAGAAGTCCTCCTGGAGATTGCAGGATCTGCTAAATCAATAATTCATTCAGAACCCCATTGTGTTTCTTGGTCACGATATTGGTGGTTTGGTAATCAAAGAGGTGCGGTTAACAGTTCCTAGACGCTTCTCAGCCATAACTGATGCGTTACCACAGGCTTTTCTTCAGTCTCAGGGTGTACCGAAACTCCAAAACCGCATTCAATCAATGCTCTTCCTTGCCGTTCCTCATCAGATCGAAACAAAAGATCTAAATTTTTCACTAGTGTTCCGAAACCCTGATGCTTCGGAACTTCCCACACTTTTCTTCTTCGAAAGTATCATCAATACTTATATCAAAGTCAACAAAGCCTTTCGAAACCATGCTTCCAAGTTAAGGATATACTCCTTTTATGAAACATTGCCCATTCAAAAAGAGCAGTTCAAGACCACCTTGCTAATACTCGAAAAAGAGCATGCTATCCTGGGTAAGCAGTTCCAGCAGTTGCCTTATATCACACTGCAGAGGTTTCCATGGCTAAACGAGTTTCGCAAACAATATAGGGCTTCCAAATGAACATGTTCAGCTGATGAATGCGGATCACTACAATATTTGCAAATTCACAAGCCCCGCCGACCCGAATTACTTGACCTTGAAAAATGCGCTCTGTAGCGAAATCGAACATAGTCTGGAAAGTAAGTCCCTTATATACTATGAAGAAAAACTTCCTTTTTAAATTATAAATTAGGAGTCACACGTCAAATGGACGATATCAAGACTTTTCTTGGGGTGGATGTCCCACAGAGGCAATCCTTCAACATAGCAGAAGGTACTTGTCGTTGGATCAATGGCCTTGAAGAGTTCCAGACATGGATGAACCCAAAAATCAACTCCAAAGATCAGACTTCAAATGGAGAGGTAGAGGAAGGTCTTAGAAGCCCCACCATTCTCTGTGTTCGTGGGGCCCCGGGAGCTGGTAAGACGTACCTTGCTTCTCACGTCGTCAACGAGTTGCATGCCGCCGGGTTAAAATGTGCAAGCTATTATTTTCACCGTGACGACAGATCAAAGAGCTCTTTGGTGGCATTCTTGAAATCCATGGCGTACCAGATGGCCTTGTCAAACACTGTCGTTCGGCTACGCCTACTTCATATGTATCACGATCGGCCAGCAATTGACTTGGATGATCTAAAGGTCATCTGGAAGCAAGTATTTATCAGCTGCATCTTCGGGGCAAGTAGTAGCAAAAGCTCGCAAATTAACACTGACAGACTAACAAATTTCAAGCTTCGCCTCCGTCAAAGACAGTTTTGGGTTATTGATGCTCTGGACGAATGCAGCAGCGGGAATCAATTCTTTACACTAATGCCTACCTTGAGTTTGCACTTCAACATCTTCATAACGACTAGAAGGATGGGATACATACATTCAAGACTTCAGTCACTTGAGTTTCGAGAGCATGTGCAATTTATGGAAATCCCTCCAGAAGACAGCATTGATGACATTCAAAAGTACATACTTAGTCGCGCTGATGAGTTGGCTTATTACGATCCACCTACGAAGGAGATGGTCCTTTCAAGGGTGGCACAAAAATCTGAAGGATGCTTCCTCTGGGTGAAACTAATACTCGACCAGTTAAGCATGTCTTACACTATGGAGGACGTGCAACAAGTCCTCGAGAGTTTACCGACTGGTATAAACTTGCAGTACCAAAGCATCATTGAAACTTGGAAGCAGAACGCTCGGCATGTGGACATGATCAAAACAATACTCATGTGGGTCGTCATGAGTTCCCAAAATCTTACCGTTTCCCAACTTTCTCAAGCAATCACTCTGGACTTGGGCGATACTTTGCATGACCCAATCAACACGGTGGAATCACTCTGTGGTCCATTACTGTTTGTGGACAGGTCTACCAACCTGGTCAAGATTAGCCATGGTACCGTCTGCGAATTCTTCTTCTCAGAAGATGCAGCAGAAATGAGAATATCGAAAGCGGAGGCGCATGGGCGCATAGCATTGGTATGCCTCAAACTTTTGGCTTCTCCTGAACTACAGCGGCCACGTCGCCTGAAGACCACGACGAAAGCAAAACTCCCGGATTCGGATCTCCTGGACTATGCCATGACCCAGTTTTCTGAGCATGTTGGCCGCGCAGCGCCCGAGCCTGACAAGCTTCTCGTAGCACTCGATAAATTCTTGAGCACCAACGTCTTAACCTGGATTGAACGAATTGCCCAGAAGCAAAGTCTCTCCTATCTGACTCGCACTTCAAACCAACTGAAGGTATATCTCACCAGGAGGTCCAAGCACATGCCACCATTGGGGAGTAAGATTATGAATGTAGACGCATGGTCGACAGATCTTCTCCAAATAGTTGCGAGATTCGGAAGCGCGCTTTTGGATTGTCCGCAGTCGATATATACGCTCATACCCCCTCTGTGCCCCCAAGAATCGGCAATCTACAGGCAAACAGACAGAAGAGGTCTCAAGATCTTGGGATACCACAGCACGGTTTGGGATGACTGTATTGCATCATTGAGTTTAGCTGATAGCCATTCGCTTTCACTGTCATGTGGCAATCAGGCAATCGCCGTTGGGTCGCGATCAGGCAAACTGAGCTTATACAGCCAGAAAACCTATCAAAAGTTGCGCACGGTTGAATTGGATGGACCGATATATCTCATTCACTTCATGGAAGCCTTCGTCTTGGCGCATACCCGGAAATCCATCGTACTTGTGGATTCCGAAGGCAATAAAATATGGGAAACGAAATCGACATCGCGGTACCTATATCTCACTTCGACAATGAATTCCTTCATCGGAGTCTCCGATCAAGGTGTTTTATCGGAATGGGCTGCCTCCGACGGTGCTCTGCTGCAAGATGTATCATTTAACTTCAATGTTGCGATTGATGGATCATCCCCCATAAATGTTCCCACGTCAGCTACTATGATTCCCGATCAAGATCTCGTAGCTTTTGGCTATAGAAATGGTAGGATCAAAATCTGGGACTCAGCAAGTGCTGAGTTGATTGAAGAAGTTAGTGCTGGAGATGGAGAACCAGTATGTGAACTCATGTTCAACCCAAGTGATGACATCCGTGCTCTTATGGCTCTCAACGCTTCTGGAGTATTTTCAATCTATGACTCAGCCAGTGGATTACTCCTTAGTCAACAGAATACCTTTACTGGCTGTTCACTTTTAGCTTGTTCACCAGATGGCCGTACCATTGCGCTTGCAAGTTCGGGAGGCACTTTGCAGCTTCGGGATTCTGAAACACTCGATATCTTGTTTCAAGTTGCTTCTTCAGAGTTTGTGTTTCGGAGCATCAAGTTTGCAGCTGATGCGGCAAGTATTGTCGCTATTAGCGGCTCAACGATGCATGTATGGTCTCCAGATACACTGCTTCGGAAAGAACTACTTGACAGCAATAGCATGGACGCTATGGTTGAGAATCGATCTGCTATTGGAAGAGAGGTCGGAAACCCAGAACCAAGAGAACGCCCGATAATTTCGATTTGTGTACACCCTACAAAATCCTTCGTCTTTAGTGCTAGGCGCGATGGGCAGATCGCTGCTATGAATGCGAAAACAGGCCTGGAGCTGTTTCTCCTGGACTCTGAAATGTCAACTCAATCCAATATGCTGATGGCGGCTAGTCAGAACCACATCTTGGCCGCGGCCAGTGACGACACCTTGAAGCTTTGGAAGCTTGATCTAAAATTTGAAGGGCCTGAATCAGAGAAGGATTTGTCCCAGAGACGGTATCAACTATTGGCAAAGCTATCTGTGGCTGCGCCGATCAGTCAGATCTGCTTTAGCGACAGCGGTAGCTATCTTCTTGTTGCTGCCCTTGGACGAGATCAGGTTTACTCTACAGAAACAGGCTCTCTTATTGGCTCAGCCGATCATACACCGCAGGATAATGATATTCGTCACTGGCTAGCAATACACGATGAGGATGAGTTTCTGCTTGTCAAGGACCATTTAATAACGACATTTTCTGGCAGCAGTTTTCCAATGCAGACCAGTGAGCTCGAGATTCTACTGGACTACACTATTCCTGATGGTGCCGTTGAAGTTGGCATCAGAAACTTCATTCAGTACAAGACAAACTTCCTGATCTTCGAAATTCAGCATACTTCGGGTGGTGATTTATCTTCGACGATCTTCTTGTTCGATCTTAGAAGAACTACTTTAATATCGAATTCACCGACTCTGACTCCCTGGATGGCATTAGGTCCGCAATATGCACGATTTTTCATTGGCATTGACCAGAAGACAGATAACTTCATATTCCTCCATCAGAACTCTTGGGTATCAAGCATCAGTTCAGATGTTCCTTCATCGGGTCAATTCACCCAACACTTCTTTGTATTGAACGCTTTCGCTTCAACCAGTCACGGGTTGGGGCCGGCAATCACTCAAGATGGGGAAATGGTATTTTTCGTCGATGGAGAATTAACAATCATACCGAATGGGCTTGATTTCAAGGAGCTGCGGGATATCAAGATAGAAGACATTTTACGCAACCCTGAAAGTATTCATATCGGCCACCAGCACGATTGGGAAAGCCATACCCAACTCGATAGACAGAATAGCTCTACCGAAGAGAACGAGTGGAGTACAAATATCCGCCAGCATTTTGCCGACCTTCAGAACCTGGAAAGAGCGATTCAATTTCCCATTGCAACAGTCGGCAGATTTGATCCTCAAGGGGCGATTGAGCTTCGGAAGAACACTGAACATGTTGACAACCAGCTACTAGAGAGCAACAAGGGCATTAATAGAGGCAAACTCACGACTTCCCAAGGGTACTGGATCTACAATGTTCGTGGCGAAAATGAGAAGAGAATAGCGTCAGTCAGTGATGACGCCTCTTCAATTTCAGGAGATGAGATCGAAAGTGAGGCCTCTGAAAATCCAATTGCCATCCCTTCAGCACAAGAGCCGACAGCAGGGTCAGGAGGCGAGGTATCTTCCACGCCCCCGTGGCGGCTTGCTTGGACACCGGCAATTTGGTACTGGTTCATGAAGATAGTGGACCCACCTCCCAGAGGCTCGTATAGGGTGACATACACGTGTGTAAGTTTAAATCCCCTCCACAGGCATTCCTGCCTGATCTGACTTGCCCAGGGATGCGGCCATCTGCAGTATCTGGATATAGAAGAAACGGTTCTTGGTGGGGTGAAGGAGTTTGAGCAGACAATCAGGAGTGAAGCGGATGCAGTCCGGAAGTGTAGCCCGGGCGCCTCAACATCTGCTCCGCAATCACCGCCACAAGCACACCTATCTCCCAGCTCGACTCTCGTCGGTGGACAAGCTTCCCCAGTCTACAATATGCCAGTTCTGCCAGCAGGACCAACAAACAGTCTTTCCGGGGCTGGACAGCGGTTATCAACTACAAGCATGATGTCCTTGCCCAAGTATTTGATTCTCTGTGTGAATACGAAGCAGGGATTAATCAAGCCGATACATATCGATATTTCCTCTGTCACAAATGATCAGTACCTCTTTCAGAATATTCAGACTGAATACACAAAGACACGCCATGGACATGATTGGAGCTTTGCGACACTGTTTCCCGCGAAGATTCGCGTCGCCGACTGGATAATGAAACCGCTTTCGGGAACATTTCCCCGGTATATCGAAATGCCGCACTGGCTCAATAGATATCTTGACGACTGTAGGATTTTCATCCCTCAAAAAGTTGAGTTTGTACAGGTAAGTTATATAGACGCTGCCGCATTCTTCTCCTCCGACTGCCTCTTTGCTAACGTCGAGACAAACAAAAGTTTCAACTAATGCCAGTACGAACACAAATATTTGCTGGCAACATTGTAAAGTCCGCCATCCCCGGCGAAGAAGAAGTTCTGGTCAAACGAACCTACGAGTACAAACCGGTGCCTCTCAAAGTCAAGATCTTGAGCATCCCCTTCTTCCACGAGCTCCTCAAGCCAGGCGACCACCTCGGATGCTTTTGGTGGAATCGTTTCCCGAAAAAACTAAATGAACTGCTTGTCTTTGATGAAGCAGTCGATTGTTTGGGATGGGGGATTTTGATCACCGAAGGCTGGAATAAACGTTTCGTTCTTTTCCTTTGTCTGACAATCATGATTGGTACTGCTTCCTTTGTTACGATTTACAGCACGCTGACACAAGACGGGTCTACTGGTTCTGCTATTGGTTCTTTCGTAGTGGCGACTCTGACACTTTACTGTTGGCTTAGATATGAAGGGTGGAAGAATGAGTAATTTGGGCAGAGACTGACTAGACGATTGCTGTTTGTATTATGAAGGAATGAATGAAGCATATCATTAGAGACACTCTTGTCTCCGGCTAATGAACTTAAAACATCCGCGAATAATTCACACAGAGACTATCAAAGCGTCATGCTCCCCGTTCCGCTTCTGTATCAGGGCTTCTAATCTACTGGCTTTCTCGGGGGTTCGGTTGGGATCTTTCGAAAATTGTATGCAGGACTGGACGATGTGGGAACGCTATCCTGGCTTGGGGCTGGTTGGGTCCTTGAGAGGGGAAAACAAATTGGAATCCGGTCTTAAGACCTCATTAATGAGGTTCATAGGATTGTAAACAGACTATGCCAGCAAATAGCATTCTAGCAACGGAAGAAATCAGTTACCGAAACATTCGAACGCCCGTCGTAAAACAAATTTGCATGAAAAAACAGCGCGTTTGTCTGACGCAAATAAGGCATTCAGACATAACGCCACCATTTCCTGACTGTGAAGCAAGGTGCATGACTGCAGTTAATCAAGCGGGATATCAAATGACAATCCACATATATTTCAAAGAGAGGGTAGGAACTGACCTTTGGCAGCATCACAGTGGCATACTTAAAACGCTTTCGATAATTCAATTCCAAAGTTATCCCGATTAAGCCAACTTAAATAAATAAACCAGACGAATGATCCTGTGACAACAAGCCCTTTGGGATGCGCTAGAATCATATGCCGCCTTAAACCAAGAGAAGAGCCGCTTCTCACGACGTTTAGTAGCAGCTTGACAGAGTTCTTGGTCCAAATCCAACTGGCGATGACACCGCCAAAGCACGAAGGATGGCCTGCAGCCTCCAGAAGAACAAAAACATCGACAGTTGTCCACAATAGACTCGCTTGGATATAGTTGCGAAAGTTCGCCATTAAGTTTCATGCCGTACCGAGTCATCTGTGCCAAATAGAACATGAGGTGTGGCCATTTCACCGTCACGGGCTTGATTGTCCGAAAGTCTGGATTTGCCCCCAGTCGGAGACACAAACCCACAAACTCGGACCACAAATCTAATGCACTCTCTAAACCCTTTCTTCCCCTTCGTAAATTGATACGGTTTCTGTGAAAATTTTCACAATACTCTGCTAATGGTGGCATGTTGTGCTCACACACAGCGTTGAGGTCAGTGAAACCGGATCGATATAATATTTCCACGGCCTCCCGTGCATTCTCCTGCCCCCATTGAAAGATACTTTCAGCACAATGAGGTGATGGCAATGTCGCTAATTTCATGTCCAGAGACCCGTTCAAGTCCTTGAACTTGCGGGCGGCAGTCATAGGATCTTGTTGTAGATTCATAGCCCTGGGAACATTTGGATGCCTCCGCATTAGCTCCTTGCACGGAACCATTATATCCATTTCGAGTTTAAGCCTTTGAGACAAGGTTTGAAAGATGTGCATCGTGGACATCGCGTGGCCAAGTAAGCCAAGGTCAGGATCTTTCATGAGCCAAGCTTTGACAGCAGATTCATTAGAAGGACAATGCATAGGTACCTCGTAGTACAAGGGGTTCTTGGAAGAAAGCAAAATGTTTGCAGATTCCAAGTCGTGTACTTTGCAAGCAAACATCATCGCTTTAGCGATGCGGCACCCTTGTTGGACAAGGAATTGTAATCCTTCGGCCCACCCGACAGATAACATTGTCAGGGTTTCGTCGGGTGGTTTGTGTGGCAGATGCTCTTTCCATTTGCCAAAAAGCTTAGGAAGAGCCGGTATGCGTCTTTGTAAAATACATAGTTCAAGATCACTACAACCCATTGCTGATCGCAAGATATTATGTTAAACCAGACACATACTAGAAAAAGGTAGGAACTGACCTTCAGCAACCTCAGGGTGGTCAACAGAAAAAGCAGCTTCTAATGACCCAATTTCAGGGCCATCACGAGCGAACCAATTCATATGAATAGCGGAATCGATAATCTCATCGTACAGGATCGGTTTAACATGTTCATACAAGGCAGACTGAGAAAAGTAGGAGATGGCCTGGTAGACATCCCCCTGGGAAGGGTCACTCTCGCTTCTGCCGTATCTGGCAAACCACCTCGCATCGTCCCAAATGGTGTCTTTGTGAAATATGGCCCTTTTTGCCGCTGACAAAATGACATTCTGCGGTGACGTCAATCTGTGAGCGTCGGGCAATATCAGTAAGTCGGCCAAGTGGCCTAAGGAGGTCGTCGTCCAGGCCCAGTGTGGCGTCGATCAAATTTGCTAAATACATGAATTCCTGAGCAAAGGTTCTATGTGTCAGGAAGGCGTTTTGGCAATAAGAACAGCCAGATGATCAATTCGAACGTACCGCTAGAAGGTTCTGTCCTGCCCCGTCACAATCGGCGCCTGAAGCTTCACCCAAGCTGATGACTAGCTCGACGTGCTGTACAAGCCTGTGCAAGCACACTGCTAGAGTCGGAACATCCCACATAACATCATTCTACCAGCACAATCCTCGAATATGAAATGCAAATGTTGGAGCTAATTTCTTCTCATCGGAGCTTAACAAGAGAGGTATACTGTCAATGAAGTCATCAAAAAGCTTGAATAAAGGGCTCGTCGACCTCTTTACGACAGCATAGTACTTGACAGGTGTCGAAAGCTCCCAGCCTTTGTTTCCGCTGAGCAAACCGAGGGTAAGTCGTAAAGTTCCCCACACCAAAGGTGTAAGTTCTAAATCGGCTGAGAACTCCCATTTCCGTTGTTTGCCATGGACAAAACAGTGATGAGTAGCTCCTGCTTGAATGCGCAGGGAGGCACGACCGATTTTGCTTGCCCTTTCGGGTGCTTTGTGTTAGCAGGTACAACGCTGACGTTTAGATACGAAGCTTGATGCATCATCGCTTAATAGGCCTGACGCTGGCATCTCACTATAGACATAGCCAGCCAGCTTGGCTGTTTTTCGTCGAATGTCGACCTCAAATCTAGAACTGATATCAGAATCTGCAATAAAATGCTGCTTTCTGTATTGTTCTGCAACAGCGCCTTCGAGAATCTCTCGGATGGATTTTAGGAGCATACTGTGGTCCTGAATAGCGAGTTCACGAGACTCGGCTGCTCGAGCGCGTAACGCATTCTCAATCCTATCGCTGCTGGCACCGATATGTGAGATAACCGTCCCATAATCTTTTAACATTTGCTCGTGGGCTTGGGTAACAGAAGCAGCGCCAGCTTCGACCCGAGCGACAAGAGTGACTAGTTGGTCGTTTGCACGGGACAGCTGGTGCTGGATGGAAAGATTCTTTCGGTCTTGAGACTCGCGAACCGCCACCAGACCCTGTTGAATCTCTGACACTTTATTCCGCAGCAATGACTGCGTCTCGAAGCCACAAATCTGCAGCTGCCGCAGCAGGCTCGTATTGAGTCGATCTATGGATGTAAGATTGGCCTCTACCTCCTTTTGCCTCACGAGGAATTCCCATGCATGGGTATAGGCTTTCCAGCGTCTACTTTTAGTTGAAGTGTTTGGATCGTTGCAGACCAACGCCAGCGGCCGCAGGATTAGCAGTGTCTCCTCGATTGCCTTCCGCGCTTCGATGGCCGGCCGTGAAAGCTGGGTGTATTGGTCGGTCGTGATATAATCGTAGATCGACGATCCGGCTACAAGCAGGTCGTTGATGGATCTGACTTCTCGGTCTAGGTGATTCAGAAGATCGCCCAGCCTCCCTGGGACTTCCTTCAGATCCTTGGCAAGCCTGGCAGCTCCAACAGAGCCTTTGAGAAAAAGACTGGAGAGCTGTAAGCTTGCGGCAACCGCCCCAAGGACTTCCATGATACGTAATGGTCAATGTTGATTGTGATGCTCGTTCAGTCGGAAATCCGACCATGCGAGGGGAAAGTAGCAATGCTGCAGACGTCTCGAAAATGAGGCTGCTGCCTGCATAAGGCATTCGCATAGGCTCCCAAGGCTGTTGACATCAATTACGTGTTCTAGTGCAATCCCACCATGGCATCGTTTATTTTACGTGTTCAATTCCGCGGAAGTAGTGAGAGGTTTAAGCCGGATGTTGAACGCTTTGATGCAAAAGTTGGACACCTGTCGCAGCGTCATTATGAAGCTCAACGCGGCCAAAACTTACGATCATGAAAGGTCCGAAGATCTCATGCGCCCGGCCGTCCTCTGCAACTGTGCGGCAGGCAGTGACGACCTGAACAGGCATGCCAGCTTTGCAGCCTGAATAACACAAAAAGCTATAAAGCCATCAACGGATCTTCGAAGCATGATTGATGTCCGATGACCTTGCCAAACCTGCGACTCTAGCATAATAGCGTACACGTTGCGGTCCCACAAGAGGATCACATGCTGAGTATGGTACGCGGGCTACTTTGAGAAACGGGACAGCATTTCAACATTACACACGTATAGAGTCACAGCCACGTATACACGGGCGCGTCGCGCTAGCTCCTGTACCCAAGCTTGCACAAGCAATTAGTTACCATATCATTTTGAGGTATGACGAAAAGGGCACCAAAAGGAATCGTTATATACCCTCATTTTGTTCGGAGACCCATGTCCAGAACAATTGTTCCAGGGTCAGAACCCACGCCCCATATGCAGGGAAGGATACACCAGCCTACACAATCAATAGTCAAGATGAAGCTTTTAGTCTTGGTAACACTAGAGGCCACTACGCTCTTAGTATCGCTATAAGGTCACCGTTGGATCAAGTTGTATATTGTTCTGGCGTTATGTTTTCTTGCATTTTGGGACGAAGATCATGAAGACTGTTGTATCTACACGATCCAGAATTTGATATAGTACCATCACATGATAATTGCTCTAATGACTACAAGGCTCTGTTTATAACTACACGTCCTGAATATTGGTAGGGCACGTGCAACTTATAGGCAAAATAGTCGAACAACTACTAACCCCCATCACTGCTATATTGTACTATTCAAGCACCTAGCTCCTAGATTACTAAAGCTTAAGAGTATTAAGAAACTTATCATGATCTAAATTTAAGAATATCAAATAGAGACACTGATACAGTAAAAATAATTCAATATGGAGATCTAACACCTAGAAAATCAGATACAGTAATAACAAAGTTAACAATAAAGATATAAAACACAATGTACCACAGGCACTTGCAAGGGTTGAGCCATCAATTCCGACAGGAACTCAATGGAGCTAACTGAGATATTGCTGCAGCACCAAGGTCCAAATGAAGCTTGTGGCTGCAGCCGTGGTGATGCTACTAGAAAAGCCAAAATTAATAATACTAAGTTTTGTAGCAACATGTGTTATTTGCCCTCAACAAAGTTGAATCGAACTGCAGCAGCAAAGTTATTCGAAGAACGGCAGCATAACAATCGGCTCGTCCCAGCCGCGTCGCAGTCGAAAACTCTATTCGCCACCAACACTAACAACAGAAGAGCTGCTCGCTCGCATGAGACCTGTCAGTTTCTGCTTCCTCTGAGACATTACGACGGTCCAGGCCCAAGAAATAGGTCTGGGGAGGATCGCGGTGCCCCCTGCTTGTCCAGTCAGGGACCCATGAAGGAAGCTAGGAACCCAGGGTATCCCGGCCTCCCGCGGCATGTACCAAGAGGTCTAGATTCTTGGCCCTCTCAATTATCATCTGTGCTGTGTGGAGCAATACGTGCATCACAGTGTTTTATGACTATAATCCGGGGTAATGTCGTAAACATCAGGGACCAGCCCGACGAAAGCGTAGATTCTGTCTCGCGGGTCAGAGGTTCTTCTTCTCTAGCCCTAGCCCTAACCTCTTGTTACTTTGCCCTAGACTAATATGCTATTCTAGCATAGAATACACGATGGCTTGTCTCTGGTAGGATTATCTTCCAAGGTACATGCTCTCTTATTAATTTTAGCAGTCAAACGACAATGCTCTACAACACGGGCCTATCTACTCGCCGCTCTTCTCCGTGGGCCATAGCACACGCCCGTCTGGACAAGATTTGAACCGATCCACCATGGGGCCGGGCACCTCGTCGTGGTGCTTGAAGCAGGCCGTCCTGTCCAGTGCCCATTTCTCCAGCTTGGACCAGTCCCGGCACATGCGCGTCTGGCCGGCGCCCGTGCCGGGCGGGTCCTGGAAGCCCGCGTAGCGCGGCGTGTCGTCGGCGTTGCAGACAACGTCCTGCCGCAGCTGGTCCAGGCAGTGCAGCGCGTGGCTGAAGGCGATGTGATTTGGCTCGCCGAGCTCCGTGTACCTGGCGTAGCGGAACAGAGTGCGCTGGGAGAGTAGAGGTTAGCGCGATGTGTCCTGGTTGAAGCCTTTCATTCGAGGCTTCCGACAGTGGTAGAGGATCAGAGTCGCAACGTACCAGGCAGTGCAAGTTGTGGAAGGCTTGAAGTAAGTAGACCTCCTTGTTGTTGTCCCAAGGGAAAGGCAAAGCCCTTGGCAGGCCGGTCTCGTCGATGAAGTGCTTCTCCAGGGCGACAACGCCCGGGTCGCCGCTGAGCTTCTCCCACAGCTCGGTAGCGGCCGTCAGGTTGTCGTTGGTGTACTCGGTCGAATGATGAAACTGTATCGGAACGGTGCGCTCAAGTCCCGCTACACCACTGTAAGCATGATGCCCTCGCCTTGTGCTGTAGAGGGTCCCCTGGAATGCTTCTCACCAAAATGCGAGCCGCACTTGGGCTCAGGCGACGACGACGGCTGCAATCGCAGCACCAGCACCAGATTAGCCACCAAGGACAGCACCAGCACGACAGTCAAGACGACCCAGGATAAGAGTGAAAAGCCCATCGCCCCGCCCCGTCGCTGGGGCCATGGAGCCGACGGAAGCGACGACTCTTCGCTGCTGTTGTCCTTGAATCCCTCGGTAGATGCCCGCCGGAGCGGTTCGTACTTTTCTGAAGACGATAGCGGACTCATGATGTCTCGCAAAAGGGCAGACTGCAGATGCGAAGAAGTTGTGAAGCAGAGTGCTCGGGGAGCCAGAGGGAGGGGTGGGGGTGAAGGAGGAAATTTGATGTATGGAGTACACGAGTGGACGGGACAGACGAGTTGGTGGGCATCCCTGTGCAATTACGTTGCAATGCTATCCAGACCGGGGTGTCGTCAGGCGAGCTGGCAGACACCACATCATACGGCGTTTCTTCACATGCTTGTCACTCCAAAGGATTGTGCCTGAACTATTGAGCAGAATTCATTGACGCCCATATCATTGCCTACAATACACCTCGCAGCTCGATTTTTGCGCAAAGCTCACATTTGCTTAAGTTTAAACCTTTGGTCTGTTCCTCTCTCCGGGCGGATTTCATTTTCATAAATGCTATATATTTAAAAACTAGCCCGCTGGTTGCTCTACGAGACTTGAGTTAATGGAATATATTCATCTTCTACTCAAATGAATGCTATTTAAAGAGCGTGTTTAACTATATTTGATCTGCAGCCGATTTACTGGGCATCGACCCAGGACTGGTCAACCTGGGCAGGATAGACAACAGCCTCATCCGAGTCTGCAGCAGTTCCCGTTAGCTTAAGAAGGCAATAGTAGAGATATTAGACTTACCGGAACGCTTGGTGGCGTCGACCCAAGTTTGGTCAACCTGGGCAGGATAGACAACAGCCTCATCAGAATCTACAGCAGTTCTCGTCAGGTTGAGAAAGCAAGCATAGAGGTATTAGACTTACCGGTACGCTTGGTGGCGTCGACCCAGGTCTGGTCGACACTAGCAGGGTAGACGACGGCCTCGTCGGAGTCTACAGCAGTTCCCATCAGGTTGAGAAAGCAAGTGCAAAAGGCATTGGACTTACCGGCACGCTTGGTGGCGTCGACCCAGGTCTGGTCGACACTGGCGGGGTAGACAACGGCCTCGTCAGAATCTATGTCCGGCATTAGCTATACTCGCCACATTTCACGATGTTTGGGAGGCAAAATTCACCGGCGCGCTTCGTGGCATCAACCCACGACTGGTCGACCTGGGCAGGGTAGACAACGGCCTCGTCAGAGTCTATCACGGTAGGGCTAGCAGTCAGGCAAGTGTCGACGTGGACCAAGTGGGAAAAAGGTCACCGCTTACCGGCGCGGATGGCTTTGGGGATAGCAGCACCGGCCACGGCGGTGGCCGTGACGAGCTGGGCGATGACGACGCTGAACTTCATTTTGATATTCGGGCGAGTTTTCGATGCTTCAAAGCAACAATGTTGAACTTTGACGAGCGGTTTGACAAGGAGATGAAATAGAGCAAGTATTTCGAAAGTCTAGGAATGCTCCCACCTGATATGGATCGAGACAGAGGAGACACGAGGCGGGACCTACGAGTACGTGGTCCTGCCGAACCCAGTATCTGATGTGCTCCTTGTCCTGCCAAGTCAAGTACGAGAAAGCCTATTGAGTATGGCTGCTATTCCAATTGGTTTTTCTTTCCTGCCTTCCCCACGGGGCCCTTCCAAGACGGGAAGCCCGTCTCTGTTGGTTCGACCATCTTTACTCAGGTAGTATCTACGACGCTGCAAGACACCCATGTCACAACGTCGTAGTTACCACCTTGCAAGCCAGAGTGGCCAACGGTCAGCGTGTCATTGCATATACAATTGCGAGATCGGCGCGATCATTGGACCTAGCACGAATGCTGGGCCCCATCGCTACGTGAGTGAAAATGTTGTCTCATTGCCCAACGACAATGAGTGGCCAAGTAGGTTGGCACTCAACTGTTATTGATGGCTTCGTTGTCCCTTTTTAGGACCGCTGTATGTTCCTGCGCGCCAGACAGATGGATGTAAGGTATGCGGGGGGCTGTACACAAGTGGCACTCCAAACTTTGGCCCTCGTTGATCTGACTGGTCCATCATGTTGAATTCTTGCGCAGTCCAGATGCCCTGTCCGGGTGGTCAACTCTCTCAAAGCGGAAAAGTCCGACCTGCCTTAAGGTGATGGTCATGATGCAACCTATTCGGCAGTACAGGGTGAGGAACATCGGGAGAACAGCTAGGACCGCCAAATATTGGTTTCTGAATGCATTCTTCCATGATATTGATCAAACATGAATAGAATCTATATACGACGATATCCCACTACACCATAGCTCAAGTAAAAATATCTACTATTCTATCTCTCTTCAAGAAATTCCATTACGTCTCTGGGAAAAAGGCTATTGCAATGACAAAAGGTCGTTGGACGAGGACCCCATGCTTCGAGGAATCCTAGGAGGTAACCCACCCCCAGATCCGTATAGATCAGCACAAGGATACTACCTTCCTAGTTCCTCCGCTAGTTCCCAGTGCCGTACGCCTCTACCGCCTGGCAACCAACCAGCTGCGATGAAGTTAAGGAATCCTGGTCAAGAGCCGCGTACTGGCGCTCCTGGCGAGTGGGACGGACGAACCGAGAGCAAGCTCCCACCAGCCCTCAGAACAGTGACAAGGGTGCGCGGGGAATGTGTTCTGCTAAACAGGAGGGGGATTGGGACTTCGGTTTAGCGAATGCAAGCCCGTCACATCAGTTCCCGGTCGAGTTCCCGAAGTTTCTGCACTGTGATTCAACTTGATCATACAGCGTTGTACAGGATCATGCAGCGTTGTACAGCATCATGCAGCGTGCCTACGTGTGTGGACCGCCAGTGATGAGCCAGTTCCTTCGTCTCTCTCCCTGCCTGTGGCATTGTCTTTTGCGTCCCGTCCTGCAAGTTCCGCCGGGTACTCAAGCCCCTGGCCTGGTCCGTGCTACAACTGCTGTTGAACCACGGGAATTGTACTCTGTAGGAGTGTAAGATCCTTGATTCTTAGCCCCGCCTTGCCTTTCGGGGTGTCTTTTGTGTAGCTCACGTGTGCTAAATACATTCGAGGCTTGTATCATTCTTTGAGAAGCCTACCGAAAGTGGGCTCCCCTTCTAGGCATTTCACCTCTGTTGTGATAGCTACTCCGCGTAAAATGCCAGCACCCCTGCGAAACTTGTGTCGCAATTGCTACCCACGACGGCTCTAGGCTAAGTGCCATTCCGCCTCGGCGCCGAGTATAGGGCTACAGGAAGCGCCACTGGTGCCCGCGGAAGAGCGGGAGGAAGCACCATTAAACGGCCCGCCCCGCGCGGAAGCTAGGGCGATTAATTACCGTATCGACTCGAAACATACAAAGTCCCAACTGCGGGGTGGTGGAGTGGCGGATTTAAACTCCATCCCATGGAGGGCGCCCAGAAGGGTTCCAGAGACAATGCCAAGTCCAAGTTGCAGTATGAATTACAGCGCTACATTTAACTCTTCCTAGCCATGGTGATGTCCCTGACCGTCCGGTGTCTCGAGGAAGCCCCGCAGATCGCTCACCCTGTGAGTCTCGGCCCACTCCTTGATCTGGTCGTAATCCCGGCAAACGCGGAGGTTATCCCAGCCCGTGACCCCGCCGAGCTTGGAATCCACGGGCTCCAGCGTGACATCGCCAGCGCACATGAGGGCTTGACGCAGGTAGTCGAAGCAGTGCCGCATGTGCGCGAAGCCGCCCTCGCCTCGCCTGCGCTGGTGGTCGTGCTCGTTCTGTCCGTCCTCGTCATCGTGTGATTCAGTGTAGTAGCTCTGGTGGATCGACCACTGCACCGCAACGTCAGCGCCGGTTCGCCAAAATAAGAGCAGGAAGAACAAAGACGGAAGGCAAGACAAAATGGGGGCCGAAAACCAAATAAATCCGATAAGAAAAATGCAGAGTTGCAGTCACGTTGTCGACTGCGCCGCCCTGGTAGGTGAAGGCAGGGGGTCTTACCAAGCAGTGAAGCTGGTGAACAACTGACAAGGTGTACACCTTGTGGCTCTTATCGGGCCATTGGACGGAACCCTGTCCCACTGACAGCGGCTATCGCATTAGCCGAAGGTTACATGAAGCCCGAGAGGGGCGTCGTTGCAACTGCAACGAGTAGAGAGAAGAAAAACGTACGAGGGACAATGTCCTCCCAGGCGTCCACGGTGGCCTGATTGTGGAACGGGTCCTCGCCAAAGGTGCGGTTGTACTTGAACGGCTTCTCGACGACGGTAAAGGTCAGGTCGATGGGTGGTGCGCCCACGGCGGGCGAGCTCGGCTGCTGCAGCGTCTGGGCCGCACATATGGGCCCAGATCGCGACGTCGAGCCGGTGCCGGCGCCCACCAGCACGCCGAGGACAAACACGGAGAGCCCAGCGAGGCCGAGTAGACCCCCGCGAAGGAGACGCATGCTGGGTCTGGCGGTCGTGGCATCTTGCCGCTCTTTGTCGCCCGGAATGGCCCGGTAGCCCGCGGATTCCCGGAAGAAATTCATGACGAGAAACAACGATTTGTGATGAATACTCCGTTGAGGAGTGCTCTTGCAGCGCGGCTGGCTCTTAGAGTCTCGCCTCGATTTATCAAGACTACCAGTTTCGATCGGACTTTGCTTGTTGCCTAGACTGTCAGGGGGTCTGCCCACCCATGTAAGTCGCATCGTAGCATCGGGGTGGAGGACCTTGCCACCTATGCATGATGTTGATCCATTCGCTCTGCTTTCGGACGTGTTATCGTTTCCCGACCTGCCTGACGTGCTGCAGCCCGAGAGGGCAGAGGACTGGCTAGGATCTCATGGTGTGTTGGTGGCAATGGCAAAGCGTGTGCATGCATGCATCGACTCCGTCACTCGCACTGCACTGAGCCCATCAGGCTTTTTGCCCAGTCGCACTCAGGGTTCTCCACTCCGTGATGTTGATTACCCAGTCAGTGAAGCTGATAATGGTTTTCTGGTGAAGACTCGAGCCTGAACTTGTGCGATATCTCAAGTCAACCTCGGTATATTCCTTGATTTGTTTCGTCACGCACAATGTACGACCTGGAGAAGAAGCCTGCGCGAGACGTCGACGACGATGTCGAGTCGTCGGGGCACTCCAATGAACCACTCTTGTCCGAGGACGGCGACCGACTGCCTCGCGAAGAGCAGCTTCCCTGGTGGTCTTTCAAGAGGCAACGGGCTTTGGTATTCCACTTTGTCTTGATTGCGCTGTACACTGCCGCCTACGCGGTTCTTCTTGCCACGACTTTTCCCCCAAGCTCCATCCAAGACTCGACCACAAAGCCCAAGCTACCGCGTACGTGTCCATATGTTCATGATCCGAATGTTAGACTGATCCTCCGTGACAATGCAGTACCCGACCGGCAAGGCCTCGTCTGGGAGGAGCGCAAGTTCCCAACCAACATTGTGGACAACCCATTCACGGGGGATCCTCGAGAGGAGATGGAACAGGCCTGGCATGCACTTCTCCAAAGCGAGTCTATCTTGGATTTCGAGAATCACTCAGGATTTGTTACTAACGGAGGCTTCTTATAAGACGACAACATTCGCGTGCCAAAGGACTATCTCGACGAAAAGGGCCTTCACTCGGTATACACAAAAGACGGCCAAGACGGCATCGCGTCTCTCAGCGTCTACCACTCTCTACACTGCCTGGTACAGTACCCGCCGTGTATCCGAGTTTACCGGAGCTAACGCCATGAGCACAGAAAAAAGTCAAGCGCATGGTCTTCAAGGAGCACTACCACGCCGACAAGGCGGGCGACGCCATGGCGCGGGAGAAAAGGCACGTTGGTACGTTGAGCAAACCCCGCCATTACTGTCCCGTTTTTTTTCTAGGTTCCTAGCTGACAGTCTAGACCACTGCATCGAGTACATCCGTGAGAGCCTCATGTGCCAGCCCGACCTCTCCATGGTCACGTTCCGCTGGATCAACAACACGGCGCAGCACGACGACAAGGCGGGCTACTGGCCGACCAACTTTGACGTAGACATGCACAGGTGCGCCAACTGGGAGTCGCTGGATGCGTGGGCCGGCGAGCGCATGTTCGACCTGTTTGAGGTGGACAAGCTGCAGCGGCCCAGCCCGGACGGTATCTACCACGGGGATGATATTCTCCTTGATTAAAGCCACGCAGTTCTTTCTTGCTGCAGCGTAGATCTGTTTGGAACAATCAAATGTACCATTACGAGTCAACGAGATTATTGTTCAAGTGAAATTCCCACTCTCTTCGTAAATCAGCCGGTCTGGGCATCGCCTCCACAGTGCCATCCGCGTCTGCTTCGACCAGCAGCCAGACCTTGATCGCTTCCACCCCGGCCTTGTCGAGTAACTCGCGCCACTTTCTCTCCGTGCGTTCCATGCCTGCATTGAATCCCATGCAGATTTGACAGATGTTATCATGGCCGCAGGTATTATTGATGTGACTTGTCACGAGCGGACGCCACGCTTGTAACAATTTGGCTCAACGAACCCGGCCTACATCTTGTGCCAGTTCAGAACTGATTTTGACTATATCATGGAAAGCACGGTGGCCAGGAACCAGATGTCGGGGTTAGAACCACAGATTCACTGTACAGATCTAGTTTACACGTAAAACAGCCTTTTGGCTTTGTACCTGATCAGAAAGTCTTTTCGTCTAGACAACTAATGTCACAAATGTCCCGCAACGCAATGCAGTATAGTACAGTCCACGGATACCTCGAGAAAGAATCCAGCCTAGTGACGCCGCTCGCTCGTTACGGACACGACAAAGTCCCTTCGGATGCCCTCCTCCCGTGCCGTGTTGTCTCGCGCGTACTGCGGACTGATGCTGTAGTCGTACGTCCTGGCCGTATGGTCAAGCTCGACGGGGTTGTTGATATGGTTAAGCTCGGCGGGTTTGTTGATATGTTCGAGCTCCTGCTCGTCGAGGCGCTCAAAAGAGCCTTCCGTGTCGTTTGTGGCTCGCACGTTGTGCTTCTTCCACGAGTGGAACGTGTTGAGGACGGCGCCGCCTCCCGAGGATCCGCTCCGTGCGGTGGAGCCCGGCTTCTTGGACCTGATGATCGGCGAGAGGGCGGGCATCGAGACGGCAATGAGGACGGCGTTGACCTCGGTTCTGCAGAGTGGTTAGCCAGGTACATTTGCAAGAATGGAATGCTTGGTGGTATCTGGAAGGAGAACAGCTTACGTCCACCAGATGGCAACTTGAGCCAGGGCATCTAGGAAAAGTTAGTGCATCCGCTGACAATTCGAACGAGGTAAGTCGTGCAAGACGTACAGGTAAAGTCGCCAGCCGCAGTGAATGCGCGCAGGTTGATTGTCTTGCCTGTAGAGGTAACGCAAGCACTGTTGACGGGGTTGCGTCAGCTAAAGAACGGGTATCGTCGACTCCCAAGGTTAACTCACATTGCACCCAGTCCCATGATGCCGCTGAGGTAGATTTTTTGCTTCAGCTTCATGTGCAGGTTCCAGAAGAGAGAGATGGGGTATAGGGCCATGATGAGGTCGACCAAGGAACAGACGGCTGCGATGGATCAGCACACGGTATTCCTGATAGTCGACGTGACTTTACTCACAGCCTTGGACGTAGCCAGTGTACTGCTGAATAGTCGCATCCCAGCACGTGCCCTCGACGAGCGGGTTGGGCTGGTTCCAGTACTTCTCGACGGGCGAACACTGGGCGTAGGTAACGATGACGGCGGCGAGGTCAAAGACAAGCTGGATGACCATGATGGCCCACAGGAAGCGGCGGCCGCTCTTGGTGGGCGGGGTGATGGTGAGGAGGAGAATGGCAAACGAGATGCGCGCGAAGCCGGCGGCCATGATGGCAGGGCCCTCGCTCAGGTACACCCACTTGATGGCGTTGGCAATGTCCTGCGGGCGGTCCGCCAGGTCCGCCATGTGCTTTCCGAGGCCATAGTATGCCGAAATGATGACCATGACGGAGTTGACGATGCCCAGGGCCTGTAGTTGATTTTTGTTAGTCGGCTACCCGTCAGGGGGCTCAGCTATAGCAGCGGGTGGTTGCTAACATAGGTCACGAGAATCAGGCCCTCGTCGGCGGTGAGCCGCTGGTTCTTGCGGATCGTGAGGCGAACCCACACCCGCATGGCAATGATGACCGTCGACATGACGCTCAGGATGACGGATATGCTGATGACGGCGGGGCCGAGATCGGGCCCGTCGTTTGCCATTGCGAAGGACTTGTGCGGTTAGAGACGACTGTTGAAAGGAACAATGGTGAAGGGAATGGACAAGTGATTTGCGCCGAACAGAGGGAGGACTTTTGTGCCGGAAAGGACTGTTTGGACACTCTTTGTGATCGAGGTTCGACTACTTTTTACGACGCGGTGCAGAGCATGTCGACGACGACGAGTTGATCTAGGTGGAACTAAGCCTCTCTTTTCACAACGCGACTCGATGCGAGAAACTGCCCTTTGTCATCCGTATGTTGCATCGAACCGCGTTGTGAAGCTTCAGGAATCGTATGCTTGCGCTTGGCCTGTCCAGAGGAAGGGGGAGGCAAAATCCCACCTTGCAGTCAGACCTTGCAGTCAGACCTTGCAGCCAGACCTTGCAGTCCAGTCCAATTCCGCTCCCCGTCCATGTCCGCTCCCCATCCATGCCTGCACCTTGCTCCTGTTGTTCCTGTTGCATCAGGATTTGCATCTGGAGTTGCGCACAGAGACAAAAGTCCCCTGGCACGGGAATAACGGCCTGTCATGCAGGCTTCTGCTCTCCCACCCTGGTCTGTGCAACCAAAGTGATTCGAGCTGCCGTAGGTAGCCTGTAAGTACTCCTTTCCTAGGGGTACATGCACCGTACGTTGGAAGAGGGTGGCAGGGGAATTGAATGATTTGGGAGTCTGGTTGGTCCCCCTTTTTGCGATAACCAAAATGCAACCTGCGAGGTTGCATCCGGGGGAACCGGGAGAGGCACGCCACGCTCGCTTGACAGCCAAATCGAGGCCAAGCACCAAGTTTTTCTTGGCTTCGAACCCCCGGACACACGACACACTCGACTCTGTAGCCTATTGGATAGCCTATTCGAGGTTGAGAGAGTCCTTACCATTCATCGCAGGTCCCTAAGGCGTCGAATTCAATATTACCACAGCATGGCTTCAGTGCCTCTGTAAGCCACGCTTCTGCGTTGTTTATTTCGCCATGAGTAGGGTTGACCTGTCTGTGCGTAGCCGGTTAGCAGTCAACCAACAATGGCCCTGCTTTGCACCCTGCAGTTGCTTCACATTGCCTTCCCCGTTCGGCCCATCTATGATGATGTATCATGCTTACATACCAATGTTGTCGCCATGACGCCCTCTTACAGAGTACTGGTCAAGAAACGCCAGCCTTCCAACGTATCAAATCGGCGCAACATGACTCTGTAGACACACCCAACACCGGTCGAAATTCATCTTCACCCTCAATGAGGGAGGCGCACGACACCACCACACTCGTAGGCAAGGCCTGCCAGCCCTCCATGTCCATGCGGCCCCTGTTGATTCCTCCGCGGGCTGAAACTAACGAAGCCACATGCAAGGGGGCCACATGCCCTATTCACCCCATTGATCCGCCTGGTTCGCGTGGGATGAATGGGATGCTGGCCATGGATTGACCTGAACCCCGCAGCGCGACTGCATCCCGCAGACATCGTACATAACCAGCCCGAAGCAAGCCTGCAGCGCAACACTCACTGCCTGCCTGCCTTGACATTGCGCCATACATTAGTCGTTGTCTTATTTACTTTACTTTCAGCACGGAAACATCCGACCAGAACAATTAACCTGTAGCAAACATGGCAGCTGATCAGGCCGGCGCAGTCGCGCTCATCGGAGAGCTCGATGCCCTCAAGGAGCGCCTCGCCAACGGCACCGACGAGACCGTTCGGGCCGCGGCGCTGCAAAAGGCCAGGCAGCTCACCGGCAGCCTGCAGCGTCCCGAGGATGTCGCCGCCGAGCTCATCTTCTCGGTGCGCACTCAAAACATGCAGGAACCCAAACGTATTCGCGTTGCGCTAACACGGGCGATAGCCGTTCATCCCCATCGCCGCGCGGATATCGGTCGACCTGCACCTGTTTGAGCTCATGGTCGAGCATGGCGGTCCGATAACGTCCGACGAGCTGGCCGAGAAGTCTGGCGGCGAGGAGCTTCTCATCAGTGCGTCCCTGCATGCCTCGGTGGTGAACAGAAGGTTGTTCTGGCTAACAGCGGCATGATAGCTCGACTTTTGAGGGCGCTCGCCGGTGTCGGGCTTGTCGGCGACGTTGGCGAGCGGACATGGCTCGCGACGCCCGTCACCCACGCCATGGCCCACGAAGGTGTCTCGGCCGGCTTCCGCATGATGTTAGTCATGATGAGGACCAAGTTCAATCGCACCAGAAACGACTAACACAATTACAGCGAAGACATGGTCATGGGCGCGGCCATCAAGGCCGGCAAATACCTCAAGGAGACCGGGTACAAGTGCCCGACCAACCCCAACGACGGCTTCATGCAGTACGCCTTCCAGACGAAGCTATCCAGCTTCGAGCTGTTCCACTCAATGCCGCAGGTCGCCAAGGACTTCAACGCCTTCATGGGCAACTCGATGGGCGCCAGGCAGACCTGGGTCGACTGGTATCCCTTCCAGGAGGGCCTGCTTGAGGGCGCCTCCACGGCCGAGGACGCGACGCTCCTCGTCGACATTGGCGGCGGTCGTGGCCACGACGTCATTGCTCTGCACAACAAGCTCTCGGCTCCGGGCAAGATTGTCCTCCAGGATCTCCCCAGCGTGCTCGAGAACAAGTTCGAGCTGCCCGAGGGCGTTGAAGCTGTAAGTTGAGAAGTTGCGCGGGTGATGCGCGCAACAGAAAGGAGCGACGTCTAGCAAGGAAAGGGAACCGAGCCGCGCTGCATTTGTCTACACTTTTCTGGACCTTTGACGATCGCTCGGTTTCTTCCCCTTGCAGAAGTTGCCCACCTAAAGCGCACGTTGCTGACCCGCCTTTTCTGCATAGATGCCGTACGACTTCTTTACCGAGCAGCCCATTAAAGGTAAGAGCTGGGCAACCCGCACGCCACGATTTCCATGGCGCTCGTCTCGCTTTGCTCCACGTGCTAACGGTCCGCTCGCGCAGGTGCACGCGCCTACTTCTACCACCACATTCTCCACGACTGGTCCAACTACAAGAGCGTCGAGATTCTGAAGAACGTCGTCGCGGCCATGAAGCCCGGCTACTCCAAGCTGTACATCCACGAGATGATTGTCCCGGAAACCCAGGCATCCGCCTACATTGCCATGCTTGACATGACGATGATGTGTTTCAATGCCGGCATGGAGCGGACGGCCCGCCAATGGAAGGAGCTGCTGGCTGAGGTTGGCCTCGAGGTTATCAAGGTGTGGCCGCCTCCCGAGGAGGGTGCTGGCGGCGTTGTCGAAGCCATTCTCCCGGCGTAAGAATAGATACCTTAGCAGCTAGCTGTACCACCCACATATACACCCACAGACGCACATGCACATGCACATGCACATACATACATTATCTTGAACCAACAATTGCGACGAAGCAACGCTGCAGGCCGGTTTTCGAACCAACAGGATTCCCTCTCTCTCGACATGTGCCGTGCATGTACCCACGCCATCGAGGTACTTCCGGCGGTACTTGTCATCCCTGTACACTGGTGAACGTCACCCATGTCAGATGCACGTTTTGGAATTCGAGGACATGGGAGCTTTTCAACGACAGGCCCCGTACGCCCCCGGTGCGAGCCGGGTGGGGCCCGCGCGAATCAAGCTCGTCGATCGTCCGAGGACCCCCATGCTGAAGGAGCTCGCGCATGCGGCACAAGCAGGGGGGAAGTGGACTGATTTTCATCGGCGCTACGGCGGAATTATAACTGCAAGTACGCCGTATAGCCTATCACCGCAACATGGCAGCCTACTATAGATAGACACTGATCGGTTGGGAGGGGAAGATAGCAAAGAGGATTCGAGACCTGGGTTTGCATTGCAGCAAATTATAATCCCGTGCCGATCAAGAGCCCAGTACAGGCAAGACCTGTCACAAAAGGGGTACATTCGGCAGATAGTGCGAGGTGAGAACGGTCAAGTCCGATGTTTGAGAGGTGTCAAGAAGGGGCTGGCAAGCAGGCGGGTTTGGAGGCTTGAGTCTTTGGGGTACGATTTTCCAAGATGTCGACCCCACGGAGTTGAATCGTGGAGACAATGGTTTCCAGACGCCTTGAGACATTGTGGACCTGTGAAAGGCCAAGGCGGACAATTTCGTGTGGCGCGACATTGTAACGCTCCGGGGATCTTTCCGGCCGTGGCAGGTGGGGGCCGCACAGCGGGGCGGCGCAGCGGGAGCGGCCGGAACGAAGGAATTCCGCCCTGATCAGGTGGATCGAATCCAATCCGTCCCGTCGCTACGAGGGACTTTACTACTGTAACAACTTTGAAAAAAATGAAAGGAGACTTTCCGGCCGTACTAGATGGGTGTAGTACAGCGGGAGCGGCCGGAACGAAGGATTTACCCCCTGATCAGATTGATCAAATCCAATCCGTCCTGACGCCAAGAGGGACTTGACTGCGGATACTGTTGAACCGCATATTTTCTTGTATGTAACCCAGCAAGGTCAGTGCTTTGCTGCCCCGCCCGGCTTTCCGAGGGTCACTTTATCTGCTTAGAGTGTACTAAATACATCCGCGGTTTGTTTCTGCCTTTGGGCCGCTTTATGCTAATCCAACCTTCGGTCGTAGCTACTACAGACCGCTGTAGAATTAAGCCCTATGGCCCGCTATGGCCTGCTGTATTAGATGTAAAATGCGTACACGAGCCCAATGCTAAATTTCTGCTGCTGGGGCCTTCCTAATACGGCATTGTTGGTCAGCGTCTCTTTGAACCAACGGTTTGCGTTCGGACTCATGATTTTCTTTGTCTTGGTCCAACGATTTGCTGCACCCTCATGCTTTTCCCGTTGCATCTTGCTAGCCCAGCATCTCCCGTTTCGCAGCCATGGCCGACTCAAGCGACGCAGCAGCAGCCCACGACAAGGCCGTTTCGGAGAAGCCCTTGCCCGCCTCGGCCGAACCGCCTCCTGAATACCCGGGAGGAGAAGAAGAGCAGCCCGTCCCAGGCCCGGGTTCCCGAGAGGGGCTCCGTGCTTGGCTCCAGGTCTTGGGCGCGTTTTGCGTCTACCTCAATACCTGGTGAGTAGAACCGAGCAGAAAGCTGCGGCCCCAAGCCCCGAAATCCTCCAAACTCCACGCCCGCAAGCCGGGCCAGGCCACCCTGTCGACTGACTGACACCTGCGCCGTCAAGGGGCCTCATGAACGCCTGGGGCGTCTTCCAGACCTTCTACGAGGTCGATCTCTTACAGGCACAGCCGTCCGCCAGCATCGCGTGGATCGGCTCCACCCAGAGCTGCCTGCTGTTCGTCGCCTCCATCTTCGTCGGCCCCTTGTTCGACCTTGGATTCTGCAAGTCCCTGCTCTACACCGGCTCGGGCCTCATGCTCGTCGGCAGCTTCCTCGTCGGCAGCGCCCATCGCTTCTACCAGATCCTGCTCACCCAGGGTGTTATCATCGGCCTCGGCGTCGGCTGTCTATTCTTGCCGGCGCCGGCCGTCGTCTCCCAGTATTTTGACCGAAACCTGGGCTTGGCGATAAGCGTCTCGTCCATGGGGAGCGCTCTTGGTAAGTGTTTTACAGTTGGGCCAAGGCTACTGGTGGTGCCGGATGCCCCCTCCCCAATGCCCCGGCCTAATCGCCAAGACGGCCCTGTAGCTGTTTGAGATCGGCAGCTAACGTCTAGTCCCTTAGGTGGCGTCATATACCCTGCCATCTTCACGCAGCTGGAGCCTCGCATCGGCTTTGCCTGGACGACGCGTGTCATTGGGTTCGTCATTCTCGTCACGTCGCTGCCCATTCTAGCGATGAGGTCGAAAACCGCACCCAAGGCGCCCGTCCAGATAGTCGATTGGAGGTCCCTCGCTGATGTGCCATTCATGATGCTGAACCTGGGCCTGTGCCTCGGCTTCATGGGCCTGTACTCCATCATCACCTACATCCAGCTATATGCAGAGGCCCGCACGACCGTGTCAGACACGCTCGCGGACAACATCCTCATCATCCTCAATGCCGGGTCGTTGGTGGGGCGTCTCGTGCTGGGCTACTTTGCGGATAAGACAGGCTCGATCAATATGCAGACGGCCATGACCCTGACTGCTGTTATCCTGACCTTTTGCCTGTTGGCCATACGAACGGCGGCGGGCGTCGTCGTCTTTGCGCTCCTCTTTGGCGTGGCGTCTGGTACCTTTATGGGGCTCCCAGTGGCGAGCATCGCCAACGTGTCCGATGACAAAAGCAAGATTGGCACACGAATTGGCATGACCTTATTTATTGTAGGTATCGGCGCTCTGGTAAGTTATCCAATTGCGGGTGCTATTGTCGGTGACTCCGAGAATTGGGTTGGACTGGTTGCTGTAAGTGTTTCCCTCTCTGCCGCAACCTCAAATGCAGACGTTGGATGCTGCCTTTCTATGTTCGATGGAACTGATTATTCAATGTCCAGTTTTCCGGCGCATTGTTGATAGCATCGACGGTTGTCTTGACGGCGACTCGATTGGCCAAGGTGGGCAGGCAATGGACCAAGGCGCTTTGATAAGATATCATAAACAGAGATGGGACACAAATTTCGGGTCTTATGCTCGTAGACGTACAAGATGCATTGGGGCAAATCTCGTTCACAAGGAGATGCGACTGCCATTTGGACAGATTCCCCTTGCGAGATGAAACCACTGAGCATGCTGTTGGCGACGCATAAGGAAGCAAGCTCGTGGTCTGGATTGTGTCTTCTGGACACGCATGAGAGTACATTTCCGTCATTTCACAAAAGACAAGCGTGGATGCATGCTCCTGTAGATTCATGTTGGCCTCAGATTCGCTGGCATCTGGAGTTGTCCTACGGTGTTGCGCATCTCTCTTGTTCACCCCCAATGGCTTAGACTGACTGTCAAATGAGGTATCGCCTACCGGCTCGTAGGCGAGACAACAGAGTTGTCGTCGCAAATCTTGTCCATGGAAGTCCGGAAAAAAACGCCAAGCTTCGCTTTGAAGAAATGATGCCCACAACGGCTCGCCTAAACCGATTGGAAGCAAGCATCGAATTCATTTCGATGTCACCATGGGGCTGAGTAGCCGCATTGGTATTCCTGTTCTCGTGCATGATCTTGAAATGCGTACATGTGAAGATACCTATTAGAGGATGCGACGCTCTCCCTGACTTCCTAAAAACTGCGGGCGTTCCTGCACCCACCCGGCAAAGCCTTCGCTCGACACATTATAGCGGTGGGCTGCGTGGATCTTCGACCAGTGTGGCCTAGAAGGAATGTCCCATCAAATTCTACCCATGGCTGAGGCTTGCCGAAAGGAACAATCAATTGCCCGTTCGATCCTTCGAGCTCCATGTGGATGAGTGTTTGCTCCTTTTCGCAGGACGCTGTTTTATTATTAGCGCAGCAACCCTGACGGATCGGCCGTCGTCCTTGCAGCAATGCTACCGTCCAGGTGCAACACAACCGATAGTTCCTGGCGTGAACTGCTCTCCCTGATTTAGTGTGACTGTGTGACGGATGTGTACCGGGTAGCTTCATGAGAGGGAGAAGCTGATCCTGAGATTATTTACTATTCCTACCTGGTTAGTGGCCGATGGCGTTGTCACTATAATTCTGAGGACAGAGGCCGGCAGATAGAGCGATTTCTCCTTTTTTCTGGAGGGGAAATTTGATAAAATAGCGTACAAAGAGGGGAGTTGGTAAAGTAATCCCAAAAGTCGTTCGTATAATGGCTTCAGGTCCCTTTACTAGAAACCGATTAATTGGTGAAAGTACAACTTAGATAAGTTCTGTAAATGGCTACGGCCTCTAAAGTTTTCAATATTAACAGAAGAGCACAAGAAAATCTGGGCATGGCATGCCCAAGGGTTGACGGCATTTACTTCCCCGAATGTGACGGTGAAGCTCGAGTATAGATGAAGGCATATGCAGTGATAAAAATTTGCGAGTCATGAATTTCTTTTTTAACAATGAATATGTGCTGTCTGGCAACTGGCACCCTATATTTATCCATTTCATTTCATCAACATTGCCTCCACCATCCCGCCGGCGCCATCCTCCGGCGCAGGCCAGATCTCCAGAACATCCAAGCCGGCTTTCCCGAGAAGTTTGCGCCACTGGCTCGCTGTGCGCTCCATGCCGCCATTGAAGCACATCATAGTCATGTCGAGAGCCGCATGATACTGCAGAGCGCCGACCTCGGGCACAATAATATCGTGAATCAGTAGCTTCGAGTAGCCCGGCGTCATCGCGGCCACGACTTGCTCGAGGATCTCAAGCGACTTGTGGTCGGACCAGTCATGGAAGATGTGGTGGAAGTAGTACACCCGGGCGCCTATAGCAGATGTTAGGAGAAGTCATGAAATCTCCCCTTGCTCGACTCACCTTTGACTGGCTGCGGGGTGAAAAAGTCATAAGCCATTTTATCAATGCCCGCAGGCAGGTTCTGGAGACTGGCAATGACGGACGCCTGGTCTTGCAGAATGAGCTGTCCAGCATCTGGGTAGAGCTCCTGGAACCAAATCACGTCATGGCCGTTCCCGCCTCCGACGTCCACAAGCAAGGGGGTGTCTTGTCTCGCGTCCTTGATCACCCGCTCTTGGACGGGGTACCAGTCGAGCCACTTTGTCTTTGCGCCAACCTTGCGGCCCATGAAGGTGTTGAAGTCCTTGAAAACGCTTGGCTTAGACGCGATGAGGTCGAAGCTCGATAGTTTCGTCTGGAACGCGTACTGCATGAAGCCGTCATTCGGGTCGGTTGGAGCTACATAGCCGACTTCTTTAAGGTACCTGGGGCCCATTTGTGCGGCAGCCATTACCATCTCTCCTCTGTCAGATCATTAGCATGGGAATGAAGAGCAAGTCAAACATGGAAGGTCGTAGGGATACCAACACCATTCTGTAGCCTGCTGCAATGCCCTCCGTGGCCATAGCTGCCGTGACGGGCGACGCTTCCCATGTCCTTTCGCCAACTTCGTCCACAATACCCGACGACGACAGCACGCGAAGAATTCGGACTAAAAGGGGTCAGCTTACTCCTGAATTTCTTACCCCGGCGATCGACGTGACGGGTTGCGCACCGATGAGCTGCTCCTCTCCCGGACAGAGCGACGCCAATTCTTGTGACGTGATTGGACCCTGTTTCTCGACCATGTGTGTGAAGATGTTCATCTCCACGGCTATCCGTGCAGCCGTTGGTACGAATTGCTGACGCCAGACAAGTTAGCAAGGCAAGACTCGAGTTGAGAGGGATATCTAAGTCTGGAACGGGCCGTACCGCGAAGATCATCTCCCCTGCAATGTATTCCGGTTGTTCCAGGCTTCTAGTCAGTTTTCGAGCCACGGCAAGGGCGTTTTGCCTGGCCTTCGTGTCACTTTCCAGGTCCCCCTGCGATTGCAGTCTGCGCAGCTCCTCGATGTAGCCCTCCACGGTTCCGACGACGTGGGAACCCATGTCTTTGACAGTGAGCGACCTGCAGGGTCGAATTGAGCGACTTGGCTATGGGGCAGAAGGAGTTACAATAGGCGTGGATGAAATATCGGCAAGGCTTCAGGGGATTATTTGCAGTCTTGGAGTGGTCGACTTGGTCGTCTTGTTACCAATACACTCTTGTTAATGATCTCCGTGTTAGGGGGAGACAGGGAGGGAAGACAGGTCCAAGCCAGCCTGGTGAATACCTTATATAGCGACCATTACTGCTTAGGGGGCCTTCCCCAACTAAACTAGCTTATTGGTGCAGTGCAAGCAGGGGTCCAAAAGCCAGTTCAGTGTTATGCTGCACGCCCCGCACGAGACCCGTTGAACCGCATGAATGCCTTGTATGTCTTCTGTGAGATCCTTGTTTTTCCCTCCCTCCCACCCGGCTTTCCGAGGGTCGTTTCATCTGCTTAGAGTGTGCTAAACACACTCGGGGCTTGAGCCTGCCTTTTGGGCCGTTGGGCCGCTTTATGCTAACTTGGCGTTTGGTTTAACAGATCCCTTGACGAATCTCCGAAGATGGATGTCTGACGACCTTGTTAAGTCAAGAGGAGGGGAAGCTGACATTCGCTAGAATCTGCCATCCCCCGTCAATTGTCAGCTCATGTTATTGGCTTACCCTATAGCTTCAAAATTTAGCAGTAAAGCTGAAAATGACTACGGATGGCAGCTTCTAGGGGATGTCAGCCCCCCCCTTCTTGACTTAGACCTGCGACTCTATCATAGCGTACACGGTGCGGTCCCACAAGGACAACTAGTACGAGCTCCGATGGAGAATCATGGCGTCTCATGATTCGCTCGTCGCTCCGGCGCACTTCTTTCAGTTTAGCGCCTATGATGCGGTGCCGGCTTGTCGGCCTTGGAGTCGCAACCGGTCATCGCAAATCTCCAGTTGTCCAACCAGCTTATAAGGGCCAGGCCGACCACAACCTGGCGAAGTCGAATCTTGAGCTTTGTCGCCTTCTTCCGCGCAATTGGCCAGTTTATTTGATCACATAAGTAAGACGCGACACGTCCTCTATCCCTCACAACGTGGACCGACAAATATCTTTCGTGATTCCCTCGTCATCCAGCATATCCCTCTCTCTTCCCGATTTCTCCGGCCATGGCTGTGCCACAGAGACTTCTGCCCAGCGTCGATGATTTGCGCAAATTCTATGTCGGCCGGGATATTTCGCAGGTGCCCAAACCTGCTGTGGTCCTCGACAAGGCCAAGGTGCAGCGTCACTGCCAATCGCTGCGCAGTGCCGTGAACTCGTTGGGTGTCGACTTTCGTGCCCACGTCAAGACTCACAAGGTACGCCGCTCTCCCGCAATCACATTCGAGGAAGCGCACTGATAGACTGTCTGTATAGACGCGGGAAGGGACCCGCCTGCAGGCTGGCGACTCGAATGAAGATGTCAAATTGGTCGTGTCAACTATCGCCGAGCTCGAGTTCCTATTGCCTGTGCTTCAAGAGCTCCGGGACAGCCGCCGAAACGTCAACGTACTCTACGGGATTCCACTTCCTCCTTCTCAAGTCGAACGCCTAGCTGCTCTAGGCCATCAGCTGGGCGAGCGCAGCATTGCTGTCATGATCGATGAGGCGTCGCAGCTGGACCACGTCGCCCGCTATGCCGACGTAGCAGGGTTCCCAGCTGGCGTATACCTGAAAGTGGACACGGGCTACCATCGCGCAGGCCTTCCTCCCGCCGGGCTCAACAAGGACGACTTGATCGCCAAGGTCATGGCGCTTGAGAACGAAGGCAAGGCGTACTTCATCGGGCTGTACTCGCACAGCAGTCTGAGCTACAACGATTCCACGCCGAAAAAGGCTATGGCTAATCTAGAGGGAGAGATCTATGGCTGCCTCGACGCCCTGCACAAGAATTCCCATCACTTCTCCAGCGAAAAGGAAATCACTGTTAGTGTCGGGGCGTCGCCGCAGGTAACAGCAGTTGAGAATTTGGTCGGCGTCGACGGCGCCCTCTCGGATGATGCGGAGGCCTTGAGGAAGACCATGCACAAAGTCATGACGGAGAGGCCGCATGGCTTTCGAACCAGGCTTGAGCTGCACGCCGGTGTTTACTCGATCCTCGACGTCCAGCAGCTCTCCACCAAGTCGCGGGTCCGCCTGGGCGACTACGAAGAGGAAATCGCCATCTCGGTCATGGCTGAGGTTTGCAGCGTCTACAACAGCGGTGAGCGGCAGCAGCCTGAAGCACTTATCGCTGTAGGGGTTCTGGGCCTCGGGCGGGAGCCATGCGTCTCTTACAAAGGATGGGGTATTGTGGATCGCAATGACTACTCTGCCGAATCGGAACCAGAGCGACGATTGATTGTTAGCCGTATTAGCCAAGAGCACAGCATCGTCTCATGGCAAAGTCCCGAAGACCTAGGAGGTGTTGCTGGAGATCAAGGCCAGCTCGCTCCCATTCCATTTCAAGCCGGCCAAAGCGTTCGGATTTATCCCAACCACGCCTGCATCACAGGCGCCTTGTACGGTTGGTACTTGGTGGTTGACTCTTCAGGTGGAGACGCAGGGACCAAGATCGTGGACGTGTGGGTCAGGGCTAGCGGATGGTAAACGCTCCCGATGGGATCATCATTGAATGACCTTGGACTCGAAGACGTGACGGGACCATTGTAAAGTTTTACACACCCCAGACTGAGAGTGCCAGAGAGTCATACCGTCACCCAAGGCGTGTTGATATCTGCAGCTAGTAAAGGGATTTTTCGTAGACAACGTCATACATTAAATTGCAATGGATACTGTGGCTCTGGGTCCCGTCTTCATTTTCGTGCGCTGTTGTCCTAAAAATGAGGTGGCTCATCTACTTTGATGACTTTTGTTCTGTTCTTTCCCAGTTTAGTATCTATTCCAGCAAGTATTGACAAGCCATTATGTTACCCCAGCGCATCTCGGATGACCGAATTTTCAACGGCACCTGGTGGGTTGACGTGAGGTCCTTGCACTGAGCCATCACTGTGAGTAGATATGTCATCTGAGTCCTGCCAAAATCATCGCCAACCTGCGGCGTATTGCCAGCAAAGTCACGCGTAAGTCTTGAGATGTGGGTGATAGGTTACATTCTAGTCCCAGCCCTCGGTTGCTAGGCTTTGACATGGTATCTACCTAGGACAACTATCCTCTCAGGTTGACTTCGACTCTTTGTCGTGCAGATATGGTGAAACCCTCCCCTAGTATAAGCACGTATAGATGTGCAAAATCTAACACGTGGAGCACTCCCATCCATCTGCAACTTAGCTGCAACGAAAGTGGTCCCAATTTCCACTTCGCTCGTTGCAGTTGTCCTGGCCCGGAACAAGAAACTGCTCCAGCGCCCCAAGATACCTCGCGGAGCATCTGCCGGCACGGACTATGGCCGATTGGGGGAAGAAGTTGGTGGTCTTCCTGCACGGCCCGACGTCGCTGCCACCGTTCCAGAAAAAGCGACAGAAGTAGGTGCTGCTGGTCAAGCCGTCACCATTCCAGGGGGCAAAGTCGACTGTCCCAGTTCCTTGGACGACATACTACAGTACCAGATATCAGACTTCTTGTTGTTGACGAAAACTGATATTATGCTTGACCTACGTAGTTCCCTGTACCGCCGCACGCAGTGTCATAGATCGTGATTTCCCATGCTTGAGCAAGAGAGGTCAAGAGAGCGAGTGGAGCAAGTGAGAACTTCATCGTGGGTGTATCCCTAGTGCAAGTAGGGCTCTCAAATGAACCGGTATCAGTGGGAGTTAAAGGATGAAGTAGGATGGAGCAGAATGCTGCGATGAAAGTAGCAAAGACGAGATGTGACCGCCTCTTTTATACCCCAATCACTCCTCACTCCTCAGCGCCATTTGCGAACGAGTATGCATAACTTGAAAGACTTGCTGAGCCGCACTGCCAGCACTAGCCAAAAAGACAGTTTTACTTACTGGGCGAGCCCACAACGCGCCCATTCCTCTGAGTATGCCAAGCCGGGCAGAGCATAGGCGAACAAATCATTGACGAGCTATGAGAGTTCTACTTTCGGCTGATCCACTGGCAACATGGACTGCCTTTGCTTTTTTCGCGGCCATTCCTGGATCAGGCATATGAATGGTGCTTCTGTCATTCCTGTCGCACACCAAATGAAGCATTGAGTGCCTTAATTGGGTTAGAAGACTTGATCATGTCTCCGCTCGTAGGGACGCCGACTGAAGCGCACATTCCTGATTATGCCACATCAATTCCCATTTCCCAAACCAGCGCGCATCATGCTACGAGAGAAAATTTCTTTTCGAGAATCTTTATTGAAATACCGCGCAGAACTACTTGCTTTTGAGATAGAGGCGCAGTTGAGAGCTTCCGAGATTGAGGGAGGAATCCTCGACCTGACGCTGAATTTCGACAAGGATAGTT
Organism: Paramyrothecium sp. XJ0827; assembly: GCA_020881915.1. Taxonomy (NCBI): domain Eukaryota; kingdom Fungi; phylum Ascomycota; class Sordariomycetes; order Hypocreales; family Stachybotryaceae; genus Paramyrothecium; species Paramyrothecium sp. XJ0827. Next base: position 5,775,143 of record JAJFPB010000002.1, on the reverse strand, counting down.
GCACTCGGTCATATTCTTGGAACCTGCATAGCCATGGCTTACCGTATGGATTTGGCTCGATTCATTAACAGGCAACGAACCGTAATTTAGCAATGCGGCGTGCAACAACATTATAAATGAAGAAGACCTTTGACTAGGCTTGTCTGCCTACAGCGTTCAAACTCACGATGCACCATGGAGTACATGCTGACGCCCTCGACTGAGTGTAAACACTTCCTCGTAACTTCAACCTCAGGATTGAGCAAGACGTTTGCAACTTGAACGAATGGATCATCCTATGGGTTAGAGAGACAAGTACAGAACAGAGCTGGCCTTACGTTTAAATGAAATTGACTATAATATATGTGAAGCACCTCATAAAGCAATTGCCTCACTACCCATGAGCATTTGGATTAATGTTTCGTTTTCATCATGAACTGAGTGAGCTTTTCGTATAAGGCGACGCTAAAGAGTAGATTTCACAGCCGGCGGCCAAGATTTTGCGTCAGCACCGCTGGCCAGGAACTCATACAGCAACCATCGCAACCAACCAAACCGGCCTAATGTCTGGAAATAGCTGTTGTAGCCTTGAGATTGAAAAATTTGGATGCTGGAATATGGTAAAAAAGACGTCTCCATTTCTAGAGAAGAAAAAGTTGACCGTGAGGGCTTGGACACCAGTTTGTCATACCACCTCTTCTGCCTACGCTTGAGGAGACCAGGAAAGTTGAAATGAGTAGAGCTTGAACAATAATGGTGGACCCAAAAGCCAGTGGGCGTCGTTGGCTGCAGACGTGGCTTGAACCCATGTTACGCCTCGTCCTTGCGGCTCTGCACCTATAAATATCCCTAGGACTAGGTTTGTCATCTGAACAGTTAGGAGCCCGAGACTCGATAACTGATTCGGGTCTTGTATCAACAGTGACTCCAACTCAACTCATGAACTGCTGGCAAAATTAAGCATAGGTTTTTTACCTCAGGCCTAACGAGCCGATAGGAGGTGGCGGACTGTGTGGGTAGATCATCTCTTTCACTACACCGATCTAGCCCAGGATGTGCAGGTCCGCTCTTCGTGAGCAGCTAGGTTTAGTATGTCAACAATTAATTAGCTTCGGAGAAATCGTAGGTTGAAGACGAAGACGCCATCAGGCGTTGTTTCATGATGACTGCCTCGCTTCCCTTCAAGAACACTGGGATACGGGTGGGGGCGCAGAACGCCACGCATGGCTGAAGCATGCTTCGTGATTTGTCCACAGTTCTTTCTGATGATGCAACCCATTTCCAAAATTAGCGATGGTTCATGAACATATAACAGGGCGAATCTGAAACTAGCCGTGTTGCCGTTTTGGAGTATTGCACTGTCGCTGGAAGGAGCCCTCTTCGGCCATTGGTTGATCGTCGGGCTTACCGGCAGGACTTCATGCATCTTTTTCCTTTGAGATCGGCGTGTAGTGCAAATACAGTTGTTTCAGAAACGGCTCAGCTTCCGGTCACTAAACTGTTCCGATACCACCCAATGTGGTAGGCTGAGGCAAAAGCTGAATCGCATGCACGAAGTCAGCGTCCATGCTCGTTTGGTGTGTCACTGGCTGTGGAGATTCCGTAGGTTGTCAGTTGTGGCAGCGAGGACAATGAGCTCTGGACGAAGATGAAAATGTCCAGGCCAACTCAAGTGTGGTATTTGCGCCAGCCCACACAACCGATCATATTATTGTGCGTTCAGCGAGGCCCGAGTAAAGCGATAAGGATACTTACGTTGAGTCGCTGCAGGGCGGTATCTTTAGATCCGTAATATTCGGCGAGTTAGGATGAGGCCGCGAGGTTGAGAAGAAATCACGGCAGATCATTGGCCTAGAAATCGGGTACGGCCTGACGTTGAATCCTTCAAAGATCCAACGCTGCTGCATGACATGGCATTGACATCTGCTGCGTACAGGTTGACGTGCCCACGTGCAACTATCACGAACAAGTCATCCCAAAGAGAAAAGCTGGGTGGAGTCGTTTGGTCCAGAGACGGAAGGCGGAACGTTAGCTCCAAGGCTTTGGGACTTGGTCAGATGGGAGAAGGCTTCCATCGTCCACAACCAGCAGGTGTGGGCATCTGGTTCCAGGTTCGCCCTGCATGATGCTTTAGCGTCATAGGCAAGATCTGGGTCTCGATTCCTGCCCTGCGGCCGTCTGGAAACTACTGGCTTAGCCTGCGCACGTATGGTACTCTCGGCTTACGCGAATGTAACGTCAAGCATGCATTTAATTTCCGCTTACATCAAAGTGTGGAACCAACTGCCACCTTGCAGGTAACAAAGTCCCTTTGGGGAGCGCAGCGCCCGGCATCCACGGCAAGAGCTATAATTATTGTCTCTTCCGGTCCTGACGGAGGACGCAACCAACCGGTGTTGGTGCTGACGGCCAAAGGCGCTGCTAGCTTCGCCCATCATGTCCCGCAAACCTTCCGAGCCCCTGACTCTTGCGCCAGATGTCTTTTTAGAGCACGTCCCGGCCTCGAGCGCTTTCTCGGTGGCATACTTTCTTGGCAGCAAGGAAGCAACCATGGCTTTCTCTACTACAACTCTTGCCTTTGGAATCGCAGGACTGATTATCCTGTATTTCGTCAGTCGTCGTTCCCGGAGCTCTCGGCTGCCTCTTCCACCCGGTCCTCCCACACTGCCCATCATTGGCAATGTGCATCAAGCGCCGAAATCACACGCGTGGAAGCAGTATACGGAATGGGGAAAGGAACATGGACCCGTACTTCATCTCAATATGCTTGGACAGCACGTAATCGTCTTATCCACAAACCAGGCTGCTCATGATCTTCTCGCAAAACGTGGATCGACCTTCTCAGACCGCCCAAAGATGTTTGTAAGTGCCTTGCTGAGTGCTTCCATTGATTATTCGGCGGCAATGGCAGTCGCTAAATCTCGTGTGCAGGTAGCTCAGGAACTGGCTCTGAAGCATATGAACATCCTTCTCATGGATTTCAATGATCGCTTCAAGCTTCATGCAAGGCTCGAGGGGGCTGTCTTGAATCAGAATGCGTCCGCCAAGTATCGCGAGTTCCAATTAATGGAGTCAAAACAGCTGCTGTTCGACATCCTGCAGACTGCAGACGGTCCTGGGAGTGATGTGCGTGGCCATATTGAGCGTGCTATCGCCAGCAACGTCTTTGCGCTGTTTTATGGTTTTCGTATCCAGAGCCACAAGGCACCCGAGCTTATGGAGGTCGTCGCTCTCGATAAGGAATTCGCCGAGTTCGTCAAAGTTGGCGCATTCTTGGTGGATTCTTTTCCGATACTCAATGTCTTACCTGCTCCCCTTGCTCCATGGAAAGCAAAGGCTGAGGCTTACTACCAGCGACAAAGCAACTTGCATGTCACGAACCTCAAGCGTGGACTAAATGAGCCAGGCTGGACCTTCGCGAAACAGCTAAACACTACGATTAACGATGAGAAGATCCCGATGCCTCTTGAAGAGCTAGCTTTTGAATTCGGAACCATGTGTGACGCCGCGATAGATGGTACAGTGGAAACAATGAGGTGGTTCTTAATCGCATGTCTCACTGATGACAATGGCTTTGTTGCCAAGGCCCGAAAAGACATAGACGACGTCGTTGGACGTGATCGTCTACCTACATTTGAGGATCAATCGAGACTGCCATATATCAGCGCTATTGTGGAAGAGGTGCTTCGATGGCGACCCGCTGTCGCGGGGGGTGTCCCACATTTCACAAAGACGGAGAGCACTTACAATGGATACACAATCCCGGCGAATTCAGTTGTCCTCCCCAACCATTGGGCCATATCGCGCGAAGAGGCAGTTTTTGGCCCCGACACAGACTCGTTCATTCCAGAACGATGGCTAGATCCGGAATCTCCGGGGCGCCTCAAGAGCCTTCCTGTTGCCGGATTTGGATACGGCAGACGGCTGTGCCCAGGACGACACTTTGCACGAAATTTCCTGTGGATATCAATGGCTCGGATAATCTGGGCATTCGATATCAAGGCTGGTCTGTCGGAGAATGGTGAACCCATGGTCATCGATTCCGTGACCTCCATCGATGGCGTCATTGTAAGGTCTCTGCCGTTCAAGGCTTCCATGACACCACGGGATCAGAAGGCGCGAGACATCATTGAGGGAGAGTGCTATACGCATAATGAGGATCTAGCAGCCATCCTCTCACGCGTGGGTGCTGAGCTGCCGCCAAGACAGATGGCTTTCAACGACGATAAATGATTCTAGATACGTATATGATATGAAGCGCAATGTTTAATTTTCACGTCACAAACTCCTGACAATAGTCATATTCTTGCTGTAGCTCGTGAGCACACTGCAAATATCATAAAATACCGAGGGGCGAAGGGTGGCATTACGTGCAGTATGCAGTCTCTTGTGAATGAACCCAGGTGATCAACCCGACTCATTCGAGCTTTATGTGACATGTTTGCCCTTGCGCCATATTTCGATAATTCAGAAAAATAGCTATAGTATGGATACTCAATAATGCCCCTGCCCAAAAATAATGACAAAACATGAGACTGGTGTAGAGCTGGTATGTCTTTTGAAGTGTGATCTCAATGCCTCAGCTCAACTCTTATTGCGCGAAGCCACCCCTAGTCCTGCACCAGTCATATCTTTTGCGGTTCAGGATCATTAATTGCGGTTCGTCATGACTCAAGGTAGCATACCGAAGTAACGAATGCTGGCCTGTGGGGTGGTGCTGCACATCATCTAAGCTACGGTAGCATTATGTGCGCGCCCTGACCGATGTTACGGTGGGTTACACCTGAAGCAACCCTCTACCGACTTTCACTAACCCAAAAGGCTTCGCGAGAGAATGTTACAATGTAAGCACGGCTAAAATCATCGCACCGGGCACCATAGTCAGCTGAATTATCATTAAAGGGGTATGTAAGCTTCGCGGCTAATTTGGGGATACAAAGGGTGCTGCTGAAAGGCGAATGGTCTGGTCGATTCTCAATCTCAGCTATGAATGCCTTTCCATACAGCCAATAATACGCAGATCTCTGTTGGTCTATTTGAGGTAGCATGGAGCTCTCGGCCCTCACGACAGCAATATGGAATCACAACGCCATAGAAGGCTTCTTATTGTTTGCAAAGCTCAAAGTCCACAACTGAGGCGACCTCGCTGGGCTTACCCAATGCGGATCGCGCCGTGCCTGCCGTCAGCTGCATTGCACAACAAGCGAGATTTGGTTGCATCTCCTTGGCTTCTTCAGCCTCTTCTCGGCGGATTGAAAGGGGTGGTTTCGCTCGCCGGACAGTCTTGCGCGGACCGATTCGAACGACACCGGGATGTTCTTATCACGGTCCACCAACGTAAGATCCTACACCAGGCTTGTTTAGTAAACAAATACTTCTCAGGGATGGCTTTGGTCCCGTTTATGAGGTCTAGATGCAGGTGATTTATTGCCAGGTTCGAAGTATAGCTCACGGCATGGTAGTCTAACACTATTTTGCTATTGTGCCTGAAGGGCTACGCTGTCATTGCTTTGGTGCATCATGGTCAGGCTCTAGTAAGAACAGTGCATCCAGCGGTTGCGCTAGATGTCATTTATAACATATACTGCATAGCTGTTGTTTGATTGCATGACCACACATGAAAGTTCATGCTGCTGGTTGACTTTTCTCTAGCTCACATTTGTTTGCTTCCTGACACAAGACAAATGGCGGTGAAAAGTCCAGTGCTTGGATTCCTGCCTCCATTCTGCTCAAAGTGGTAACCAATTTGCGATGTGAGTCTAGTGCAGAAATATCATGTGATACTAGTGATAAACTCAAGTTACAGCGAAGTGCACAGTTTAAAGCAGTAATTGTTGTTTAACTGCTGCAATCAATGTCCCACCAGTTCGTCTCTGTCGCCAACCAAATCATTGTGGCCCACTCATTGACTTATCAGCATTGGTAATACACTGCTCTGCTGTCCTGTCTCATTCCCTTGGGCATTGCGATTTATGTGAGGAACTACTCTAACCTTAATCATTTGCGTTTGCCTGTACGGGCGATTCTTAATATCTGAGTTGTCATTGGCCTACTAATTCGTCCTTGCTCGTTCATTCTTACCGCTCCTATTATCTGCGTAGTTTCTGGCAGTTCGTCGAGACCTCATCGCTACTAAGATAAAACGGTTGTGCACGAAAATATTGTCAGCACCATTTCTGCTAACATTTCATTCAAAGCCCACATTCACCAAGACTTTCTGGACTGGCTCCGAGCCCCCAGGCTCTCCCAATGCAACACCAAATAACACATGACCAGAAGCGACGAGGCATTCCTCAAAGTCCAATATTACTGACAAATGGTGAGAAGCGCGGTCGGCGGTCATACTAACGAAGGCATGGGGCGTCTCGCTGTCTATAGGGAGGAGGTCGACAGGTCAGTAAACGAATGCCGTGTTTCGCGCAGAGGCCAGACATGCTAATCGAAGGATGAATTCATGGGTGGCCATGAGTATTGGACCTGCCGCAGTGTATTGCACTCGTCTCTGTCCTATGACCAGGTGCTAGATTTTGTAAGCAATGGCAGCTAGTGAGCAAATAAGTGAGATTGATTGATTTTCGGAGAATATAAAAGAGTTCAGCTCATCATAGAGTATTGGAACATATCAAAGGGGGCATCAACGTTTCGAGGTTGGTGGTGAGCTTTAAAAGATTTGCCCTTGCGACACTAATATGAATTAGACTATCAAGAATTGTCTCCGCAACAAGGGTCCTTAATGTCCTTGAAAGGTTGCTCCAGGCATTAAACCGGCCAAAACTGTAAAGACAGCATTCATCAACGTGATATCATCAAGTCCTTCCCATTCTCCTTGCGTTCGCCCCGAACCCAGTCCAATTTCATAATAGCTCGAGAGAATTTGACGAGCTTGAGAACCAACAGGGTCGCCAAATTTAGCGAAATGCTGACAAGTCCGCAGCCAGTAGCCAAAGCTTTAGAGCGAGTGCATGGTGTACAGAGTGGCAGAAATGCCAGGCAGGTGAGAGGCATTGTAGTACCGCTCAAGTACGCCATGATGCTTTGATGCCATGTAGGTTCTCCTACTAAGCCGTGAATAATGTGGTTGAGCCTGCTCTTGATGCTTAAACCCTTCAACTCTTATCGTACCCCGTTTGCCATTTATTGCAGTACTTCTCCATGTCTTTTCTCGTGGTGGGAAGGTTGATTGCAACTTTCTCATGGTTCTGGTCGGTCTTGAGGTACTTGCTCAGCCGGTTGGTGCCAGGAACGCTGGCCAAGTTCTGATTAGTGAGTGGTGTGTACGACGTTGTGCTAGACCTATGGCCTGATGCTGTGGTACTGAACATGTGCGTCAGCCACTGATATCCCGCAAGAAATGGAAGGAATTTCTTACTTTGTAGGAGCCATTTTGAAGAAGAACTAATAAACATAAAGCAGGCTGGGTATTGAGATGGGGAGTTGGAGGCGATGTAAGATAAGTGGTTATGTGCTTAACAATCTTAGGGGCATCTGGGGATGGTGAAGATAGAGCTTAGGATGCCGATAGGAAATGCAATCATTATATGCCTAATCAGGCCGAGAGATATTTCCCTGTGCCAGTGAATGCTCATCACGCCGCAGGAACCACTACCTCAACCTCAATTCCCTCCCTACCTGTATTTCCCTTACCGCAGGATGAAGCCTCCCCCCTGAACAAAGCAGGGGAAGCTGACATAACTGTAAACTGTTTGGTACAGGAATTCAACCTCGAGGTATATATCGTTGCCTAGCGAGGCTCCTCAAGGGATTTGGCCTTCTTTCGCGCGAAGTGTTGACGCCTTGTCAGAGGGTGGGCTGCCATGTGCCCTGGGGCTTTCTTCTCCCTGGGACCTGCCCAGAAGCTGAAGACTAAGGTTGGAGGGTTTGAGCAAAGGTACTGTGGGCAGTGCCTTCTGTCACACCTCCATCGAGGAAAAAGTTTCTTTCGTACGAGCAGCATCTGATGCGTTGTGTCCAAAACTCATTCCCTAATGAAGCTCTGCTTTTTGTGAGCAGCCAGATGCAATATGGAGATACAATTCTGAACATCAAACAGTGGCGTATCGGTTGTTCTACGCAATGTGTACTACATCTGACAGTGAGTGGTGTTTGTTCGCTCTTCTGGCTTCTATCACATAGCCTGATCACAGTTTGGATATCCACAGTCGATGTGCCGTTGGTCAAAACCTCTACCGGGAAACTTGGGACATCACGGTGGCAAAGGATTCAGGTGCAAAGGAAAAGATTTTTCTGATTTCACTAATGCAACTTCTCATGGCCCCAGGTGAACATCCTCCTTGTCATCAGGTACATGTTTCTTTCTTCTCCCACCCCCTTCGTCCCATTCCGTTTCTTGATCCGCTATCCTCTTAAGCAAAGGGACTGTTAGGCCAGCCTTACGCAGCTTCGGGCAAGTGTTCTTTTGGTGCACCTTGAGGTTGTCTTTGCGGCTGAAATCTTTTCCGCAACCTTCGCAAGGATACTTGGTCGTGCCTTGACAAGTGAGTTTGTGCTTGCTAAGGTACACGTGGTATTTCTCAGTGATCTTTCCCGTTGCGAAGTATGAACAGTGAGTGCACTTGAAGGCCTGCGGCTCGGTTGGCGATGGGCCTGAAAAGTCTGCCAGGGACTCTGAGTTGTGGGACATGGAGGTGGCTGACGATGGCTGAGATGAGCAGGCGCTTGCCGTACTGGACGAGGTCATTGAGATCCTTGAGCTTGGATGGGACGAACTTGGGGAGTTATCCAGAAATGTCGGCGAATTTGCGTCTTGTTGGTTAGAGCTCCGTGGAAGGGCCAAAGGATCGAGAGGGGGTGCATCGGGAGCCTCCGCATTGGCCAGTTGAGAACCAGGACGGTGCGGTGGTGATGGTTTGCGTACAATCACACCGCAACGTTTACTCTGTCCTTGTTCCTGAAGCGGAATTATATGCTGGAACAAATCGATTGGAGAGAAGTCTGTCTGGGAAGCCTGATTCGTTGGAGAGTCGCCTAGCGTTGGATGCCAATCGGGAGCTGTGCTGCGGCCAACCATTGGCAAGCTCGTTTTGGAATGGTTTGGCTGATGATTCGCAAACCCCGTTTCAAAATTGTTCTGCTCTTCGTTGTTGCAATGGTATGACGCTGGCATTTCTAGCGCCCAGCTGGCAGACATCTCGTGCAGAGGTTGCACGGGATGAACTTTTGATGGCATTTCCGGCACCCAGGCTGCATTACCAGACAGCTCATGCGGAACCTGCAGGTCAAAAGGCCTGGGCCGCGCCATATTGTAGGTCATCGCGCTCGGGTCTTGGGAGCCCGGGTCACTCATTGGACTTGAGACCGTGGAAAACACGCTCGTCTCATGGCAAACCATCGCCATGGAAGGGTTGGTGATCATAGAGGCGTGGTTCCCATCTAAGGGCTGGGAGACCGCGAGTGGACTGGTCAGACTGCTTTGTAGGTCCAGGAAAGACATTACATTTCCAGAAACACCAGATGATGGCGACGAGTCTGTTGAGCCTGGCCTACTCCGCGTAAAGTATCTCGCCAACTTGCGAATCCCTGTTCGCTTGGGTTGCCCTCTCATGGTACATGCCGGACACGCGTCGTGCCGCATGGCAATTGCGAAACAGTCGTAACTGCAACACCTGTTGCAGTAGACCTTGTCGCTGGTGAAATTAGGGCAGCTTAATACATGTCGCATGAGGGCTTTCACATCCGAAAAGCCTTCCTTGCAATCGCCGAAAGGACATGCCCAATGGGAGCGGGTGTCATGAAGCTTGCCGTCGCATGCAAGGAAATCCAAGGCCATGATGGCAACAATTCTGGCCTTGTCACAGTTGTTGATTGAGCCTGAAATGGCCTGGGTGCTTGGGAGGTACCGTTAGCTCTGGCACAGATTATGCACGTATCAGGCGCATGCTTACAGGCAGCAGACCGGCGAGACGGGAGACGAGCTGGCTGTTGTGCCAGTGAATTGGTAACCGGGAATGCTGTCAGGCGAATGGTAAAGATGGCCAGATTGTTCGACCCCGAACGAGTGCTTTGTAAACTCTGCCATTTCGGATGACTTGTTTGTCTGAAGTCTGCTTGTGGTACTCTTGAGCGCCGGATGAGCAGAATGACAGAAAACAGCAACTCCGGTCATTCATCAGCGCGGGGAAGCCGAAGCTCGTCGGACGGCTTCAGATATAGCTGAACTGAGATCCTGCCACAAGCTCGCCAAGGCCTTGAGGCTCGCTGCCGAAATGCCGTAAGGGAATCTGTAAGGGAATTTCCTGCATGTTTTTACACTTGCGATGCCCTCTTCCGTTCAATCCCTAACCTCCACGTCAAGTTCCGGGATCGTCCCATGCTGAGCATGATCCAATGTGATCGCCCGGTGTCCCTTAAGGTCGGTGGCTTGCATAATCACTGAGGGTTCCAAAGGAAAGCTCCCTCGGAGTTTCCCTTATCAGGGTAGCATCAGGGATTCCATTGTCCCTTCAGCGCCCTGGAAACCACTGTATTCTTGCGCCCCGCGTCCTTGGTACCGGGCAGTGCATCGCAGGAGAAAGGCATCTGCTTGAGGCGTCCACTTTTGAGCGACCCAAGTGCTGTGGTTTGCTTAGGCGTTCTCAATCAGCCCAGGCGACCGCATATTGCAAGACCAAGCGACTCGATCATCCTGCAACAGTGGCGCGAGGAGCTTCGCTGCCTGGAGGCAACGTCGGCATGTTGTCACTCTGCAGCAACAGACTTGAAGCCGGGCAGAATTGGAGGGCAACTTTTGCAAGAAGAAGAGATGGTAAGGCGAGCCGGTGCAGATGCTGGCGAGGCAGAGTTGTCAAGGCGGAGGTGGCGAGTCCCGCAAGCTGGTTGTCTCGGATCGAGGACAGCAGCTGCAACAGATGCTGCGGGGGTCTTGTCGAAGAGCAGCATGACGGCCATTGAAGCGTACATGCTCTTCACTTCTAGACGTGCGGGAGTGAAGACTGATATACATCGAAGGTTAGGCATGCAGCAGCCCCCAATCGCCCAAGATCGTTCTAGAAAGCCAAACAAGGCTCTTGCGCCCCCATAGTTCCAACTATAGCAACATTCTTTCCGTAGCCCCGATGACCTGACTTCGAACTCCGGTTCGACAACTTGCGCCGTCAGCCAATCACGCGTGCAGCCGCACTCAAATGGCCTCATCGCGGTGTGGCTATGCGTTCTGGAGGAGGGTTTCTATAAATAAATAAGCGATTCATTGGATCGTTGCCTGGCCTTGAGGTGAAATGGCTTGATCTGTTCGCCATCTTTAGTGCTCGGACCCTTGATAATAAGCCGCTAAATTGGTGCCCCAAACAGAGCATCAGCCCTCCATCACTTCGGATAACATCTGACCGAGGTCTTCTAGTGGATATTCGTATCAACTTGAGTTTTCATTAAATGCAACGAGCCATGGCTCTCTTCGATACGACGTGGGTTCCCAAAAAATCCAACCGGGCTGAATCCCACAGACAGCCCAACAGAAAACCTGATTGTGGCTGATCGCTCAACCAATTTTGTGCACTTGTTACCACCTCCTGTGCTTCTATCTTTGAAGACATGACTGGAGGTAACCAACAGGGCATTGTGCGGTAAGTAGCGGTCAATCTTGGCCAAAATAGCTTTCACTTTTCGCCTCGCATCGTAGGATCAATCCTGAAGTCGACCCTTCTGAGGTCATCAGACGTGAAGGAGTACGACGCTGTGTTTCACAAAAAGACGCACTGTAAATATTTGACTCGGCTTTCAACACCCCTCTCCTTTCCCAAACCAACCGTTGAGACTGTCTCAGACGGGTTTCCTGGTAAGAAACTCGAGCCACTGCTAATGTCTCAACCGACAATTTACTTCACCATTCAAAAGGCCTTAAGCAGGGTTAAATCATAGAGGTGAATAGTGTCGAAGTAGCAGATGCGTGTGAGAAGCGAATGAAAAGTCTGTTACATACTGAATAAAATTTCCGGCCCAGGTGGCAGCACCTACTTATCGACAGCCATTGTTTGAGAAGGCGAGATGAATTATGGCAATGACTTAAGCTCAAGATTTTGGTTTGGTCACTCGGAAAAGCTTCGAATTAAGGACCCCTCATTGAGACTGTCTCTCGCGAGCCACTCCCCGATTCGTGTGAAGGTCATCTGGATAAAAGCCCTAAGACAAGTGTACACTACACGTCGCTTTACGTCCCTGTGCATCAGGGTCTCACCCACGGCATGCATAAGCGCGAGTATTTATAGCAGCGGCAACTCAATGGGTCAACCTCATCATTCGATAGTATTATTCCGCCCCAAGTCGCGACTTGCATCCGCAAAGAGCAACTCAAAAGATGCACCTTAACACACTACTAGTCGGAACAAGCCTCGCAACAGTTGCCGCTGCATAGCCTTTTATTACCTTTAGGTATTCGGTCAACTGGGATGCAGGCTTGAGATCATGAAGGCTTTCTTGTCGGTGACGAATGTCGGCAGCTGGAATTGAACTCTGAGTCGACATATGTCGATTTGCTTGTTTTCCCGGATGACTTGTGATTACGAGGGCTCTTTCATAGAAAAGAAATGCACGACCAACAATGAACGAGTTTCCGTTATTTCCGACGAAAACTGTCAAAACCAAATCTTGAATGTGCCGGAAGGGAAATGCACAGATTGTAAAGGCGAAGACACATGGGATACTATACAGGTCACTACCAACCAGGTGGATCTCATTGGGTGAATACATCTTTCGCACTTCTGGAGCCTCGCGAGGCGTTGAAAATTAACGGGCAAATAGATCATTCGGACAAGAACAAGAACGTTGTTATCTTTTCCTCCATGTATATATTTGCCAGATTTTACGGATTAAATACCCTGAAGAAGGCCTTGATACTAGTAGTGACACAGGTAGCTATTGGACTAGAGCTAGTATGTGTCTGAGTATATATATAACTATACTAGGTTCTTGAGTGTGATAAGGAAGCAGCTTTACAAGATATTCCACAGCTGCTCGTTCTATTTCCCGCCATTACTCTCAAGCTACAGAACTCATACTGCCTGTACTGCTCAAGCAGGCGGAAGAATTGTTACCAATACATTGTTTCCGTACAAAGTACCTTCAACCCCCTCAGGCATTATTGCTTCAGTAATAGAAACACTACCAGTTGTATCGCAATTATGTTGCCACAGTCGGGAGCAAAGCCCGGCTCACAGGTTGCGTGTGTTCGTTTGGGCTTATGCCGAGACGTCTACAAATGGCGATGCATTCTGCGTTACCCCAAACTTTTGTCTCGAAATGTCATGCTTGCGGGAATATTGATGTCGCGAGGAGTAGTGAGGAGAACGTATGCAGAACAGGTGAAGGCGCTCAAATCATGGTGCATTACTATGAAGAAACTGGAAAGACCGTCATTGCGAGTGGAGTTATTTAGTGACTCGTATGGAAGTCAATCTGAACCTGCTTGGCCTTTTCCAAGCACTTCATCCTCTCCATTGCTGCCTCTCCATCCCCTGTGAAAGGCCGCTGCTGTGAAGCATCATAGCACCTCTCACGTGTCTTCGCATAGATTGTGCTTTAAGCTTGATCGTGTTTCAATCCCAGCGTGAGAGCGACTCTTACTCACTTGACAGCATGCTTTATTAAAGATATCTTTCGGGTTTAATTTGTGTGATAAGCATAAGGAAAAGTGTCGAGCCTTGATGCCGAGTTTTGGTTGAGAGCAGGGGTGCGTCAGCTCTTGGCGTTGCGCTGGCTCTGCCACTGGGTTTAGTCTTCAGTCACGGTGTGTAATGTCATCATACTGTAGTCAAATAGGCATAGCGCATCTAGACCAAGGAGAAACCTTGTTTAAAGGCTGCTGGCAAGGCTGAGCACCGAGCACGGATGAGGTAAGGCGAGTAAGATGTGGCTGGACATCCAGCGGCAGCCTAATACGCCCATCACCAGCGCAGGAGGCAACAGTAGGCCTCATGCAGGGGTTCGCAAGGCGGGATGACAATGTCTCCGGAATCGGGATTTCCCCAGAGGTTCCTGCATCTCCCCAAACCTCCACCTTCGTCTTCCACAACTTTCTCCTCTTCCAACGCGTCCTGGCAAGTCGCAGTCCTATTCAGGCGAGAAGAGACAGAACAGAACAGTACATTTTTCATCTACTGGATATACCACATGACAACGCCTCAGCGCCGGCAAACGCGCTATGCAAATAATGCTGCGAATGACACTGGCGGTCTTGATCGTAGCGGTTTGCTCACCTTATGGTACGCATACCTGAGACTTATCTCCCAATATATTACACTGATAAATAACGCCTCGAAGCCATCACCGCCTACCACCGCGTTCTAGCTCGAGACAAGAAGCCCAAGCTTGCGGCCCCAACTCAACCCTTGCCGTCCTCGCCATCAGCGGCAGCAACCGAGATCGCTCGCCCCCCCTCGAACTCGCCAACGACACAAGGAGCAAACTTGCCGACATCAAATCATGCCGTACAACCTTCAGCAAGTGTCGCAGGAGGCAACAGAACGGTCCTTAGAGAAACAGGGGAGGAGGAGGCAGGTAGGGCCGGTGGCCAAGCAAGTGTCCTAGCACAACACCAACCTCCCCGAGCTCCCAATGTCGACACCAACGACGATAACAACTTCGAAATTCAGACTGCAGCCGCTGTCAACAATCCCGGGTGCAATTCCGCGCAGAGAATGGCAGATTTGCAAGAGGCGCTCAAACTCAGGGCTGAGATCCTCGATGCGTATAGCGATCCTACACAGGCGGGCAGCAGTGACACGGACGCAACCGGAACAGTAACAGCCCAGATGGAACAGGCGCAGTGGCACCTGAGCATCTGCCACATGCGCTGCGCAGATTTCGCGTCTGCCCGCAGTCTGATGGCTAGCGTTGTCAAGAGCCGCACTAAGCGACTGGGTCGCCATGCGTCCAAGACGCGAGAGGCTATGGCGCAGCTCAAGAACATTGACAGCCTGCTCAGCTCTAGTTCTGGCGAGATTCCAGGGCAAGGTCCTTCGAATCTAACGTTATTGGACGAATCAAGTCTCAGCCGCCAGTCTGGCACCCACAAAGGTAAATGGACAGCACCTGCCGTTTACTTTGAATACTCGGTCCCAACCAAAACAGGCTCCTCTAGCGATGGTTGGGAGACTTATTCGTCCGAAGACTGTGCATAGTCGCTCGCCGGCATAGCTCTAGTATCGGAGGCGAGTACTTCTCGCTCTTGTCCCACCAGACTTTCGTCCGCCGAGAGGAAAGCTACAGATCCGCTAGGAGCGTCAGACACCGCGGAGCTTGACGCATCCCATTCCTTGCTGTGGGCCAGGTTGCTGCCGCCATTCGGTGCTCCAGATTGCTTACGCAACAAACCCATAGGTCTGTGGCAGTGGCACTGATGACAGTTAGTCAAAGGGTGTTGTTGGCCTCTCAACCCGGCCACAGCAGACTCACGCAGAGGATCTTTTTCGGTGAGCTTTTGGATGGGCGACAGTAACAACCCGCCCCGTTCAGTATGGAAGCATCTGCCGATTCCTTGCTGTAGCGGTGGGTGTGCCGTGGCTTCCGACACTGTCGATTGTAGCACCGATAACTTTCATCTATGCTGAAATATCTATCCTGGTCGTCGCCTGCATCGGAACAGCTTGAACTATCTGTAGCGAAGGAATCTGACAGTTCCGACTCGTAGGATTCAAATCTCATGTATCTATGACAGCAACACTGATGCCACGGTAAGCGACTGCTTGCTGGTGCTCTGGTAGGACAGCTCACTGAGCGACTTACGCAGACCATTATTCCTCCCCTACGACGAGATCGGCGGCAATAGCATCTCTCCATGATGTAGGGCTTCCCAGCAATGTGCCTACAATTCCTGTTCGAACATCGCCAGGTGTAGCGCACTGACTCGTCATCGCTTTCGGGGATGTAGTTCCCGTTGGGCCTAAGTGGTGCGAGTTAGCTATGAATCAGGCAGTGACAATTTCAGGCCCTCTGTACCGTTCTTCAAACTGCTGGTCATCTCCACTGTCGCTTCTGGAGCCAGCAGAGGAGCTTGAGAGATGCTCTGCCCTCTTTTCTATAATCTCGGCCCGCAGCACCTTGCAATCTATGCTGTTGTTGTAGAACCCGTCGCTCGGGAGCTGAGCTGTCTGATCTACTTTTGATTCGGCCCTATTGAACTCGTGGCGCTTCATTCGGCACCGCGCCAGCATGAGCATGGCCCTTGAAATCTGGCGAGTTCCAGCATTCTGGCTCTGAAGGCGCCTGGCGATGGTCCCCCAGAGCTTAGTGGCGTTGGACTTGTCACTCTCTGACCATCGGCGTAACATGACTTCGGCGTATAGCTGGTCGCAGTTTAGGGTGTCTTGGTTGTACTTTGGAGATTCATTATCTGCCATGTTCGCCTTAACACGGTGGATCTCAGCTCTCAACTCTTGTACCGCCTTGAACGCTGCATTAAGTTCCCCTTGAACCATTTGAAACCGAACAAGGTTAGACTTGGCTCGCAACGTCAAGATGTGACTGCTGCCGAGCACGGTGGATAGAGCCTCGACGCCCTCTTTTGCATCCTTGAACACTAACGAGGGGCCATCCAACTTGCTTTGAGAAATGGCAACGTTCATCTTTGCCAGAGCGGTGTCGGGATGCAACTCGCGCAGAGCTCCACGTCGAAAATTGTAGATATTTTTGCGGAGTTTCAAAGACTCTTTCCACCTACCCATTCTGTGCAGGCTTTGGGCGAGCTCCTCTTGGGCGGCTAGTTGATAGTCTTGGTGCTTCAAGGTCTCGTCTTCCTCCAGCCGCTTCACGACTTCGCTCCGGAGGCTGAGTGCTTGGCTGAAATCGCCCAGTTGATACAAAACCTTCGCCAGTCTCGTCTTGGTCCGGAGCAGCACCACCAGTCTCTGTCCAGGCGGAGATAGACATTCAATCTTTTCGTGTACGTCTTTCAGGATCTTGGCCGCACTTGAACGATGCTCCGGGAACAAGGCATATGAGTCTGCCAGCGCGCTCGCGGCTTGAAGATTCTTCCGTCGAAGCGTATCATCTTCTGTCTTCCCCGCGCTCTCCAAAATCTCTTGGCACGCTGCAAAGACTTCCATGCGCAGCTTCAGCGCTCCGCTATGCTCGCCCATGTCATGCATGGTTGTTGCAAGCGCTGTCTTCAAGTCAACGACTCTCCAATCGCTCCCAAGATCCGTAGTCTCTGAAAGCTGGTCAAGAGCCGTGGTTTGGAGCGCCTTTGCATCATTAAAGAGCCCATTCTGAGCCAGGGCCTTGCTCAGAACTAGCGCCACATCTGCAACTATGTGCGGCTCCTGTCCTTCCCAGGGTGTTGCATCTCCGACACACTTCTTGTAACAACTTTCAGCGTGTTTCACCAAGCCCCGACGCGTAGTAAAACCATGATCATCGGAGCCCGGTGACATCGTGGCTGCCAGTGTCGTCATTGCTTTCCACCAAGCTTTCTTCTTCCCAGAATCATCCTTCCAGAGATAAGTCATCGAGCACCAGCTCACCAACGGAGACATGCAAATCACAACATCCTCACCTGTGTCCCGGACCGTGACCAGTCCAGTCGCACTAAGGACTTGTGCTGCCCGATGGAAGCCAGAGTCTTCCCAGCGCTCACCTTCAGACAAGCAGTCCAGTGCATGTTGATGTAGTGGTGCTGCTCTGGCCTTGGCTGCCACCCAGGACGCCTCAATGGCTGCACAACTCAGCTCGCTGCTATCAATTAAGCACAGAAATCCTAGCAGCTCCAGGGCTGCACCAGCCTCGGGAGATCCTTCAGATTGGAGGCTGGTTACTGCAAGCTTCCATGGCTTCCAGACATGTTTGAGGATCTCGTCAACCGCTTGTATGGCCGCTCCCGTATCGAGGCCCTCATTCAGTTTGTGCAGAGAGTCATGCAAGTTCTGCGTCTTTGGCCGCTTCCGAACTATTCCAGCAGCGATTTTCACGGCCTCTGGGTGGGCATGGAGTTTCCTCACAACGCTGCGAACTTGGTCATCCACCTGTGGATTACGAGTCGAGGGCCCCAGGCAGTTATGAAACAGGCGGCACCCCTCTTCAACTGAGAGGTCACCAACCAACAAATGCTGCTGGCGAACATATAGATCGAGAAGCGAGTTGCTGGTTGTGATGATAGACATGCTTGAGTTTCTCTCAGTGTCCTGAGGGAGCATTTTTCGTATGTCGTAACTGTCGGTACCGTCATACCCATCCAGAATCAGGAGCCAGGGCTTTTCTGTCGTTCTTAAGCGACGTAAAACCACATTTACGAGAGCAGAATCACCGTCCTGTGCTGAGGAATCTGTTTCGAGGGCGGCTGACCCCAGGCCGAAATCCTCTACGCCTATTCTTCGTAACCCTAGTTCAACATCAGCTTGAGTTCGTGCACTTATCATCCAGACTGCCCAGAATCTGAAGGGGGGCAGAAAGAACTTGTCAGCA
Organism: Paramyrothecium sp. XJ0827; assembly: GCA_020881915.1. Lineage (NCBI taxonomy): Eukaryota > Fungi > Ascomycota > Sordariomycetes > Hypocreales > Stachybotryaceae > Paramyrothecium > Paramyrothecium sp. XJ0827. The sequence goes on along the minus strand of JAJFPB010000002.1, from coordinate 5,756,756 downwards.
AGCAGCAGCGACTCTAGGATCACACCATCTGGTAGACATACTTTGACTTGGTTTTCTGAGCAAACATCTTGCATAGCTCGGTCTTGCCGAGTCCATGTGGTCCATGCACAACCACAATGGTGGGCAAAGAACTCAGTGGCGGATCGGCCTCGTCAGAGCAAAATCGCTCTAGCTCGGCGACGAGTCCTCGGTCGTCCGTCCATGACTCAGTTGGAGGGCTTACTTTGAATATCATATTCTTATCAGAGTCCAGACTTGAGCCACCTAACAAAGTATGATCAATGGAACTGTTCTAGCAGACTCTTATCATAAGCACAAACTAGCCCCCTTTCGAAATGCCCAAAGCCAGGACCAGATGTTGACGAAAAGCACCCATTGAAACGCACGAGATTGAGCGGACTAACCGTTTGCCGGATGGGGAGTGTACCACTGCATCACGGCTTTGGCGGCCGACGCGGCGACACCAGCAGCGTACTGGTGCCACATCTTGTTCTTGTGACTGTCGGCATAGTCGCAAGCTGCCTTGATGACGATGCATGAAGGGGCTCCAAACCAAACACCGGCCCCTTCCATCTCGAAGGCCATGATACCATGCTCTCCCGAAACCTGGTCACGAATTTCTCCCGACCTCATGACGATATCTCCCGATCCCATGATCCCTGCGTGAATCCGCGGCCTTCCTCCATGCCGTTGTTTCTCCGTTGATCTGCCCAAGGTCACCAAGTTTTGGTCATCGCAAAGAGTGCTGCAGTCAGCGTCCAATGCTCCCTGGCACTGTGCATTCGCCGCTATAGAGCATGAGCATTGGCTTAAACTACGGTGCTTGTGGACATAGGACGCTTCGTATAGATTATCGTTGCCGACTCCCAGGTACTCGTAACCTGTGTTTGCGTGTTGAAGCTGTGCAAGGTGGCCATGCATGTTTCTGCGGATGTTAGTCGACCAGAGTGATGTTTCGAGACAATGCGCCAGGTTCCGTACGCGCTCGCTCGGCCTCCCGATGTCGCTCTCCAGGATGTTGCGTATCTCGAAGCCCTCGGGCTTGACGCGGCCTTGGTGCACGTATGCCGCGACTCTGGTACTGACGACGACGTCGCCAAGAAATATTTGCTCGCAAGTCGTCTCACTCTGGGGATTGATCGGCACTGGAAAGCGTGGAACGGCGCCACAGACACCAACTGCCAAGAAGAGCTCGACGTTGGGGAACTTTGCCTTTGTCCTGTCCGTGATTCTCAAGGCCGATAAGGAGCCGACATGCGTAGGCCGCAAGATAACCACGTTGTGTCCAGCCATAATTCCAAGCGTGTAAACGGTTGGATCATTCGGATCGAGAGGGTTGAACGCCCAGTACTTATCCAACGAGTCCGTTACAGCATTGTACTCGAGACGTAGTGCGCACACAATCGCGAAGTGGAACTGCTCATACGGGGGAGGATGACCATTCAATAGTTTTTCTTCAGCCTCAGCCTGTGAGGCGTCATCAAAACCACCATGGAAAGTTCTTCTGGGCAACGGAGTGTCCCTGGTAGACATCCGATCTTGAGACACATTCGGTGGTAGGGCTTCGGAAGTCTCCGTAGGTTGGAGCAAAGTTTCAATGCGACTCATTTTGATTTTTGAGGGCAAGTGGTGATAGATAACAGGAGGTCGGAAGAGAGCTGGGAAGATGGTGAGAACCCAAAAAGACCACCTTTTCGAGACTAGATGGCTCGGTCCTTAATAAACCAACTTTGCGCTTTGATTCAGCATTGCAACTTTGGCTGCCAGTGCAAAAGGCACCTAATAATAAAAAATTGCGCGGCTAAGCACACTGGCATGCTGAATTGGGAGACTGTAGATCTATAGGCGTTTTCGTAGGCTTCCTGTCCATGTCACGCACTGCCTTACCAGGCGCTTCCCACCAATCTCACATCCTTAACCTGCATAATTTCAGCAGCCTGGTGCGGGGTTTCGAGTTGCACTTTGGCCGAGCCGGGGTGATCGAACCAGTCATTCGCCTGGTAGCTGCAGCTCAGATGCAATATTTGGCGGCTTAGCCCATTTGAAGGTCTGAGCCAAAGCCAGACGACCATCGAGGTTCCTCCACGCATGTCCGAAGTCTTTGGATCCCCGATTGGAGAGTCAGCGGCATGCACTTTCTTTGTGGCTCAAGGCCTTTGTAACTCCTCGGTGGTTGCCGTCGATGAGTGGTCTTGTCCATGCTTGAGGATGCCGGTCTATGAAGGGTTCTAGCTCTACGTCAATGAGAATGCTCTTTATCGCAGCAGGTTTGCGGCTCATGCATCAGAGCCGCATCATAAGCCATGTCGATGCCCAGCTGTGCTGGTGATACTCAAGGCAACGGCATGCCAGATAAATTGTCATGCACCTTGCACCTGGGCCTTGACTCCCGGCCTCTCGACAACACATTGATCGGCTGTGCGCTCCACCTCTTACGCATTCTTTTTCTCTTCCAGCACGTACTCAGTGTTGAGATCGTCGCGCAGCTTAACCTCTCTCTCGATGAATGTCACCAGAAACCCCAGGCCGGCGAAAGCGGTCGCACAGTACCACACAACTCGCATAGACTGAAGGGGAGTGCATCGTCAGCAGCTGCGTGTGCAATCCGGGGGGAATGCATACCTCGGAAAAAACCTCAACGACTTCAGCTCTTACGGTTGGGTCCTCTATGCTCCTAAGGAATGCTTGGGTAGCATGGTCGTAGGCGCGCCCGCCTGTTAGTAGTTGAGCTATCTCTGGGTCGCTCAGAAGTCTCTCGGCATTGTTGCGACACTCGTTGTTGAAGATGACACTCGGAATCGCAACACCCCAGATACCACCGAACAGCCTGGCGAAGGTCCAGATGCCCGTCGTAAGAGCAACAAGGCTTTCCTCGAGTGGAGCTTGCATGGCAGGAAGTAGAATGACGGCGAGAAGTCCTGTGCCCGCGGCAAGGAGTAGCTGAAAGCACACGAAAGTGGCGACGCTGGAGCTGCTGTCCAAGAGGCTGAACAGACCACACGCCAGGGCCATGATAGCCCATCCAATGAGGTGAAGGGGCTTGTAGCGACCCCATTTAGAGAGAAGAACGCCACCAAGGATTCCAAATGGCAGAATTCCTGCAAAATAGGGCAGTGTGAAGACCCCTTTAAGGTGATGGTTAGCCGAAGTCATGCTGGAGAACCGTATGGTTCCGGAGTCAACTTGCCTGAACGAAGTGGAGAAACACCCTTGACGGCTTGGAAGTATACGGGCAGGAAGTAGAATGCCCAGTAGATTGTCAGGGAGTGAAGAAGTGTAATGGCCAGAACGGTTGACGAGGTTCGGTTGCTGACGATCTTGCGCGGGAAGGAAGGCTGCTTGCTCAGGGTCCATTCAAAGGTGACCCAGAGCCCAACGCCAAAGAGACCGATAGTAAGTGGGACAATGATGCGATAGTTCTGCCACTCGTAGACACTGCCTGCCCAAGCCAAAGCTATCAAGATGGAGACAATGGTGCCGCTAAATATGGCATTGCCCAGCATGTCCATTTTGGCAAGCCGCTGCCTCCAGCTACCAGCGCCGGGGTACTGGACGCGGAGAAAGACAAAAAGAAGGCCAAATGCCACTGCAACAGTCGAGTTTCGAGCGTCAGCGAAGGCTACCAGATTTGAGAGCATGCAGGCAGGCTTACAAGATGCAATTGGCAGGTTTAGATAGAAGATCCACCGCCATGTGGTCCGCTCAACGATGATGCCGCCAAGAAAGGGACCACCGGCCGTGCCCAGGATAGAGCCCAGCAAGGTGATGGCCATGTATTTGCCTCGTTCGCGCAGCGGAACCATGTCCGTGACCACAGTCTCGATGAGCAGCGTGATGCCTCCGCCGCCGAGCCCTTGGCTGCGTCGAACAAATTAGCCATACTCTTTGTGCACTGGCAGGCCAACGTGGCCAGGACGATTGGTTCATCACAGCTCCAGCGGAAGCACTTACACGGTTCGGCCCGCGATGAGCATCCCCATTGTCGACGCGCCTCCGCAGATGCCACTGCCAAGGGGGAACAGAGCGACGGCGGCGAGCAGCGGCCAGCGGCGCCCGAAGATGTCGCTCAACTGCGCGATGAAGGGGAGAATCACAACAGATGCCAGCAGGTAAGAGTTGGGGATCCAGACATAGTCGTTGCCGCCGCCTAGGGTGTTCGTGATGGTGGGTAAGGCGCTGGTGATAATGGTGCCCTCGAGAGCAGCGAGCATGCCCGTGATCGACAGGGCCCCGATGACGGCCCAGAACTGGACAGACTTCTTGGAGGGCGCGCCTCTGGGGAGGTCGTCACCGGCCGCCGAAGTGGCGTCCTTTCCAGCAGCGGCTTTAGGCCCTACCTCGCCATTGTGAAGTTGTTGATACTGATCAGAGCGCGGCATGTCCGTCATCTCCCAGCCGTCATGTACGGAGCTTGCTGGGTAGATGAGGGTTGTTGCGCCTGTGCTGCTCGAGGGAGGCATTGTGACTTCAGCTGGTCCGTTCCAAGCGAAAAACCAGGACTTGTCGTTGGGGGCAAGGGAGAAGGTCGGCGATGTGTTACGTTCAAATGTGAGGGGATGTGGCAGGCTGACGTGTGCTTGTGCTGGATGTGAGGATAGAAGGGAGGAGAGGAGAAGAAAGGAGAGCAGAATGGAGTGGAATAAAATAAAAGAGAAGAGATAATGCAGATCTCGCTCGGAGAAGGTGGCAGTCAAGGAGGGGGGGAGCTGGGTTGGCTCGCCTGTGCTTATCCTGCTTCATCAGGGAGTTGGTTGGTGGTTCTTTGTCCGCAACTCCGCTCGTCGATTCCGCCGTCGCAGAATGCAACATCATGTGACTCCAGGGTTGAACTGTTGACACAGCTGCGAACAAGCCGTCGCCGTGCAAATGTAGTCTTTGAAATGCACGGGTGAATTCGCAAGCTCGGAGACAAGCAAAGCATCTTGAGCTCCCCAACTGCATCCAAGCTGCGGTGCATGCTCCAAAGCTCCATCTAGCTTTAGCTGCCGCTGGCCCTAAGCAAGGATCCTTAGTGGACCCCAGTGGGTTTATCGGGGTTGCCAATTCAGGGCATCGGCCCACTAGGATCTGCACGGGAGGGTGCAGATACTGGTCAAGACCCCCAGCTTCGACCCAAGGAATGATGCCTTTGGTGTGCTCTGTAGGTTCTACGGGGCTGGATGTGGGAGACAAGCGGAAGACGGCTGAATGCCGACTTTGGACGGGCCGTGGTTGCATTGCCAGTCTTCATATCCGTGGTCTGCGTGTGATGGGATCATGGAGCTGTCGCCTCACCAAGTCGCTTATACTGTAGGTACGGCGTTGCGTCCGTTGAGGGTCACTCACAGCAACCTAGCGTTTCAATCTTGCGCCCGGAAGCATTGCCTACCTGACGGCTGTTTTTAATACTTTTCTAAACGTATGCAATCATGTTGGCATATCACGGAAATGTGCCCGTTATTAGTTGGCTCTTGAGGGTTGAGTTGGGAATTGTCATGGTCCTAAATGGATACGACCGTAGCAGGGACATGACAACCACACCAGATGGCAGACCTCCCCCATACAACTCAGCTGAGCCGTGCTGAACGATTCGATTGGTTTCTGTCCTTGACTGATTGGCTTGAAGAAACTACCCATGCAAGTGGTGAGCAAAAATATCCGGACTGGAAAACGGTCAATTGGTAATAGTAGCCCAAGAGTTCAAAAGAAATAAAGGAAAAATATGTAACTCTTAAATAAATTGATTTTATTCTATCTGATTTTTGAGGACGTATTTTAGATACTCTCAAAGATTTGTTTACAACAAAAGCAGATACTTCTCACATACAATCATTAGATTTGTGGTTTGTGGTACCTCATCCCGTGGCACGTCTTGGGGCCTACCCTGGACCCTGCGACGCTTCGGATGTGTCGTTCAAGACTTCGCGGTGAGTTCTTATCTATAGATACGATCATCTTTTACGTGGATGAACGTGCACCGTGGAGTAAGGGGTACAAATGTGTAAAAGCTTTTCACTCCGAAAATGGGCTTGCATTGAATGTTTCTTCTATTCATTTAATAGGAGCCACGTCGTCCTTACGTCCCAAGGCTTCATACTTGAGAGCGGGACTTCTTCTTTCTGTTGATCCAAACCAAGTGACCCATCTCTTCCCAGAAGCCCGTTGCTGGCTCAGTAATGGACTTCTCGTAGGCCTCGATCTCTGGTCGCTCCCAGACAAGATCCATCTCGTGTGGCTTGATATATTTGGTTCGCTTGATCAGTTTCCAAGCAACAAACAGGACAACGGCCAGGATTTGCATGGAGTAGCTCTGGAAGAAGATCTCGACGCTCCACACGGGACGGAACGCGTAGTAGCCGTACGTCAGCGCAACGACTGTCTGGACCGCCAGGGCGATGTAGGCACCATAGGGCTGGAAGTATCCGTAATAAGGCCGCTCCTTCTTTCGGTCCACACCCTGGGCCACGCATCCTTTGTAGTAGTTGATGAATGTGATGGACATGATGATGAAGGTGACCAAGCCGCCGCCGGTGATGATGCTGACGAACCAGCCCAGGACCTCGGCGGAGCCGTTGCCAACTTGCAGGAAAGACAGGAAGGGGAAAAGCATGACGACGCAGAAGCACCAGATAGGGATACCCTTCCTGTTGCAGTACCGCAACACCTTAGGAGCACGACCCTCGAGAGCCAAGGAATACAGCGTCCGCGTAGCACAATAGGTGTACGTGTTTCCGGCGGAAAAGATGGATGTCAGAATCAAGAAGTTGACAACGTGTGGTAGCACGTCAACGCCGAGATTCTCCATGGCAATGACGTAGGGAGACGAAGCCGCGCTGCCAGAACTTCCGCTCTCGAACCAAATCTGAACGAGGGCTGGGTCGTTGTAGGCGCAGACGATGCCGACAGCCAGAGATCCAATGATGAAGAAGATGCAGAAACGGTAGTATACGGTCTTGAACGCCGATTTAATGTAGATGCTCGGACGTTGGGCTTCGGCCGACACCATGGAAATGTATTCGGGACCGACGACTGTGAATGACGCGCTCCACAGAGCAGCGAGGAAGCCCTCAAAGCGACCCTTGTCTCCGGTGCTCAGGTAGGTCGCGAAGGAGCCGGGGTTTGAGAAGTGGCGGAAGCCGTAGGCATCGCCCTGCGGGTTGCCGCCGACCATGGTGACGAAGGTGAAGGCGAACAGCATGAAGATCAAGACAATCTTTCCGCCCGAGAGCCAGAATTCGGCCTCGCCGTACACACGAACCGCGACAACGTTTAGGAGGCTACGGAAATTGCGGTTTTAGTAAAGTCCAAGGACGACAGACACGATTGGCGAAACCAAAGACGGGGAGGGAGGGCGCAGGAACGGTTGTAGCAAAATTGCGACCGTGGAAGAGGCTTACCCATAGCAAATAATTGTAGCGGCGCAGACACCAGCAGTAGGCCCGGGATTCAGGACATTCTCGCTCCAAAAAGAAATGACCGAGGTCAGAGCAGTGATTTCGAACGGGATCAGCAGCGCTTCGTAGAGGAAGAAGTTCCAGCCCGCCACGAAACCCAGAGCATCGTCGACCCAATGGCCAGCAAGGCGGACGAAGCCTCCTGCGACAGGCATGTATGTACTCATTTCGGCGATCGAATTGTTCACGAGAGCGAGGACTAACGAATAACCGGTAAAGGCAATCAGCAGACTGCCGGGCCCGCCCTTGGCGAGGCCTCCACCGATGCTGATGAAGAGGGCGGTGCCAATTGAACCACCAGCCGCGATGAGCTGGATCTGACGATTGTTCAATCGGCGATGGAGGTGGCCGAGATCGCTAGCCTCGACATGGTTGGTGTCGAGGACATCGCCGGACCCGCGCTTGGGTTGCTTCTCCTCCTCTGATTGCATCTTGAAAGGACATGCAACGTTCAGAGGACCAGAAATAAAATGTGAAGGAAACAGAGTTGAGACGAGGATTTGGGGGAGCGCTGCGGAGACCTGGGACAGGAATGCGATGAGTATTATACAGGAACAGGACAGCGCTGGCGCAGGATTTGCATTCAGGCCTAGCCGTGCGTCCCCGCAGAGCCTTGGCTCATCCTGACCTACAATTGCCGTAGCACCCTTGCCTCTCGATCTGCATCTGGGACGCAGAGCGTGACCGGCCTCCCGCCAACGACCGATGGCCTAGATAAAACCGGCCGGTCCCACGTCTAGAACCTGGGGACGGCGGGCGGCCAATTGGGGCCATCTGGTGCAGACACAACCAATGACTAGCGAGCAGAAGCTTTGCCTCTCGGGAATTCGACGAAACTCAAACGTAGAGATAAGCTCTCCCCGGGGCTGGACTCCCTCATGGTTGCGCCATTCGGGGGGGGGGAAACAGCTCAGACACGACGCCAGCTTTACTGGATGCGCCGAGCCGTGCGCCAAGCGACTTCACTAGCAACGCCTCGCCTCGCCTCGCCCATGTGCTTGGCTTCCCATTGCGGGCAGCGATAGAACAAATCAAGGTTTTCTCGCATGCGACACGATCGCCGGGTTCCCTCGCCGATCCGTGGCCACCACCCCCAGCCTGCGCCAAGCCCGGCCGTCCAATGACACGACCCTGATTGACCCTCCCCCAATCTTCCTTCGCTTCCTGCCAGTCAGAGGGTCGCCAGGGTCGCTGGCCAGCTTTCTCTCCAAATGGAGTCGGGCGCATGCGGCGGCACGACGTCATTGGGCGGAGATTGGCCGGCGTTCGGGGTTGGCTGGAGAAGGGCAGCGTCCTCCACACAACTGGGGCCTTTATCGCACCGAGAAGGGGCTAGATTCGATGCATGCACGGGGGGAGATTGCTGTATCTCCGGTCAGGTGATTTGCAAGGGGAGCTGGCCCCGGCCCTGGTATTTGAATCGTCCCAGCCTCCTGTCAGGTCACTCTTGCATGAATGCATTCACCGGAAGCTTGGCTCACATGAAACCCGGCAATTCCCCGAAGCTCGCTTTTCTTTCTTGTTTTTCAGCCTCGTCCATTGACGGCGGAAGCTGCTGAGGCGCACAAGATCCGGGCCTGAGGCGCTCATAAGTAGCTGTGAATGGCGTCGCCTCGAGGGCGCTATTCCCGCCAAGTGTGAAGAACCAGCGCCATTGCCGCCACCAGAGATGTACCAGGAATCCCGTCTTCCGCCGTCTATTATCCTCCGCATCTTAGGCAAAGCATAACAATGCGTGGATGGAGGCGGGACATTAGTGTCATGGGAAAGGGTTGATTCTGATTATTGGCTGGTCTTCTGGGTTGTCGCGTGTCGGAAACCTGGGGACGTAGTTCTCGACCAGGTACGGAGGACCATCACTGCCCCCTTATGTCTCGGCTGTATGATCTAAGTTTGCGCTGGGTCAGGCGAAGAACAAATCCCAGGGTTGCAACATTCGGCACACTGTAGACATTGACTTAGTCTGGACGTGCGACGCGTGATACTGTAATGGTTTGTTCTGCTCGCACTTGGAAGATCGGCGACCGTTGCTGGAAACAATCCAAGTTCTAGAACATTTTTCAATTGGCTAGAGTGTAACCCGCAAACTCGGCTTGGGCCGAGACCTCTTCCACTGCACTGGAGCGGCTCGGGTGTGAAGCCGAGGCGAATCGGCAGACGACCTGCCATGTTTGAACATCTCGGGACGTTGCAGCCATTCGGATCAAGATCGGCAAAGTGCAAGCAATGTAACATAAGAAGCCAATTTGTTGAACCACTGTCTATGATCACTAAAAAATGCACGTTGCAACATATTCACGCTAGATCTTGGTTAAAAAAAAACTGATCTGCACAAAATACCCCTGTGCAATTTCTTTTCCCTTAGTTAGACAAAATCATGCTCTCCGGAAGCGTCTCCGGGTCCCCTATCTGCTGCACAATTGATAGGAAGTCTTCGGAGGATATACCGATCGTGTCCAGGAATTCCATGTTGCTGGTTACATGGTGGTGCAGGTAATGCAGGGGGTGGCGGGGATCGGCCGTCATCGCAATTCCACCAAAGTTGCTGTCCGTCGAATTCAAGTCCTCCACCACGGCAGACGCCATTCTCGATGGCTCTGCTGTCGTGAGATCTTGCGAGGCCAAGGTCAGAGTTGGATGGCCTTGCTGCTGCGCTTTTTCCACCAACTCGGAACAGAGCCTTCGTATGTGCTGGTATTCAGCCCTCCGTGCGAGAGCAACTCGATTCCCGCGGGATGTTAGACTTTCGAATATCTGCTCCGTTGTTTGATGACAGAATTCGTAGTCGGCCACTCGTGGGAAAAGCGTCTCTGCCATGGTAAGTTGTAGAGCAGCCCCGACACAAAACTCAAGGTCAAACGGGAGGAAGGGCTCTAGAAGCACAATTAGCCGATGCACAACATAGCGGCTAGCGCCTGTCCATACCTAGAAGGCTGTATTTGCTGGTTAAAATGTGAAGCGTTTTGACAGCCGATTTGATGCCCGTGGAAATCACAGCCGCAGTCTGGTCGAGGAAATTTGCCCAGTTCTCGTGGCTCGAATGAATCAAGGCATCCAATCTTTCCTTGATCAAAGAGAGAAGAAGTGGTCGAGTAGCAAGTATTACACACTGGATGATGGGGTTCAGCGCTTCAGTACGCATGGGCCTATCTGTGCATACTGACCTGATGATATAGCATTGTCAAATAGCGTGTGCCTCGGGGCATAGTTCCAACCGAGTTCTGCAGCTTCAAATGAATGATACGCTCTATTTCCTGAGCATGGTGGACCAAGGTATGCAGTATGGATCTAGTCTGCTCAAGGAATGTCTCGAGAGGTAAGTTGACAGGCTTGTAGATCGCTGTTGGTCGATCGCGTCAGCACTGTCAAACTAAACACACCTCGAAAGGGTATCGTGGGCTTACTCGTCAGAATAACGGACTGAAGATGCGAGAGGTTAACCTGTAGACTGCGGAGGCTATCACTGGGACTCCCCGTGTTTGACGGCACCAGTGCTGTAATATCGCTATTTTGAATCGACATAGGCAGCCCGACGGATGACGAAAAATGGCGGTCCATGATGTAAAGCGTCCACCACAAGTCGCGACAATAGGCCGTCGTTTCGGGGCCTAGGTCGTCTTCTGGAAGCTGCGTGTGTAGGCCTTCTAGTTGTGCAATCCGAATCGCTTGACCCAGCTGGACCTGTCAGCACTTACAAGCAGAGGCAGAGATTGAGGATCACATACATAGATGAAGCCTGACTCCCTGTCATCGATCGAGAAAAGATAAAGCCCTGCTAGTGCCAAGACCTCTATCCCGAGCAGACTATCTTTCCACAGAAATGTTGTGTCTGGCATCATGGCCATGGCTTGAGTAAAGAGCTTGGCACCGGGCGGCTCAGAAACACTAGTAGGGGGAGCGTGGAATGCCGTGCCATAGGCCATGATCATGAGGAATTTGACCATCCAGAGACGGCAATCATTCGCTTTTGTAAGGGTGTGGGCGTAAAAGTCACGGATCTCATTTTCAAACCCGGCCTCATCGAACATCCTGTAAGTCTGGCCAAGATGGAACTTGACTGTGTTGAAAAGATAAATGGCATGATCTAATGAAGGCAATCCACTGACATCAGGAATGTCGAGCTCTGGCGTGCTGGACCAGGACAGGTCATAAATCTCGGGATCAATCAGCTCTTGAGGAATTGCCGGACTTTCTGGGTGCAGCTTTTCGCCCAAAATGAGTGTTAGTCGGAATGTAAAAGACCACGTTGACCATGCAGCGAGCCATACTGGGTCATGTTAGCCCAGCTATCTGAAGGACACGGGAAACACTTACTCCAGTTCCTTTTGTTTTTTCGAGTGTTCTTGATAACCTGAGAGGGCACAGTGAAACCCCAAGTCCAGACGTTCGCCAAAGCGTCGCTGGTTTCATGAGATGGCGGCGCACTCGTCGGGCCTGTAGTACCACCATGTTCAGCTTCCTCCGTTGTCGGGGTAGGAGAAAGGAGAGCTTCGCCAGCAGTATTTCTGGAACGGCTGTTGCCGCCAGTGGCAAAGGCTATATCGTTTGAGTGCTGGAAACCAGGAGATATATTTGCACTTGGCATGGACCGTAGACCAGGAGATGGGCAGTGAGGATGTCGTAACCGGGGCTCGGTAGACGTTGTGACTGGTGATAGTTGCTGAGTTTGGATACTTGACTGTGATCCAACTTTGCTAGTCGATGAGGAGCGCCTGTGCTGTTGCGCATCCCTCTGTAGCTCCTGCAAGTATCTGAACCGTGGCGTCAGTGTCTAGTTGAAGCAAACGGGGGTGCGCGAACAAACTTTTCTGATATGACAACTTTACTTCCATTCTCTGTGAAGTGGCATTTTACTGAGCGACGTCGACAATTTTGACATGGTTCAGTACCGGAGCATTTGATCTTGCTCTGCCGACAGGCCACACACCTGTCTCCTTATCAGCGCTGAAGTGCCAACTGCTGGATTATCTTACGCATTAGCCGTCCTCCGGGTCTTGGAGGGCTCTTTCCGAACAGTTGACTCCATGACTGTGCAGCAGTGGACTTGTGATCCTTGGGACCGATCTCAAGACACGAAAGCCAAGGCTTCTAATCGTTAAATCCATGCAGCTCGTTCTGGTATCAACTTCAGCCAGACTCGAAGGGGGATCGTGGGGTAATTTGGAACGGACGTCGACCGAGCCGTGGGGAAGCATCTCCATTTCCCCGCAGAGTCCTGCTATCGGCTCTCGGGAGAGTAGCTAGTCAAAGTCCAGGATGAACAATAAAAACTGTGTGATTGGGCGACTTTTCTACTAGTAGCGCCACATGAAGCACTAAGCGTTCACCTGCATAGACGTATTAGATCACCCAGGAGCATTCGGGAATCGAAGGCGCAACTTGCAGCAATAGTTGTCTCAACATGGTTCTCGTGGACTGTGTAGATCAAGTCAACTTTTCTATACTACTTCGAATTCCATAATTCCCCATCCCTCAAACGTGCATGAACCAATGTTCCCGGTTCATCCATCGGTATTGCTCTGAGGCAGCTTCCAGGCATGATGACATGACTCGGAAGAAACTCCACGTCGAACCTAGCCAATCAATTAGCCAATCAAGCAAATGCATTGAAGGGGTTGTACTTGTAGTATTTTTAAATTTCGGAGCCATTTGTGGGAGGAAATGAGGCTGTAGCGCCGGGTTACGCCATGTAGGTCTATAATGAGGTAAGGAGACGCACTTGTGGATGGTATCCCCTGAGTTGGTTGGCTTGAAGGAATATTCTGCTTCATTAAATGTTGTTTTTGTTGCAGTGCTATGCGGTAAGAATTTTTTAAGCTGAGCCTGATGTTTTAGAAATGTTTGGAGAAAACAGTAACTGATAAAAGAATTACCAATAACTAGCAGCGGACTGAGTTTAATAATGAAAAGCGACAAGCCCAAAACCATCGTCCCACCGTCTGGTTAGAGCGAGCTACCAAGGTGTACACTGCTGTTAGACTTGCTTTGGACTTGGCCACCATAAAGAGATCTTCATGAGCATCACCTATATTCTCAGGATCATTGGCTTTATCAACCATGCGGCGCTCGAGTGCGCTGTGATCAGAACTCAGGAGGCAATGCCAGCGCAGCTACATCTGAAACCAGAGCCTGGATCTGAACGGCACCTCTCGCGAGGAAACGCGTCTCCAGGAGTTTACTTTGTACGTTCTGTATAGATGAGCCGTCTGCATTCAAAAGACTCGAGCCGAGCATGTCGAGATTCACCAAGGCTCAGGATGCTTCCCCTCTAGCCTAGTGTCTAGGGTAGGGCGTTGCCGCACGCATGTGTTCGACAGGATGGAGACAAGGAAGGTTGTTGCATGGTAACAGCTGATAATATTGAGTCAGCTTATCACAATACGTATTGAGGTCCCTTGCTCCTCATAAGTGCAAACCTTTATGTCTTAACAATGCCTGGTAAGTCCATGTACTATTGTATCACGAAGGACAAATGCAATCAATCAGCCAAACTTATCGAATGGTCAGAATCTTGTTACAATCTTAAAACTATTCCTGCTAATCCTCAACAACATCCACGGTCAACTCATCATACGTGTTCAAACTCCAATCGGCCCTGGATATTCGGTTCTGTGCCGTACGGAACAACGTCCACACATTGGCGCCTCCGAACATGGCAGCTGGTGTGGAGCCCGTCTCGTCGACAATAGGCCAGGAGAACCCAGCGGCGAGCTTGGACAGCTGCCCCAGCTCGGGAGGGACGTTTTGTACTGGATCTCCATACTTCACCTCGACGGCTCTCGTCCAGCCAGAAACGGGCTCGTCGTGCTTCCAAACCGTCAACTTCCGGGTGCTACCACCAGACCCAGAATTGCTTTGCTTTTTTTCCTGATACACGAAAAGCATGCCTTTCCTCGGGCCCGTAGTCAAAGCTATTGTCTGAATGCGACTGGCGTCATCGACCGACAACACGTTATCGCACCACACGCCTTCCTCCCCTGCGTTGTAACCTGTCAATCTCCCGTCCAGAACCCAGCCCTGCCATTCGTTCCATCGCCAAACGAGTCCTTGCGCGTCTTGGCCGTCCTTTTTGGCGACGCAGAAGACATGGATATCAACAAGCATCCCGGTCTGTGGATTGGAGAGTGCCAAAGCAGATATCGGAGACCAGGGAACAATGTGCCACGGACACAGAGCGCCCGTGAACACGCTGGCGCCTCCGGCGGCTTGCGGCTCGACGCATATCTCAATTATTTTGCTGTCCTGCTGGGTGGTTTGGGTGTATGCACGCAGCAAGGGCCTGCCTTGGAAGGGCATGGACAAGGCGGCAATGTGGGTGCCAGGGAGAATGGTCTTCAAGTTGTCGGGAACTGAAAGCTCACTCCTGCAACCTTGGTTAGAAAGAAGAAGATCTCACACCGCCCAGTTATAGTCTGCCAGACAGGGAAACGGAAGGTGAGAGGACATACCAGCATTTGAGCGAAAAGTCGTACTCGCGACCTGTGAATGCTCCATTGTTCTCCCAGAATACATAGAGCTTAAAGCGGGTGACAAGAAGTTAGTGACGTATCCTCAAAACTAGCTGTTGTGCTTTTAGCGCGACTTACTCTTTGAGATGTAGATGGACCCTTCGCAAGAAGTGTTGCCGCGACATGACTGTTCTCATTCAATTGCACCGGTTGGAATGTCGTCATCGGACCACCGCCGGGGTTGACCGTAGTCGTCGTCAACTGGAACCGCCCATCGGTACTGAGTTCGGCTTCCCGCAGGCGGAAGTCCCCTGTGTGGATATACACCCTTGCACGCTGCTGTTTCGACGAATCAGTCCACGAAACCGACCCTAGTATGTTCCAGTGAGGCGGCATGAGCTCAGCAGAAACTCGGGGAAGATCCAAGTAGTAATCATCAGGTTTAGAGATCAATCTCTTGGGTAAGGTTCCGTCAAGAGGGCCATAAGACTGAGGTAATGTCGAAGTCATGGGAGAGACGATGCCAAGCTTTGCCACATTGGAATCAGCCTCGGGCTCGGGCTCAGCTGTCTGAGCATCATCTATATTAGCTTTGACCACTGGATCCAGGCTTGAAATCGGATTTAGCGTCTCCGGTGGATGGAACAGATTCATCCAAGTATCAACAACACCCTTGGAGTCAATCAGCGGCGTGGCTCTACCCCAGACCTCTTCAAGGTCGGAGAGCAACTTGGCATCGTTCTTCACCGTGGCAGCGCCATTGGCGGCTCTGCTGAGGACATGATGTGGCAAAGAGGGCCTTGTTATCTCCTCATTCTCTGTCTCCTCCCCTGTATTCTCCTTAGTGTCACCAAAAACATCCACATGAATGTCGACAAGAGCCTTGAAACGTGTCCAGGGCACAGTGTCCCGATTTCCCCGGTTGGCTGGCGGGGCACGGATGGTCAAGCCCATGATACGATCTAGTAGACTCGGTGTCTTGTTACCGAGCAAAGAACGAGCAGATTGAGTTCCATTACTTGGATCTTGATTAAAGTCATCTAGAATCGGAAGACATCATCGTCAGTATATCTCCTTCTTGAACGTGACATGCTCCCCTGCCTATACTTACATGCATCCCATAGACCTGCAGGGATCTGGCCGCGATTTACGATCACTTCATCTTTAGAGAAGCTGAAGTCTGTAGAGTTGCTGATTGTCACTGTGATTGAAGACGACGAGGACACCTGCATAGGTTTGAAGTTGATTGCGTCTTGCGTCTCTTCGACATAGGTGCCCTTCCCGGTCTTGACGGTATACTTTTTGATCGGGAATTTGCTCTGAATGATGAGTTTGAAGTCACCGACGCGAACGACGATGGCATCACTCGGCACAGTGACCTTCGCATCCGTGCCTTGAACCGCAGTGGACGTGTCAGTCACGCCCTCGGTAAGGGTGATGCCATGCGCTGTGAGTGGTACTGTCGTCGACTGCGCCAGCACCGTGCAGAACTGTCCCCAGTCCAAAGGAGGAGGTTTGCCAGCGCGTGTGCCAAAGTCAACCGTGATGGTTTCCACAATCGGAACACCCTTGAGCGTCAGGGTTCCAGCAAACTCGGGCCCCTCCACTTGCAGCACCCCGGAAAGGCCGAGCTTGAACGTCTTGCTGACAATAACAGCGTCGATTCTGAGCTTAGCAAAGATGCTGGCCCCAATCTCTCCGACATAGTGGAAGGGATGATAGTTGATGAGGAAGTCAGCCCAAGCGTTAAAAGATGCATCTACATCAGCCAGACCTCCCACAAGACCATACTTCTTGACCGTAGCAGATAGCTTTCCACCGCCCATAAGACACTTCGGCGTTACGGCAAAGTAAGCGCCACCAGTGATCTTGATATCTGCGTCGTATTGCCAGCTAATGCCTACGCGGGAATTTACTGTTGGGTAGTGAGCCGGCTTGACATACGCAGGATGGTAGCCTCCAACGCTGAAGACCCAGTCGCCATCGTACTCTGAGCCTGTGAACCAGAAGGCGACAGCAAAACCACCAACGAGCTTGCATGATTCATGGAAGATGTAGGAGGATGGTGCCAGTTGGCCCTCAACCTTGAAGATGCCCTTCTCCACGTTGAGCACTCCCACCATGCCTGTTGGTATTGTGAGCAATGTTATAATTTACTAAATTAATTGCCCTTTTTCAGTGGATGACCTACCGAGTTTCACTCGCAAGAATGGCTTGGGGCCCTTGTCACCGCCGATGGCAGCTGGCGCCTCTGCTCCAGCCTGGGCAAACACCGATATCTGGACGCTAGAGCCAAACTGCACGGCCAAGATTGCCTTGACGTCTAGCGTCTGCATGGCCTTGATCCTCATACCAGCAGCTACCCAATGCGTTCCGTCCTCGGGAGGGAACCACGAGCCCCCGTCTTTCAAGAGACCCATAATCTGGTCACTGCTTGAGGCATCAATATCCGCAAGGAATGGATGTAAATTAACCTTTTCGGCAGTCGGTATCGTCAGAGCAGAATTATAGCCAAATCCGGCGACTACGCCCGAGATCTCGGCCACCTCGAGCTGCGCCAGTGGGCCGTTGAGGATGGCAAGCACATAGAGTGACTCAGGACGGACAGCATTCGGCTTGCGGTACTCGCCCATGGCGAGCAGCGAGTAGGGCGGGACGGTGAGGACGAGGCCGCCGCTGTAGACGCCATCGGCGTTGCGGAAGAGGCCGGCAAGGATGATTGGATCTTGGATGTAACTTGCGGCCATACCTTCCAGGGCGGGCTCGATGTTCAGTTTGTCCCATTGCCCGATGTTCGTGGCTTTGATTGTCAGGCCGAGAAGGGTAAATGTGACAGGGCCGAGCTGAAACGTGGCATCTAGTTTCACAGAAATGGAATTATCCGTGGTGGACAACCCAAATGAGATGTTGTTGATCGTTAAGGGACCCTTGTTCTGTCGAAGGGGTGCTGTGGCCATTTCTCCGCTGGCTTGAGCTGGTGTTGCCGGTGCTTTAGGAGGATCTTCTTTATTTGTCTCATTTCCACCTCCAGTCGGATTATCCTTTTCCTGCGCGGGGGGAAGTTGACCGCCTGGAGCGGACTTCTTGTCACCGCCAAAGGCATAGTCGATGATGACACCTGCAATGCCCTTGGAAGCTGCAACAATGAGGAGATGAAAGCCCTTCTTTAGAACGATCTTGTTTTTGTCTACTGTGGTTGATGCTGCTGTCTCTTTCTCGGCCACTTCCTTGACTAGAATAGGATTGGTAGTCAAGACTTTGTCGTTGACTTGACTCTGGACGCCGAGGGTCATGTCTCGATTCACCCACGCGAACTGCACTTGATCGAAAGACGGCGTGAGTTCGCCTATGAGCGGGAGATCCAAAGCGCTTGGAAAGCCACTAAGGACAACTCGTAAGAGCCTCGTAGTTTCGGCCTGGGTTGTTGCAGTCTTGGGAACATGATGCTGGAGCAGTGTTATTTCAAGCTTGGGGAGAGTGAGCGTCATATCAAAGGTCAGGTTTGGCACAGCCTGCTGCCCAGCAGCCACCTCAGGCGTCTGTTTGACGACAGCGAGGTTAAGTGTCAGGTCACTGGACTTCACATCCATATCCGCGATAAAGGACGGCAGTCCATTGGCAGCATCTTCGTCAATGTCACGCAAGATATCTCCAATCTTCGTACCGGCAACTTGTGGTCCTGGTCGTAAATCGGCCTTGAGCGTGAAACCGGCGGCATCCGCCTGTAAATCTAGTCGGAGTAGAAGTTTGCCCACGATCATAGTTGCTTTCACTGCAAAGTTTGATGCCGCCTTGGCTGGCTTCTGGTCACCTGGAGAGACGCTCTTGAAGGTATAGGTGATGGTCAGATCTTGGACAAGGACAGGCTCCAGAAAGTCCATGACTGCATAAGCATCTTCCGCGTTGAAGAGGGAGAACAGATGGGCAGCACGAAGACTCTTAGCTGAAGCGGTAAGTGTGAGTTCCTTACTTGCTGCCCCCTGTGATGCTGCAATAACCTGAGCCCCTGATGTCGTTACCGATGAAGCACTTCCAGTCTGACCCTTTGATGTTGACGACTGGTACTCTATCGATGCCGACAACAGGGCCGGAGGATATGGCGCCCACTCCCGTGTTGCTAGAGACACATCTCCTGTAAACATAAACTCTATGTTCCGCTTGTTGGCTTCTGACTTGATGCTCGCTCTTAGTCGAAGGCCAACAAACTGGACCACAGGAACGTCGTTGTCTGCCGAGGCATCCTTAGGCTTGCCCATGGCTGCCATGAACGAGATGCCGTCTGATGCAATCTCAAAGTAGAAATTGAGCAGCGTCGTGGGTAGGAAGGTCGGTAACTCAACGTTATCAGGAAGAAACTCCCCAACGTCGAACCACTGCCGAGTACCATCTGCAGGCTTGGGTTCCTGAAAGTCCTCATAGGAGAGACGGCGGCTGAGAGGAATGACCGTGCGCTTTTGATCCTGGTACTTGTCCCACAGGCTTCCACTGAAGGAAGCTCTACCATCCGCCCACTTGAAGGTGAGGAGAGCGCTGACCTTCTGGTCGTTGTCTCCAATTTTACCCTGGGCCTCCATGTCTAGCTCAAACATGCTAAGGGTGGTATTAGGCTTATCTTTGGGTTGACCGCCTCCTTCCTTCTCGGTCAAGGTGAAGGCGAGTTGGACAAATTCAAGCGATGCGTTGCTGGTACCCTCCTCCCAGAAGAGCTTGCTGCGGCTCGTCAAGGCGTCCTCTGAAAGCAACTCTGACTTATCGCTGACCAGTGAGGCGATCCAATCCAGAACCGCCCCGAGAGCCCCCTCCCTCCTGTCCGAGGGCGTGCGGATCCTCACAGTCGTCTCCTTGGGTGAGGCAGACAACACGAACTCAAAGGCCTGGGTGTGTTCTGGGACCTTGACCTGGAAACTTACATCAACAGAGGAGGAGACCTTGAGGGTGCCCGGCTCAGGCCCAGCTTCAACAACCTTCTTAGCAACTAATCGGAAACTCGACGTGTCTTTGGAAGCAGCGAGCAGGCTGGAATCCTGCGAAGCAGTGTTGACAATGTTGAGAATCTGATCGACCAGGCCAGCTGCAGTTTGACCGGCTTTGGTGTCAAGTTGAAGCATCAAGCGATGCTCGACTCTCTTTTGCTCCAAAGGCCATATCCACACCAGATTCCTGCCAGGATTCTTCTCCGTACCATCGTCAAAGATCAGCTTTGTGTCTGCATTGATGAAGGCTCCGAGCCAAACAGGTGGGCTGTATTCGAGGAAGGTCCTGAGCTGCGACCAGGTGAATCCTACCGCGCTCGCAGCAGGTGGCTTGACTGTCCCGCCAGCCTCAGTATCCCTAGCAAGGAGGAGGACGGCCTCCTTTGGGT
Source organism: Paramyrothecium sp. XJ0827 (assembly GCA_020881915.1). Taxonomy (NCBI): domain Eukaryota; kingdom Fungi; phylum Ascomycota; class Sordariomycetes; order Hypocreales; family Stachybotryaceae; genus Paramyrothecium; species Paramyrothecium sp. XJ0827. Next base: position 5,736,513 of record JAJFPB010000002.1, on the reverse strand, counting down.
AGTACCCTGCCTCTGGCATGGGTGGATCGCTGGTCGACTTGCCTATTTGCTGCAAAAATGCCTTGTCAGAGTTGATGAAGGACTGCACCGAGGTTCCGATGGAGAAGGACACATGAATTCTACTCCAAACGAGCTTGCCCGATGTTTTATCCACTTCAACGAAGATTGTGCTGCCCCTGTCGTCCTTGTACAAAGACCTCATGTAGTCCATGAAAGGATTCTTTTCTGATCGCTTGGTAGTGATCTGATACCACTCTTTACTGCCGTCACCACGAAAAGCCACGGCTTCCGTGACAGGGAGGAGCACAGGACGTTCAAGCTTCTTAGAAAAGTTGTACAGGCCCTCACGATCAAGATTTGTGGACGCTGGAGGAGTCTCCGGTTGTGTTGTCTCGACTAGCAGATCTATGGATGGCACAACCACGGTCTCTTTGGAAGCGGCATTGTTACTTGGGAGTGTCAGCTTTGGCGCATCCGGGTTCACCTTGTCTAGGACGTGGGCATATGGCTTAGCAGCTAGACATGTTTGTCAGTCATCCGAGCTTGTTAAGCAGTTTGATCACACAAAGAGCAGGGATAGACCTACCTTCATCGTTGGAATCATTGACCTGGCTGTTGCTTGCTGCTTGTACAGCCATTCTGGGGGTGGAATTCGATGCTGTAACTGCTTCTGATGGCGGAACCTGTCGCAACGCCATTGGAACTTGACTCTGACTACTGACTCGCAACCCTTGTACGTTTGGTCCCGGAGTTGAGTTGGCCCAGTCCGCAGTCAGCCATGTTGTCGGACGACCCCAGACGCTTCCATTAGCTCCAAACTTGAAGAACAGCCGAAGTTCAATGGAGTCGAAGATGAACCCTTGTTGCATCGGGGGTACCCAGTTTCCTCCCATGTTTTGACAAGCGGCCACAAAGTAGCCCAGGAGACTTTCAGAGGAAAGCCATAGATTTCTGAAAATTGGGTCTGCAAGAAGATTCTCGCCTTCGGCTGTTAGCCACCCACGGCCATCCGCGCCTTGGGCGGCATATCCCATCTCTTCCAGCCTCTCGAGGGCTTTGCCTAGAAGTGCCGGGTTTAACTTGAATAGCGCCACAAGTATTCTTTTATTCAGATCTAGAGCTGGATCATCGCCCACCAAATCTTGCTCCAAGATAAACGGCTGGAAGTCTGCCGAAACCACCGTGCGGTCTGACATTCCCCTCCAGAGGAGGGCGAGGACTATGCAACTCAGGGTCGGATGATCTGCGAGATGCATCATGTTAGCCAATGCAACGACAACTAGTATTCTGGAAGTAGGGACGTATCACATACGGTAGAACGCCTGGTGGTTGGCGGCGAACAAGGGAAAGTTGATCGATTCCAGTCGGAACAAGAGACTTTTGGCACGGCCGAGCTTTTGAAGGATGGCGATAATCAGTGTATCGACAGCGCCGGTGTTGGGCATTAAATGACCGCAATTCACGACGAGGGCTTCCAGTATTCCGACCGGATCCGTGGGTTCCGGCAAGAGCACAAGCATTCTTACCGCGGCCGAGTATGCCCTCAAGCCATCGAGACATAGCTGCAGGGAAATGCGCTCCGTCGCACCTCCTGAATGAACCAAGGCAGTGGATAGCTTGAAATCGCCTACTGCATCGTCTGCAATTATGTACAGACGTGGTGCGAAGTTGGGCTTGAGACCTTCGCCGTTCATGCATTGCGCGTTGGTCCCGTAGAAGTAAGCCTGTTGCCACAAAGTCTTGTCGGAATACGACGTCTGCTGCAAGGATATGTTGAAAACGTTGAACCCTACGAAACTGAACTGGTTTCGCTGAGCCAGCTGTGCAAATACAAATCCATACGGGGGGTTGTTCCCCCGTTGAACGAAGAGTGTCAACGCGTCTCCATTGTCGGTGCAGCCGATGGTCCGTGAGCCGTCCATTGAGGACAAACCGAGGGTCCAGAGAAATGAGAGATCGCGACAATAGACATTTGTTGTCGGCTGCCAAATGCCTGGGAAATAGAGCGTTCTCTTAAAATACGGAATCAAACTAAGCCGATCAGAGGAGAACATCAACTCGACCCACTTCGTGTAGTTGTCGGCATGGACTTCATCTGCAAGGTTGACAAAGACGACGCTATCCAGAAATCCCTTGACTTGTTGCTGGTCATTCTCTCTTCGATAGAGCATACTTTGTGTTACCTCGCAATATCGAACCAGCCGTCGGATGAAGGTAGCCAAGTCTTCAGCCGTCCTCCGCGGCGAGCCTCCCCGGTTCGGGCTTGTGGCACTCATCACCAGAGTAACGTGTTCGATTACAATGGCCATATTGGCACCCGTCTTGTCGATGGTGACAACGAGATATAGGCGCGCAAATTCTCCTTGCACACCGATTGAAAGAGATGTCTGCATAACTTCGTAGGGGCCATCTTGAGCACCTGGGTACGGTTGTAGATTAACTCCAAGCGGCTCATCAAATTTGCCTCCAAATGGCCAGGAGTTGTCATCCGAAAGCCCAGGCAAATCAGGAATTTCTTCGTCTGGGTTCGGCTGCTCTGGGAATTCCATGATGACTTGGGTAACGGCCAGCCCTAAAGCTGTTCACAGGTAGGTTGTTTGTTGACCATAAAATAATGCGATGCAAAAGCCTGCAGTGTTTTTCATCGGCTTCATAGATAAAATAAACAGTGTCAGTAAGACCGTAGTACTCAGTACCGCGTGCTGAAAAAAATGAAACGAAAAGGAATTGTGTTCGCTAGGCCAGGAGTCAAGTTGAGCGACTGACGATGGAGCGAGACCAAGTCAGAGCTCCCTTCGGCTACCAGCCATGGGCTCATCAATGATAGCACAATTACTGAAATTTGATAGAGTGAGAAGACTTGTGAACATGTCTCTCTGCGTACCTCCGTGCCACACACCAACAGTCCAGGTCCCTGTATCGTGCTGACACTCCAACACAGGCCCCTTGTCCACAACCAATCAGCGATTTGCCGAGCTTAGACGAGGTTTCCATCCTGGGTCTCAGCTCCGCCTTTTTCGCGTTGGCATATGCAGCCTTCATGCACCATACACTGTAGATGTTAGGGCTGTTCGGTGCAGCCATGCCTGGATCGTGATTGCGACGCTGGTCTCAACATGCTGGTAAGCTGAACTGATGGATCATGGCGCCGCTTTGACAGATTGCTCGAGCTTCTACCCCTCGTAGGTCGACGACCCGGTCGCCTATCGTTTGCTTCCCGTTATGTTGAGCTCAGTACGTCTTGCTCTGTAGAGGTCTAGCATTCTCAGACATATTCAGGTCTCCATCTGTTCAAGACTTCAACAATTTTCCAGGTTTCACAATTATTGTTCATTGAACACTAAGAATTCCAAGATTCAACATGCCGGCCAGGACGGTTACTGCTCGGCACCGCATACTCAAGACCTGGATAGGACAGGATCAGCCAATAGAGCCCCCAGTGCCATCAGAGGCACACGGCTTTGCACTACAAGCGGCGAAGCAGAAGTTACCAAGTCAGGCCAGTCAAAATGATTCGCCTCCTACCAGCAGCGAGGTCGAGATCTACTCCCACCATGTCCCAGCAATCCCAGCAGCCAAGTATGACATCGATGTAGCCCATACTTTCGTCTACAAACCTGGGGACACTGAGGAAAAGCCAACGAGCTCGCTCAACTCCACCAAGAAGCTGTTCATCACCGCTCCTCGGCTAGTCCTCGATGAAAATGCTGTTCACTCTGTGTATCCTCCACCTGGCGCCGAGATCCCGGGAAATATCCTCCCGCACATCGTCCTGCATGATCCCAACCTGCCATGGGCTCGAACTGTCAGCTCAACGACCCCAGGTGTCGGCACGCTAGAAGCACCACTGCCATGGCTGTGCCTCATGCTGTTCGATCCCGAAGAGCTCAATCTGGATGATGATGAGCTTTACGGTGCTGATCGCAAGCCTGAGAGTTCCATGTTTCCCTTGGTCACGGAAGCCAAAAACTATGAGCAAAAGAACTTTGTGCAGTCGACCTCTTACGGCCTGAACATGACCGTCGCAGCTTTGAAAGACAGCCGCTGCAAAGTCAAGTCACCTTTCCATGCAACGCAAGGCCCACTAGCCGACATTGGAAACGTGACTGAGTTTGATCAAGAGCGCGTGTCAGTCATTGTGCCTCGGAGGAGCACTGTTCAGAAGCTGTTCCCCCAGGACGACATGTATCGTTTCCTATGTCATGCTAGGAACGTGGACGTTACCAGCATGCCTGATCTGTTCGGTACGGAGGAGATCACAGACAATGGCAGATCTACCTACTCGGTTCTCATGTCGCCCAGATGTGGCAGGCTGGACAGTCCGCAACCAGTCAGTGCCTCCGTGCATCTTGTTTCAGTTGAGTCCATTATGGCCATGTACAGCACAACTCCATCGAGCGGCACGGATGATCGTGTAGCGCTCTTGTCTCTTCACAGTTGGGCATACAGCGCAACTCCTCTCAGCAGTGTCGATTTCATAGATACCATGAAAGATTTGGGAAGGAGCTTGCAAAGACTGCATCCTTTGCAGAGTACGCTTGATACTCTATCTGCTCAATCTCCTAAGGATACGCCGAGTCAAACTCAGCAGAAAAAGTGGCTTAGCTCAAGACTCAGCGATGGCTTCACTTTTGCAAGACATCGTCTGGCCAATGGAGAAACGACAACATCCATGTACAGATCGCCGTTGACGCCAACAGTGGTTCCCCATCCTCTTATACTCTCTAATGAGGATACGTTTCCTCCAGCATCGTCCTTTGGTTCAGACCTGCAGATCATCGATCGTAAAACTGGTCTTGCAGACGTCTCATACAATCTTGCCTGGGATCTTGGAAGAAATCTAGCCATGGCAGATAGGACATTTTCTCAGTCTCTTCTCAGGATCCGGAACGCTATCCACGCCATTGCCATCAAGGCGGCGTCGGAGAAAGTTCTAGCAAAGACGAATATGCTCCTTGGGAAGAACGAAGTTGTTTCGCATCTTTCTGAGCTTGCCTTAGGTCTCGAGCCTTCACTTCTTCCCATTGAGAACGTGGCAGAGCCTCGATGGCTACAAGGAAGGAAACGGGTCGGTCCGTCAACCACACGGGAATGGACCAGCTTCTCGAGCCCTGAGATGGCTGTGGCTCTAGAGGAAGAGTTCCTCAACGCCGCAGAAAGTGTTGCCAGCAGCACTGACACAATCACCAAAGAAGTCGGTCCCTATATCCCAGGACGCTTGCCAGCCAACCCAGACTGGCCCGTCGTTCTGGGCTGGCTCTTGGACAAGATGCTTTTCAAGGACGTGCCTCCGCAGTATGTCCTGCCAGACGTGTCTCATCTACCTCAAGAGAGCATCCGCACATTTCACATCGATCACAACTGGGTAGACACTCTGATTGATGGTGCTCTCGGTGTTGTGAACCGCTTCGATCAACACGATGGTTCTATACGAGACGCTATCAAAGAACAGATCAACGCGCACCTGCAGACTCAAGTCAAGGGACAGTACCCTCCAGCCCCATGTTGGGGGTTCCTCATGCGCTCAGCTGCAGTGAGCGCTTTTCCAGACCTGGAGATCAAGGCGTGCCCAGGAGATGATGCGCAGGCTTTCGAGGCGCACAAATGCATTCACAACGTCATCAGCGATGATATTGTAATGTGTGTATTTGATCGAGGACCGTCCTCTGGAGCCTTCAAGGAAGGATTTATCATCGCCCAGCCCATGCACCAACAGTACTATTCTATCGGTACTGTCAACTTAAAGCAAGGCCACATCGAGTTCCCAATCATCGTTCCCGGTAGTTCTGGCAACTCGATGGTCATGGTGCAAGCAGAGGCTTCCAAGGTCACCCTGACTGCGGAATCTCTAGCTCAGCCGAGAGTACTTGAGAATATCGTTCTTTTCGACTATGAGACTCGCTTGATGAAAATTACTGCTTTGATGGATGTCATGGAGAAGGCATATGGCGCTCTTCCGTCCCAAACAAGGCCACTGCCCAGCAACAAGAACCAGGTCACGGCTGCTTTGGTGGCCGACGTTCTCTCTGACAAACCTTTCAAACTGGAGATTGACGATGCCGATACGGATGAAGAGATCAACGAGGACGACTACAGACAAATCTTCACTCGGCAAAGGCCGGAAGAAGCCGCTGCACCAGCTACCCCAGCACCGGCCCCATCCGCGCCTCAAAGTGCCACTCTGAAGGAACAGCCAGGTCCTGTAGCAGCGCCAACAGCCGCCGAAGAGTGGATGACGAAGCTTCAAGCAAGAGCTCTATCGGCCCCGCAGAGTGGGAGTCAGCCGCCGAAGAGCGAGAAGCTCCAGCTCAACTCAGAGGACTTCGGCGCTGACTACGTCTTCACTCAGCAATTCTTCAAGGTTGAAGCGGAGAATGTTCAAGTGCGCAACTGGTTTCTGACAAAGAACTCAAACAACCCTGCAAACTGGCCATGGGGACGTGCCAGGAACACGGACCCCCAGACAGTTAGATCCATCTTCGTGCCCGAGGTGGACGGAATGGAGGCCCTGTGCAAAGTCGCGCTGCTCTTTAGCCGTATCAAGACACCCGGAAACATTTGTCTAAACACCATGGTCATCAAAATCCCAGTCGGCCAGCTCAAGCGCACGGGAGATTACCAGAACAGCTTTTTCAATCACAAGGCCCTCGGCTCCCCTATCGCGCCACCCGCGCAGGTGGTGGGCTCCCGCTGGATATGCAGCACCAAGTTTGAGTACGGGGAGGCACGCGACTTCTACGTGGTTACCATCTCACCGCGTGTCGGCAGCGACCCTCTGTTCGGGTGGAGGGTGAGGGACACGGAGTCCATCCAGGTGCTGCTGCCGCTTCTGAACCTGGTGCCATTGGACGAGAACAACTTGGACGTGGCGATATCTAACGGTACAAACATGTACCACAATTTGAAGCTCTCTGGCGTGGATATTGAGGTCTATCAGACGTATACGTGGAACGAGCGGGTGTTCTGGGAGGTGGTTGGGACGAGGTCTGACCGCATGCAACTATGGAAGCTACGTAGCCCCGGGACGCGGTATCTGTAAGACGAGATGCATGCCCCCTGTCAATTTCACCTCCATAATATAAGGTTGTTTGTTAATCTCCCTGTCGTGTGTGTCTCGTGATGGCTTCATACAGGTGTTGCTGCACCCTCTTCCCCCTTCGGCCCGGTTGTGATAAGATGTGATTCCCTTGCGGACAGCCATTCGTCCGTAGAACCCAACGAGAAACCTGGTCAGACAATTAACTGCCGCCCCCTCAATAATCAGCATTTGGAAAGCAGTGTCAGCCAAATTGGTTCCCAAGGATAGTGCATGTCGTGGTCAAGTCCATCCGCATCACTGTCTGATTGGGTGCAGCTGCTCTATCAATGACCGGATTTCTGGGATTACGTGGAGCGCCTCGCATGAAGGTAATCTGTGCATATGCACTCTTATATGCAGGAAGATGAAAGAAGTTCAATGCACGTGGTGCACTTCAGCTACGCCACTACGCATCAACCATGCCGAATTGAGGCGATTGCGTCAAGCCCAATAGCTTTTCCTTAGGATCTAGAACTCGGGCCAGGACGTGCGGAAGAGCGAACCACTTCCGGCATCCCTGGACCTTGGATGTACCTCCAAGTACTCTATCAAGGGTTGCAATCATGGGAGCTAGGGCTGACCGCTCAGGAAGTCATCGTGTTCTGTATCGGTTGTAAGATAGCCTCTCTCAGGGTTCCCCGCCTGGTCCTGTTCGAAGAATGTAAGCTGCCGCGATCATTAGGATATACCGCGGGGGCTCCTGTCTCACGCCTTGTTGAACACTCGTGGAGTCAGTAGCCAGCGATTCTCAACTACGTACGTAGCAATGGCGGCACAACCACAAACTGGAGGCTCAACAGCCTCGCCAAAGGCCGTCCTGGTCCCCATGAAACTGGACGCGTTCGTCCTCAATCAACAGTCTTGCAAAGGGCTCTCCAAAATTGCAGCCATACAGCGGCCCGACTACAAGACGCTCAGGGCTGGGTCCGAGTTCATTGAGCCCGATGTACTGCCGCCTGTTGATGTCTTTAATGCCCAGACGGAGAATCCTAGGCTTCACAATCCTGCAACGGGAGAGTTCCTACCAAGCCGTCCGGGCGTCTATCTGCACTGGGTGTTGCCTCAGTGCTACCGTCATGGCGTCACAGCAACATCTGGTGCCATTGACGATCATGGGGATAAGAAGCTGAGGTCGGGCTTTTTCGACGGAAAGTCGGAGGATGACGTGACAGCGGAATCTCAGACGTTGAATCTCAGCTTCAGGGCATGTCCCAATCGGTTCTTGATCATACGCCATATGCTGGTCTCGGAGACTGATGAGGTCACTTACCATCAAGGGTCTGATGCTATCGTGGACAGCTTCATGGTCACGAGCGATCGCATCCGCTACGTAGGCACGATCCCCGTGGGTGAAGACCTCGACGTCGGCTCTTCTCCGTTTCTGGATCCAGACGCGCCCATTGAACGCCAAGCCGAAATCTTTCTCGGCATGAAAGAATGGGCCGATCAGTGGGAGGAAGACGAGTACGCGCTGCGACACACCCCCCTTACCATTGTGGACTGCTCAAACCCCTACTTTGCCGATTACCAGCCGCAAAATGCTGGCGTCTTCAGTATTCATGATGACATGAGCTTCTACAGGAACGGTGTGCTGCAGACCAAGTGGCAATGGGCCAATGCAAATTACTACGTCTTGGGTTGGCACACGGATGAGGAGCTGGACCCGTTCCATTTACACGAGGCAACTCGCGATAAGGCGCCTCTCAACAGCGACCGCCTGAAAGATTGCTTCATGACTCTCTCCGACCCTGCTAGCTCATTCTCCGGGTGGCTGAATGGACCCGTCTCCGGTCGCGTTTTGTGTCACGGTGCGCTTTACAAAGTGCGTCCTGACTACAAGGGAAAAGAGCCGGAGGCCTGGGAAGGCCGCCCTCATGCTGATGAGGTCCAAGATGCATTCAACAAAAGGCATCCTTTGGCTGTTGGGGCCACAGCATTGGATGCACTCTTTGCCTGGTTGAACGTCAAGAAGACCGAAACCAACCCTGACAAGGCGACCACCGACCTTGTCCAGGAGATACTGGCCCTACAATTGCTGCTCATTGCCAGAGAGGAAGATCCAGACAGTCAAGCCACCGCAGAGGACCAGCTATCCTTTGACCACTTCTATGCCGAAGAGGGCGAGGGTCACTATCACTTTACACCGGACAGCTCCTCAAAGGTGAAGAAAGATGACACACTGGACATATTCCTGCCCTCGCCCAGCATCAAGAACAGGCTGGAGGCGGTGAATGATCTGAGGAAATACCTCGAGGCCGCTATCAAGGAGATACAGCACCTGCGATGGGAGCTATTTGCAGAATGGTGGAAGGCCGTCACGCTGCAGGCGAACCCGCATGAGGCAGAGAGCACAACCGAGTCCAAGAGAGACGCTATCCGCGCTCGTGTGGAAGATATCACCATCAAGATGTACGCCCTGCTTCGAAAACCACAGGGCGGCGATGATGATGAAGTCGAGGAAGAGTCAGTCAGTCTCGCAAAGATGTCGGCACAAATTGAGGAAGCCTGTGGATTGCTGGATAAAGATCCTGAAATCAAGGGGGCTGGCCTCAAGATACAGCAAGGCGCTGGTGACCGGTTCTACCTTCCCAAGGACCCGACGGTGCTCGTCGGAGGGGTCCCCAACGGGTGGCCAGCTGGCTTCGATGAGCCACTTCCCGTACGTCTAGCTGAGCAGATCGATGAGACGCTTGGAAGAAAGCAAGGTCGATCGCATGGGCCGGGTCGGGCCCCTGGGCTCCTCTGCCCTCGACCGCTGTCGTCGCCGCTTGATCCGCAGTATTACATGCTGATGCTGAGCAACTTCGCCTTTGAGAACACGAGCGCGGGATACTCCACGTACCTTGACTATGGCGGTGAGCTTGGTGTGCCCAATGCGTGGAACAACACGGCCAGGCACATTAAGAACACGAGAGAGCCACTCCTCCTTATTGCCGGCGAGGATCCGCAGTGTCCGCAGAACCAGTATGCGGATCCTGCTCCAGTCCCTGTGAGGAAGTTTCCGCAATATGCGGGTGAAGTCAGTCTGAAGCTCCCGCGTGAACTTCAGGATGCTGCGCAGAGACTATTGCTCTGGGAGTTTCCGTTCTTCACAGTTGGCTCGACTGAGACCTCAATCATCCCTGTGCCGCCTGCGTATCTCTACAATGGAGATCGCTGGAATCCTCAACAGCCTCTCTGTCCGCTCTTTGTTGAATGGGAGGTCGAGTATCATCATATTCCTTTTGAGCACTGGGACTTTGTCAAGGGCACCGACAACGTGTACCGCTATTCGCTAAAGCCAACCTTCGTCTCCGCCACGCTGGGTACAGACAGCGACATCAGGATACTCAGTGGGCGCTCTATGGTATCGCCAGAGGCGCAGCTCTCTCTGCAAAAGTCAGTTAAGGAGCTCTTGGAGACCACACCCGACGACGAGGCGAACAAGGTGCTCTCTGCTTACCGAACAGCAGAGGGTGAGGCCGATTTGATGAAGCGCCTCGGGGCTCTGGAGTATTTCTCCATGAACCTGGACGGCTTCCGGGAGCAGCTTGTCACGCGAAGGCGAGAAACTCATATCAAACCTAGCATTCTGAAGGATGGCAAGGTGGTTAATCAAGCACTGCTAGACCGCTTGGCGTCTGATTTCGGAATCCAGAAAAAGCACATCGACATGATGGAGAGCGGTTCAGAAACCACACCATTTGCAAGCGTCAACGACATTCCACTATCCCCAAAACAGTCGCCAGAGTCGATCCCTACACCCTTCAAACCAGTCACGCACGGCCAGCTTCGCTTTAAAAAGTATAACATCGTCGATAAGTTCGGCCGCATCGTGTCCGCCCCCAATCCTCTGTACCCATGCACAAGCGTTGAGTACAGCCTCAACGAGCTTCCGAACGGCAAGCCCAATACCGTCGACGGGGCCGCTCGAAATGTCGAGAATGAATTCGTGCAGATACCGCCGAGCATCAACCAGCCGGCGCGGTGGAACTCGGATTGGATGATGCTACAGGACGACAGCTCGTGGCGCCCCGCGGGTGAGTACGATAACCCCATCTGGGGATGGCTCATGCTTGATTACTCGGACCGCAGCATCCAAGTGTTCCGTCCGGATGGCTGCTTCATGCTTGAGATTGGGCTCTGGGCTGCCGGGAAAAAGAAGATCACCATCCGCCCTGGGTTGCTCCCGGTGACAGAGCCCAGCAGTGTCTTCAAGGACCTCGGGCCTCTCTTGGCCGAGGACGTATCAACTCTTTCGGAGATCACAACGGGTACGTCCCAGCTGGATGAATTCTTGCGGCATCTTCTTCCGTCGCGGAACAACCTCCTCCCTGCATTGCCGTATGCAATCTTCTCTACTGTTTCCAAAGCGATGGAGGATGGCTCGCTCGCGGTGCCACGAGACAACCTTACAGATAGCCTCCCCGTAGTCATGGGTCGACCAATCGCATTGGCAAACGCTGGATGGTCGCTGGAGCTCTCGACGGCGCCATACGAGAATGAATCGACTATTGTTAGCAAAGGCCCGAAATCTGGAGAACATCTCACAGAGTACGAGTTCCCTCTCAAACTCGGCGATGGCTTCAACCGCCGCGACGGCGTGGTCGGTTACTTCCAGCAGCTCCGTACAGAAAACGAGACACAAGGGTCCACGGCTGCCATCGATCACTCGAAAATGTACACGTACTTCCTTGAGGCCGACATCCCTAAGACGTCACCATCCTCTGAGACACCAACGTCCCTTGACCCGCGCATCGCGATTGAGGCTGACAATTTCCCTCGCTTCAACCCGTTCTACGTGCAGCCCACGGGTTTCGACACGCCAGAAGACTACCACAAGGCACGCAACGCAAGATACCGCATTTTCACGACTCTTGTAGATCCTTTCGCGCCGGTAAATGCGTACTCGGGCATATTGCCCATCAATCCCATGGCCCTCCCCAGCTGGGCGGTCGAGAACGCCATGAAGAACCTGACAGCTTCGATCCGCATGGGGCCAACGTTGCTGCCAGTCGACCTTCCTCCGTTTAGACAGGATCGTGTACCCATTCCACTCTCAACTCACACGGGCATATCACAGGTTGAGCAGAGTGCGCCGTTGCCGCCGCCGCGAAAGGACATGCTGCCGATCCCAGCCTTGGCAGGTGGATCATGGGCTTGGATTCAACCGTATCCTGCGGACGACGGGACAACAGCCGCGGGGGTTATGGATGATCAGGGCGCATCCGAAGGTGCAGATGGTGCTGGGAGCGAAGAGTCGGATCTCTTATACAATGTTTATGGTGTTTGCGCGAGCGACGTCAAACCGAGGATGGATGAACGATCGTTGCTGTGTATCGTGGAGGGATACCTGGAGATGACGCAGCCGATCAAGACAACTGCCCCTGTTTCATGACAAAGTCTAGATATCCAGGAACCTTCTATAATCAGTCTCAATTTGATAGTAGTTTTCTTAACATTCTCTGGATCCACGCTCTTGTCGAGCTTTGCTTCGATTTATTCAAGATTTTCGTGATTCTGATAGCCATTGCCCTGGCCCGAGTGCTCTACATCACACTGCCGATCATACCATTCCTAGGGCAAGAGACTCAAAAGAGTCTTCAATGTCGTGAAAGCCCTCGATAAGACTCCTCAGCTACGGCTCTCTCTTTGTAAGTCCGATGCTGTGAAGAAGATATCCTTCACAGGGTAAACCAGAATGGGCAAGATCTTGATGCGCCAGTCAAGTGACACACAATAAAGAAGCTTAGCCGGAGCTGAGAGGCAACGCACCCTTTATCGTGTGTGACGACGCTGACATTGAAGCCGCAGTTTCCAGCGCACTAATAAGCAAGTTCAAGGTCACAGGACAGACTTGCATGACTTTGCTAACACATCCTAGTTTCGGCAGAGTCAAGCATTCGGGGGTGGGTCGTGAAGCCAGCAAGTACGGCCTAGATGATTATTTGGTCATGAAGTTGCCGATCACGAGGTTCTAGAGAAGTAAGAATGTGGCGAAAAAGATTAGATTAGATAAAATGATTTATTAATAGTATATTTTGTATATACCTAGGTATATATTATATTCTTAATATATATCTATTAGCTATAGTATAAAGAAATATTATAGTATACTTTTAGATTATAGCCTCCTTAGAGTTTATAGGGCTTCTTATATTTTTTATAAACTAATTATTATTCTATAGCTATGTCTTAATAAATAAGCTTAAATATTGAGTTTAAGCTCCTACATAAGGTTTAGAATACTATTATCTAAAAGCCGAAGTTATATAACTAGTATTATTAATATAAAAACTAGTTTATATTTACTATCTATAAATATATTAAGGGCTTTTAGTACTCCTACTAACTCTAGTTTATAAAATAGCCCCTAAAATAAGCTATATACTATATAGGGTTAAAAGTAAGAATAAGAAATATACTTTTACTAATTAATTAGCTAGCTATTAGAAATATAGCCGTAGGGCAACTATAAGTAAAATAAAGCTATAGCACTATATCTCTTAAGTACTAAATCTACCTAGTAAGAAGAGCTAGGCCTAGGATTATAATTCTTATTCTTGTATATATATATGAGATTTACTAGGAGCCTAGTTTATAGTAGCTATTCCCGTTTTGCATCGACTGCAGGTGAAGGATAAGGTGCACCAAGCTCACCCACGGCCATCCGCGCCTTGGGCGGCATATTCCATCTCTTCCAGTCTCATCGTACGTACTCGTTATCCACGGAACACACCGAATCCTCTGCGGAGGGCTTCAGGGGCCGCTTGGGCCGCGCATTCAGCAAAAAAAAACTCTCTCCAGCGGTGGAGATCGAGTTAGCCAGCGAGCACAGCCGCAGCGGCTGTCTTGGTGGCGTATTTGGCGCGTTCGGCCTCAATTTCTGCGTCCTGGATGGCGAGGCAGCGGGACTACCTTTAGAGCCATATCAGCAAATACTATAAAATTCTAGATCCATTACAGTAATATATTGCAAAGGGAATCGGAAGAATAGATAGCATCCTTACATAGTGATGGTCATGGTGTTATTAGGAGAAGATGAAAAGCATGGGACTGCAGCGCATTGGGTATTGTCCATCATCCGTGCCAGGAGCAGTATGATAGTGGAAAAATTAACAGGAGCACCACAGGAGTGACTCTTTAGGCAGTGGCATCTCTGGATATGGCAACAGTAGGTATGGGATAGGTCTCGATGTAACTAATGTGTGCAGGTGCTGCTGCGCAGTGACTACCTACCTTGACCATGCCTCCTTAAGTGTAATCAAACGTGAGGGGAAACCACAAGATTTTTTGCTTGGCTACCGTCAGCGCAGGTACCGTTTTCTAATGAAGTATTGAAGTGTTCCTTAATCACTGCTTTCATTCCATCCACTGATGAGGGCGCCTCAAATCGCGTCCGAGCGGCCGGGAAGAAGGCGGCGGAAATATCAGTAAAGTATGTGTCGAATACAATGTCTCGCCAAGATTCTTAATTGTTGTTCCACTCGTGCCTGCTCCAATCTCTAGGATGCGCTGGCTTGGATGATAATGGCAGGGTTTTGAACAGGGGAGCTCGATCGACCATATTCATAGAGTTGTACATTTCTAATAGATTATCGTCGCTTAGGAGCAGCTCTACCGTATCGATATCGCCTCTGCACAATGAAAACGGCGTTGTCCACGGCCCTAACCATGGCTGCAGCGCAGAATGCTATCGAGGTTATTGTCGCCTATTGAGCAACATCATTCAACAGAAGACTAGAACAGTCGGCACCGCTTTGCGCTCGCAATCAGTCATGGTATTTTGCAAGGTGAGACACGCTGGCAGTCACATCCTGCTTCTCTAACTTCGACAGGCTCTCTTCAATGCAAGCTTTGGTCAAGAGGTTCAAGAGCATGGTCCTATCTGTTGAACCTGGTGGCGAGGAAACAAGGCTACTTAGCAACACCAAGTCAATTCCTTGTCCCAAGTGAAGCTTCGCCCCGCTCCCACGGTCATCTCCCACCTTGATCATGCCCATAGGCTAAATGACGGTATCCTCTAGAGTCATCATTACCGTACCGTCCGCCACATACGCTTCAGCACTCGCACTCAATGTCCCTCGCCTCAGAGGAAATCCGCACCGCCGTGCAGATCGGCTGCGCGTACTACGCTCGCTGCAGGCTGCTATCTGGATCCCTCTACATCTCCTCCACGGGGAAAATTTCGGGGCCTCTGGCAGTCCTGCAAGAACCCGCTCAGCAGAAACCAGTGACTCCTTGGATGTACGGTTCGTGTCGTACAGGCGTGCCGCCATCCCGGGCCACTGAGCACCTTGGCCCCTGACAACCATGACAATCTCAGGGCGCCGCTCCGGCACGCGAGAAGAGGGCAACGTCGGAGTTGCCCCGTCCTCCATCATCAAATAAGTTTGGAAAGGCAGGTGGATCTTACGGGCCCCCAACGTGTACGCGGAGTCAGGCAGAGCGCAAGGGTATTTTTCAAGTAGGCGCGGTTCTTCTTCACCCCCTTTTTAAGAGACTAGAGAGTATTTGCAGAGAAGAGCAACGATTAAGGTCCACCACTACTGCCTATACTCGATGAATGCGCAAGATTAAGGCTCCTGGCCGACTCAACTATGGTATGAGCGTTGACGCCTCTTAGGCCGAACGAATTGATGCCTGCTCCAACGGGACAATCGCGTGGCCAAGGAACAGGACTCGTCGGTACCGTCAGACTGCCCTGCCTGAATGGCATCTCTGGGGTGGGTGTCTCGAAACGAATGTTGGGCGGGATAATGCCGTTCTCAACGGCCAATATGGTCTTGATGAACGAAGTAAGTCCCCAAGGGCCCCCAGAGTGACCCACGTTGGGTTTGACCGATCCAATAAATGTCTCCCTCCCGTCATGGAATCGAGCAATTGCCGACGCCTCAATTGGGCCACCTACCTTGGCGCCCGTGAGATGGCTTTCGACGAATGGCGTTTGGTTTAGTTGGTGATGCTGGCAATCCGGTACACAGGCCTGATCAGCGCCTCCTGTGCCAAAGTGTTAGGGACGCTGAAGCCCGTTGTCTTGCCGTCATCATTGACTGCAGAGCCCCGAATGACGCCACGGATCAGGTTCCGATCAAGCAGGGCCGCGGCCAAAGGCTTCAGGTATACCGCATTGATGGCTTCTCCGCGTCCATAGCCATCCGCCACCGCATCAAAGTACTTACACGCGCCGTCTCTCAACAGCACGCCTCGCGTCGACAGGACGACAGTCATTATCGGCGTGAGGATGAACTGGCAATCAGCCACAATGGCCGCATCGCACTCTCCTACTGAAATGGTCATGGACGCTTGCGTCAAAGCGACCAGCGCAGAATATCACGCAGTACTCGTGCTCACGCTGGGCCCGCGCAGATCGTATTCGAGTGAGATCCGATTGGGAACACTAAAGTCCCCTCCCGTGGCCACGGGGTACTCGCCGTACATTATCGATCGTGGAGGAGAGTCTCAGTCCAATCATCACTGAACGAGTTCACGTACCACTCAATCTTTGCGTCGCGATAGTTCGTCTACCCGGCACTTTCGAAGCACTCGTACATGACTCCAATAAGAGACTTGAATTGAATATGAATGAAGAGGAGAGATGATGCTTAAACCACTCTCGAATTTTGAACCCTCCTGAATACACTTTAACAAGGCATGACACGTCCTTCTCTCAACTCTGCAATTCTTTCATCGCGATTTTTATTCCTGTGACAAGTTCCTAACCAAGATTAGTCCAGGAGGAGAAGAGGCATTGGTTTACGTATTGTTTGTTGTAACAAAACCTACCGGAAATATGCGGCAATTTCGCCTAAGTTCGCGGCTTCAGCCAAGGCTTGCTGTCTTTGGTTATGCAATCTTGCCCGTGATTTCGATCCAACCAACGGCCACGCCCGAAATTTATGCTCGTTGAGGATTTGTTGCAGCGATACAGGTCTAATTACCCGCGTCGAGAATCCGAGCTGGTGTATTGCATCGGCGTGAGATCGGATGCCATCTGGGTCAATTAGGGATTTCTGAATCACAACCTTGCAATAGTGATGCTGGCGTGCGACCATCTCCCAAGCCTGCGTAACTCTGGGCTCTAAAGCAAGCTCAAAAGTTCCTCGAATCGTGATGGTAGCGGATTGTTTATTGCGGATCTGGTACCGGAATAGCATTGCCGTACCCGCTGTGCCGTTCCAAAGCTCCATGATCAGGAGTTTTGGCATCTTCAGTGCTGCAGCTGCGGCAACGTGTAGTGTATCATTGATATCCCTGGTATTTGCGTTTGATTTAAATACCCTCGATGTCAATGCCAGTTTTTCAAGGTTCTCCCACTTCCATGATTCTTCTCTTGCTTCGAAGAAGTAGCTAGCATCAGCCAGAAACGAGGCAGATAATGTAACAAACTTCAGGCTCGTGAGAGCGAGTCGGTGGCTTACAGCAGGGTTCGGTACTCTGCTAAGAGGACACTGAAAATACTGCTCTGGATAGGCCTGATCGTGGTTTTCAAAGATTGAGAGCTTTGATATTTTTGTCTTTGAAAGCATTTCGATCAGTGTTTGGGTACCTATATAAGACCAAAGGTCAGTCGATAGCCATATGCTGCGGGTTGTATTACTTACGTGAGTCCGTTTGTGCCTCTATGACACTCCACTCTCTCCAAGGCTCGTAGCAGAGCTCTTCTAGATGTGGGAAGCGTGTGAGCATGTTCGCTAGGGCAACTGGCTTCCAACGCCGGCGAGTCTGCTGACGCAGGAGCACACATGTGATTGCAGGAACTAGGGGTTGTGTCCGCCACCACTCCATCTCTTGTTCCTCATCCTCGAATGGTCCTTCTCCCATGATCTCATCGAATAGTTTATCGATAGCACGCTCTGTAGGGGCAACTCGATGCTTGCCACTAAACCAGCCATGAGCCGGGTCATGAGGCATGGCTTCCTCGATCTCGCCATGCTCTAGCGAAGGACATTTGCCAAAGCAAATATCCGGTTGAAAGCTGAGGTACTTAAAATAGTGCTCTGTATCGCTTGGTGAATAAACGCTGATATCGAGTACTAGGTCACCATGAGGCTCCCATCTGCTAAGAGTTAAGAACAAACTCTTAAAAGCCTCCTTAACCATGTTATTGTCATCATTGTCCAACCCAAAAGAGTTTGGACTTTGCGGTACGCAGAGTCGGCAGTCGTACTCCTTCAGTTCTATGCGGAACCATATATAACGGACTCGGTTTCGGTTGCGGAAGAGAATATTCTCTGACTCTGGATCGGATAGGCGCGGTACTGTTAAGCTAATCTCGGCAAAATTGAGTGGCTCAATAACGGACTGCCATTCTCGCGAAACGGTAGCAAGTTGGCTGCAGATACCACCGTGACTGGGGAGGATACTCAGCACCTGGAAGCGGATTTCGAGGGGCAGACGGGCCCAAGAGGTGGTAACGTTGGACATCCTTGCGTGAGATGAAAGAAGTTCATGGCAATCTTTGTGAGGAGGGGCCATGAATCAAACACAGCGCTTCAATGTCTTTATATAGTCGGGGCGTGGGCCGCAATGACGATTGATCATTCTACTTGTGAAAAGCTTGGATTGCCGGAGAAATTTTTTCAGCACAGCATAGTTCAGGGTTTGCAAAAAATTATTTCTAGCCAACGCTACCATAAATTCTGACAATCTACGACTCGTTTCTCTGGGTCTAAGCTTTGTGTGGACATTGAAAACGCATCGAGGCATAAAGTTCCGCGCCACAAAACGATAGCTTATGCCGGCAACAAACCATGGTCCCTTTCTATTCACCCACGTGGTTTTTCGAGCCCTGCATATTAGCTCGGAGTTGGGATTGCGATCTGGATCAGGTAGCTAGTTTTCCGAACATGAGCTTGGGAAGTCCAATGCCGCTGTAGTACGGCAGGATTATAACTAAACTATAAATAATTATATAGTAATATATATAAATAAATATATTAACCCCATATATACTAATATAAAGAATACACTAGCCTAAAATATCTTAAAATAAAGGAAGACTAATATATTTAAGGCTAATATAGGAAATAGATTAGTACTAATAATATACTAACTTAATAAAAATAAGACTCTTAAACTAATATATAATAAAAACATATTTAATTAAAATAAAGAAAAAGTAGAACTTCTATTAATTAAAAGAAATTACTTTCTATAATACTCCTTAAAGTATTATATATTATAATTTATAAATTACTCTTTTATATACTCTAAAGGAAAAAGATTATTTATATAAATAAGGTATTCTTATATTTAGATTAAAACCTACTAATTATTAATAATATATAGTCCCTAAGATATTCTTTAACTAGCTTCTAGAGAAGAAGTGTTACGCACGATGTCGGATACGATGTGAAGCCTGCTGAATGCAGCTAAAGGAAAGACAGATACACTATAAGGAAAAGGTGAACTCAAGATCAAGTAATGATATCTGGTCAAGGTTGATGTATTTAGTGGTACTACTATCGATCTTAGCCTTTTATAGGCCAGATTTGGCAACCTGTGAAATATGGCATGACAAGAAGTCTTATAAATTAGTAATAAGTAATCTATTACTTTAAAGAAAGAATCCCATTCCCTACATTAAATAATAAACTATAAAACTACCTACCCTATACCTAGGTCCAGGCCCGGTCGTCACATGAAGTTGGCCTCCTATGTCGTGACGACATATTTGGGTAGCTGCACCGAGCATCGGAGTATCTGGCATTTAGCATTCGCAGTCAATGCGGGCGTGATCTCAGACCCTGCTGCACCGTAAGTGATCCTGTAAATCTCAGAACGCGTGAGAATTTTGTTAACACATCCTAGTTTCTGCGGAGCCAAGTATTCGGGGGCGGCTCGTGAAGGCATCAAATACAGCCATCACGAGGCTCCAGGGAAGTAATAACGTGGCGGAAAGGGTTGGACGAGGTGAAATGATACGTCAGTAACACATTTTTCATGTCCCTGGGCATGCGTTATGTACTCAACGTGCGCCCATTAGGCGTGGTGTAAAGGAATATCATTCCACACTTCAATATGAGCCTTCTTGGAGTTAATAGGGCTTCTGACGTCTTTCATGAGCCTGTCGTTATTCTACAGCCATGCCCGGATGAACAAGCTCCAATCTCTTGTTTGAGCTCCCGCGCAAGATTTGAACACATGTTATCCCAATACTCCTCAGCCGAGGTTGTAAAACTGGTGTGATTGGTGCAAAGAGCAGTGTGCATTTACCGTCTGAATGCCTCGAGGGTTTTCAGCACCACCGCTGACTCTGGTCTACCAAAACAGCCCCTAAAATGAGCTACGCACCATGCAGGGTTAAAGGTGAGAATAAGGGGTGGGCTTTAGCCATTTGATTGGCTGGCTGTCAGAGGCACAGCCGCAGGGCAACTGTGGGTGAGATGAGGCCGCAGCACCATGTCTCTTGAGTGCTGAATCCGCCTAGTAGGAAGAGCTGGGCCTAGGATTACGATCCTTGTCCTCGCGTGCGTGTGGGAGATTCATCAGGAGCCCGGTTCGTGGTGGCCATTCCCGTTTCGCATCGACTGCAGGTGAAGGATGAGGTGCACCAAGCTGTCAAGGTATCAAATCATCTCGTATTTCTCGGGTCATCATTGATCATGTTTCACAGCTTGCATCGGCGCCTTGTGCTCTCCCCCCTGGGTCCTGCATATGGGTTTGCGGGGGGCCGAAGCAGCCGCAGTTCGAGGCTCGCATGGTGGAGCTAAATTTGGCCACAGCGCTCGCTTCACAGCAGAGAGCTGAACTCCAAGGCTCTCTACAAAGGTGATTGTGATCATTCCCATTGCCCTTGTAGAACTAGTGTGATGCCAAAATCTTTTGAAGTCGTCTCACAGCAACTCGGACAATCGCGATCGCGAGCATTCCCATCTCTGTTGCTCAGTCGCAAAGATGCTTGGTCCGAACTAGCAGCAAGCCTACCAATACACAAAATCAGGGAGTTGGGGAAACCGAATCAGCGTTAGGGGCTTGCTCGTCAACGAGTTGTAGGGTCGCATCGGATACTTGTCTCAGCCTTATGCGACACCGATGAGAACTGGATGTTCTCTGGCATTCCCAAGTTCTTGCAACGGACTAAGAACATTGAATAACACGTCTTCGACTTCCTTCACACAGGCCTTACACTAAAGATCGCCAAACATAATCCAAAGCAATCATTCTCTATCACACCTTTCTTGTCTGCCTTCAGTAGTCATGGCTCATTTTCAAGCCTGGTACCCGGAATGGGGTTTCATCTTCAACCGCATCATACAGGACAACTGCTCTGCCGAGTACAATTTCATGCTACAGGGCCCCATAACCAGGCAAGTCTGGCAGGACTCTTTGCGATGGACAGGAGCGGGCACTTCGACAGCTCATGCCGTGCCCCTCGTCAACTGCATCATTGAGCACTCCTCCGAGTACATCAAGGCGGGCATGGCGGCTGCTGGCGTTATGCTGGGTTTGACACCCACCATACTGGCCACCCTGGGCTCCGGTGTTGATGAGACATCTGTGCTTTCCGTCGTGGGTCGAAAGCCCCTCCTTGCGTTGTTTCTTAGCGCTGGGTCTCCTGCGGTGGTGCCCTTACGTCTCTTTCAGCATCGCAGGCCGGCTGAAGTCATCGACGAACGAGCCAGCCGACTGGATCCGCTTGCTTTCTCTGGCCGCTTCGAGATCCTCATCCTTATGCTGGAGTATTTTGCCGTTTTGGCAGCTATTGTTAACTTAGGCACCTTGGGGTACGAGTTTGGCGTCAAAGTCGTGGTGTTCGTGCCTCACTTGACCTGGCTGGCCCTGGTCTGGGTTTTTGGAGCCGTCATTCCTCATGCTTTCGGGGCCTTTTCTCTGTGGCTCAGAGTTCGGATCGAAAAAGAGGACAGCTTGGAGAGCGGCCACCGAATCATGAACTGGATAATGCACTCTGATGAGAGGCATGTTGTTCACATTGGGCGGGAAACCCTGTTTTGCGCGTTTCTTTCAGGATTTACCTCCATTCTGATTGGATCACACCTCATTTTTGGCTCGCTGCTCTTCTCAAGCGCCTTGTTCATTTCCCCAAGAGACTGCCTGCCTGTCATCTTACGATTCCTGGGCTCGGTGATTCTCTGTCGGATAGTGCTAATGTACGAGCTGGCCAAGCTACGATGCCTTTTTCACACGATGGGCGGATGCCGGCTGGTGGAGCACGACTTATTATTCCAACACCAAGGGAGGGCCGATAGCGAAAGATTGTGGCGCCAAGACTCACTTCAGTCTTGCTCGACCATTACCGCCAAAGACGAAAAACTGTAGCAGACGTATCTCAACAAGTACAAAACCGCGAATTAGATTTCAGGGTTTGAATGTAATCATAGTTATTAATAAAAGGGTCGCAATTGCGAAAACACTTGCCCTGAGAAGATCTATTCTCACGACTTTGAGGTGACTAGCAACTCTTGCTGGATGCATAATGGTGGGCACTGTTGGGTTCAAAGCGGGTACTAGGTTATTCGGCTGCTGTGGTAAAATAAGTCTATTGCCGCTAGCTTCGCCGTACAAAGTCTTTGATGTGGGTACCTTTTAATTAGCTCATGGCGTGAAATTCTAGAAACTTCAGTGAAGCCAAGGCCCATGGACGACACCAACTGAGCACCTCCTGGACAGCGATCCAGCAGTCACAGCTTCACGTAGGGCCCAACTCGCGACTGTCACCGCAAGATACTCGACCGCAGATTGAGTAAAGATGAGTATAGATTTTACGGGCCTGCCAGAGGGCGCCCCAAAGCGGCCTAGTTCCAAGCTCCGCTTCGCAGATGTAACTCCAAAGAACCAGCCACAAAGCTTGATAAGGGGTGTTGCTGACCAGGAGTCCAGGTGGCAGTCACGGCCACAGCGCAGGAGTTTGCCGGTATTTACCGCGGAAAGCAGCAACATCCCGCAGACTTTCCGAGTGTCCTTGAAAGGGCGCGAGCTGCTGGCGTGGAGAAGGTGATTCTTACCGGCATGTCTCTGGCAGACGTGGCCGTAAACGCACAGATTGCTCGCTCCCAGCCCCAGGGCAGCTGCTTCTTGACAATCGGCGTTCACCCCTACAATGCAGCTCAACTATCAGGTCAAGGGCCGTTGGCCCAGTCAGAGCATCTTGAGAAGTTGGCAGAGTACATCGACGATGCGCTGGCCCAAGACACTTCCTTGATCGCAGCGTATGGTGAACTAGGCCTCGACTACGATCGTCTCGCGCTCGCGGATAAGGAAACGCAAATTGCAGCTTTCAAAGCGCAGCTCGATTTGTTTGTCCAGAAGGGATGGAAGTTGCCGTTATTCCTACACTGCCGTGCGGCATTTGAAGATTTCGTAGACATCATGAAATCCTACGTCGACAAGCTTCCCCGCGGAGGTCTCCTACACAGTTTTGTTGGATCAAAAGCTCAGATGGAGACGCTGGTCGAACTTGGACTCGGCATCAGCGTCAACGGTTTCAGCTTCAAGGATCGTGAGAGCTTGGACATGGTCGCAGCAATCCCATTGGATAAGCTGCAAATCGAGACCGATGCTCCGTGGGGCGAGATCAAGCCCACTTCTGATCTGGGGAAGCGATATTTGGCCAATGCGCCCCCACTACCAGCCAGCAAGAAGAAGGACAAGTGGGACGCAACGTGCATGGTCAAGGAGAGGAACGAGAGCTGCGCGATAGACCGTGTCGCATTCATTCTGGCAGGTTTGAAGGGCACGACCGTAGAAGAGGTTGCGGAAGCCGCGTGGAAGAACAGTGTAGCAATGTTTGGGCTATAGAATCTGTGAAACTTGTCACTGTTCACCAATCAAACATTTTCTAGTTGCTCTCTCGAACTACATCTTGGGTCGTGGCTTCGCTGAACTCTTTACATGCAACTGGCTATTGCATGTTGATATATGGAAGGTCGGAGACATGATGGAGCAAATGCATTACAAGTGCCCTGTCACATCCAGAAGTTCTCGTCGCAACTTGTAATTGATTCAGCATTTCGGCTCGCCAGGTGTTGAGGAGACAGAATTCACTCTCGGAGCTTGGGTCACATTGTCGGAAGAGTTTATCCAGGCTCATGTCAAGTGTCTTTTCCCGCAACAAAAGTAGGAGAATGTGCCGGGAGACTGTACAACTGTCCCACGCAAGGCATGGTCCTAAGCTCGTCGTCAGGACTAGCCTACTAGCATTAGGAACTTTGACCTTGATTTGACTGGCCACTTTGGTTCACCTCTGCCTTGCACCAGAGCAGACGCAGTTACAAATGAGGCGCTTACTTCAAGGTTTGGTCAAAGGAAAGATTGAATGCTTTGCCGTGCTGCACATTAATAGTGGCTGGAATGAAGGTCAGGTTTATACGTAATGATTACCATATTGTATTGTGCTTCCACGTGTGGTTGCTCTGCATGAGCTCTCCACTGCTTCTTAGGTAGCCCCAGAACTGGCGGCGGATGCCGAGGTGGGGTGGTGCCGATGCAAGCGTCGAGAATGGTGTGCCACACCATTTAAGCATCTTATCGTGGCCTCGGCTTCCGAAGCCGAGATCATGGGGGCTCTCCGCAAGCCTCTCCCGATACCCTGTGGGGACGCAGACAAAACCACGAACGCTGGCTTCAAGAAGCCGTATCTTATCGCGAGCCGATGCACTCCTGCCTGACGATCCCAACCTAATGAAACATCGGCAACATGCAGTGAACGGGTCTGGACTCGAACCTAGCTCCAGTTGCTCACCTGACCGGAATAGCAAACCTCAACTCCGCGAAGGTCATGCCACCACTATCGCATCCCACTGCTCTATAAGTATGAATCGGCCTTCATGATTTAACAAAATTCCAGTCATCTTATACCACAAAGCAGAAGACCAGGCTACAGTAGCAAACATATTACTTATCAACTCAATTACCTACTGTCTTTCTCATAAGACACAATGCCTGGGCTGGCTTCCGCTTCACCTGTCCTTCCTCCCAAGGCTCCCTTTGTGGTAGGGCCAAAGCAGAAGAAGCTCACTCGCCCAGCCTGCCAGATCCCTGACTATCTCGTTGAAGAAGCCCGCGCCACAGTCCCGGAACAATGGGATGCAGAGAAGCACCTTACATTCCAACCCCCCGCCCACATCACAAGCATGAAAGACATCGGCCTTGAAGGCCATGGCATCTCTCCAAACGCTGTCACCGACCCCTTCCCCCTGTTCAGCCAGGAAGCCATCCTCCAGATGAGACGCGAGGTCTTTAGCGAAGAGGTGCTCGCGAACTGCAGATATATGTCCGACTTCAATGCCAACATGGTCCGAGGAATGGGCCCCGAGTAAGTAGACCTATGCCTGCAGCCGGATGTCCTTGGATTTCACTCTAACAGGCGATAATGACAGGCGCGCTCCCTTCACATACAGCGCCTGGTACGACCCTCAGACTCTCGCGAGGATCTCCGAGGTGGCTGGCATTGAACTCGTTCCTGTCTTTGACTTTGAGGTTGCCAACATCAACATCTCCATCAATGATCAGAATTATAAGCCATTAACTGGGTCCCACGAAACATCCGCCGTAGCGTGGCACTACGATAGTTTTCCCTTCGTCTGTGTCACGATAGCCTCTGATTGCACAAATATGGTCGGCGGTGAAACCGCCATCAGGCTTCCCAGCGGTGAGATTCGAAAGGTCCGAGGCCCTGCCATGGTAAGTTAGCCCAACCGCACATAGAAGCTTCACGACCTAACTGCTCCAAGGGAACCGCGGTAGTCATGCAGGGACGGTACATCAACCACCAAGCGCTGAAGGCCTTCGGTGGCCGCGAACGCATCTCCATGGTCACGCCATTCCGAGCGAAGGACCCTCATGTTCGGGACGAGTCAGTCCTCGTGGGAGTACGCCCCATCAGCGATTTAAACGAGCTATACCCCCAGTATACCGAATACCGATTGGAGATTCTTGAGGAACGATTCCGCAAGAAGCTGAAAGAGGAGCGGCGGCGGCGGGTCATGAAGCGCCCGTTCAATCTAGACGAGACAAGAGCGTTCATTACTGAGCAGAAACAATACTTGGAGTCGATGCTCGAGGAAATGTATGAAGTTGTGTGATCTGTCAAATAGTACTCAAGCAGTGGTCCACTACTCGAGGATTCGACGCGGCTTGCGAGACCACACTGACGTAAACTGGAAAGAGAACTCGTAATAAAGCTATCATATGTGGAATGTAAACTCCCCTTGAAGACGTACGTCGACTTAGGCAATACTTCATATTGGGGAGACTATCCTTTCTGTTTTCGTCTGTATTCGGCTGGCCACATTTGACGAACCCATTTCAAGAAAGAAACTGTCGTTGTGGAGCGCCCCAAATATGCCCAAATTTCGGACGGGATCTCGCATGTTTCCTCTATTCAGCATGTCATAGGGATAGGCTCCATTTTCGCCATGTTGTGAGCCTACCCTAGACCAAACACAGCACCCTTTTCCTGCTCAACAAGAAAGCCACGTTCCCCAGGGCCTAATAATGCCAGCGATTTAAACACGTATCCTATCGAGAACTGGTAACGCCCTGGTGTTACGTTCTTGAAGAAGGGTTTGGCGGTAGAGCTTCTGCTATTGCATGATTTGATTGGGGTGACTGACACCTCACCTGACCCCTACTTGACGAGGCGACAGTCCACTTAGGTGCTAGATAAGCCCGTTGAAGAATTGGCTGGGCGTCCCAGAAAGCAGCCTACTAGAAAAAACTGCTGCGACGCAGGCCTACGGATTCATGCGCAGCCGCAGCTGTATCTACGCCCTTCCCGAAGGAAAACTAGCACCATTGAGATCTCTGGACCTAGCACTGGGCGCTGCAGCTTAATGTGAACATCGAGGAATATTTCAATCCCAGAAGCCGCGCCTCGGATCTAAACAATGCCTCAATAAGGCCTTCGGTCAAACACAATCAACTCTGACGAGAACCGAGCGTTCAAGCAGACTGTCTGAGAATGGGTATATTTGCTTCCCCGTGGTCTCCTAATTCTTATCTCCTCTGCTTCGAGAAACCGACGTTCTGCGCGTGGTGAGCTCATATGACTCGTTTCCAGCAGATCCTCCATTCACGGCTCTGTCATACTCCACCGAAATCTCCGTCGTAAGCGCGATTCCTCCCTTGTTTATGGCGGTGTTATATCCCAGAATGCTTCGATCGCTATCGGCATCCCCATCTGTGTTTGTGTGGTCGGCTCGAGTACCCTGTGTGCGCACCCCTTGTGAATTCGACTGGATGTTGACGTGGAACTCGTTCTTCGTAGATCGCAAGTACCCGTTAGGTCCGAGAGACGAGCCGTAATTCGTTCCGCGAGCACTATCCTTGATAAGGACGCGAAGGACGGGAACAGA
This sequence comes from Paramyrothecium sp. XJ0827, assembly GCA_020881915.1. Classification (NCBI taxonomy): domain Eukaryota; kingdom Fungi; phylum Ascomycota; class Sordariomycetes; order Hypocreales; family Stachybotryaceae; genus Paramyrothecium; species Paramyrothecium sp. XJ0827. Next base: position 5,709,138 of record JAJFPB010000002.1, on the reverse strand, counting down.
GGCGGCTATGATAGTGGAGCTTGGTTCTGCAAGCGAGAAAATCCAAAACAGTTGCAAGTTTCGAAGGACTAGGCGTCATTAATACTAAATCTTGCAAACAAATGTGGAGACGGAAAGTTCTTACAGCCTGTTGTCATCGGGTTCAGGGTCATGATGCTTTGGACGGACTTCATGATTCCGGTAATGCCGGCGCTGTGCATGGTTAGGTCATCTTCCGTAGCACACAATCCGGCGAGAACTTACATAATGCCGAAGCTCATGGCAATACCAACACTAATGCGTTCTTCCTTGCGCATGTTCAAGCCCCAGATGACCTGCCAAGGGAGGAAGGCGAGCACAAAGTCGGTCAATGCGGAATACACTGTTTCTCTTGTCAGCCACCACTGCAAACCCCCATCGGGATGATCTCGAATCGGACGTACTCGAGCTGACAATGTTGACATAGCCTGGGTTCTTGACCTCCCAACACGCTCCTGGTAGTCTGTATGGTGAAGGGTCTCCACAGACCCATTTCCACTGGGCGAAAACGTGGAAGACGAAGAGGAAGGTGATTGTGGCAATGACGAACCAGATAATGTACTTTTGCACCTTCGTGGAAAACCGAAGAAGGGTGACGGGGGTTCAAGGGTCTGTAAGCAGGTTGCATCTTGCTGCCAGGTTTCATCCTCGTCGCGAACAGGGGAGAAGAATGGAATGCGAATCTACGTTTTGATAAAGATGTGGTACCGGTACGGCGTGGATGTGACTCGCATTATGCCCGGGGTGAGATGATTGCGGCCGCAAAATTGGCATGGGCTGGCAATGTTAATGCATCCTTTGTCCCCGCCCGTTGCTAAACTCCGTTCGGCACTGCACCAGAAACCCTGTAGGGACGGACGGGTTGCCCCTTCTGGAAGTTGAGCACTGTTTCATTTCTAGTGATAGCTAAACGTCTGGGAAGATGAACGGATATCGCCTCTAGTGAAATCGCCTCTAGTGAAATCGCCTCTAGTGAAATCGCCTCTAGTGAAATCGCCTCTAGTGAAATCGCCTCTAGTGAAATCGCCTCTAGTGAAATCGCCTCTAGTGAAATCGCCTCTGGTGGCCGCCTTGCTGGGTCGCTCTTTTGAAGAAACCCTGATTTCTTTTATCTCAAAGGCGCCCCTTGCAAGGCAAGATCGAACGATTATTTTGCTTCGGGGCAGGATCAGCACAAAGAACACAAGGCTGGGTGGAAGAGGTCCCAGTCGTTCGGGAGATCCAGGGACGAGCTTCATACAGTGCAAATTTGATAATCGGATCCACTCCACTGGAAATGTGCCCTTGGCAAATGTAACCGGGGGCCGAGTACTCCGTCGCCCGCCAGCAGTTAATATATGTCCGACAAGCACATGTGACATGTCAGAATGCCTATGCCGAGCACAGTCAACTAAGGGCTGCCCTTCACCATGGAATCTGGAGATGGTTGTTTGGATGGTCATAATGTAAGCAGATGAAACAGTGAGCACGCCGTTGGTCCCGTCCCATCGGTAGTCGACGGTCCATCTTGAGATTGAAAACGCTTTTAAGGCGTGTGGGGACGACATCCCTGTGCAAGCAAGGTTTGGGTATGGACTACGAGGTGGAATGAAGCCACTTCCCCGTGCCCTAAACAACTGCTAAAGCTTCCCCGAGCGTCGGGCGACTCTAGCGGCGACGCCCCTGCGTCATGGCCATGGCCTTGACTAAATCTCCATTCGCGCCAATCACCGCTAACGGCCGGGACGGGCCTTGAAGAAATGCCTCATGCTGGTGGGTGTCATGCGGAGCTGACTATCAACTCCCCGCGCTCGTGAAGAGCCTGGCATACTGGCCGACGCTTATTCGGACCCATGGTTCAACTAATCGTGTGATTGTATCGACGATGTGTGTTGACGATGGGTGCATCCGGGACGTGCATGCGTGCATGCTCACGTGGTGTTGTCCGTTCAGTCGGGACTATGTGAGTGCATCCTACGGTGCTGCTGAGTGATGCTGGACCATTATACCCCCACGCAGGGGCTTGGCCAAACCCACATCTTCCTGGCTGGGTCCATCCGAGATGTAGACTGCAAAAGCTGCTAGACTTAGAGTAGGGTGCAGGGTTGCGGAGAACACTACTAATGTAGGATTCAGCGCGGACTCAGAAATGAAATGAGATACGCATGACCAGGACCCTGAGAAACAACACAACCAATATGTAGCCTCGAAAGCCTTGTGTTGAGTCGGATGGGTCCAATAACTCGGCAGTAGTCCGGCCTTGTTCCCTGCACACCAATGCAGACTATCGAGTCTGACGGTTGGCGATGTGGACGGGCTATTCCAAGAGGCCGCTGAGTCCAGCCTTATCCAATTGTGGGCTGCGAGAATGCCTTGTGGCGGCCTCTTTATTTGGTTCCCTTCCCTCCTTGATGCCCTGTTTCTGCACCGATCTTTAGAGACGGCCTTTTACTTCTCTCATTCGCTCGCTACTGCATCCAACGAGTTCTTCACGCCCCCCTGTGAGACTCACCACGCTCTTTAATTAATTACCATGGTGCGAATGATCGGCCTCGCCGCCACTGGCGTTTCCCTGCTCGCCGTCACAGGCTGCAATGCTACAGTGACGGGGTACCAAAGCGTAAGTAGCCACTCTCTGGTACCCGATCTGGGCGATCCATCCCTGGAAACCTTGTTTGTGCTGATCGTATTCTGCAGTGCGACGCTTTGATCGAGGCCGGGCTTGGGGACAGCCTTCTCTTCCCTACCGCGGAAGGGGATGCGTATTTCCGTGGCGTGCAAAACTACTACTCGGCGTCCATGCGAGAGCTGAAGCCGTCCTGCCTTCTGCAACCCAAGGATACAGAGGAAGTCTCCAAGGCCGTCAAAGCCTTGGCTCCCCTGAGCGGGGCTGGCTACTGGCAGGTTGCTGTCCGTGGTGGTGGTCACGGCCACTGGGGCGGCAACAATGTGGCCCGCGGCGTCACCATCGACCTTTCGAAGATGAACAAGACCTTTGTTCGCAACAACACTTGCGGTCTTGTAAGTAGATATTGGAGCTTACAACATATGCTTGAGCTAACAATGTCATTAGATTGCTGCCATCGGACCGGGTTCGAGATGGGCTGAGGTCATGGCAGAGACTGAGAAGCACGGTGTTGTGGTTACCGGCGGCCGTATCGGCACCGTTGGTGTTTCCGGCTTGACCCTCGGCGGCGGTACCTCTTTCCACCTTGCCAAGCGTGGCCTCGCTGCCAACGACGTGATCAACTATGAGGTTGTCCTCTCCGACGGCTCGATTGTCAATGCCAACAAGAGAACCAACCCCAAGCTCTTCAAGGCTCTGAAAGGTGGTTCCAACAACTTCGGTATCGTCACCCGCTTCGACATGGTGACCCACGAGTCTACCACCATGTACGGTGGCATCATGTTCATCGACTGGGACCACAAGGATGCCCTCGTCCAGAACCTTATCGATACCATTGACAACAGCGAGGACGACCCGGACAGCAGCATGATTGCCATGTTCACCTACAACGCCGGCAACGGCAGGCCACAGATGGGAACCATCCCTATGAACCTCCAGGGAAACCGCACCGCTACCCCTTTCCGAGGTATCAACGAGATGACCAGTTCCTTTGATATGAGAATGGAACAGACGCTTGGTCAACTGCTGAGCATGATGAGGGACGAGGGCGGACAGAGGTACGAGTGGTACACTCTCACCTTCCACAACGACCAGCGCATGATGGACAAGGCTGAGGAGCTCTTCATGGGCCTCATTGATGACGCAGAAGCCGCGTTCCCCAGCGGTAGCTGGGCCTTCAACTTTGTCTTCCAGCCCTTCCCCAAGCAGATTGCCAAGATCAAGGCCGGGTCTACCGTCATGGGCCTCGAAGACAGCCTGACCCACAACTCCATCCTCTTCGCCGGCGAGTCCACCGTCAACACGCGCGAGGAGGAGGCTTTCTTCAGCGCCAAGCTTGCCGTCATCACTGCCAAACTCGAGGCCTACGCCAAGTCTATCGACGCTGATATTCCCTTCCGCTACCTTCCTTACGCTAGCCCCGCTCAAGACCCCCTGAGCTCCTACGGTGCCAAGAACGTGGCGCTCCTGAAGGAGGTTGCTGCCGAGTACGACCCCATTGGCTTCTTCCAGCACCGAGTTACCGGTGGCTTCAAGGTCTCCAACATTGCCTAGGACATGAAGTGATGAGCTTCTTTGTACGTAGTCTCTTTGCAAATTGAACGAATCATGCATGTTGTGAGAGGGCAATGGATTTTCAGCAGACACGGACGGGAACCAGCGATTCTGTAAATACTAGCCTAGTCATTGAGCTATTCGCCGTCTATTGTACTCGCCCGACTGGTAGAAACTCCACGTCTACTTATAAATGTGCTTCTCGTTGAGCGCGAGGATTTAAGCCCCGATTTGAGACTACAATTCATGCCCTCGTGCCAAGTCTTGGTCCTACACCACTCTCCAATCACCATGACAACCATCTTGGCATTATTGAATAACTTCAGTAATCGAAACATCTCTCAATTGAAGTGTGTTGCATTTTAAGATGCCAGGTCTGTGGACGGACCAGTGGGAACGAGGCCAAAAACTCCACCAGACTTTGACTGACCCGCCAAAGTGGGCCGGATATGACAGTTGAAGGCACATGCTTCACTCTGTCCTTGGCCTTATTTATGCCAGCTACAAGGAGGCGAATAATTGACAAGACATCATGCAGTAAGGGACGAGACTTCGGTTCTGTGCATGCGTAATTGTTCATATTTGTAGACCTCATGTTGATTTGATTACTATCAAGCTCTGTAGCTACACAAAAATCCCTTAATTAATTATTATGACCGTCGTCTGGAAGGCAAACTTCAGGCACAAGCGTGCCAAGACTAGACTGCTGTGGTAGTCACGGTAGACTGAGCGCCATTCTGTCCGTTGATATCCTGCTGGTAGCCTTGATTTCGAGGATGACTCCTTTGAAGTAAACAATGTTAGTCCATAATCTATTACCGAAATGCAGTGGAGACAAACTTTGTGATTTTTTCAGTCTGGTGCTTGATTTCGCGCTTCGTGTCCTCGAGTTTGATATAAGTGTGGAAGACATATGCACCCTACACAAATGGATTAAGAGGTGTCTTGTAAACAGAACATGCGGTCAGTGACCACTTACCAGGATGCCGCTCAGGAGGTGCAAGAACCATGCAATAAAGGAAAAAGCCAAAGTGGTCTTCCAGTGTGCGCAACCTTCATTGACTCTTACTGTCCCAATGGGGCCGTCGGTCCAGTGACGACCCCAGTAGTAACCCCAGTAGTTGTAGTACCAGTTCGCTGAGCAAGCATGCCCACGGGTCCTCTGTCGACCCAGGTTAGATAATGACCTTTCCCAATATGAATCACGAGATGGAGAAATCCTTACAGTCTGAAGCAGGCAGTATGCCACAAGCCACATCACAAATAGAATGAAATCGACTGGGAAAGCCAAGTAGAGAGGCTTGAATGGTAGACTGAAGAAAATCGAAAATGCAATGGTGATACCGGCGACGACCATAGTGTAGACGACCCTTCCATCAGCGGAGGCTTGCGGGATGCTGATGAGGTAGCAGAAACGGGCGAGTATTCCCATGACGATCACACCACAGGCCAGCTCGCCAAGGCGGAGAAGGACTGATATGACTTTGTGCGCGATTCCCGAGCTTGTGCGCGCCATCTTGAGGTGAAGCGAGGAAGTTCTGAGTAATGATCGGGTAGTATGCGATTTTTGGGAAAGCGGACTTTGTGTGTGTTGCTCCACTGAATGTTGATCGGGTCGAAGCGCGTTTGTCTCAAAGTCTTACCTTTTGAAAAAGGCGATTGCCATTTATACTCAACTTTGTCAATGCGGCCAGGCAACTCGGCATCTTAAACAAGCCGTTAGCGTTTGATTAAAATTCAATCGATGCGCCCTGAAACTGGACACAAACTTTCCAGCCGTGCTCTCCATTGTAGACAGGCTGTCCCAGCTTGATGTCTCTGGATTGCTACCAAGAACGTTATGAGCGCTCGTTGGCTCTGATTGGCCCGATTTGGGAAGCCACAATGCCCAGCTCGGTTGGTAGTACGTGTTTCTGCCATCCGAGCTGCCAGCCACAATCAGGTGAGCTTTGAGTTTACTACAAGTGCTACTTCCCCCTCACATCAGGTAATGCGAACTGTGCAAGCGAGATAACGCCACCCGCTTGTGAGCATGGAGGTGATATTCTGAGAAGAGGGAGCAGTAACCCAACATCGCAATCTGGGTGCATTTCGTCGTCCCGCTGATCCAGACTCTCGACAAGACAAGGTTAGAACGGAGCACCCGGGAGCTCCTGGCACTGGACACAGTAGATGTCCTTTGCATCCCGCGTGAAGCCAATTAGACTTCTTCCGCCTAACTTCGGGGTCGAGAACATTCGATGGAAGGTCATGATCAGTTAGCCGCTGCTGTTTCCAAAAATCAAATGCCTGTGTTGCGTCCTGTAACCAGGCAAGTAACTAAGGTGATGGGTCGCTGAGCAAACATGTTTCAGTTGCAAGCGGTCCCTGCTGTCCATACGGAAAAGCACCCTGCCTTGTTACGGCTCGTCGCGACCATGCCACTTTCAGTTTCTACAGTTGTGCGGGGGGCCATCTATAGCGCAGCAACCACGGATGAACCTCTCACCGGCCACATGACCCGTAAGATTCCCAGACTGATGAGATTTTTTGTGCCGGTTAAGGTTCACTGCCGTGGTTGCGAAGGGAGCGGAGTCGACTCGCTTGGTCACAGGGCTCGCCCGGGGTTTCCAGTTATTCACCTACTATCGGGCGTGTATAACTGGTATCTTCACATGCACGCTGTTTCGTCCCCTCATGCCAGAGTCTGGGGTGGCTGAACTATCTTGCTTGCTGGGAACACAAACTTGTGGGGATTTTGATGTAGGTGGCTAAACGGCGAGGCTGCAACACTAGCACTATAGGTGACCCCTTACCCTCCAAGGACAGTGCAGTCCTCACCTCATGCCCATTGAAGTGGTCTAACTCGAGAAGTTTATACTGCTCATGGGACACGGATAAAACCAGAAAAAACTGGGATTGCGATCTTTTTCCCCATGCATCAGGCCCCGTGATTAAGAGGGAGCAACCAATGATTACAAACCAGGCTGCAGACTTGAAGCAAGCTACATGCGCCACAACTAATGTTAGGAAGCCAATCATCTTTCCCGAGCCCGCACTCGTGATTTCGGGGGGAACTCCCATGAAGTAGGACCACAGCACTGACCTCTATCTGTGATACCCGTGGCTTGCATGCCACCGACATGGTTACCATTGTTACGGCGAGTTTGACGAAACCGAGCATCCCGTGAATTGAAAGAATTGAATCATCAAGTAAACAGAACCTGGAGTAGCTTTTGAAACAACATAGAAAAGACCGATGTGCCTTTCTTTGACATAAATGCTAATCGGTTACACTATGGACCACAATTGCTCATCTCTCGACGTCACTCCTTAGCGGCTCCCGGGGGGGGAAACAAATATATACTTCTCTTCCAATAAGGAAAAGTAATTGACCAAGCTAAACTTTTAAAGGTTGAACCAGGTCATGCCACTCACCAGCATACAGACCAGCAAAGCGCAATCAAGACGCCCTAAGAATCTTGCTGGAGAAAGGTTGCTGTTGAAGCAAAAACTTAGCACATAGATCCGAAAGAAGGTTACTTACTTGCTTTATCGTTTGTGTTTCAGAACCTGGAGATTCTTTTCCTCCTCGTCTGTACTTTCTTTTATCCTCCAGTTATTCACAGAAAGAGATGCCACGGATACGAGGAAAGTCGTTCTTCATCTTTTTAATCGCAGTCTACCTACGGTTGTTTCATTTCCTTTCACCATTGCGTGGTAAAAACCGGGCGAATGAAGAACTCATTCCACAGTCCCAACAGCACACGGCTACCTGTATCAGTAATGGGGCACTCATCCATCACTTAATGCAGAGAGTACAGTACAGCCAATGAATCTTAAGTATCCTGCAGCACCACCTTGGTCGCACATCTCGCCCTCTGCCAAAGTATTCCAGTGCCTCTCAATTGTGCGCGTTGATGAATTATAGCCAATGACTAAGCGTGCCGGAGTAATTAAGTATGACTAAATCTAAAAGACAAAACTATCTGTCCAAGATGACTATTCCTGTTCCGTCGCCGCGGCATTAGATTGGGTGGTGGGTATGCCCATGGTAAGAGGATTGAAAGGCATCTAGATGTACTATATCCTCATAAGTTGTTTGAGAAATACAAGCACCCATCTAAAGACGGGAGGATGATACCTTCGGTGAGAAGAATCATTGCTCAATCATAGATCTTGGAATTCCGTGCTAGGTTGGTGAGGCGAACCAGTACGACGGATGTAAGCAACCATCCCTTATGATAGGCACAGCTAGTTAACCAAGCCAGGATAGCGTCAGGTGCCAGACAGGTTTTGGTCTGCAACTTTTGGGTATAAGCCTTCGTCTTCCGTGCCAAAGTCGCACCAGGCTTTTATCAAAGCCCAATCGGAGTCCGGACGGACGCAGCGAGCCTCGATACCCGAGCAAAAGCAGAGCTACCTCTTAAAATGATATTTGCATCATTTATGACTATCTTGGTTCCAATTCAATTCGGAGGATACAAGAAACACCATGACTTGGCATAATACTGGCTACAATGGTGGATTACGGAATATCTGTCGAAGTAGAGTAAACAGTGCATGCCCTTGGGTTAAATGTCAGATTAGAAAAAAAGAAGAAGGAAAATGTGTAACTATAAGTATTGTAGCACAGGAAGTAACACCTGACCCGTTGCACCCATGAAATGGCCCTGTTCTATGTGAAGCATCGCGTCAAACAACTTCGTCGGATGGCAAGGGTCCTACTTTCTCCTCCTGTCTCATTATGCAAGCGCTCTCGGACAATGATGGCAGCGGGTCAGTTTTGCTGGTGGAAGCCCCAGAGCAGTGGTGGAGTTCTCATCCCAGCGATTCAGGTTGGACGGCGCTTCGCGTATTGGACCAGGATTGGTTGGACGACACAAAAGGTGGAGTGTCGTGGTGGGACAGGTCGGTCAGTATTGGTTTCTAGCCAATCACGGGAGGTTGCGATGTCCCAGTCTCTCCATGTCTCAGACCCCAAGTCCAGGGGTTACTGTCAGAGAATGGACTTTCGGAACCCTACGTGTCTCATCAATTCAAGCTCCAGTCCGGAAATGGCTGATTGAAGCAGTCGTCGGAAAATTGCTCGTTTCCATTCCTTTCGGTAGAGCTCACACCATTTGTCGGAAATGAGATGAAACGAGTGACCAAAGATATAAGACCAGCGGTACCGCATGACAATGTTTTGATGATCAAGTCCAAGAACAACTCACCAGCATTTTCAACCTTTCATTCTCTCGGCCGGCCCGATCTCTTTCACGATATTTGTCAAGAGTAAAAGTTTTAATTTAAACCCCACAACCGATCAAATGCAGTTCTCAATTATCATTTCCCTCATCAGCGCAGCTTGCGTCGGTGCCCTGCCTAGCCAGAGTCTCCAAGCGCGCCAGCAGGGCACGCTCGTGCTTTTCGAAGTCGGGGGTGTACCCGGAAACGAATGTCTTACCTTCAGAAACAACGGTATGGCTGTAAAATCCTCGATTGAGTGCTATATGCTGACTAGTGCAGGCGAAATCGTCAATGCTGCGTGCGTCAACGAAGCCGCCGACCGCCAGATCACTCCCGCTACGCGTAATGGCCAGGACGCCTTGGTAGTCCAGCGTGCGTTCAGCAACGGCTTCCGAGCAGACCTCGTCGGCCAAGATGTCTGCGTTGGCTTTAATGGCACTCACTTTCGCGCCGAGGACTGCACGGCCAACGACGTTGAGCTGGTCAGCTTCAACGGTCAGAACGTGGTTTCAAGTAGTGGCGCGTGCCTCAATGGACACAATGACATTGCCGAAGTCACCGTGAGTAGGAATGGCCGGAACTGTGCCGAGTTCATCCCTACCACTGTTACTCCTACTCCTCCATGATAAGGCTACAACCACGTTCAAGACTCTGGTGTAGGAATTAACGGACCATTTGTAATTTTATGGTAGAAATGGAATCAGCGAGCAATTCATAAATGTAAAACGCATCATATAAACTCTGGAAAAAGATTGAAACATATTGAGTCATGTTTCGACTGATCTTAGGGGCGATTGGCGAGAAATCACAACTCAGAAGCAGGCACTGCCATGACGGCAAAAGAGTGATACGATAGCTTCAGATAAATGCAGTTTGAACTATTGATCTTGGTGTCTTGTATTAATACCAGGGCTGATGCTAGAATAGCTTCCAACAACAGTCTTGTTCTATCGAATACACAAGGCCCGGATGTCAGCTAGCGACCGGCTCACCTGGAACGAGCTTTTCGCGGATGCTATGACACGTAATCTTGAAGCTAATAATCCTTCTACAATTCGCCTTGTCGTTGCGATTGTCCTTCAGCCTATTGAAATCAAAATCTCTGAACACAGTGTCGGCTCCCTATGCGTTTTCCACATGCGCATTCGCGCTTGTTCTCGGTTCGACTGTGCTTGAGTCATCCTTTGCCAAGTTCTTGATGGCGTCGAGCTCGAGAGAGCTGTTGATTCCCACGTCACGACGAGCTTGCTCGAGCATAATAGTGTCTTCAGCTCCTGTGCGACTCTTGAAGACACGATCCATCTCTTCCAAAGTTGCGCCCTTGGTTTCGGGCTTTTCAAGGTTATTATTAGCATGCTCTTACACACTTAGGGAAAGGGGCTCTTGGCATGGACACTACTTACCAAATACCACCATACCCAGGCAATACTACCGCCGAGGAAAACGGCAAAGAAAATGTATGTGCCCCATTCCCAAGCCTCAAACATGCTTGGCACATAGAATGCGACAGCAAAGTTATTCACCTGCGAAGGATTAGTCCGTCTCCTCTTCCAAGACCAGTCACAGGCCTGAACAGTTGCAATTTCGCGTAAGCTCAAGCTTGCGCACTTACCCAGTTGCTGGATGCGCCAATGGACGCACCCTTAGATCGAATCGAGAGTGGAAAGATTTCGGACACCAAGGTCCAAGATACAGGCCCCCACGTCGCGCCGAAGGCCCCGACATAAATCCAAATGAATGTTACGGCGGTCCAAGCTGCGGCGGGGTTTGAAGGCCAATCGTGCTGCATCTTGGCAACAATGATTCCTGGTATAACCATGCTGATCCACATAACCACGCTCCCCCAGATCAGCATTGGCTTTCGCCCCCATTGATCGATCACGGCCATTGCGGGGAGGGTTGAGACAAAGAACACGACACCGGTGACGCCGGTGGCCAGCAGGGCCTGGGTCCCTCCAGTGAGACCGAGACTTTGGAAAACTTCGGCCGCGTAGTAAATGATGGCGTCAATGCCACTCCACTGCTGGAAGAACATGACAAGCCAGGCAGTGCAAACACGTTTTAGGTTGTCTTTGGTCCGGATGATGTTCCAGTATTGTGCCAATTCGCCCATCCATACACTCTGCTTTTCCTTCTCCGCCATGTGGGGGAATGCCTTGGCAAACGCCCGTCGCTCGAAAAGGCATTCGGCCTTGATTTCTTTGTACTCGAGCTGGATCGTCTCGCTGTCGGCGGGCAACTTGCGAAGCTTGCTCAAGACTTGGATCGCTTCTTCATCACGGCCCTTCTTTACCAACCACCGGGGAGAAAACGGTAGCCACCAGATACCCACGGCAAGAACTGCGGCGGGAATGCCTTGGATGATAGATGGCAGCATCCAAGCCATATTGGACTGAGTCTCTCCGGTTCCACCAATGTAATTGCTTCCATACCCAACCCAGAAAGACAACATAATCCCCAAGATCGTGGCGAACTGATAGAAAGAAACGATGAAACCTCGCATCTCCGGAGGTGCGATTTCAGCATTATATAGAGGGCTGTAAATATGTTAGACTCTATTCCCTTGACAACACGTTCCGTTTATGAGGCTTACCCAACGCCGCTAAAGGTGCCGACGCCAATGCCGGTGAAGAATCGTCCAGCGTACAGCATGGCAGGATTATGGTGAGAGGCACCAATGTACAGATATGATCCGAGCACGACCCAGCAGCAAGCTGAGAACATGGTGTATTTGCGAGAAAAGACTTCGCCGAAAACACCAGCAGTCAATGAGCCGAGAATGCCTCCAAGCTGCAGGATGGACGTGAGCCAGCCTTTGGCGCTGGAAGACTGCACGACGGAGGGGAAGTTGTCCATAAAGCGGTACATGACCAGGGATTGGCCCAACACGCCTTGTTGATATCCATATTCGAAGCCACCGAATCTGTCAATAGTTCTCAGCCTATGCTTTGAGGATGCACAGTGGACCAAATAATAATCCGATGGGAGAAATTTCCAGTCACTCGATTCATCCTCGCCGCATGTCAATACATTTGAAAAGGGGAAAAGCACTTACGAAGCAAAGAATGCGATGATGATCAATCGCGGGTTGGAAAATACAGTGCCCCACCGGTTCCTCGAGGCAACTTGCGTACGGACCTCTGCTGCGGTCAAGTCCGATTCGGCGTGGGCCATCGTGTCAGGTTGATATAGTAGACTTCCTGCTATGCAGAGGTCGAGTTCACGTTGGAATGCAAATGGATGAAAGCGGTGCACAGGCACAGTCTTATATCGACCATCGTAAGTAGGAGCTCCGCACTCAGTGTTACTGCGCCAAGGCCAGTGTGGAGCCCTTCCATCTTTGAGGACTAGATACGTCGATCTCAACGTAACGCATCTTATTTGGAGGGCCGAGTGCTTATGCAGGGCGCGTAGGGTTCCCTCATTCGGCAATGTATTTGACTTCCCCCACACTCACCAGTCGGCAACATGCCTAATGTCTCCACCAACGAGATACCGACTCTCTCTTGAAACGAGGAAACACTGTGGGGACGTACTCACAGTGATGATATTAGCAAAGAGTATCAAAGCCCTGCAGGGCAAAGGTGGTTGGGAAAACGCCTTAGTCGGTCAGTGCGACTGTTCACAAACTAAGCTGTTTGGTGACGGTTTCTTTCACATGCGTGGCAGGGCTTGGCACAGTCATGGTCGTAGGAAAATACCCTGAAAAGTCGAGGAACACGAGTCTCCCAGACTCAAGCTTCGATCATCACTCGATGGCATCTTGTTCGAGACTTCAGTAACTGGTCCGCCAAGGTAAATTTGGTGTTATATTTGAGAGAATTGACAGGATAAACAGAGCGACAGACTGGTCTTCAGCCAGCAAAGTAGAAGGCCAGCCAGACATATGTACATTTCAGCCACTATCGAATGCGTCATAAATGCATGAACTGTTTCGTAGCCAATGGTAATGCAATACAGAGGCGAGATAATTCAATCTGTGAAATCGGGGTAGTCCAAGGCGAACCAAACCACACCAAGGGCTCAGTGTCAAAACAAGAGCTCATTTTGGTAAGTCATTGCGCCTTCACAGGCATCGATCAAAATTTCGAGGATTAGTTTGTCTGACTCGTGAAACTTACCTTTCAGGCAACATATCTTCCAGCATTCACCTTACGCTAAACGGATTCCATTAGAGTGTTGTTTTTCCGCAGAGAGTCCTTGTAGCGAGCTCAGCTGCTTTCCCCTCGGTTGATAGCTGGATTTGAGGAAACAGTAAGGAGAATCTTCTGCAATCACCTGATTTGGCGGCGGTGCTTAAGGTCAAATAGCGAGTTGAAGTCTTGAGTTGAAGTCTTCCATAGGACTTCTTAGTTCCTTCTCGCTACCAGGTTGCCGAAATTGAGGTTAATGACCACACGCTCTACAATGAAGGAACGAAGTCTGGACGGCGTGCTCGCCGGACAACACGAAACTTGTGTTCCCTTTTAACGAAACTCGAATACAGCTGGCACTATTTGTGAATGAATAGCGCCATTCTCGAATCGTGTCTGCTTGGGTTCGTCACCCGAGGGACAGGCTACAACTCCAGGTTCCAATTATCTCTTACATCCCCACACAGCCCCAGATTGACCCTAATTTTATTGATGCCAAGATCCGGGGGTTTTGATGCGGGACCTCTAGACTGCGACATGGTTTCTCTTAATGCGCGATGCATCCGTCACTCGTGTGAAGAGAGCGTTAACTCGCGGGGTAACTGACAGGGCAGTGGTTAAAACTGCCTTAAATGGCAATGTGACCACCCGCATTCCCTATTTGACCAGAAGCCTGGTAAAGGCGCTAAAAATTACTCCGAACGTCGATCATTGTAAGCAGGCTTGGGGAATGGTACCCTGGTGCGGTGGAAAAGACTCCGACATTTCTTATGTTGTCATGCCCATAGGCCGCTTTGTCAAAGAACGACAGTTGAAAGAATCCCCAGACTAATCTCCTTGGGCATCGAATTTGTACAAATACCGGTCTTCTCCTACTTTTCACTTCATTCATGGTTCCTGGAGCTCCCAATAACAGCAGAGCGTGGCGGGAACGCTTGAAAGAAATCCCTAGATCTTGATTCATCGAAGCTCTAATCACAACTCAGAGCCCAATTTGCCGTACTAGAGCCACTAAAGACTTGACTGACGACAGAGAAAAAAAGTAGAGACTGCAGTTGACAACTTCATTAAGCACTTCGCCAAAGATTGCGTATGAATGCACGTCCACAACAGCTGGGGCTTCTAGCTACCCTAAATCATTATCGAGGCCCCCCTCTTTCCGCGAAATCTCTTTATTTTCGTGGGTCTGACTCCAATCCCGGTTCAGAGCGGGTCAACCAATCTGGCCCCATGCTGATTTGGCTTACGGATTGGTGATGCCGAACGGTCTGACGTACTCTGCTGGGGCGCTTTGCCCTCGCCACAAGCACAAGCCACCATCGGCGTAATTGCAAGCCACGGCTGAGCTGCATGATCTTGTTTCACCCCTCTTACCTCCACGCCTTGGTTGCCTGGGTTAGGATTCGTTGCCAGTAACATTTCGAAGGCGACTCCTCGCTCCAACGATAATTCAAATGCTATTTCTCTACATTAAGCTCAGGTAGTGCTCATCTAATCAGGCAAAAAGACCGTTGATTCCTCTTCCCGCCCGCCTTTATAATGGATCCAGGAACGATTTTGGCCATTCTCGACATTGTCAACACCTCGGTACTGTTCCTTGCCGGTGTCGTTGAAACTCTAGTCGACGCCCCAAAGAGTCTCACAGCCGTCATAAATGAGACTAACCAGCTTCAAAAACTTCTCGAGTTCCTAGCCGGAATCCAGCGCGAGCTGCCTTTGGCCGAGCAACGGTTCCTCGATGGCCAAGTAAGCACGGCTGATTGCAGAATCACGGTAAATGATTTGTGGGAGTTGGTGCAAAAAATTCGACCATTGAAAAGCGATGTATCCGGCTCGGGTGACAAGATGAAATTTGGGGAAAGAGTCAAATGGCTTCTCAACAAGAGCAAGATCGAGAAGCTCGTTGAGGAGCTTTCTGAGCAAGCGGAACGCCTTCGAAGGCTGTTGTCGTCGTAAGCCATCCACGCACCACTATGTTGACTCTGGCCGCCTTCTCTGCTTCTGACGAACTCAGTGAACAACTCGTGAACCTGAACAAGAAGGTGGACCAGCTCCTCAACGCGATCCTCCTACTTATGCCGAAATCTGCTCCAGCAAAAGCGCTCGAGTTCGACAGCGGCAGCGGCGTTTTCTCTCCATATAAAGCGGAAGGCATCACGTGGCATGGCCAGTTTCGATGCAAGCCAGGCCAGGACGCCTCGAAGCCATATTTTCGAGACCGAGAAAGGCTTGCTAATGCTGCCTGGATCGGGGACTGGGATGGATTCATGGCACTACTTGATCAGGGCCATCAGGAGCATAAACAGATTTGGACAAATTGTCGAAAGATTTGTAAGTTTTTACCTCTTTCATCCGTCCCGGCAGCGTTTCTAATCGCGAAAATCTGCCAGACCACAGAAATGAGAAGGAAAAGCCGCCCAGCGGCTTCACGCCTCTTCATCAGGCCGCTTGGCACGGCAACAAGGAAGCTGTGCAGAATCTTCTCAACAACGGAGCTTGGCGTGGGTCCCATAAGTTCCCAGAAATTGATGTTTCAACTAACAATCAGGTAACAGGACTTGCAAGGACCTTGCGTAAGAGTTCATCAGGATCACGCAAAGATAGCACCCCACTAGATGTCGCTCGCGATCATGGGTGGGAGCATCTCTATGATCTGCTCAGCCCTGTAATCAGAAGGCCCGTGAGCCACCGCGTGTTGCAGGTACTTCAGGACCGTCTCCATGACCTCATTCGACAAACGTACGAAAATGACCCCGAAGCGCACCTTGAATGCTTCTGCCTTCCAGAGTTGGAGATCTTGACCGAGTTTGACCAATCTAGACTCTGGTTCCCCCTCGACCCTGAGCTCAAGGACACAAGGGAAGGCCGCGCAGTCCATATTGTTCTAGATAAGGATGAATTGGTTGCTATCATGCGCTGGGGCAGGCAGCGGAGGAGAAATTATCGCATTTCTGTATCCGAAGTGCAGGAGATACATCAAGCCGTCATACTTAATTAGAGCAATGTAGGAAGGCCGTGTATCGACTGCTCAGTTTAGCTCGGCGAGAATCACGAATGGGATATGTCACCCACTTCATGTAGAGGCCCCTCGACTGATACGACCCCATCGGGTATTGTTTACTAGGTAGGAATTTGATGTTGCTCAGGCAAGGAGACATACCAATAGTGATATGGAAACAACCGGTCGTAGCCGTTGTCTGGGGCAAATTATCGACCCGTCTTTTGCCGTGTTTGGTTCGAGCTCTTAGGTCGGAGAGTGATTCCGGATTTCCACACCACATATGAAGAAATTTTTGAGCCATGCAGTCTTGGACACGTGTTGATACAGTAATCGCTCCTTCATAGGTGTATGCTACTTTACTGGTGGTAAATCTACCACACCCTTACAACAGCCGACCGTCGCTACTATAATCCATACTCAAAGTTTCACCAAGATCTAGTAAGTGTAACCTCCATCAATTTGAATGCGATTTATACAATAACGAAAACCTCATGATGATATATGATAGTTAGTGAGGCAGCTATGTTTTGGTATGTACCAATGCTTACAGCAAAGTGTCAGGAAGAACTGTCACATTGGCCTTGTTCATTGTGCACCTTGACCACAAGCCCTCGGCCTTCCTAATCAACAAGCTTACAGTGATATATACTCAAGCAAGGTACTAAAGCCAAAAAACCATTTGGGGCAATGTACCCCGATTCAGCATTGCGGAGGCAGCATGGATGCAGTGAACTGAGCTCAGGCCAATGAGAACCAAATCTGACATAGATCCCGTTCATCTAGGTAAGCTTATATCCTGGTTATCCAACAGCCTTGGCGTTCTGATAGATCCTAAAGACTCCGCCAATAAGCTTAAATTCTGTATTGAGCCCCTTCCTATTACGTCTCTTGCCGCCCATGTGGTCTGATTCGATAGCCATGGGTCTTCCGGACCCATGCTGCCTCTGCGCTGCCAAGGGCATAATCATTGTCATCCTTACTACTCATTGCCTCGACCAAGGCTCGCATGCAGGTCTCGCTCAAACGAGTGCCATGCATCAGGAGTTGAGAGCACAAGCTCACGAGGGATCCTTCAAAATCGATCACTTGACACGGAGCACGAGATTCGTTCAGACTAGATGAGTTAGTAGTCACCAAGAGATGGCCACTCGCATTTCCAAGCCATGTTCTTCATAGTCTTCGTTTGAGACGGCACAAGATTCTGATTCTGGTGTCTATTTTCATAGACCTTTGACTCGAAATGTACACTGTCAACGCTACCTAGGTATTTCACAGATTACCAGGATAACTAATCGGCCTGGTAGACATTCCTCGGGTAGCGAGCCTGCTGATTCATGAGTATAGTAAAGGAAATATATCCATAACTTGCGAGGCAAGATTGAATTGAACATCAGGTGGGTGATATTTGTGGGGAGACGGATGCAAGCGAGATGTGAAAGCAATGTCGTACCAACTTGATGCAGAGTCTCCGTTTGATATCACGCAGGATTAAACGTGCGCAGTTGATGGTCAACAGATGAGACCCCAAAAGGCTATAAAAGCTCCTCGTCCCACGGAAAGACTGCATTATTGATAGAAACCAGCAACAACGAAGACGCCGCATCCAAACCTAAAGTACAACTACACACCACTCAAGTTTACCACTCCAACATCCATCAACATGCTTGTTCTCAGTGCCCGTTTTGCCGCTTTGGCCTTGCAGCCTCTCGCCATAGGCGCAGCTCCTGTTGCTACAGCCAGTAGCGATTCTGGCGAAGTGTCTGCTGAAATCGTGGCTGACACTGCTGAGATCGTGGCCGATACTGCCGAGATCATGGCCGATGTGCCTATTTTCTTTTGCGAGCATACTGATTGGCACGGCGTCTGCCGCCAAGACTGGATGCCTACCAACACTTGCAGTAAGTATTTCCGTCAGTATTTTAGCCATGTATCACGATCCCCATTGACTCTTATGCACTACAGAGAACGTCCCAGCCGGATGGAATGACGTTATTAGCTCTATTCGAAACGATAACCGGAACGTATTCGTATGCGCTTGGTACACGTCAGTCTCCCAAAGTTTCGTCTTGGTGGGTTTGTCTTGCTAACGCAATCGTTCAGTAACCTCAACTGTTCCGGCGACCGCTACGAGAACCAGAATGACGCCGATCTGGCAGATGGCAATGGAAAAATGAATGACTCCATCAGCAGCTACTCCTGAGGGACCCGATAAGGCATATGCGCCTGGGCAACAGGGTTCATGGATAGCTAAAACCATGCGAGATCTTCCTTATAATCTGTGCTCGATAGGACAGGTAGATGGAGGAAGGCCGTGGGTAGATTCAATCAACGTATCCATATTCTAGGCTCTACGCCATGCTCGGGCTTTTCCTTGATGATCAATCCAACGGCAACCAGTATGTTCAAGAAAAAATTGGCTTTAGGTAAAAGTTTTTAAGCCTTTTACACAATCTTTCAAGTCGCAAAAGTTTGCACAACACTAATTAAAGCTGATGTCTCTAGCCCGTTGGGGAGTGGTTCGGGGCTCGCGAAGACTGGCTCCTCTGAAGTCAATACATAGAAGACATATGCCCGGACGATGGAGGACCTGAGACAAGCTATATGTAGCTTCTGGTGGGTACGAATCACGTATGTCCATGGGAAGGGCTTGTCAAAGGAGGTGGCAAGAAAGTGTATACAAATCATGCTAGTCCTCGTGATAGGGTAGCCCTGACACCTTTTAATTGTGCTTGATATTATGTAGAACATCCTTCTATCTCTCTTGCAATCCTTAATTTGAGCCCAGGTAGGATTTCTTTTATTCATGTACTCAAGCACAAATTGGCGAATGGCCGCGCAAACCCCTATAGGCAAATAGGCTCAAACACTTCATAACTTGGATGCGCAGCGAAATATGAATACATTCAAACAACGATCTCAGCAAAAAGCACAATGACAATGGTGGCCTGGCGAACTGTCAGTCGTCAGGCTTGTGGGGTCCCAATAAATCCACTCATATTCACCGCTAAAACACTTTTCGCTTGCATTTTTAATATTTACTCCAAAGACAATTGCTCAATATCTTTATCTGTATTGATTACTTTCACACCTGTTTAAATGTTTCACATAAGACTTTTGGCCTCGCAAATCTTGCTCCGCTCTCTGAGCTATTACCTTGCTCCTGGGCCGTCCTCGCTGAGCTGTCAAACATTATCATGGGCGTGTAGCAACCAAGTCTAGAAGCATGATCTCAAAGGTTGGGTAAATAAAAGCGAAAGAAATCTCCTTGAAGGTCTCTTGTATTGAATACAACAGCAGGTGGCTATACCCTCAGGGACGGCTGCTGTAAGTCGCAGCTTTGTGCAAGGACCTGGTGCTAAGAACTTGCCCTGTAGCACCTTAAAGCGCGTCTCTCATATTATCATGTACTTTCATGTCACGAGCAAATACAGCGTTGAGATAAGATTCGGAAAGCTAGAACTTAAATAATCTCAGTTAATTCGTTACTATTTATGGACAAAATTTTTGCAAAGAAGCGATTGACGCGCCCGTAGAGGCCCACCCTGCAAGCTTATCCTCGAGCCAAAAGCGGCCTGGAGGACTCGTCCAGATTTCAAAGCGGTGACTCCGCAACGAATGCAACCACCCCAAGGCTTTGCTCGAGTATTCCAGCTTACAATACTCAGCGATTCCGCCTTGAGTTAATTTAAATTAGCAAAGACCTGCAATCCTACGACACCGGACTAAAGGGCCAAGGAGAGTAGCATAACTCCACGGTGCTTTGGGGGCGACGATGCGACCATCTGTGGCTGGCGGACGAGGTAATTGGACGCAACGCTCCTACACCGCCTTTACCATTTTTTGGAATCGCCTGAGCCTCATCCATCAGTGCAACATTGGCAGCCTCATCATGGTTCGCTTACCATTGTCACGGCCCCCGGCGGTGTGGTACGTCATATGATTAAAGTCAGCAATATTTCACTTGAAAGACCTCAACAGGTCTGGCTATGCAAGCTTCCCTTCATTTTTTTACGACTGCTCTTTGGACTTACCAGCTACCATAGACACATCCAAGCGATATAACCATGAACCCTTTCCATTCCTGCACCGAGTCCACCCCAACATCATCAGGGGCAAGCAGTCCAAACCCTGCTCAGAGTCATTCTCAGCAAGGTTGGTATGTACGGAGGCTCAGGGTAAACATAAGGCTGAAATTCCCTAGATTCCATATGCTCGAATTGCGAGGAACTTCAAGACTTGCCTGAAAGAACAAACATCTTGGATGCAGACATTTATGTACTTGGAGATGCCTGCAAAGCAAACAGCAATGATATTAGTCCTGTGACTAGACCGCCAACAATAATAGGACCCAGAGCGAGAATGCAACAGCGTTCCAGTAGCATCACTTCCGCTTGCAGCGACCCGGGACCCACAATCGATGCCAATCATACTCATGCTGCCAGTGCCGTCTCTGGTCTTTCAAGCCCCGAACGGAGCCAGAGCGACTTGCAGGGCATGTGGACTCCCATATGGTTGACAAGAGGCGTTCTTATAACCTTTACCATCACATTCGCTTTCATATGGATTGTTACACCTGTTCTATACTATTGTTCCGAGAAGTATAATGGTCTCAGCACGCAAGACCAGAAGAACTATTATGCTTGGAAATATGCCCCGACTGCCGGTCAGAAGTCGTCATAAGCCTAGAGTTACAGGAAGATATGACTAATTCTTTGCTAGTTCTAACCATTGTCCTTGCACTCTGGAGGCGTGTGGAGCATATGAACAAGATCTTGATGCCATGGCAAGAGCTTCAGTCTGGTCCAACCTCTCTTGATAAGAGCCTGGACCTGGATTACATTTCCCCATCACTACCAGTATGCCTGCTGATGGCTATGAGGAACCGACATTGGTCGGTAGTCCTCTCACTGACTGGCCGGGTTTTGATAGTCGTCTCAGTACGTCAACTTAGGTCCGACATACCTACATCATGACAGCAGCTAACAAACCCTAGATAGTATCTTCGACTGGTTTATTTATCCTCGAATCGACAGAGTTCACGGAACAACGCTCAGATTTTAGAGTTATCTCTGAAATCCACCCCACAATAAGTACAAGACCAGGAGACATCTCAGCTAGCAACACTTATTACGGAATCCATGTCTTTGGTCTACCATACCCCCCTGGTACGTCGGACGATGCTATTGTGCCAGAAGTAAAATTGCCCGACCTCTCTACTGATGTGACCAATTACACATATATAACTGAGGGATTGAAGACAGAGTGTCAGTGTGAGGTTGCACCGTCCACCAATTGGACTTATCATAAAAACACTGAGGAGTCCTTGGACAACAGCACTTGGATAGGTCACAATGAATATTATTTTACAACGGATGTCGAGGTGCCTGGCTGTACCATCATGGGGATTCGAATCGCGGGAGCCAGCGCGTTCTGGGGCAGTGCTGTTCCGGAACAAACGCTCAAGTACCAGCCATATTTCATGTGGTACCCTTGTAACACAGGTATCGATTATGGTCCAGGCCGTTCAGCTAGCGACGACAAATTCGAAGATCAACGATTGGTCTTCTCAGTAGCCAAGCTGGATTACTCCCCGCGGACCGATAGTGATATAGGTCCAGACGCCTTTCAAATCAGCAAATTATCGGTGGTCTTGTGCAAACCATCATATCACATTGGCCAGTTTGAGGTTCATCCCTCAAGATCCACCGGTTCACTTTCCCAACTTATCCTCAGCACCTCATCCGATCGACAAGAAAAACAAATTGAAGGGTTTTCGAATAGAGACTTCGCCCTCTCTATGTGGGATTTCTTCAAACACCTGGGTTATTATGTAGGGTCTAGCCCGGATATCTCTGCCCTGAACACATCTGGGACCGCAGGAACAGATACGCAGGCATTTTTTGAGTATATTTCGATGAAGAACAACGGTTCCACAATAGAGGCATTCTTAAATCCGGAACTATTAGCCAAGAAGAGCTCAGAGGTAATCAAGGGTATGGCTGTTCAGCTCTTCTATAATGTCGCCCTTCAGCCTACCAACCGCAATATCACGGGTACAGTCACGACCATCCAATATAGGCTCAAGACAGGTTTCATTCCGACAACGATCCTCTGCATCTGTTTCGCTGTTTTGATAGCCACGTCAATTGGCGTGTTTCACGTTCGATGTCACTCAAGTACACATGCCGACCCGGAGCCGGTCGCTACAATCGCAGCCATACTTGCGCTCAGCTCTCACCTTAATGACGTGATTGCCGACTCGCAGTCCTCGGGGCTCAAAAGCGCGCGGCAGAATCTGAAACAGTTTCTCTTCTACACTGCCTCATATGCCGCATTCAGCAAGAACCTTGCCATTTATCACACCACATGCTTTAGTCAGTCATCAGATCCAATTCTTGACGAGAACGAAAACTCGGAGTCATGGTGGCGCCCTCCCGCAGAGACCAGCTGGTTTCTTGCTATTACGATTGTTTTGCCGCTTATAAGTATCATGATCCTTGAAGTTCTTCAGTATTTCTCGGACAAGAATGCTGGCATTGTTGAAGTTAACGAGACTATTATCCTTTTTAGCACGATAATTCCAGCAATCATCGCGTCGATGATTACCCAGTTGTACTCAAGCTTGGCCTTCAATGCTGCAATCTTTGCCCAATTTATTGCAGTTCGTCGCGGCAAAGCTCTGGGGTCGAGATCAATTTGTCAGGCCCTCAATGGAAGACTCCTTCCGAGTGCTTTCTGGCTTTCTCTCAAATCTGGTCATCTTGTGGTAGCTGTGGCGTTATTAGGAAGTCTCATCAGTGGATTCCTCACCATTATTACATCAAGTCTCCACACGCCCTTCAGCGTTAACAAGACGCGGAATATTACAGTGATTCAAGCAGACGATTTTGACCTAGTGGATGCGGGACCAAGGCTGCCTGGTTCGGTTTATTATAAAGCCCAGGTAGCAAGTTTTCTAGTTGAGTATATGAGACTGAACTACACCCACTTGACTCATGAAAATCTTGCATTCAGCCACTTCAAAGTCAACACAACAGATACCGGGCTTTTTCGCGCGAAAGTTCCCGCAATAAGGCCAACGCTGAATTGCTCCATCACTCCAAATGATAGCGTGAGAATGGCATTAAATTCTGAGGGGTTAAGTGGCGGAGATCCCACTTTTTCCTTCGACACTATAGCAAACGTAAGGGATTGGTGTGACACATGGCCATCTGAAAACAGCACACACTCTCATGGCATTGCCAACTTATCCTTGCATAAAAATGGGAGCTTAGTTTACTTCGGATGGGGTTCTGCAGAATATTGGAATGACCCATATTCTCATCCCTCACGTCCCTGGATGCGTGGATGTCCCACGGTCTCAGTCACCTTGGGCTCTGCCCGACTGGCAAATTCAACCGTCGTCGACGGTAGGACCCATTACGCATTGGAATCTCACGTCGAAAGGATGTTATGCTACCAAAATATTGAATTGGTAGAAGTTGACACCACCTTTGTACTCCCCAACCTTGAGCTAGCCCAAGGTTATGCCCCTGAGGTAGATGAATCCTCGGTGCATTTGCTAAGGCACACGAATGGAAGCGCGAAATTTGAGCTCGACCTGCGGCCACCGAATCTTGAAACTGGTTCCTCTCGATTCTTTAATTTCTCGGTCCCAAACGTCAACATGGACGGTTTTATCGGGGCTATGGTTGATGGCATAGAGAGGAGCTCAATCGAGGAACTCGTGGGCAAGGGAAATACGGCGAACCTTATGAAAGCTGCCAATCGCGTTTATGGCAGATGTGTTACGCAGTTAATTTCGTTTGGATTGCGCACAAATTTGACCACAAAGAATGATCAACCGAATTTCCGCTCATACGAAGGCGTTATGATAGCTCCCGGTGCACAAAGACTGCATCAAAATCGGGAGTCAAAGGTCGCACTGCAGGTGTTGCTGTCCATCATGGTTGCTTGCGCCATCACTACAAAGCTCTTCCTTCGATCGAAGGAGGTCTTGCCTCACAATCCTTGTTCAATCCTGGGGACTGCTATGCTTCTCGCAGGAGGACGCTTGGTTATGCCTCAAGAGGTTGCCGTGAATGCGGATGGGAAGACATCGCTCGCCGAAGTTTTCGACGGGCGGCGCTTCACATTGAGATGGTGGGAGGACGATGAGCAAAGACCTGCAAGACGGAGGGGATATCGTATCGATATAGATGATGATTAGGCTTTGTTTCGTCAACTCAAATTCAATTGTCGAAGAAAACGCACATGTCAGTTCTGTGGTTACTTCTCGATCCAAGTCTGTATCAACTGCTATGCATTCCATCGTAATGAAAGACTAGATATCTTCATCAAGATAGTCAATGCTCTGTCTATTCCGAATGGTGGTGTCGGTGCCACTGTGACGTCTTTCAGCACAATGAGTGCACAAGCTGGCTTATCAGGTTGTGCCCAAAGTCAGCCCAAGTGATGGCCAATTTGCGCCCAGCGATTCTGCCTGTGTTGCCTCCATTTACCCTCTCCAAATGACAAGATCGCCAACCCTGAAGGCAGATTTATCCATCCTTCCTTGAGTGAGCGGTTCGGATGCAAACGCAGTGTTTTGCTACTTATTGGAATACGGCGGCGGCGCATCGTTCTCATCAGTATTCCCTGATGCTGACGCATCGGGCCTGGTCGGTTCTGGTTGAAGTGTCGGGACTCTTTTCCATTCACTTCGTGATGCCTTTTTCTTCCCCCACCAAGCACCAAACGCGAACGCAACGACTGCAACCACAACACCGATACTAATGGCCACCTTTGCGCCGGTGGATAAGGCACCCTCTGCGGCTTTTCTTTCCTTCTCCACCTCTTCTTCTGTCGGTGGCGGCGGCAGCTTGAAGGAGTCGCTTGGGATGGGGATAAGGTCCGAGTCATTTTGTCGAAAGCGGATCTGGATGGGCGTGGCTGTCACAGCGTACCAAGTTGCTGTCGAAACCTCATCCTTCTCATTCGTGTATGTCACAGTTCTCACGGTGTTGAGTGAGCTCCTGCACATGCCGTATCTCGGGTCCTGTGGACAGTCGAAGCTCTGTGGGCAGCACATATTTGTTGTCTCTTGCCTTTGTCGTGTCGTGGGCAACGTGCAACGCTTGGTAGCTGGACGGACACACACCCGGGCTGAAATATCGATCCCAGCACCATCCATCGGGGCAACATTCGTTCCCACCGGGCCCTTGGCAGTCGACCTCGAGATCCGGGTATCGGCCCGGTCGATATTGCCGCGTCGTAATCTAGGAGAGACAGGTTGGCGCAGGTGTGAATGTGGTCGTGCGTGGTCCCGTGTAAGATGCGAATGTGTCGAGTGTGACGTCCGTCGAAGTGGACTTTGCGCGGACGGGAACAGCCGCAAGTAAACTTGTGGCAGCGGTTTGCCCCAGTAACTTCATTTTTTGTGCAACCTGCGAGAATCCCGAGGAAATGGGACTTGGAAGTGAGAATGGGGGATTTTGGCGTGTAAGCCATTCCCTTGGTCCAGTCTTGCTTGAATAGCAGCTGGACCCTTCGACTAGGGTTCATCCATTTAGCTCAAACCAAGACCCTGTTTACGTGGGTGAAGGACCAAGGCAAATTTAACCTCGTCCCCACCCTTGGTGACATTTTGGGTTAAAGTACAAAAGCAGATTGCATCTCCCAAGCCCTTACCAGCCTGGACTAGCCTGAAATACCTTTTGGGCCTGGGTAAGCAGTCCAAACAGGGCAGAGAAGATTTAATATGAGGCAAAACACGAGTCTGGGTCTAGTAGGCAAAGATAATTTCCACCATACTCGTACTTGATAGCAGGAAATTGAAGAGCCAACCAAGCCGTATACCAAATTATAGCGTGCTTGCAGTACGGAGTAGCACTATGCTCATCATTGTGGTGCGTAACAAACAAAAAGAAGCCCATCAAAAGAACGTGCTATTTACATCAATCCAAAGATTATCATAGTTTGAATTAATATCATTCTAGGAAAGTTATTAGCCGGTACGCCCTCATTCATGGATAGTAGAAAGGAGCAACGAAATGGTCATGGAAGTCATGTTCGCCTGATTTCCAGATCGACCAAAACTCTGATCCTCATGGAAGTTAGCAAGCGTATGCAAAATGCTGTTCATTCCTACTAAATATGGGGTTTGAACGCAGCAATCGGATTATTGACTCGTTAAGGCTGGCGTCTGGGTTATTTGGGGCCCTTTGTACTTAAAAGACTTGTGGTTTACGAGGAATGGGTTTCCTGAATTAAGGCAATTTGACAGAATTCGTCTGCAGCTATCAAGATTGCGATTGGAAGACGCTATCTTCCATTAGGATTGACAACGAGTACGAATTCATCGCTGCGGTTGTGCTATTGGACCATGGTGAGGGCCTACGAGCACCCACTACGCTATAATTTTAGCGCTATCCATCATCACATTCATAACTTAAGGTAGTGTAAGTGGGTTTCCATGTTCACCCCTGCAGTCCACAGAGGATAGAAAGTTGACTGAAGTCGTGTTTACTTGACTGTTATCTTTTCATGTTCCCTCAACAATGAATCACTCGCTGAAGACCGGAGGTTCTGACGTGCAGAGTGGGTCAATGCAGTCAATATGCTTACATGCCTGCGTCGTTGCTGGTTGGTTGTGCCGCAGCAATGTGGCTGTGACTCACGTCGGTCAGATCCCAGTGCCTTTGATCAGTCACACATCCTGAACGCAGGCCACTATATAATCTTGACATTTACCAGTCATTGCTATTGGACTTGTGATCTTTCATCATCATCTTAATTCGCCATGGAGAAGGTTCGGAAGACTTTTTTCGACCCTTTGGCGTCGTCCAAAGCGGCGATTCGAGAATTGCTCGAAGGACTTCCCGTCGGCTCTGCTCATCCTTTCAGCCCCGAGAAAATTCTACTTTGTCGCTCAAAAGATGGGATCGAAGAGATTGATATTTCTTCTTACCCGGAGGACTATTTCTTCAATGCGGTAGACCTGGGTGAAATGGGAGAAGTTCTTCTAAGACGAATGGCCGGCTTCAAGGAACATCTCGGTTCGGCCTCTCTTGTGTGCTCCGGTGAATCACGTTTAACCAAGAAACTAATAATGAGTAGAGGTTTTCAACGACTTTCAGATTACGCAAGCACCAGCCTCGACGTTCAGAGTTCCAATAGTGTCGGGCCAGATTGCCATGTTGGCTGTCTCCGAAAGAACACCCACTTATTACGACTTCTGCTTTGCAAATGAGCAGTACCGAACTTGCTGCTTCAATGCGAGAAACACATTCCCCGGCATGAATCATAGTGGAGATATTCTCAATGGGCGAGACTTTTTAGCCCACGTTCGACTCGACGAGGGGTTGTTCACGAATGAACAGTTGTGCGTCTTCATCTCAGGCTATCAGTCCACAAAGATCACTAGGTTCCTGGGTACACACCCAGCTTTGCTCGTTGCCGACCATGTAGACAAGGTGAGCAAAAATTGCCCCTGTGTGCGTGTATTCGTCTGATGCATTGGTGGCAGGTCTTGTACATCGTCCCGGTGCCCTTGGATGCAGCCACAATCGGAGACGCGACCATTTGCTGCCCTCTCGTGATTAAGCGTGATGGAAACTCATTGGTTTGCTCAATATTACCGAAAGCTACAACCGACGAGAACATGATGGCATCCGGCAGTAAGCTGGAAAGCCGTTGCTTTCCTGAGGCAATACAAAGGGCCGACTTCACCGCTCCTACACCTGCTTCTTCTGTTGCCGGTATGCACTGTGCCATTTTCATGGAATGGTTTCCACAAGCTCTCATGCTAACAGATTGGCAGTATCAAGAACCGAGTCTACCATACTGAATACAACTTCGGTATCGAAAAGCCTGCATGGCATCGTGGCAAAAGTACGCAACAACGGAGCGAAAGAAAATGCCGTAATTGCTGTAAATGGGGTCACATTGCCTTCTTTCATCAATCTGAAAAAGACACAGATTATTACCTTCGGCACTGGCTTGGAGTTCAAGTCATCATGGAAGGAGACGGCTGGCAAGTCTGCGCAATCTGCAGTCATTTTGCCGTGCATTTTCGGTTCGCAGCTGGAAGGCCCACCTTTGTTGGCCACGGGTACAGTTCCATCAAACGTCCCATTCCAGAATGAAAATGCACTTAGGAGCTATTATGCCCAACTCAAGAATGTCGTTGTGGTTGTAGACGAACGAATGACGGACAATGCTCGCAACCTTGCCAGCTTTTACCGACTCAATGCATTATTCATCGTTCAACTTAATCCACAGCCACAGCCTCAAAATAGCGATGACATCTTGTCATTGCTCAACTCCGCAAATATCAACGCTGTAACAGCTCTGGCAGGCCCACAGTCACTGGTTTTGATCCAAATTCTCGATAAATGTTACTTCTACAGAGGTCTTGCGAATCTCGCCTATTTAAATACTTCTCAACTAGCATTTGGTACCGATATTACATCCATAGTCGAGTCAGCGGGCCTGAACTCGATGTTAGATGCTAGAGCCAAGCGATGGGTCAACTTGAACGATGAAAATCCCATTATCCTTCCAAATTTGGGAAATGTGGTTATGCCGGGAGACCTGGAAGGCTTGATCGAAAAGCTTCAAATTGACGACATTCGGGAAATGGCCGAGGACATATCTGTGGCAGTCCCACAACTTCAATCGCTTTTGCCCCAGAAGAAACTGCAAGAACTTTCGAAGGCTTTGGTGTCCGTACTATCCTCAAAGCTCAGCAGTGCAACCGCTCCCCTCAGGAAGACGTATCTCAAGTTTCTCATGAACGAGTACAAGGATGATGATCCTGAGTCGAAGAAAACGAAAGATCAGATGCTTGGTCAATTAAGGAGAGTGACCAAAGAAATGCAGAGAGCTTTAGAGCCAGTGATCACAAGTTTTGCAAACATGATGTCCTCTCAAACAACCTCGAAGCGGACCCATGATTTGAAAAAGCTAATTCGTCAAGCTCAAATTCAGAGCAATGTTGATGCCGTGAAGACTATGACGTTCGAAACAGTGGCAGGGTATCTCGAAGATCATGCAGCAGAGATGGGTGTCATGTTACTAAATATTGAAACTGGACCATACCTCCAGCTTTTGAGCAGCCTACAAGGCGAGGCCATTGATGCCAGGTTCGTCAAACTAGTTGACACTTCCCGTTTTGGTCTTTTCAACGCAACAGAGGACACCAAGGCTGACTTTCATTCTTAGTACGTGCTGCGACCTTGACTCGAGACTTCTTCATCTTGAAGGACTTGATGCAGGCATTATCATGGAACAATCCCAAAACTACCACGATGGCCCGCTCAAAAGCCAGGCTGGTCCTACGCACCCCATTCTGGCGGTACCATATTTGAGCCAAGGTAAAGGAACCCACGGCTCGATGTTAGCCTGGGTCTGCTGGGACGAGTTTGTCAACCTAGAAAGTCCTTACAAGGTCCGATGGATGGAAAAGTGCAACGACGCGCATATCGCGGCACTGAGAATAATTGCAAGAGATACGCTCAGTCAGGCGGTTGCATCCAGAGAGTATAACTTCCAACCTGGAAGCCTGGAGATAGGGCAACTTATGAGCGCCCTGCTGATGGCGGCTATGTCGAAATTGGCGGCCATGAAGACAACAGCACCCGAAGTTTCGGAAAAGGCGGATGACACTGTGACGAAACTGATGCGAGGACTCTTTGGCAATCTTCTGACAGTGGCCGGATCCGGAGTGCGGCCCCTCAGCATGGTCTGGCAGCTGTTTGGCAAGGAGCCTCGATATGACATTCCCAAGACGCACCCTGATTGGATCTGGTATGAGACGGTGGTATCCTTATATCCCTACACTGGCTGGCCTGTTGAACGTTTTCATCGAAACCTAGAGTTCTTGCTGGACAGGACGATCGTTCGGGTGGTTGTAAAAGCCGAAGACTTAAATGACAACAAAGTGGATCGCATCTCTGAGATGGTCAAGTTTTGCAAGCTCAGGAATATCCAGCTGGAACACTCACGCACAATCATCACGATTTTCATGGAAATGTTGACGAAAGGAGATACGGATCCTTCTCCTGTTGCTGCGCGCCTATTGCAACGACTTCCACATTCATTAGAGAAGCAAACGCAAAGCTACACCAGAATGATTAGCTATCTGAAACACTTAGCACAAGGAGGCAAAAGGCGTACCGGAGATGACCTCATTGCTGCCAGTGTCTACACCAAGCGGTCAGCTGCGTTCGCTGAAACTAAGAACAAGGTCGCAGCGGCTTGTGTGATCAACGATTGGCCTCAAGCCAAGGAGTCCTGCCAAGAGCTAATGGACCAGCACGCCAAAATCGCTGCGCTGTGGCAAGTGGATCCGGAAAAATTGAAGGTTCAAAGCATGAAGTTCTACCAAGAGTTCTTAAAAGCAGATGTTGAAGCTACATATCCTGTGATAGCGTACCACGACTTGACAAGGCAGATTATCAACGATGCAGAACGGCGGCGAGTGCCCTGGCAGGTTGGAAATGAGGGCCAATTCGGCGCGAAGATTGAGCCTCTTGATGAGGCTTTCGTTCAAGAGATTCTGGATGGCGAGCCTGTCTCGCTTGAACCAAATCTCACAGATGTTGAAGTGGTGGCATCTCCGACAACTTCGACAGCTCTGATTGAACGGGAAGAGGATGGTGGGTTCGAGAAATATGAATCCGCTTTACAGCCCAACTTCATCACCGCAATGGAGAATGCTGTGTCGCCCGAGGATGTTTGCGCAATTCTCACTGTTCCAGTAACAGCAATGCATGTTTTTGCTAAGACCTTGAATCCGCATTTCGAATGGGAGTCTTTGGGACAGAACTTTAGGGCGGTCATTCTAGGGTTGTTGGAGAATCGCTCAAGTCGAATTGAGAGTCGCCCGGTCAGGAAGTTGTTGGAATTGAAGGATGAAGTCGTGCTACAGATTGAGGAATGATGCGAGCGGAATTGCTGATTAGGTTTTTGTAGCGTTATTCTGGTTTACCACTGTTTGCTACGTTGATTTTTTATGAATTAATCTTGCCTCTGATAATGTTTTACAAATGTTTGAACAAGTTAGCATCGACGGACCCTACATCGGGCATTCTTAGCATCAAAGTACACTAGTGACTGGAATCTTCATTCCAGGTGTTTGTGTAACTGCTCAATGGCGTCATCCCCAACGAATTGACTTTTTGTACGAGTAGAAACGTCCAAGCCTCTATTGCACCCGTCACAGACTTTAAACTGATGCACTGAACACTCATTGAGCACCATGCGTATACCGAACCTGTGTGTCGTTGCCTTCGCTACCACCGCTACCGCTTCCTTCGGAAAGATCATCATTGACAATGACTGGAACTTGAATGGCTACATCACATTTCTCCTGGCTGTGGAAGCTGGCTGGGATGTCCTCGGACTTGTAGGCGACACGGCGAATTCCTGGGCGCGGCAAACCAGTCTACACGCCCTGGCACTCCTTGAGATTGGCAACCTATCCTGCATTCCGGTCCACAAAGGCTCGGATTATCCTCTGCTCAATACACCAGACTTGCTTCAAATCTGGGGGATGCTGCACGGCGAGCTACCTTATGTACGCACCAGAAAGGCACTCTTTGCGCCTCGAAAAAATAGCGGAGACTGATAACCGGAGTAGCAAGGTGCCTTTAGACCAGAGAATGCCACAGCCGAGGCCAGTGGTAAGGATCCATCGTCCGGTGATCCAAACCGAATTGCTCCCAGTGCTTTCAAAGCTGGCTATCCAAATACTACCCTAGCCGGCGAACATGCAGCGGCATGGGCGGTCGAGATTGTACGGAATATCCGGGAGAAGTGCTCATCTACAGTGGTGGAGCATTGACCAACATTGTCCTTGCGACGCGGTTAGACCCTAGTTTTGCTTCTCTAACAAGGGGCCTCGTGGTTATGGGCGGCTATCTTGACGTGTCGCAAGTAATGGCCTCGGGTTCCAGAGAGGCAGCCGACATAAACTCCGATGTACCGTTCCTCTTCTCTTAGGCGATATGGGTTATTGATAAGATGGTGATGTTCCTACTGACCATACCATTTTAGATCAACTTCAAGATCGATCCAGAAGCTGCTAAAATTGCGCTCAATACCAAATTCCCTAACATCAATAAGTTCCATTCGGTGCAGAGATTCGAACTTGCTACTTACCTGTCATGGGCAGCTGTCGTTGGCAATGGTGCCAATCAATACGTTCCAGATGAGTCCTATGACGAAGAAGTATATCAGACGAGAACACGGTACACAAGCCTGTTCAACGATTATGGGACGCAAAACCCAATGTGGGACGAACTTGCCATGTTTGCTGGTCGGTATCCAGAACACGTGACAAATCGTACCTCTTGTGAGTAGTCTCTGGGTACCAAAGATCTCACATTTCATGTGGTCAATATTCACATAAGAGGATAGTCCATATCAATGTCGACGTGGCCTGATCAAGCCCATACTATGGAAACGTCATTGCTTACCAGGAAGATCTAGTACCCAAAGCACAAAGATTGGAGAAAGTTGATTATATTGAGTCAGTGGATGTGAAAGCATTGAAAAAGCGATGAAGAACGCCATGAAATGTTCGCTATGCGCTAGTTATTGTTCCAGGGAATAGAAATTTGAAGGCCTATCACTTCTCACTCCGCGAATATAGGTGTTTGGCACTGCAATTCATCAATGTCTTACGCAAGTATCAAGATGGATCTGGGTGAATGGTGCGCATTTTGATCCAACCAGAGCCAGACCTGACACAGATACCATGACTTGGACGGGTAGACGGCATTTATCTCACATTTACCACCTTGAACAAAATGTCAGAAGTTCCAGCCATTGGCTGCAAACTCGGAGTGGGCAGCTCCATGATTTTTTGAGAAATAATCCTCGCACTATTTGGCTTGCAATGACTACAGATCGAACAGTAAGGTTTGGGTCGTGATCTTGGCACTTAACCCTGATGTCACTGATATTCCAACAAGCAAGGGTACAAATGAATTACACTAGACTACGAATCAATAACTTGGGAATGGAGAGCACGGCAAAGTCCTAGTCTGAAGAGAATCATTGGCACGACCGGATCGAGGATTCTAATCAGGCAGGCATTTAGGTGAAGGAACATTTATGGTGATCAAAGAGTACATGACTTCGAAAAAGTGGCCTTGTCTCTATACTGAACGCTGCGCGATGAGAACAGGCAGCCACTGGCAGACATCCCAAATAAGCAGACAAGTATGCATCCCCTGGCCATGACACTGCACTAATGGCTCACTCCGGGTATTCGGCTCATCAACGTGCTAATTTAGACGGACGATTGCCGGAACACAACGGCTAGCGCTCGACACGCGCTCTACCTATGCCCGAATAGGCCACAATGTGGTGCTAGCTCTTGCCGATTAATTGGTGGAGTTATGCGTCAGTACAAGGGGAACCAAAAGGGGCATTTGTGTGGAAACTGCGCGTTTTCTTCTCGCAAATTATCCGCAAATCAAGCTGAAACACTAGCAACCTCGAATGCCGTGTTGTTGTTATATCGAAATGAAAGACAGGGCCCAGAAAGCTTAGCGACAAAATCCGGGGACCCCACAATCTCTGAATGAGTATGAAGGCAATGCCGTTATCCACTCTACTCCATAACTTGTACGGCAAGTCTTTGCCGGAGTGGCCCTCAGTGAACCCACATGAGCACCTTTCTGAGTATCTCAAAACACGGATACTGAGGACACGACGATTATGTAGGACAGGAGCTTGAGATGAAAAGTCCCCCAATCATTGATGGCGTGGAATCTTTCTCGGGGGCTATAAGTTCAGTCTTGACGCCGCTATAGATGAACAGCTGAACACAGACTCGACATCTGGCAGGCCACTTATCAAGCACTTATTCACATTGCACCTCATTTGCCTCTTAACACCAGAATCATGGTTAAATACTGTGCCCCGATCATGGCCTTGGTGCCTTCGGCTTTTGTTGCGGCCAGTCCTCTCATGACTGTAAGACGATGGTCACGCCCTCGAACCGGGTTGCTTGATTCGCTAGCTCATTCATTATAGCACGAACAAAGAGCTACCTGCACAGTGACGGCGTATGCCGACATTGTGAATGCTGTTAAGACCTGCACGGACATCGTCCTTGACTCCATTGCTGTTCCAGCATCGAGCGCCATTGACTTGCAGAAACTCAAGGCTGGCGCTACTGTCACGTTCAAAGGGAAAACGGTAAGCCAAACCGATTATGGTGTGAAAACTATCGTGCTAAGAGGCAAAAGACCTTTGGTACTACTCCAGACGCCGACTTTGATCCGATCATCATTTCTGGAAGCGGTGTGACCATCACCGGCGCCCCGGGCCATGTGATTGATGGCAATGGCCAAGCGTACTGGGACGGCGAGGGATCTAACAGCGCGGTTAAGAACAAGTAGGTCCAATCCGTAGATTCGGCATTCTGGTAAATTACCTTGTGCTAACACAATTTAGACCTGATCATTTCATTGTTGTCAAGAAGACGACCAATGCAAAGATCACAAACCTCAACATCCAGAATTGGCCGGTGCACTGCTTTTCCATGACCAGCAACCAGGATCTGAAGGTCACTGGAATCAACTTGGACAACTCTGCAGGCGATCAGCCTAATTCAAAGAGTGGAGGAAAGCCCGCCGCTCACAACAGTGACGGCTTCGATATCTCTTCGAGTGATGGTGTCACGCTCGATAATATCAAAGTTCATAACCAGGATGACTGTGTTGCCGTCACATCCGGCAGCCGTGTGACAGTCTCAAACCTGTACTGCTACGGCGGCCACGGTCTCAGCATTGGCTCTGTCGGTGGCAAGAGCAACAACACCGTCGATGGTGTCACGTTCATCAACTCCCAGATTGTCAATAGTGAGAACGGCGCCCGTATCAAGTCTAACTCTGGCACCACTGGCACAGTTAGTTTCAAAAACTCAAAGGGATGTTCACTCGTAGCTGACTTTAACAACAGATCAACAATGTCACATACCAAAACATCACGCTTTCTGGTATCACAAAATACGGCATCGATGTTCAGCAGGATTATCTCAACGGCGGTCCGACCGGCAAGCCTACCAACGGCGTCAAAATCTCCAACATTAAGTTCATTGGCGTCACAGGTACAACAACCAGCTCCGCGTACAACTACTACATTCTGTGCGGTGACGGCAGCTGCTCCAATTTCACCTTTTCCGGCACGAAGGTCACTGGAGGTGGCAAGGGAGGAAGCTGCAACTATCCCACCAACAAGTGCCCCGCTTAATACTGTGATGAGACGGCGGTGCCGTAGCCATAGGGGTATAGCCTGAGGATATGGTGAGGACTTTGGACATTCTGATTCCTTTTTTGTCACCCAATGTGCATTTTCGTGCCTTGACGTAGAATGGTATTACGTTGGTATCTACAAGGATATAAGTTAATACCAAATCAGCACCTATGAAGGCTCCGAGTGCAGACTGACATTGCAAGTCCCGATATATTATCACTAGTGGACTCTTAGCATTGTGATTGGAGCCTCGACGTTCTTTGCGATTTCTCTGTGATGAGTGACGATGAAATTCACAGCACGTATCCTAAAGCTGATATTACAGTCTACAATCAGTCTCGTTACCAAACTAGATGCTTTCCATAGACTCGACTGCTCTATCGAGTTTCCGTCTCAATTTGTCTATTGTCTTGGCAAATTCATATAATTCCTTTCGGGCGATCTGGTGATTCTGAAGGTTGTTCCCGTGGCTCATGCTAGTGTGTGACGCTATGTTTATCTCGTTCAATGTTGTTATAAAACCGTGTAGGATCGATTTCAATCGATGGCAAATCCGCTCCACAAGCCTTTTCATATCATCAGAAAGTGTTATAATCATCTTGGGCGACATCGCTTCTCTGGCGACATGCTTAAAAGAGTCGCTCTCTAGCGAACCGCCATCCCAGCACCTGAGTTCGTTAGGATACCGTATCTTTCAACTATCACTAAATACATCGTGGTTCACTAACCTCTGTCGTTACTAGCTTTGCGATATGCAGGACACAGATCTCGCAAGATGTATGAGTTTGTATTGGACTCGGGTGCATACGTTTGAGGACACTGGATCCCTCCATTAGCGGAGACCGGTACAGCACTCTAATGATCAAGACTCATAAATTTTTATGTGACAATCTCTCCTTTCAAGCTCGACATGGTAATCCGAACTTATGATTATAGATTCGATCCCTTGCAATAACGGGTTGCTTCGGTCCGATGCCAAGCCTCACCAGGAGGTATGATGATTGCCTACAGAGAAATCAATCGATCATTATATGCACTATAGCAGTTCTTTAGGGTGGGAAACAAGATTCTTTGTCACCTAAAGACCAGCTCATAGCCGGTCTAAACAAAAAAACAAAAAAACGAAAGTGCGGATACTTTGTGATAAATTCCAACACTACATTATCATTCAAAGCCCTTTACCTGGGGTTATCCTATGAAGACATCCATTTGACGCTGTACAAAAGCTTCAAACCCAAGGCTTACAATTCCCTACTTCTCGACCATAGCGACTATACGATATCTAAATTACACAATGCCATAATCACCTTCAAATAACTCCGTCTTTGCCATCTGTGAGATACCTTAGCTTGCCCCATTCTCAATCAACAGTTTCACCACATCTAAGTGTCCCTGGTTGGCAGCGGAGATCAATGGTGTCCCGCCAGTCGTAGTTTTGACACTTAGGTCGGCTCCATGGTCAATGAGTAATTCGACAATCTCCCGCTGGCCATTATCGGCTGCTAAATTGACCGCGGTCCACCCCCCTTCGGCTTTGGCGGTCAAATCGGCACCAAATTCAAGAATCACTTTGACTGCGTCCAATTGGCCGTAGTATGAAGCCACGTGTATCGCTCTCCACTGCTTATCTGCCATGGCTTCAATATTTGCGCCCGATTGTAAGAGAAGTCTTGCAGTTGCTGCATGCCCATATCGAGCTGACGAGAGCAGTGGGGTCCATCCGTCATCCCTAACAGCTTCAATTTCAGCTCCCTTTCCTAGGAGCAGCTTCGCCACGTCAGTCTTCCCATGTTGACAAGCTATGTCCAGAGGGGTTGTGCCATTATCACTCCTATCTGTGATACGAGCGCCTTTTTCAAGAAGTAAGTGGATAATTCCTAGACAACCAGAATAAGATGCCCGTATTATTGGGGTCCATTGTTTGATATCAGCTCCATGTATTTCAGCACCCTTCTCAAGAAGGAATCGCACTGTCTCGGGTTTTTCGGAATGCGCAGCAGCACGATTGAGTACCGACATACCATATTTGTTTCTTGCTTGAATATCAGCGCCCCGTTCGATTAATTCTTCGACAACTTCGGTATGCCCTCCGGATGCTGCAAGGCAGAGCGCCGTGTCCCCTTCGTTCGTTCCAGCTTCTAGATCGGCCCCTCCGTTGCAAAACAGCTTGACCAACTCAAGATGGCCAGCATTTGCCGAAGAATGCAAAGGCATCCAACCCTGGGAGTGAGAGTCTGCAGGACTGGCACCCTTTGAAATTAAAAGTTTTGCCAATTCGAGATTGCTAGTTTTCGCTGCCATCAGCAATGGCGTGCTACCATAGTCATTTCTTGCGGAAATCGGAGCGCCAGATGCGACAAGATACTTTGCCACCTCAAAATGGCCGTTGTCTGCAGCGAAATGGAGAGCAGTCCATCCGTCCTTTTGCTGGGGGCTAGGATCAACCCCTTTTTCGACGAGAAGCTTAACAATGTCCAAATGACCGTTGGAAGACGCTGACATTACAGTTGTCCGGCCGAATGGGGTTGGTGTTGTGTAATCGGCCCCATTTTCCATCAGAAACTGCATTATCTCGAAGTGGCCATCCCGAACTGCGTAGTGCAGTGGATTCCATCCTGTATTGCTCAGGGAGGTGAAGTCAGCACCTCTATCCAGCAACCAGCGAACCATTTGCGTGTTGCCTTTCTCTGACGCTAGACTCACAGGCGTCCGTTCAGCAGAAGTTGGTCCTGATATGTCAGCACCATGCTTCGCGAGAAACTCGGCACCCTCAACGTAGCCGTGAGTCGCAACGTAATGCATTGGAGAAAAGCCCTGTTGACTGACAAGCAATGGATCACTGCCACTTTCAACCAGCAACTCGGCAAGGTCTATGTGATTGTGCATCACAGCTGATGCTAAGGGAGTATGACCAAGGTCGGAAGCAATGGTCAGGTCAGCGCCTAGGCCCAATAAATGCTTCACTACATCCAGATTGCCCCAGCCTGCAGCCAAATTTAACGCCGTCCGTCCACCATCATCGACACTGTCTAGTTCGGCGCCTTTCTCAGTAAGCAGTTGAACTATTTTCAGATGACCAGCTTTTGCGGCTGCGTGCAATGGCCTCAGTCGGTTCTCTAGTTTCGGAGTAGAAGACTCGTTTTTGAGTGATGACTCCTGTGAAGGTGAGTTTCGTTCTTAAAATGCCGACTCAGCCTTTACCTTCGACTCCTCTGTGCCTTGCGATGCAAGCACGATTACTTTTGGTGCTTTGTCTCCGGTCAGTCCCTCAGATGCCTCCTGAACGGCACGTATTGGTATAATGCTGGGCCTCGTCACTGTCCAACTCCCTGTCACCTCGCTCAGCGGTAAAGGTTGCTCCGGCGACCACTCCCACACGGGGCCTTGGTCAACATGGGAACTGTAGACGCCATTCCCGTACTCAATGTTTTGATCTGCGTCAACCCATTGATGCTTGCAGGCCTCTCCACAATTGAGTCTTTGCTTAGGATCCGGTGCCATGATGGATTGTAAGAAATCGATGGCTGCCTCACCGATATCCGATTCTTTGAGTACGTGGTAAGGATAAGGCGAATGACCCTGGCAGTACCTAACAAGTTCTCCATGAGTATCAAAACTTGGTTTTCCGGTCAACATTTGGAATACAGTTTCCCCAAAGCACCACATGTCTGCAGCGTAAGGATCAGCAGTCTTTGGATCTCCAATGAAGCCAAGCATCTCAGGTGGCATGAACCTCGGCGTCCCGTGTACGCTTGTCTGGCCCGCCGCGTTCGCAATCCGCTTGCTAAGTCCGAGGTCGCAGAGTTTGATCCACCATTCATCAGGTGGTTGACTCTTTATGAGCATATTCTGGGTCTTGGTGTCAGCCTGTTGATCACGAAGCAAATATAAGCTCAGAGCCTTACAGCAGGTTTAAGATCCCGATGGGCAAACCCTTCTTCATGCATCATGGACATGGCACCGAGAACCTGCAATGCAATTTCTTGGGCTTGATCTTCAGGCAGGCGACCGCCCGGGCATTTGATTGCGTTTGAGAGGTATTTCTGCAAATCTCCCATTTCACAGTATTCCATGGCGATATGGATCCATCCAGGGCTGTCATACCAACCATGAAATTTCACGAAGCAGTCTGAGTACTACCAAGTTGTTTTGTGAGTGATTAGATCTGAGCATGCAGGCTTTTTTTTAATCACCTTTTCTTGTGAAAATTTGGTTAGTGCTTCCAATTCACGCACATATATGTCTTGTTTCGTCCTCAGATCAATTACCGAAATACGGATGCTCTTGACTGCTCGGTACTGCGGACGCTCGGGGTCATCCGTTTTTTTCGACTGCAACTCAACAGTTCCGTTTCCTCCACGTCCCAGTTCCTGTTGGCGCTGCCATACCTCCATTCGAG
The DNA here is from genome assembly GCA_020881915.1 of Paramyrothecium sp. XJ0827. Taxonomy (NCBI): domain Eukaryota; kingdom Fungi; phylum Ascomycota; class Sordariomycetes; order Hypocreales; family Stachybotryaceae; genus Paramyrothecium; species Paramyrothecium sp. XJ0827. The sequence goes on along the minus strand of JAJFPB010000002.1, from coordinate 5,668,966 downwards.
ACCTCATCCGGTGGCGGACTGGCCGGGAATGTATTGTGTAGCTTTGGACGCCATCATGTCGGAATGTCGCCTGCAGCCTTGCATCGCGGACCAACTCAGGCAAAGCATCAATTTCCAGGCTACTGTCGTCGTGAGGCACTGGCATTTCAAGTCAACACTTGGCGGTCCTGTTGGATAGCGCTGTCTATTGTCGCTGACGGGGCATCATCAAGGTGCGACGTGAGAGATCAGGATCAATAGGGGCGCTCCAGAGCTGAGCTGAGCCTTGCAGTATGGTATCACATGACTAGGGAACAGTCCTTGCTGTCAGCGTTGCTTCAAACCAATTAAATACAGCCACGGCTCCCTTCCATCATTTGAGCTCATCCTAACAAGGACAGTGTGAAATCAAGGTCCGCGTAGATGACAGTGTGTGTGACAAATTAAGATTCAACACGATTTAAGACTAATTAATTCTGTTTGCCGCCGGGTCTTCAATTGTAAGGCCATTCCTTGATTACACTTTTCAATTGTTCAGGCTGTACAGATAGATACCAATAATCGAGCCTATTTATAGCCAGAGAGAGGGGTAAATATGGAGCGGGCAGCTTGATATTCAAGACAGTCCATCTGTTCTCTGCTGATTTTCGAACCATTTCTTACCTTTACGCCAGTCAAAAAAGAAATGTCTATCGAGCTTGCCTTGGCCATCGTACCAGCAATAGATCTAGGCTTCCAGTATGTTTCGCAAACTGAACCGAGATCTCTCTCTTCACATTTGATTGAACAGGTCGCAGGTACGGCAGGAAGCTCAAGAAGCTATGCAGCAAGGTCAAGGGTGCAGACACAGCGCTCTCCGAGTGCACACTTCGGTTGGAGAATGGCTGGGTGCACTTCGAGACACGGATCGAACTACTCCAGCAAGTCCATCATTTAATGGGCGATGAACACCGAGATGTTTATGAGCGTACTCTAGCCGTCTTGTTGAGCAAGCTGGAGCTTGTTGTCTCTATGCTTGACAGGTTCGTGCGATCCAATAATGGTAGTGATGAGAATGGGCATCGAACCAGCATTACAACCAACAAGCTCAAGTTTGTTTGGAAGAAGGAGAGTCTAGACAACGCTATAGAGGATTTTGAAACGTGGCAACGAATCGCGGACCAGTCTTGGTTCTTGCTCATGAGAATTGCCGATCCTGGCATTGACAAAGCAATGGCAGATGCGTCGAGGACGGCAGCAGCAATTCCATCCATTTTGCCAATCCGAGCTGGAATCCAGGGAACGGTTTCGGGAAACCCGGCTGGAGCACGTTTGAGCCTCGAAGCCGAGCAAATTCGCAAAATGGAGTTGACACAGATACCGTTTTGTCGTTCGATTCTGGCAACTAGAACAAACTCCGCAGGTCAAGTCTCGACTTTCATTTTGAACAGAATTGAAAGGCAACCGGCGATAAATCTCTTAGCAACTCAAACCGACGTTCGCGACTTGGCGCGGCGGCTGCAGCACAACGACCCTGAGACTTTTGGTCTACTCTCATGCAAGGGCTTTGTTAAGGAAACGCACAGTACTGGGCCAGAGCAGCGGATCGAGTTTACATTGGTCTTCAGATGCCCAACACTGCGCTGCGGCCCTCAAACTCTTCGAGGCCTCATGCTCAACGGTTCGCCCGTTGTGTCAGTGACTTTTCGTCTGGAACTTGCCCAGCAACTAGCCAAATCGGTTGGTTATGTACACACGTTTGGTTTCGTCCACAAAAACATACGGCCCGAGACTGTTATTACTTTTGATGATACGGATGAGTATGCGTCGCCGACAGTTTTTCTCGTGGGTTTCGAAGACTTTCGTCGAGACCAGGGCCAGACAACGCGGATCGGGGACGAAGCACTCGACAAAAATCTCTACCGGCACCCTTCGCGGCAAGGGTATAGTCCACAGGAAGAATACGTAATGCAGCACGACATGTATAGTTTGGGAGTGTGTCTCCTTGAAATCGGCCTATGGGATAGTTTAATCCGTTACGACCAGAGTAGCACGGAAGGCAAAGCAGGGCCAATGCTCTATCTCCCAGCCAATATGGACAGCAAACAAGCCGCGGCGTATCTGAGGGCGTCGGGTAAAGATCATCTGCTCGCACTGGCACATAATCATCTACCGCAACGAATGGGCACCAAATACACCAAAATTGTGCAAACTTGCCTGACGTGTCTCGATGCTGGCAACGAGGACTTTGGAGACCAGAACGAGTTCCAGGATGCAGATGGCATCGTGGTCGCTGCACGCTATATTGAGAAGGTCATACTCCGAATAAATACTCTTTGTATCTAGGGGCAAATAGCTCCGACTACGTGTCCTGCCAGCTTATGAACAACTTAAAGTCAAACATTGGCTCACCAGAGCCCTTGGGACCTTTAACTGGGGAGCAAGGCCCCGAAGCGATTGTTCTGTAGAGGATTGCGCTATCTCGCCCAATGACAGTTCCCATACAACGAGGCATGTAGGAAGAGATGCTGCGATAACCTTGCTGCTCTTTCACGTAATAATTGGTCTTCTCTGTGACTCGATTTCCATTACCGTCTCATTTTCCCCACGAACACTACATGTTGTACACCCCGTCATGAATTGGAGGTTTCGGACTTTTTGCCAATACACAAGAGGAACGGAAACGTCATGACCTCGCCTTGTTCGGCATCCCACGTCGCTTTCGCTTCCAGGAACTCACCCGGGTACCGCTCCACTCGCTTCTGAGCCGTCCACCCTACCCTCACATCGACGTCGACAAAACCAACTTTTTCCATCAAGTCTGTCATCCATGCTCTGTTAATTCCATGCCTTTCCACGCCTTCGAGTTTCGCCTCCGGATGGAACCGCCTAGCCTCTGGTCCGAAGTCTTCGAAGTCGGTCAGCGCAACTACGCCTCCCGGCTTCAAGCATCCCAGCATGGTCTTGAGTACAGCCTCAATATCCGCTATGTGATGCAGGACCAGATGGGACGTGACAACGTCAAACTTCAATCTCGGGCCATCGGGTATAGATGGATCTGCGGGGGGTAGGTGTTGATCTTCGGGGTTCTCCAACAACAGGCAAAGAGGCGTTATGTTTGTCGGTACACCAGGCTGTGCAAGCTTTGTCTTAAGAACCTTAATCATCCCCTCCGCAGCATCAACCGCTACGACTCGTTTTGACCGGGTCGAAGAGGGCAAGCTTAAAAGCCCAGTACCGCAGCCGATCTCGAGTATGTCCGGTTTCTTGGGGTTGTCATGACGGAAAGCAGGGACTCTTTTCTTGATTGCTTCCCAAGCCTCAAGGCTCCTCTGATGGACGAAAGGATTACTGTCCCAGGCTGCGGCTTCTGCGTCGAAGCGAGTCTTGTTTTTCAAGGAAGACGCGGCACTCATGATTCTTCGGTCAACATGTGTGCAGTAGTAATTATAAGGAAGATGCAGTACCCCGCAGCATCGATGAGCCGAATCACCTGTGAACTAATCCACAGGTGTTAGCACGAGCTGCTAGTATCAACTAGGAAATAATTGCCTAGTAGCCCGATGCTATTCGCCTGTTGCGGTGGGGCGTCACCCAGCGTCTATTCGGTGCGCTTGACTCGGGTCGTTCTGATCCATCCAAGTGGCAGTGTAGAAGCGAATAGCATTTAATAACAGTGTCCCGAAAGTCCAGGTTTGAAGTCTCATCAAAGGCACTACACCCCAGAATACCTTTCGCCTTCCAAACCCTCCCAATTCCGTTGAAGTACCGAGGTGTCTTAGTTACGCTGGCAAATGCAAAGAACTGTTCGACAATGCACAGTTTGACGAGGCCTACGATGGCCACATACTAACTTGAAAAATAGGTCTATTGCGGCGTCTGCATACTTATGTCTGCATGATCCATCTTGAACCCAATGTTCGTATTGTTAGTTTCAACCGGCAGTCGAATAATGGCTCAGTAGTCTTCTCTGCTATTTTTAAGTATGGTATGTATTTCCGGAACCTCCAATCCAGGTGAGGGTTTTGCTAACACATGCACGTCACGTAGCGGTTCCCTGTGATGAGATTACACCCATTCCACGTCCCAATCTATAAAAAATTCAATTCTCAATTTTTACTGCCACAATAAAGACCCAAAATAAAATTGTTTGAAGGCTAAAATGCTGGAATTGAATTGCTCTCACTTCTGAGATCAAGTAATTCGCCAATTCTGTCCTATGCTTAGGGTTTTGTAAAGAATTTTCGACTCAGGCTGATCCATAGGTCGTATAGGGTAAGCTCCATTTTGCGGCTGAGTCCACGCCCGCGAACTGAGGCAATTCGCTCAGCCGAAATTACCGGCATCACAAGCTTTTGATGCATGTTACCGGTCAAATGGCGCGCCCTTCAGACATTCCCAAATTTGTTATCGACCTGTCAGTGCCACCAGAATCGCGATATGACCATGTTGTGCCTCACTTCCGACATGTCCTGGATCGACAAGAGCTGCCCACCGTGTTTTCGGATCTGCTCCGCCATTTGTTCGGACCAGCAGGCCGATGGCTAGAGAGTATAGCGCAGGTGGTGTTAAGGAGGGTATACGACCAGGAAGAGACTGCCGAAATCAGGGGCCTCGCCAAGAGTACTGGCATTGCGCTGCACATTCTCATCTCCTTCAATGTGCTGCTGGACCTCATGCTGGGCTGCACCAGTGGCGGTGCCCGTGTTTTTGATCCGAAGACGACAGCCTCGCAGACGTCGACTCATATGCTACACTTCAGGACCCTCGACTGGGCCATGGACCCCTTGCGGAGACTCACAGTCGAGTTTGATTTCGTTCGCCATCGTGATGGGCCCGTCTTGGCAACCTCTGTCACGTACCTCGGCTACGTCGGGGTGTTGACAGGCGTGAGAAAGGATCTGAGCATGAGTCTGAACTTCAGGCCTCACCACGCCAGGGACACATGGCAGCAGGAGGCAGCTTTCCGTTGGCACCAAGCCATGGTTGTGCTTGGATTCCGGCGATCCATCTCGAGCGTCTTGCGCGGTTTTCTGCTGGATTCTTTGGAAGGGAAGCAACCCGGAAGTTCTGGAGAGCTTGCAGAGAAACGTGTCGAGTCTATTCTGTCAGATCTTGCATATTCTAGATCCACGGCGGCATATCTTATCTTCTGCAACCCCCATAAGGTTTTCATAGTAGAAAAGGACAACGGCCACGCCTCAGTTCGGGACTCGGACCTATTTCTGGCGGCGCACAATCACGATGCCAGCGATGAAGCGGATCCATCCGAGCTCGAGCACGCAGCAGAAAGCGAAGATGCGATCGGAATGGCGGACATCATCCGCTACTCCCGCGACAAGAAAGATCATCTGGATCATCTCTGGACCAAAAAGATGCGAACGTGCCAGAAACGCACAAACAGATCAGATGTTGTGTCGGTGAACGACGTCATCAAGATGGTTAGCGACGAGCGGATTAGCAATGACCAGACTCATTACGCGGTGGTAATGGACCCGAAGCAAGGAGCAGTTATCTGGAGAGCAGTGTACCTGGTCGATGATAACTAGGTTGCATAATAACGGCCATAAAGTGAAGGATTCATCAAATCCTCAACAAATCTTGATACTCACAAAGTGGGAAGAAAGATCTTTAGGGACGCATATGGCCCAAAGACCTTGGAGGTGTTGCTGGTAAATAAACATATTGCCTGCTGCGACAGGCGATAGGCAGACACTTTTCTTGCTTTTTGAATAGAGAGAACTTTTATCGGAAGCCTGATTTACTCTCTCACCTGCAGATGAGTCTTAAAGCTACTGTTTAATGAAATCAACGTGATTGACTTTGGCATTGCTGCCCGCGTTGCCACCAGAACCGGCGTCGTGCGGCACGGCACGTAAGATACGACAAGCTAGTACGCCGGTAGATAATGAATATGGTCGACAATGATCCTCTTAGTATTCATAATTTCAGTGAAATCATCTTTCTAAGCTTTAGTATTTACGAAACTCTTCTCGCCGTGTTACTTCTCAGCAGTAGTTGAAACAGGCTGTCGTTGTCAATGTGGTGTCAAATTTCACCCATTCGTCGGACTGCTTCTGAGCCTTTGGTACATCAACCATAGCAATCAGAACAATTCCAACAAGACTCAGCGCAACTGCGAATGGAAATCCTTTCCAGGTATTACCGGAATTGTCGATAATAACACCCGAGATGATAGGTCCAACCCAGGCAGTCGCTTTGCCAAACAGGGCCCAAAGAGAGAAGAAGGTAACTTCGCGCCCCTTAGGAATGATGTCTGCCAGCATGGAGGCCGAGTAGGCATAGAATGGTGCAACAAAGGCACAGTTGAAAACACTGAAAGCCCAGAATTCCCAAGCATTGTGCATTCCAAACTTGGTGGTTCCGATGCCAATTGATCCTGTTCTCACTATCAGTCACACGAAAGAGCGAGCTATTCGATGGTATTCACTTACCCCAGATAGGAATCAACAGGTTAAAGGCGGCAATCCAAAGAAGCATAGGCTTTGTTCTGAAGCGCCAATATTTCTGGATCATCCAAAAAGCGGCGATGCCAACAAAGTTGGAAATGCCTTGCACAATACTCAATTCGGTCGACAGAATAGTTGCGTAACTCAGAACACTGTTTTGGCAAATTCCGGCAATCTGGATGGCCGTCGCATGGCCGTCGGACAAGAAGAAATAACCAACAAGATATAGCCAGGTTTGACCAATGCGGCGGCCGTGGCGCAGAACCTGCCAGTAGGCCTTGGGCCCAACAGAGAAGTAGGTCTCACCGGGCGGCAGAGGCTGGGACCGCTTCTTCTCGAGGAAGAACCAGGGAGTGCCGAGCAAGATCCAGAAACCCGTGGCGATGCCAACAATGATCACAGCAGCCCGCGTATTGGCTTCGGTGGACTCGTTCGCGTTAAGACCAAAAGCCGCACCTAGAGCAATGACGAGGACAATGGTGTAGCCAACACTCATGGCGCCGAAGGCAATGTTGCTAAGCCTATTGTGCTCCAGTGTTTGGCGCTTCTCGAACTCGACATCGTCAATTTCACCAGCGGCGAGCGCTCGACGGGCTTCGATACTGGAAGGAGTGTTTCTAGATAGGAGAGGGAGCGAGGGCTGCCAAAACGCTTGGCACAAGTTGTAAGACACGGCTAAACATGGTCAGCAGCTTCCTTCAGACGAGACAGTTGCGCCTTATTTCCCGTCACTCACTTGTCAGGATGTATATCGCAATAGCGCTCTGGTACTGCTCGCCGTTTTTCAAGCTCAGAAAGGCAAACTGTGTAGCCCAACACACGATGGTGCTTCCGAGCAAGATCCACCTCTTCCAACGACCGTAGTCTCCCATGGGACCTAATGCAAGAAGCAGCAGGCCATTGAAGGCGAAGATTAAACCGTTGCAAATCAGAACGACCGAGCTGATATTGACATTGCCCACACCGAAATGGACCATGCAGGGAGCCAAGGGGTCGCTGCAATCTTTGGAAGGATCGCGGCCATCGAAGCCAGCTTGGTTGAGAACAGACTGGAAAACTAGATGATTGTCAGCACTGAATGATGAATCTTCCTGTTTGCAAGAGAGGCGACTTGCTCAGAGGTGCATAACTCAATGTTCCGGCACTGTTGTTGGCGAAGTAGAAGCCCCACCACGACCAAAGCTCCCATTTCCCAGTAGGAGGTTCATCTCCAAACTGAGCAATAGTTTGCCTAGCCTCCGAATCTGACAAGTTTCCAATCTCCAACTTGGCCAAGTCCTTTTCTGACTTGAGCTCTGGGAGACTGGGACTGTTGCCCGAGTTCGTGGCCTCTAAGCCATCATTGTGACTGTGAGACATATCGAAGAGAAGTGCTTCGGCCTGCAGAAGAAGACTGGGTGTAAATTGGCCTGAAAGACTCCAATGGCGATAGACTAGACTTCCTCCAGAGAGAGCGAGCAAAGGAGCTGGAAGATTATATAGATATTCATTCGCATGCATACAGCTTTGCAAAACGGATCCCAAGGTTACATCTGAACGACACCATGTTGCAAATTGCTGATTCGGAATGGAGGATTGCGCCATCCTCTAGTCTGACAAGCGCCCTGCCTTGGGCCCATTCTTGCTGAACCAGCCATTCAGTCTAGTCCTTGCCTACCAACGGGGCGGAACGACCTCCTTGCACTAGTGGTTGGGTGGAGAGTCGGACCTGCAAGCCAAAAAATTGCCTCTTTGGGTCTAACATAGATTGTCTCGAGAGGCAAATGAGCAAGGCCAACCCAGGAAATCGGGGGACTGCTGATCAATGTACTTTAATAAGTCAAATTAGCCATTCATTGAAGAGCCTATAGCCTGTTTTGCATTACTAGTCGCCGACGCTGCGGAGCGCAAGTCTACAAATCCTTCCCCTCTCCACCCATCGCGTGGAACGTGGAGGCTCAGGTGGAGAAGTGCCACTCTTGTTAAAAGCACGCGAAACAAGTAGCATCCGGCTTCGCTCCTCCTTCAAACTTGTGGGCAGCTCATTCTACTTATTCCCTTAAGACTCACTGATAAAACAATCCTTGTCCCTCGCGAGTAAAGTGGCGAATCAATTGGACTTCACGCGACCAACCATGGATGCAAAAGTCTCTGGGGGCAAGGCCTCGTTGACGGATTCGTACCAGCCATTGGTTCCAAAGCGACGATGGCAGGGCCCGGCGTCAATCATACTGTTGTGTATTACGGCCATATTGTTTTTTGGCTCTAATACATGGTTGTCCTCTCCAAATTCGATCCTCCAACCATTTCCAAAAGATGGTCACGGCTTACCCCCGCCACAATGCCCATCACAAGCACAAATCAGGCCTGTGGCTCGACCGGACATCACAGAGACCAACGTCAATAAGCTATTCAAATCTGAGGAGTTTCAGAAGCTCAGTATCAAGCGCCTGGCAGGAGCTGTCCAGGTTGAAGCAGTGACCTATCAAGATATGGGGGATCTTGGCGATGACTCCCGCTGGGACGCTTTTTACAAGCTAGAGCAGTACTTTCGAGATACCTTTCCGTTGCTGTAAGTGCTGATCTACTGGATTACTTTTATGAAATCAGGCTTATTTACTTCTCCAAGGCACGAACAGCTTGACCTCGAAGTGGTTAATGAGCATGCCCTTTTGTACACTTGGCACGGCAGTAACAAGAGTCTGAAGCCAATCCTTTTGATGGGGCATCAAGATGTGAGGACCAGCCACACCTATCATGCTTATTGTAGCTAACGGATTGAAGACTGTACCCGTCGCTGAAGACACGCTATCCGAATGGAGGTATCCTCCTTTCTCCGGACATTTTGACGGAACCTACATCAACGGTCGTGGAAGCCATGACTGCAAAAACAACGTGGTCGGTATTCTTTCAAGCATCACCGCCCTGTTAGAGCAGGACTACAAACCTCGGAGGACAGTTGTGCTGGCCTTCGGCTTCGATGAAGAAAGCACTGCGTACGAACTTGGCGCGGCGAAAATCGGCCCTCTGCTTCTCGATAGATGGGGCCCCGACTCCTTTTCTATCATCCTTGACGAAGGAGCAATCGGAGTGGTCAAGCGCTTTGGGCGCACATTCGCCATTCCACAAGTGGGCGAGAAAGGGTACTTCGATCTTGAGCTGACGGTCCACATCCCTGGTGGTCACAGCAGCATTCCGCCCACGCACACTTCAATTGGCATCCTGGCTGAAGCCGTCACAGCCCTCGAAGGAGCTGCGGATTCCAACTTTCCCCTTGTGCTGGCTGCAGAAAACCCCTTCTACACGTATCTGCAATGCGTCGCAGAAGACCCCTTGACAGAGATTTCTACCGAGCTACGCGATGCAATCCGGGATCCCAAGGGCGCCGCTCGCGTGGTCAAGTTGCTCGAGAGCGATCCAGCTTCCAAGAGCGTTCTCCACACTACACAAGCCGTGACCATCTTCAATGCCGGTAACAAGGCCAATGCGCTACCCGCCTATGCCCAGGCTCTAGTCAACTACCGTGTGTCTAGTGCCAACACGATCGATGAACTTCAGCAGAAGCTCATTGACACGCTGAAGCCTGTGGCTAGCAGGAACGGTCTAAAATTTACCGCAGGGCCCATCCAGGGCGCACACGAAGTCCCCGAGTACTCTTTTGATCTGTCATGGCGCGGCACTCTGGAGCCTTCACCCATTTCTTCCCAAAACTCTACAACCTGGGCGCATTTCTCAGGCGTCATCAAGCACGTTTTTGATGAAGATGAGGATGACGTACTTGTGGCACCAATGTATGCTGGCGGCAACACGGACACTCGATTCTATTGGGACCTCAGCCCGCAAATCTACAGGTTCGGCCCCTTGCGAGCTTGGCACGATGAGGGCTGGGGTGGTGTTCATGATGTGAATGAGCGTGTAAGTTCAGTCGCTGCGCATGGTGCAAGACAATATGCTCACCACTCACTCTCAGATTTCCTTGGCAGCTCACCTTGAGTCGATCTTGTTCTACCACGAATTTATTCGCGTCTTCGACGAGGCTGAGCTCTGATTAAGCGCAGGGGAGAGTTATTTTTGAGAAATGGTCGCAAGATAAATGTACCTGCCATTGATGGCAAATTTGTTCAAGTCACAGAAATCGCTGTCCATTATAGCGTATTTATTGTTTATTTGATTAAATCCTGCAATCCTCGAAAAAGTGCTCATCAAAGTGAAGCTCGTTTGTTTGGAGATCTTCATAAAGTATCCTCACCCCCATGCCCATCTCTGGTTTCCAACTCCAAGACAGCCCTTCTCTCACTGGCTGCGAAAGTATCAGCCGCTTTCCTGGTCCCGTGCTTCGCCACCACGCCTGAAGGCACGATGCACGCTCGTAACCACACCACAACATCTCTCGGCCCTGCCGGGTTAAGAATCGTTGAATCCAAGATCGGTCCTCAGGGTTATCTATCAATACGCCAATGACGGCAAGGACGAATGATATACTCATGTCGCCTCTGTATAATTTACTGACTGGACCTCCCTCGGTATCGAGCATCTTGACTAGGGCCAAGCACCGTTGAGCCAAGGTGAAGGGCAGGTTGGATGCTTGGTTATTAATACTGTCGAGCATATGGTAGGTGTGGATGCTTGTCGTAAAGTAATGAAGCCAAATCATTTTGAAGAGAGTTGGTTTGTCTTCGAGCCAGGAGTAATCCTGATCATGTTCAGAGTCCTCTTGCCATTTCAGTCTTGCAGGAAGCTCGTTGTGCCAACGCTTTAATCTGTCAATCACTCCAATGGCCCGGATATGCATCGAGTTGAATGGCCGTAGTGCATTGGTCCAATCATAAGAAAGTTCCGCCGCGGAGCCCATTATACCATGTAAACGCACGCAAGCCCCATCTAGAAGTATATCCGTGCTCGGATCATCCTTATCATATGAGAAATTCTCCATCAGCTGATATATCGATTGATCCAACATTGGTGTTGCACGGTTGGACAGGCTGTTGGCACAGTCGAGGCGCCCCACTGCATGCAGCATTCGACGACCGGATGCTGTGTTCCAAAGTAAGTGGGCATTTTCGTTGATCAGAGCACACGCTGTCTTCAGATGGAATATCCATTTCTCAGGGTCGAAAACAAGGATCTAAGGAACAGCACGATCAGTATACGAACACAATCCTAACCTTTGTGGAAGGGCATATCCTACGTCACACCAAGCCAGCACGAACATGCTTGCCAGCTGAGCATTCTTGTCTTCTATCGTGGTCGATTGTGACATCTGCAAAGCCTTTACTGCATTGTCATAATAGGTGAATGCACTTGTCCTGCTTGTTGGGCCGGTGTACGCTGCAGACAGAGCCATGATAGTCGCGCGAACCTGGCTATGGGTCGCTGCCAATGGCGCAATGTCCTGTGAATAGAGATCCTGTAACGGTGATATTGCTGTTACTCTAGCGAAGTCGGCGCTGAAGACCGCTAGTAGGCGCAGTTCGTCTGAGGAGAGGTTGATGATGTTTCGAGGAGTAGCTAGCAGCTGAAGAGAATCTGATTGCATGGGGTTCCTTTTTGACTCATGATTTTCGGATGCAGTGATGATTCTTCTCATGCGTCGTTTTGGTGCCGGGCAAGCACTAGGATCACTGTCCGTCATTCGGAACGCAACACGCTTCAATCCATAGCCTTCGCAGTCAGCGCCATAATCTTGGCATTTCTGACAGAAAGGGCGACCTTCATCGCACTTATTTCCCACCGTGTTAGTCAAGCTTGGTTCAACAGACGCCTACGACTCGCCGAGCGAACAAACAGCAGATGCAGCTTTACCTTTCGATGTTGTCTTTTACATGTCCTGTCGGGTTGGAAAAGTCAGCACAATTGCTCGTGCGCTATCTGTTTAAATGTCAGCTAACCAGCAACCCTTCCGTTTTGAATTTGGCCTTGAATCGGCCATATTCGCTTGAGGCTTTCCCATAACTTCTCTGATGCTAGAGAATCGCTCGTCGGTTGTGTGGGCCAGGATCTTAGTAATTTGCGGGACTAGTGGAGAACGTCTTGGACGATTCAACAAGCACTCAAGGAAGGGGGGAGATGGTTGATTGACATTAGGCTCAACAGCATGTAAACACTTTCAACGATAAATGCTGAGATTTCTAAGGTTCTGTTCATTCATGCAAATACAAATGGACCAAGTGTTAAACACTCTCTTGTTGCAAAGATGGTGGCCCATAATAATCCGGCAATTCGGCATGGATCGCCGGGATGATTATTTTATGGGCACGATTTTTGGCTCGCAATCGGCTCTAAAATGATGACATGCGTATGACCCACAACAGAAATTACCCTAGACCAACTGGAAAGCTGAAGGTGAGTGATGATATTCCGGCTTTTATTCGCTAGCTACCCTTGATAATCACTTCGCAGAAGCAGTGTCATGAAGCTCATCGGCGTCGTGTTTGAAACTAACCTGAATATGATGAACCTTCAGAGTAAACATGATAGCGGCAGTTTCCTACCAGATTTAAGAATGAATTACCAAACTACCTAGGTATAGTTTTCACCAAGCATGGGTGTTGAATACACGTGGGAACTGTGACGACGATATCGTGGAAGCAAAAAGAAGCCACCAAGAGCAAAAACATACAACAGCCGGTGTTCGCTGGTCGTCACCGACCCAACTACTAATCTGCCGCTCACAAGTTTAATTAAGGGAGAGCGGACGGGATCCCATGTTTTCTTGTGGCTATGGTCGTATGTGACAGATTGAGAGCCTCGGGCATACTATACCGGTGATTCTCAATAGTCCTTCGTGATATTGGAGTTGGACGTTGACCGGAACTATATTGAGGCAAGCATGTAAACTTTTCTTATCTATATTGAAAAGGTTGAAGTTCCGGGACAACTCCATATCTTCTGTGCCTCTAGGTTCATTGAATTCGAAAGACTTTTAGATGGCCAGTATAGACATTATAATAAACCCTCTATAGGCGACCTCGGGCTATTGTGGACAATACAACTAGGGAAGCCCCAGCAGCAAGACCTAACAGAAATGACCCAGTATGTGCATATGTAGGTAACGAGATGCTTCTTTGATCTCTTGGTGGTGTATCCGGCTCTTTTGTACCCGCACTGTCAGCTCCAGGCCGAGGAGAAGAAGACCTCGCAAGATGCGTCGTGAGATATTCCTCCAAAGCAGTATCGGGGACATCGCGGTATAGCCATCGCGGGTATCTTTCAAACAGCTCGAAAGACATGTGTGTCAGGAACGCCACCTGCGATCGTACCCAGCCCTCAGTGGCTTCTCGCTCCAGAAGTGGCCGGAACGGCTTTTCTGGTGATTCCTGTCGCGCCTTGACGCGCTCGATTTGCTTCTCGATTCGCTCACCCAGTTTCTGCAACTTTTGAATGATGAAATGGTCTTGGATGCACGCTCCGAGTGCTTCGTTTGGGCGTACACTCCGCAGTGAAGTACCGCTATCATCGAGATCTGGATCAGCAAAGTGATAGCTTGTGACCATGCTGATGCGCTCGTCAACATTGGTAGCCCTCAGTGCTGCGTGGGTGGTGTGGCCGCCCTGAAGCAGGACAGCGCCTCCCATGCGTGAGCCTCGAGCTTTCAAGACCTTGCCTCCTATGCGAATAGCAGTCTCGCCTCCAACCATGTTGGTCGTGTCGCTAAGCATAACAACTACGACAAGTTGTGTTGAATCGCGGTGCCATGCATCAGTCATCTTGGTGTCATATTGCGACTCCTCAGGCGATTGTGCTTCTCGCGCCGGTGCTGGGCGCTCACCAAGCTTGTAGACAGCTTCTGCTCCTCCCGCACCAAGCTGGACATTACAGTGTCCAATTTCACCTTGCCGTCCCAGAACCTTGAGTCGCATGCCAAAAGCTTCCTCTATACATTGGATAACAGCCGGATGGTTCCACATGTCCCTAATCCACGTTGCTGTCTGGGAAATCTCATTTAGCAGTATTCAATCACCTCCAGTGCATAAGTTTCGGAATTTTACCTCCTGGTGGTAGCTGATAATACATGGAGCGCGAGGCCATGACGTCAGATGCTTGTCGAGAACTCGCTTGCTGAGCAGCTCACGTCGTATCATACGAACGCCCTCTTCGGAAAAGAGTTGGAAGGGTTCTGAGTAACAGAAGTCTGGAGCATTGGAGGGCCTTTCCAAGCCAAGCTGCGTGAATGAATAGTGCCTTTTGGGAGGCTCAAAAGCGAGGTGGACTTTCGGGTCAAATGGCGGCATCGTCACGGGGCTTTGGGATGATTGAGACGACGCCACCAGCTGCGAAACGAGCCTGGACATTTCTGGCACTTGTACTGCTGTGGTTGTTGTCGTTGAACTCATGTTGGATGGAGACGCGGGGTCTCACGTTTGTTCTGTTCGAGGTGGGTGATCAGGGAAAAGATGATGTGTATCCTTCTCTGCCAGGTAAGAAATATCATCAATTATCACTTGCGCTATTCCCTCGAGCGATATGCCCAGGGCGTGATAGTGAAATGTAACCTCTCCACTCTCTCTGCTTCAAAAGATCCTGACTCCAAAACGAAGCACCACCGAACTATTCAGCCGAAGCCGGCGAGGCGAACGGGGTGGCCCGGCCCACCAGGCCAAATTATTTCCTATTTGGGTAACGCACAAGCTATCGATTGCGGGTCGGCGTTTCTCGTGGTTATGGGGACTCACTCCCTTTATTGCAGACTCGATGACCATGAAAACGCAATGATGGCAAATGATGACGAAATATCCACAATCGAATCATACAAGTAATCCCCCTAGACCAGGGTTATACGGCAGAAGAGTGACCATACACATTCTATTGTGCTCAAGCCATGTCGCCATCGGTCAAAGCCCCATCATCGGCTCTGGCCGCTAGCGAGACCGCACCCCTCCTTCAACCTCATAGTTTGGAAGATGCAGTGGCCGCTAAAATGGTCCTGGTTGACAGGGTACGCAGAAGTGATGTGCAGAAATGATGTCGGATTCACCGAGCAGCCGTGCTAACACCAGCGCAGAGCATTGACCAGATCGGATTCACAGGCTACCATGTGAAGCTTTTCTGTCTAGCAGGCTTCGGGTGAGAAGCTTACACCCTCATTCCCTTACAAAGATTGCCAAAAATAGCTAACATTGAAATCAGATACGCCGCTGATTCCTTGATGGGATTCTTAATTAGTATTGTTTCGAAGCAGGTCGTGCTAGAGTATGATCCAACTTGGCATAGAGGTGGGCAGGCAGCCCTGTACCTAGGCCTGTTGTTGGGCTCCCTGTTCTGGGGAAGTGGAGCGGATATTGTTGGTCGAGCTTGGGCATTCAACCTCTCCCTCTTTGTGTGTGCTTTCTTCGGCATACTAGCTGGCGTGGTTCCCGGTTACAAGCTCTGGATCACATGTGTGATCCTTTCCGGTTTCGGCGAGGGCGGTAACTTCGCCCTCGATGCTACCGTCTTCCTTGAATTCTTGCCTCGCAACAAGAGGTGGATGGTGACTGTTCTGGCTTGTTGGTGGGGCGTGGGTCAGACGGTTGCTGGGCTAATTGCGTGGCCGCTGATGGGTGAGTCTGAGAGCAACGTCTAGAATTGGGCAAGTCATAAACTAACGAGATGTGAGAAAGACGGGTTTAGCTGTTTGCCAGACTCTCCTCAGAGATGTAGTCGTGAAAACAACATGGGCTGGCGTTATCTTTACGTCATTGCTGGGAGCTTGGTGCTCCTGATGAGTATGGCTAGAGTCCTTGTCATTCGACTACATGAAACTCCCAAGTATCTACTATGCCAAGGTCGCGACCAGGAGGTCGTTGCCTTTTTCCATGACCTTGCGAGCAAATATGGGAGACCATGTGACCTCAGCGTTGAGGAACTGAATGCACACGGCCTGTGTGCCCCCACAGTTCGTTCTCCTGAAAAATCTACTGATTTCATGAACGAAGTGGCTTCACATTTCCAAGGCTTGTTTAAGACACGCCAGCAAGCTGCTTCGGTCATACTTGCCTGGATTTCCTGGATTCTCGTCGGACTTTCCTATCCACTCTTCTACTTGTATTTGCCCGAGTACCTGGCCAATCGCATTCAAGATTCTAGACACGGAGAAATCCAGGAACCAGCTGGGACCGTTTGGCGAGATTACACTCTGATGAACTTGCTTGCAATACCGGGACCTCTACTGGGTGGCTATCTTTACAAACAAAAAATCATCAGCCGGAGAGGTACCATGATTGTTGGAGCTTTACTTACAGGTTCGTTCTTATTGCTTTCTTTCCACACCGTAACTGATCTTCTTCATAGCCGGTTCATTCATTAGATACACAAGGGTAACCAGTTCAGCGCAGGGCTTGTTCTGGGGCTGTGCCATCTCCTTCAGCATAAATATCTACTACAGCACATTGTACGCCTTCACGCCCGAAATACTCCCAACGGCCCATCGCGCAACGGGGAGTGGAGTGGCACTGGCGCTGAACCGCCTCGCGGGCATAGCGTCTGCTGTGATAGCAACGACATTCAGCACTGCAACAACATCGATATTGTATATTTGCTCTGTCTTGGTCTGCTTTGCTGCAGCAGTCGCGTGGTGCTTCCCTATAGATGGAGAGACCTGAAGTTGGCATCTAGTGCTATAGGTGCCGTCAACAGGTTTATTACGCAGACGTTCTTATCAACTTACGGCTCAAGGGATGACCTGTCCAATTAGCCACATCCACAGATTCATCTATTGTCAGCCCTCACTTTTGGTAGAGTGCCTCGAGAGATTTGCTATTTGAAGCTTTTCCCCCGTTGACTTACACGGTATTCCCGGTAACGGCTCATTTGTGGGTTAAGGCAGAAAGAGGTGCCGTCCAGCACCAAACTCGCTAGGGCGGTTCAAAGTGCATCAACGGATACAGTTGCTAGTAGAAATGGCCCTTTAATCTGAAGGTTGAGTCTTTATCTGATCCTCACTCATGCCGGGAGAGTGAAGGCAGAGAAGGCTGGTGCCAAGGACTCCACATTTGTAAATTTATTCCTAGTGGTGTTGACGTCAAGCATGAAGCTTCTGTATCGTGGCTCATGTGCACAACCTCATTAATTATATTCTTTGGATCTCTCGGTTGCCATAGACCGCCGCGTGAACTTGGTAAAGAAATTTGTCTGTTTCACAAACCAGGCATTGACCAAATGCCACTCGACCGCCGGATCTTCGAACTGGATCTGTGATTCGATTAGTCCCTCTTTCTACAATCATCTGTTTCTGAGACGGGGGCCAGGAAATTTGATGACTTACTTCAAACCTACGCAGCAGGCTAGGCACGAGCTTGTACACCTCCAGCAAGCTGATGTTCTTCCCAATGCATGTTCGGCTGCCCATGCCAAATTGCAGCATATTCGCGTTCATTTTCTTGATCTTCTGCTCCTGCTCCACTCGATCTTCATCCCCCAGTGCCTCGTTAACCAGCCAGCGCTCTGGTCGAAAAACATCCGCGTCCTCGCCGAAGATATCGGAACGACGGTGGATGACCCAAGCGGAGCAACCGACGATCGTGCCACCTTTGATAAAATGCCCAGCAATCTCGACACCACCCTCGGGTACAATTCGTTCCAATGGTAATCCTGCGGCGGGGTGCATTCGGAAAGCCTCTTTGACGCAGGCGTCGAGGTATGTAAGTTGCTGTGCCTCGGCCCAACTCACAATCCCGCTGGTGTTGTCACCAAAAGCACTGCGGTGCTCAAACTCCTCCAATTCGGCCCGAAGACGCTGCATGGCTGAAGGCGTTCGAAGTAAGTAGTAAAAGACCGCAGCAAGGGTGATTGCCGTGGTCTCACTACCAGCAAAGGCCATGCTGACGGCCATCGTTTGTACCAGTCGATCGGTCATGAACTCTGGTCGAGCTTCCTTGGCCGCGAGAAACTTGGAGAGCAGGTCTGGCTTCTTGGACCAAACCTCCTGTGCTGATATGGGTAACCGAGGATCGTTAACGCCAATGCGCTCCTTCATCCGCGCCTGGGCGAAGCGGGCTACGGGAAATGTCGAGTCTGTCAGCTTCAAATGAGAAAGCAGAAGATACAGGGGATTTTTGAGAAACAGCTTGTCGAGGAAAGGTATTTGACCAATCTGGTATCAAAGTTCAGCGCAGTCGCAATGAAGAATTAGTTGAGATTTAGCCTACCGGTG
Source organism: Paramyrothecium sp. XJ0827 (assembly GCA_020881915.1). Lineage (NCBI taxonomy): Eukaryota > Fungi > Ascomycota > Sordariomycetes > Hypocreales > Stachybotryaceae > Paramyrothecium > Paramyrothecium sp. XJ0827. The sequence goes on along the minus strand of JAJFPB010000002.1, from coordinate 5,650,429 downwards.
CAACGTAGAGAAATAACCGGCCCAGATAATGGACGATCCCATCGACGTCGGCATTCTGCTCCAAAAAGCCATGTCGCTTGCCGTAGGTGATTTCACCAATTACGTCAAAGGCATAGAACTGTAGCCATTCCGTGAAATCACAACGCGCATCATTGTTGGCGAACCTGCGCTCCGTCTGGTCAAGGAACAGTCTTGTGGTGTTGTCCACAGCCGGCTCGTACTGCACAAGTGCCGACATTGAGAAAGCCGCATTGACACAGCGTCTGAACTGAGCATGAAATGCATTGTCGGTCGTGCTGAACAGTGACGGCTGTGATCGACCTTGGGCTAGGGGCTGTTGCACGACGTAGAAGTCGGACTTTGAAGAAGCGTGAGCCGGTGGTATCGCAATCGGAAAAGCTGAGATGTTACCTTTACGAAACCCTTGTTTAGGCCATAGATTACTTTCAATGCCTCTGGGTCGGAGAAAGACAGGCAGTTGGGCCCTAGTCTAACAATATCGCCATGTCTTGCATGAAGATTTTGATGTGTCACCTCGGGTCGTTGTTTGTAGACATCCCAAAATCTCCACCAGTCAGTCAAAGATGCTACAAACGGCCCCGGGTATTTGTTTAGTCCATTATGAAACCTGTTCCTCACAAGCCGAGCCGTGAGGAGGGTTATACATATCGCGACCCAATGCTGAATCACGAAGCTCGCAATTACGGAGTGCTCCGAGGCGGTCATGGCTGGAGACGACTTGGGATGGGACGATATTGTCAAGCTGCGAAGAAAGCAAATAAAAACATCCAGGGAATGCTATGCTCATATCAATGCTTGACATTGCTTGGTTGGTAGCCTCTTGATGTCACAGACTACTCTGGGCGCTATAAATAGTGGCTTAGGCTTCGGCAACAAGTTCGGCACTCTTGCTATGTTCTCGGCTATCCGCTGGAACAGCAAGTAACGACGCTTATGGTGCCGAACGACGTGCATCGTGGGCCCGACTTGTCAAACTTGTCGGGCTTACGCTGCCGGCACACCAAACCCAGTTTTTTGTGACGCATTCTCAGAGACTAGTTGCAACAAACACTGCCAACTTCAGTCCCGAAGCCTCCAACAAGCCGAACGCGCCACTCCATGGGGAAGCGTCCACTTCCCCGCACGGCCGGTTGATGCGGAGGCGGGGCCGATGGGCTTAGGCAATGGACGACGGCAGTTGAGACGAGACTCACTCACGGGCTAAATGCTCCTGGCATCACATGACATGGCATGGCTCAGAACGGTTTGGATTGGGTTAATTAATAGGTGCAACGCAGACTCTTCTCGCTTACCAACAGCATCGTTGCTTTTAGTCCACTCCTAGCACGGACCACTTTGCCCCTACCAAGTTGTCCAGGTTGTGTGGGGCACTCAACAGGCCAATTATGAGACAGCAATCTCACATTCTCGAGGTTGGTCTTGCGAGTAACCCGACCAACGGGTAAAGGAAGCTGTAAGCTGCTCTGAACTTCCAAGCACGCTCCACGCACGCACTTTGAGGCTGAGCCGAGCTGGAGATGGCTCATCCCAAGCGGATGTTAGGTCTGCGTGGGCGTCTATCTCCTCGAAAGACATATCCATTCATATCCCCATGCTCAACGCGTCCGTCGCGCTTTTTTCTACACCGGCCTTACCATGCCACGCCAGACACATATATCGAGTATAACTACATTGAAGACGTCGAGAGCCTCAGTAACTATTGCAACGGAGGCTATCGTCCCGTCAATATCAACGACTGCCTTCACGGTCGGTATCGCATTGTGCACAAGCTCGGCCATGGCACCTTTTCAACTGTGTGGCTCGCTCACGATGCAAACACATCACAATATGTAGCCGTCAAGGTCGGTACCGCAGATGCGGAAAAGACAGAGGTGGATGCTTTGCTACAGATCAAGCTAGGAATGTCTGCCTTGTCTCGCGACACACATATCACTTCTATGATTTCCTTGCCCCTTGACCACTTCACCGTCCAAGGCCCGAATGGAACTCATCCTTGTGTTGTGACGACAGCAGCTAGATGCAGCTTGAAGGAAACGAAAGCGGGATATCACTCTAGGCTTTTCCAGCTCGATGTTGGTCGGTCCCTGGCTGCTCAGCTTGCAATTGCTGTATCACTAGTTCACTCGCAGGGTTATGCTCATGGCGGTATGTGCTTTGCTCATTGTTGTCTCTGCTCCGAACACCTTATTCCTCTGACTACTGCTGTGCTTTTTTAGATATCCACCTCGGGGATATACTCCTCAAGCTACCATCTTCCTTGAATAATCTCTCAGTAGAGCAGTTGTATGAAACATTCGGAGCCCCGGAGCCAGAACCTGTCTTCCGGGTCGACGGCAAACCAATACCACCGGGCTCTGGTGTTCCCGAGTACGCCGTACCGCCCGTCTGGCTTGGTATGACAAGCGCAGAAGTCAGTCTTGCCGAAGCAAGTCTATTGCTGAATGATTTTGGTGTTGCTTTCCGACCCTCCGATAAATCTCGCCTCGGGTCATACACACCCTTGGTACTACGGCCCCCGGAGGCTTACTTCGAGCCTAACACACCCCTCTCTTTTGAGTCAGATATATGGAGCCTTGGCTGCGTCATCTTTGAATTTCTCTCAAATCGGTCTCTTATCGATGGGGATTATCTTGCGCCCCAGGACGATATCATTGCCCAGCAAATCCATCTACAAGGCCCACCACCATCTAAATGGCAGAACAGGTACGAGAACCGGGCCGAATGGTTCGACGAGACATGGAAACCACGTTCTGAGGAATGTGCCATATTTTCATGGGACAGGCGATTCGAAGAATCGGTACAGAGTGCGCGACGGCGCAGAGACATGGAGCCTGTCAAGCCGGTGGAGAGGGATGCGTTGTTGGAGCTTTTACAGTGGATGCTAGCTTGGAGACCCGAGGAGCGGCCGACTGCAGAGCAGGTGCTAAGAACAAAATGGATGAGGAAATGGGCTCTACCAGCATATGAGAAATCTCGGGCCTGAAGAAAGCTCAGGACGTGCCGAGTTATGCAGACCAAGTGTACATCACTAATTTGGGCAACACGTCGAGCTTGACTTCGACTTTGCCAAGCTGAGCTGTCTGCGACCGGTCATGGTGACAGCAACTCTGGTGGCGACTTTGATGAGATGGTCCGAGGACAATGGTGAAGGTGGCGACCGAGCTGGAGCTAGCTTGACGAGGAGGTCCCTAGTGATAATTTCGGGTGTAGTAGTGCTGCTGTCGTGATTGATATTGGTCGGTCATGGAATGAGAGTCCTGCGGTCATGTAGAGTGTCTTGTACCAGCAAACTTGTCCCTGAAATGTGATTAAATGTAACTTCCGAATGCCGAGGGCACAATTAAAAGCTCACATGATTCGCTCTGATTTCAACAACATAATGGTTGAGTGGAGGCAATATAAAGACTCCCAGTTTCTGTTTCTCTCGCTATTCAAAGGGATACATTTGTGATTAATTCATCGTCGCATTACTTAATCGTACTTATCATGAGAGGCAGAATGGGCAACTTCATCGGTCATTAGGTCAAGGCTCTGTATGCGAGGGTCGTTGGCGGTACGTGGACCGAATGAGAAAATCCGACTTGACATGAATGGTATCCAAGCCCAATTTCACTGCAGCTATTGTACAAATCCATTCTAGGGCTACAATCTTGCTTAGCTTTTACACCAGGCTGAATGTCTGCAGTTTCACGCCTTGGCTTTCCAGTGCTGTTGGAGATAGCCTTGGGTCATAGTTTATCAAATCGCCAGTTCCCGAATTCCTGAACTTCTGAAACACTGCGGGGTCGTCATCGAGTCTCTCATACGGAAGCTGCTCCCATTCTTCCGGCAGAGGGCCCAGCCTAGGATCTTCTCGTGTGTGAGTCCTATTCGCAAGGTTAAGGAAGCACGGCATCATCCTTCCTGAAGCGTCAGCTTTGTGAATGGCATGCCACCCGTCAGGCACAGGCCCCAGGATGCCAACGGCGTCACTCAAGCCATGAACGTAGCATTCTCCGACAACTTGATGAGTGCCCTGCGGCATTTGGCGCAACACCGTGGGAGCATACGTCCCTAAAAGGAGGCAAATTGAGTCGCCTTTACTGGAGTCAGCTTTCCATTCAAGAATTTGGATCAACTCCATGAAAACTCTTACCTATTTTGGCACCTGCAGGTGCTGTACCGATATGTCCATCTTCGGTTGTGAAGAAGCGGCGACCTTGCACTTTTTGGATCACGTTGGCAGTCTCTCTCTCGTTGTAGATAGGATCGTTCCTTTCATTCTGCTTGAGATTCAGATACCGATGAAGTAGATCAAGCCACTGATTCACGCTGAGTCCGCGCGAGGATGGCATTCGATGGCGCACACGATTCATGCACACAGTCAGAATGAAGGCCACGTCTCGAGCTTCACCCGTGATGTACGTCTTCTCCTGGGGAAGAAAGCCGTACCATTCGCTAATCGCCAACAGTGTTTGTTCTCGACCCTTGGGTGCCGCTTCGCTTATGGTCTTGATCCTCGTTTGATGCAGGCCAGTGACCTCTAGGACGCCCGTCTCCGAAAGTCTGTACCATGCTCTTGATATGCCTGAAGACATCTGCTCGCTCAAGATTGGCGCTGCAAATTCCGTCCTCGACCAGTCTGGCACCCAAGAAGGCCCTTTGATTTGACGATTGCCAAGATCGCAATGTTTGAGGAACTCCAGCCTTTGAGTGCTGTAAAGATGAGCTAGAAACGCTTGCTGATATACTTCCTCAATAGGCTTGAGGTAGTCCACCGTAATCTTGGACCTGAAAGTCTCCGTCGTCATGCCTAGGAGCCCATATATCTTGTCTCTTGGGTCAGAACATCCCTTGCTGCGGCTAAGGTCAAGCATTTGTGTAGTGAAACCTGAATGGTCGAGCTTACTGAGGCTAATGTGGCGGCAGCGCTCGTGGAAATCCATCGTTGCAAAATGCGACGTATCCCTACTATGCAGGCAATTTACTGCTAGAGACACGTCGCGCCAGGATGCAGTATCTGTACCACACTGCATAACCGCATGGGGGCCGCCCAGCTTCATTTCCTGCCAACACCAGAGTCTGTAGAACCATGGGCGCTCAACGATGTGGCTCAACGCATCCCAGGTCGTCGCGGGGAAAGGCGGCAGGTACTCGTTTCTCCAGAAGAGTCGGTTCGTAGCATCAGAGGCCGCGATTAGCCTGCCCGATTTCAGCTCATCCAGCTGCTGCCCGACGTATTGAAGCGTCTGGAGCCCAAGCTTGCTGCTGCTGGTCTCGTCACCCAGCCATGCAGTGACGCGGAACGCGACAGCGTATATGGTAGCCATACGCTTCACCTGGCTGTTGCGCTCATCAATGTCCTCTTGATTGATACACAACGCATCGATCCAAAGAACTCGCTCTTTGTCAAGATGTCGGAGATGACGAAGAGCAGAGGCCAAGTTTGGTCGAAGTCCCAGTGTCTCAACTTGATCTCTGCAATCTCCTTTCGCGTCGTCTTTGACTTGAGCCAACTCGGAAACATCCTCAGTGCCCCAAGTGTATGACAAGGCCTCGAATCGCGGCTCATATTCGAATGTGTCAATTGGCAACCCCGCACCAGCGGCGACAGTACGTTGCTCGCCTGTCGAGACATTGAAGAGTATCAAGTCACCCTGTCTTGTCTCTACAAGCTCCCAAGGCAGTGAAACGAGGCTTTTGAGATCATCAATCCGGAAATTGCTTTTCTGGGGCACAATTGGCGGCGGCAAAGGCATTGGAATATGGCCCATTTTGATACTGATGGGTTCGTCAAAAGTTCCAGGCAGGAGATGCACTAGGCGGATCTCTTGGAGCTCCTCGCGCAGAGGCTTGTACTTATAGGGAGCCATTGGGAATGAATGAAAAGAACATCTAAATATTCGAGATGATCTACTATGTATCCTCGAAGGTGTGAGGACGAGAACTCTCATGATGACAACTGTGTTTAGGGAAAGTGGTTTGCGGCTGTGCAGAATCAGAAATTCAGCCTCAGCTGAGATGTGGGCCGCTCTCTGAGTTATGCACAACCACCATAACAAGTAAACCCGGAACCAAGAGTGCATGGTTTATTTCTGTCCTGAAACTGAGTACTATCGCTGTAGATCAAATAGTGTAACGGAACTCGGGACTCCCATGAATTATGATCTCCCCGCGGTCCGCCTGACGGTTTCGGTGCCGGAACCGTATGGACATAACAACAGTCAGCACAATAACCAAAACGGTAGATCTGATCAAGAGGGAAAATCATTAGCAAATCTTTCTTCCGTAAATGAATATTTGCAATGAGAGTAATGACATACACTAGACAAGCAATCATGCCAGGCAGATAACCAGGTGAATCTTGCGTTCGGAACACGAGACTTCCCGCTATGCCGCCAACGCCACCGAGACCAGTGAGAGTGGCCGAGCAGAATGCGCGCTTCCATTGTCCGCGGATGTTGTTCGCCTGTTTTGAATAGTTAGCTTGAACGATCGTAGAGAAGAATTGTGAGACAAAACTCTGGGATATCGACGTACTTGATATGCCATGATAGCTGGAATGTTAGCATTGACGCCAGCGACAGCGATGAAGATACCAAAGTATTTCACTGCTGGTGAGGAATGCCAGGCCATGATTGGAAGGCCGATCACGCTGACCATTGCATTGACCAGAATTATAAGCGCTCGTTTCTTGTATCGATCTCCAGCCCAAGAACCGGCGAACATGACAAATGCAGAAAAGACGTAAGGAGGGGATCCGAGGCACTGAGCGGCGGCTACGCTAAACTTGAGGTTTTGGTTCAAGACTACCGGAAGGAAGAACGCGAACGAGTATGAGACGGTCGTGGTGAGGCTATCGAGAGTGACATGGGTGTATTAGCCAGACTAGCACCACAGCTGTGTACAGGCCCGATGCGTCATGATTAGCAGGACAGGATTTGGCAGGTACTCACAAGAAAAGAAGGGCAAAGCCCCAGATCTCGATGTCCAACGCAGGTTTGAGAAACTTGGCCAGATTGAATCGCTCCAGCTCAGTATCTCCACGATCTGCATCCAAACGATGAAGCACGGCCTTGGCTTCGTTTTGACTCAGGAAGAATGGCGAAGGTTTGTCGATTTCTTGATCCGGAAACTTGACAAGCACGGTGTAGGCAAAAAGGCCGACTACACAGGTAAGGATTCCTTCGATGATGAAAATCCTGTTGGGGGATACGAAAATATGAGTTAGATCGGCCGACACCTATGAAATGCGAAGACAGGTGAGGGGACATGCACTTACCAACGCCATCCCCGAATGCCTCCATAACCCTCTAACTGCATGAGGCCGTAAGCCAAGATGCCCGAAAGTGCGGAGAGAATACTGCCGGTAAGATAAAAGATGGAATATCTCTTAGCAATCTCAACTGCGTAACATTAATACTAAAAGAACACAGCTCATGGTTGGGGTGAGACAACATACACCTCGTGTACCAGGTGGACAAGAGATACACCGCGCCGGGGAAGAAACCGGCCTCGAAGAGCCCCAAGAGGAGTCTCAGCGGACCATGACCCTCCACTGGTGGACGAATCCGAACCCGATAATCACCGCTCCCCAGGCGACGCAGATCGCTGAAAGGAATCGCTTCGGCCCGAGCTTGCGGCAGAGAACCGTCATGACGGGCTGGAAAATGGTGTAAGAGATGAAAAACGTCAAGGTGATGAGGTTGTACCCGTAGCCTCTCGTCAGGTCCAGATCGACCAGCATCCCGGCAATGGCTGCGTTGGCAACGTTCTTTCTGTCCATGAGAGAAATGCCGTACATGAGCCCGAGCGCGGGCAGCATGCGCAGGTCGGCGCGTCGGCGGACGCGCCTCATCTGTGCCAGCGTCACTCCGTAAGGGCTCTCGTTCTCTTCGGCCCCGTCGCCGTATTTCCTCTCGCTATTCTCAATGCCATAGCTCGTGGGCTCGTTCTTTTCCTCGTTGCTGGTCATTTTGCGTACAGCTCATGCGCCAGCCAGAACAATCTAGATGTGAAGGACGTCCAAGCAAAGTTGGTCTTGGTGACAGACCAGCGGTGGAGGAGCGATGGACCGAATCAGATGACCAGTGTGCGAATTGGTGATCATAAATAGGATCCTCCAACACTGTTACCGCGGACTTGTATGCCCACCTTGGGCAACTGCCCGGATGACTGCCGGTACTGCAGCGTCGCCAAGGACTGCGTGGCTCCTCTCTCCTGTCATAATCAGACATTCCATTGGGTCAAGCTAGTCTATCCGCCACGAAAGGGTTGTGCGGTTTGCGGGGAAGTGTTGGATTGGCGATGCAACCCCCGCGTTTGCCAAGACACACCACCGGGACGAGATGCAAAGCTTAGCATCATAGCTCCAAGGCAAAGGGAGGAACCCAAGATGATCAGCTGGTAATCGTCACCAAGTTGGCAGCTCAGGTTCCTCAGCGCCCGCGGAAGTGCGGGTCTTCTTCTGTCGGACCAATGTATATAATGGAAAAATAAACACGGAAGGCTATGATTCAGGTGCCTCGGTTTGTCGTCACTGCTCAAGTCATGCAAGCCAAGTGACAAGATTCCCGTCTTCTCTGCTCTGCTAAAGAGGAAGAAGAAAGATGACCCACCATTGGCCTACATCAAGAATAAAAACATCATGCAATGCACCGTTTCGGACATACTTGCAATGATGATAGTCTGTAGCTTCGGCCTACCATCCGCAGTGGGACTGAAACCTAGGTGCAGATACGACGAGATGTAACCCACCTTCTTTTCCAGCATCAGAGACCAACGTTCCGGACGGGGCAAAAATATCCGAAGGGAATGTGGCCAGCGAAGATAGGATACATTGCAAATCAAGGTCTTCTTTATCTTCGATTCCCTCATCTAGTCTGCCCTGGCTGGTTTCCCGGTGTCGATCAAACCCGGCTTATTCCAAGATCTTGGTTGCTCGCGTGGCTGGGGTTGCAATGTGTCCCCAAGACTTGTTTTTTGCATTGGGAGGGATCTGCTGCTCTCATGCTAGATTTATGCTTAGACAGTACTTATAATGCCCAGCGCCTCCGTTCTTTGATCTTTGATGCCCATTTAGCGAAGATTTGGATTGTGTACCTCTTCACAGGAGTCGACTTATTCGAGCTACCCTGGAACGCCAAATCAGGAACCCAACATAAAGGCATTGAGAAGTCCCATGATTTTCCAGTCAATTATATTTCAATATGGGAATGAAAGTCTAGCCGGTACGTAAGAATTACATTCCATCATATTAGGAACAATTGCGATCGACTTTTGAGCCACGCCTCTACCATCTTAAAATATAACCCTGGCAGAATATTGTCCCAGAATCTAGCGTCCGGTAAGTTTTGAAGCGCTTGGGCGAACCAGACGAAATAGTGGCGTCCATTTGCTTCTTGCTTGGTGATGAAAGCAAATCTGTGACCAAAGCAGAATGGTATGTCGACGGCAGTTTCGCAGGAGGTAGTTATACTAGATGATTCGCCCTGCACCTTGATCTAACCTCTTTCCATGTTGCATTGAGCACCTCAAAACTTTACTGCTCTGCCATGCATCCGTGATTCACGATTGGAGCCAGAACTACAACAAAGAATAATCTGTTTGTAAGAGTTTATTGTAGCAACTCAGCAGAGACAGACGTCAGCACGTCATGCAGAACACGTGGTAAGCTCAATAGAGGGACGATAGAGCTCCATGCCAGGGTGCTAGCCGATGACACGTAGCGGTAGCACAGACTTGAATTCAAGAAAATGCGTGCTTCTACCCAACCTGGAAACCTTGGCTTGCTAGATTGTAACCCCATCACATGTCGTTCCCAAAACAGTATCATGCATGCGCCTCCTCTAATCGTCAGGCAAGATTGCCTGTCCAGGATGGCTATTGTGGATTAGCCCTCTTCCGGTACTCCATGTATGACTTTGCATAGATTCACATACACAGATTGGGCAGGTATACACGGCGATGACATAGCGCCGCGCACACAGATTGCCTCGGTTCTCTTCATGAAAGGACACGTCACAAGAGCAGCCATAAGAGTTATTCTGCACCATTGTGCTTTATAGAGCCGCCTCTATTTGGTTTGCCAAGCTAGACATGAGCAAGTTATCCACAATAAGCCTCTGAAATCTTGGGCTCGCCTCACAATTGCCCTCTTATTCTTCCATCATTGTTTAGAAAGCTAACATGCCTCCGAGAATCCTCCTTGCTGGCGCAACGGGGTATGTTGGCGGGACAATTTTAGACCGCCTCCTTACCAGCGGCTGTCTGGGAGGTGCACCCATCACTCTGTTGGTGCGTGGCGATGATCGCGTGGCAAAGCTGAAAAAGAAATATGATCACCTCATAGATTGCATTCCATTCAGCGATTTGAATCAGGTCGACGTCCTGTAAGCGTTCCTGATCGTTTGAAGAGTTTCTAAAAGGCTGACGTCTGTCCCTTTGACTGTTGTTTTAGAGCTGAAGTCGCCAGCCGGCATGATGTTGTCATCAACGCAGCGTCTGGTTTTCACTCGCCTACCGCGGAGGCGCTAATCCGGGGTTTAGCTAGACGTCCTGGGAGAGCATCACCAGCTTGGATGATTCACGCAAGTGGATGTTCAAATATCTCGGATAGGCCCCTCACTGGTGTCGCACGACCCGACGCCGAATACTGCGACGAGGACGGAGAAACAGTGTACAGCTTCGAAAAATCTCTGGAAGCCTCAGATGGTCTTTACCCCCAACGCACCGCTGAGCTCCTAGCTATCGATACTGGCCTCGAGACAGGAGTCCAAGTGATGAGCATCCAGGCCCCTTGTATATTTGGAACGGGGCAAGGCTTGTTCCAGACTGCGGGGCTTATCATTCCCATCATGATGGCCTACACCTTGTCGCGTGGGCACAGCTTTGCATTGAGAACCGATATAGGTGTCATCGACTACGTACACGTGGCTGATCTTGCAGATTTATACATTCTTTGCATAAAGCACATTAAAGAGAATGGCGGAGAAGATCTCCCCTTCGGAAAAAATGGCATCGTGTTTCCGACAGCAGGGCGGATCACGATATATGAGGTCGCTAAGGGGTGCGTCGAAACAGCGTTCCGCAAGGGTGTCTTGCCGGGAAGCAAACACGGACCCCAGAAACCAGAAGTGAGAACTGTGACGATTGCTGAGGCAGCAACTACCACGGCTGGGGATCCTTTCATAGCCGAAAGCGGGTGGGCCGGTCATCGCAGGACGAAAGGAACGGTAGCAAGGCGGCTGGGCTGGAAGCCTGTTCACGGTGAAGAGACGTATGATCAGAAGAACGGGGTATTTTCGCCGCCATTAACCACATTTTCGCTTGCAAGGACTTCCTGTCCGGCAATGTTGCAGTGGGCAGGGGATGACAGATCAAAGGTTTATGAGGAATCCAGCATCCCTCTATTGAGATCATATGGTGGAATACACGATACTCATGGTTGTCTCTGGCCACTCCCATTTGTTTTCTACTGCTGTGGGTGTCACTGGGTCTTGCACTCGTTCTTACTTACCTTGTGTTGCCTTGACGCACAATCAACGTCTTCACTCAGTGGATATACTAGCCACCAATTGCGTCTCACAAATCTAGACATCCTTGACGCAAGCTACTCATTGGGTCAATGCAGAAGATCAGGTCAAAGAATTGATTTTTCCCACTCAGGGTATGATTTCTCAGTAAAGCACACAATGCAAATCGGAGGAGATGCGTGACCATCCGACAAGGCAAAAACCTGCCCATAATCACCACGCCCCAGTTGTCCGTTGATGGTAACACTACTGGCCAAGTATGCTTCAAGTTTTACATATCTTCGTTGGATTACGAAAATTGTATTTGGACATTGAAGTAGTGTTTCCAGTCATGCGAGGGTGAAATACCCAAATAGTGGCCTGGGCTTGCCCGGGCCAAGTCATGCTGCGTGTTCCAGATCAATAATCAAGCATGCGAGGTGATATAGGGGATAACGGGGGGATAAAAATCACAAGCGAGCAGATGAAGCTCAATGGGCGGCCATTGCAGGATCAGGTGGATTGAGAATAGTTCAAGTGTCGATCCCCTGTGATGCAGGGCCCACAGATGTTAGGCGCACTCGCCCCTATTAGGCGATTTTCAGCGACAGACTCGAAGGCACCAATTAAGCAACGCCGATTGTGTTCTTACGCGGATGCAGTGAGATTGTTGCAGTGACCGGAGGCCTCATGTATCGGAGCTTTACGTACCCAGAACTCGCCCCAAACACCTCCCGTCTGAGATTCGGATGTAATCCTCTCCCACATTTCCACTAGAACGTGACTTCCTGGTCCATTACAATGCTGTCGTCTATGTTCGCTCTCCAGTCATGCCAATTGACCGCAATGAGACTTATTGCGGCTCCAAGTTCAAGCCCATTTGCATCATGATGGTAAGTAAATTAATCAGATCTGTGAGATGCCGTCAAATGAGGCTTGCTTCCTGGCGTATCAGTGTTGGTATGGGATTAGGACGGTATGGTGATCTTCAAAGCACATGAGCAACTAGTGCAACATTGATAATGATATGGGTTTACACTTGAAATTCACTGGTGAGAGACTTTCCACGTATTTCCTGCTCAACATGGTGTTAGAACGCCCGAGAGTGGACGATGCTTTTGTACTTTACAGCAGACCACTACCTGGTGTCAGCACTAGCAATGCGAGATCTCACACGCATTCCCAGCTCTCTGCCTCGTTTGAGCTTCCACTGCCTCTGTAGCGGTTTCGTAGAGGATACTTGCAGTGATTCCTCGTAAAGGTGCTGTTATCTTCCGCTGTGCCCTCACCCCAAACATACTCAGGTGCAACACCCTCCTCTACCCACCGTACCAGGGACCATAGCACATTGTTCTCAGGCTCAAAGCCAACTGCATTATCGAGCTGATTCCCGATGCGAAAAGCGCCGACACCTCCTGAACAGTGATCTGTTCCCGATATTCGGAAGTACCGATAGAAGTCATCCAGCTCCTCGGAGGTTAGACTCATGGTTCGAGCGACGTGGTTATAGTAACGTTGAGAGTTGTCGCTCGAAATGAGCCTATCCGTCAGGCCGTGAAAGTGTAAAATCTTGGTGCCGGCATTGCGAGCGCCCGAGAGGTCTCCATTCCATGTCTCGATGTTGAATGGGTTTTGGCTTCTGGCTGCTGCATAATCCTGCAGTGTAAAGGACGGCTCCCTTTCCGTGTTATTGTCAACCGCGTATCGCCACCATTCTACTGCATACCGAAATGGAACGCCGTTGCCGAGGGTTGAAGGATCTGAGCCCGGTGACAGCCTAGGATATATGAAGCTGCCATCGAGTCCATGAAGTTCAGAAAATATTGAGCGAACCGTGCCAACTTGGGCACTGGACAAGCAGTTCTCACCGGTACCTTTGTGGCCGCACAGCAAGGACTCAGGCCGGTATTCACAAAGGTCAGGGTCTTCAATCACTCCGTCAACCAACCCGTCTAGTCCATCACACTGCTTCAAGACATCTTGGGTCACAAGCCCCCATTCCTGTGTCGTCAAGAACGTCGCAGAGCCGGGCGGACCAGTGGCTGTCCAGAACGTCGCCTCCCAGAACATTAATGAGGTCCAAGCAAAGGCAGGTGCGCCGGCAAGGATTCCATCGAAGCCATCAGGAAAGTCCTGGGCTTCTTTGAATCCTTGCCGGCCGCCCGTCGAACACCCCAAGTAGTATGACTTGTCGTGGCGCTTGCCGTAGAATGTTTCCGTGATATCTTTTCCAAGCACTGCCCCGGTGTGAACAGATCGATAGACGAAGTCCTCTAACGCAGCTTCATTCTGATAGAATGCCTTGCCTGAAGTGCCATTGTGGCCATTATTGGCCCCAACAGTGGCAAAGCCCTGGGACACTCCATAGGCTAGATCCTCGTACAGAATGCAACCTGCGAGCCCCCCGTTGCCAATGCTCATGAAGCGCCCATTCCAGTGAAGCGGTAGCCAAGCCTCCAGACTGAGCTGCCCGGGAGGAGATACAGAAGTGGTCACCTTTGTAACAACGCGACACATATCCACATGGACTTGCTGAGACGGACGGTTGCAAGACGGATCATTTTGTGACAGGGGGATCGTCGCATTAGCTCTAACAACTTCGGAGAACCAGACGGTAGTGTTGGGCAGGATCAAGGTCTCAACTAGGGCAGTGCAGCGGGCTTCGAGCCCCTTTGGGTGCAATGGAGAGTCCCTGGTCGCTGGTGCGAAAGAAGCGAGGCTTAGCAACTGAGAGAAAGCAGGTTGCCTCATCGTGCCGACAATGTTGTACCGTGAACGAGGTTCTGATTTTCTAGCATAAACGATGCTGAGATGAACAAGCAGGAATGGGGCTTTGTGTGTCATTATTAAGCTTATTTTTATCCACAATCTCTCAAACTGACGGTCCCACTCGGATAGTGCGGGTTGAGTCCTTCGGCACATGATTCCGGCTCTTGCTTATGAGACTCTGGTGCATGCACTTGGGTGTGCGCGTCCCACAGCAGCTCCCTCACCTATTACGTACGCCAGCAAGATGACCCAAGTACAGATTTGATTAAAGGAACTAAGAATGCAGTAAGATCATAAATCCGAAGAGGATGACTGTAGTCGCAAAAGGCAGAACTTTCTGGCAAAGCGCGCGTTGGACATTTTCTGCACGGGTCAGTCTTTCGAATAGACCCAATCAAAGTGCGAAAGACGAACGAGCCAACTAGAGCCACAGCAGCACAACATGCGACATAGTATTGCCAAATAGCAGACCTTATACAGTGCATTTGCCAAGAATTTTGCAATTGCTACATACTGAATATACTTGTCGCTTAGGGCTCGACCCTACGCTGTTTCACTGGAGAGATGGTGCAATAATTGCAATGACGGCCCTCCATACTAAGGAGACATAGACACGGAACGTCTGTAATAAAGATATGCACGACTATTGTTCGTAGGAACGCGGGCTCGGCATTTGAATCACTCGTTCCTTTGGACCCAATGGGAAGTTGGCGTTGGATGAACCTCTAAGCAACCCCCGAGCAGGTCGGTCAGTAGTTTACAGCATTACTAATGGCCACCTGGCCGCAGGAAAGTCAACAATTCCCGGTTCTTTCGTTTCATGCTTAACATACATAAAAGCCAGCACGGAAGTCGAAGAAACCGACGCGCGGTGGCCGAACTACAAGTCGCAAGAACCCGCGGCTAGTACGATCAAGTTCCGGAGGTTGAGAGGACAGGTAGCAGAATTCCTCTTTCGGAGACGGAATTAAGAGCTCAGTCATCTTGCTAGTATCATTGTCAAAAAATTATCTTAGATAGACATAGCAAGATTCTGCAAGTCCTTCACAACATGGCTATGACGTGTTCTTGTGGCTCTCAAATCGAGCAAAGATACTCCAGGTTTTCATTCCCAGTGTGCGAGATGAGACGTGAAATATGATATCCGAAAATTTTCGGGAAAGCTTATGACTGAGAGCCCACCCTTGCCGCCTTTGCCATGTGATGATTGGATGTCAGCACAAAACTGCCCGCCGCACCTGGTCCTCGCTTGGCCGAGGCCACAGCACAACACGATGCCCCAGCCCAAATTAACAACGACTGACTATTCCCAAATGGTTAGGATTGATTAGGGGATAAATTAGAGAATATTTAATCGCCAAAATTGTCATTCGAGTCTTTTCACAGATCCGGCTCTTGTGGTTGGAATGTTTTTCTGTCAGCACGACAGGGGGACAGGCGGAAACATTTGACAGGGGGAGCGGGTGGAAAGTGGAAAACATTTGACAAGGGACGGACTTTTGGAATTGAACCGGAACGGCCAAAGGCGGGAGGATTCAGAGTCGCTTAGCAGTTTGGAGAAAGATTCCGCGATCAGCCTCATTCACCAGGGTCATGATTGGCAGGCGTCAGCACCCCTCTACGTCACCCCATGAACCACTCAATCTCGACCTTACACGTCACGGTCTTGGCGGCGGAAGAGCTGAAGCATAAGCTTTTGCTCCTTCGACGCAAACAAGATCTGCCACTGGTCAGCCTTCTCGGTCTGTTGACCCAGGGTTAGCCAGGCCCTGCACCTACGTGCCGGGGATTCTCGTCACGCCTTGTCCTATATTGGCAGTGGCCGAAGGTCGCGTGCAGTGTAAGGCTCTTGGAGTCCCGTGGTGGAATATTAATAGAAAGCTGGCCATGTTCCTTGTGGCGACTCAAGGCCGGAATCCTGTTAACAAAGGAATAAAAGAGGCTGGCCTGCCGTCACAGCCGCTGGCAAACAGAAACTCTTTTGTTTACCAAAGATTGTGGTAGCGGTCATCGCGCCTAATTTTCCCCAACCATGCGACTCCTTCTAGCAGCCCTCGTTACTCTTCCAGTGCTCGCCTACGCCGCCAACGAGACAGGCGTTTTGTTCCGGACTTTCTTTCCCGAGTACCACGATGCTTTTCAGATCATTCTGCGAGACAACTGCACTGACCTCTTAGAATGGTATGAAGCGGGCGACGATGGCGAAGAAAGGGGGCCTCGGCCCTCCGTCATGTGGAACGGCCGTGTCAACCTCGACCAAGGATTCGGATTCGACGAGCGAATAGAGTTCATTGTCGAGTGCATCCTCAAAGATACCCCCGAGCTCATCAAGACTAAGATGGCCACGTCTCAAGTTCTCCTTGGTCTTATGCCAGCAATACTGGCTCTTCTAGCGCCAGGTCAACATCAGACAGGGCTCGTCGCCGTTGCAGGAGGCCAGCCTCTCCTTGCTCTACTGCTTGCTGCCGGCTCTCCCACCGTCTCGGTCATACAATCTCTGGATTATGTCAAGAGTGTTCAGACCATTAATTCGGGCCAACTCGCACTACCAAGCTTTCTGCAGTCGTATGGCCTTGTGTTTACTTTGATCGAATACCTTGTAGCCTTTGCCTCCATTGCGAACATCATCGAGATATCTTTGCGGATCAGCAGACAGGTCATCTTTACGTTCAGTCCCGGCTCCGAATGGATTGTCTTTGTATGGTCTTTCATCGGAATGACAATTCACCTCCTGGGTGGCGCAGCTGTTGCGTCCCGTGTCAAGCTGGTACCCGAGGCGAGCTCAGAGGACAGACCACGACCTGGCTTTTTTACACGCCTCCAGATCTTCCGACGCCCTGACAGACTCCGTCTAAGACAGGTTCCTGAGAACTTCCCGTTCTACGTTCTCTCCTGGGTTGCGTCGCTTCTCACGGTTGGCCACCTCATTTTCGGATCGCTGCTTTTTTCCAGTGTTCTGTTCATAGCCGTCGAGGACAGCGCATTCGTCCTCTTACGCATCATGGGCTCGGTAATTGCTTGCAAGCTTATCGTCATGTATGAGCTCTACTATTTGCAAGGGGTGATATCAGAGGGAGAAGATGGGGGCAAGCAATTTGTACCGATGGATGCAAAACTGGAGGACCAAGCAGCCCACGGACCGCCGGCAAGTAAGGATTCTTGGAGGTTTTAGGCTTCATACAGCTCAATATGTGAAGACTGGCACAACTTCTATCATTGACAGATTAGATGGAGATGATTGTCGTGAATGAGGAAAGAAGATTTCATACATATAGAAGTTCAACACCAGGTGACGAATAACAAAATTGTGCAACGACCCAGGCTAATGGCGACATTAATTGATCGAGTAAAAGGTCAATGGCGGTGGTCACGGCGAGAGACACGAGCACAGGACATTATGTTGAGTATGAATCAAGATTATATAAGACCGAATTCCCAACAAATTATTGACCGGGATCCTGCACAGAAGCGTTATGGTCGCTTTTCAGTCTTTCCCCAGCTCCACGCCGGGGCCTTCTCCGACTTCATCGCTTCGCTAGGTCGAATGGCTTTTGGTTGCGGGACCCAATCGAAAGTTCCACCCGCCTTTGTAAGGGTCACATCGCCCGGGCCTTCTGCCTGACGCTGGTCAAGTTCATCCGAGCCCTTGAACATTGTGCCGCTGAGGAATGTGTGTGGGAAACCATGGTCGAACGGGTATGCCCTCTCGATCTCAGCCACTTCACCGTCCGTCAGCTCTACAGCCAAGCCTTCAATGCTACCCTGGATGTGTTCAAGCTTTCGGCCACCCACAATTGGAAAGACGTAGGGCGTCTTTTGCAGGCAGTATGCGAGCGCGACTTGGGTAAGTTGGCATCCCTTCTTCTCAGCCAAAGACTCTAGCGTTGCGGACACTTCCTTATCCCTCTTGGACGTTGGAATGAAGTTGCGTCCTGTGTTTTTCTTCTCGCGCTCCTCGAATCCTTCCTTAGTTTGGAAACGTCCCTGGTTCAGGACTCCGTATGGTGCCAGGGCCATGCCCTCAGCCTTGCACATTGGGATAATGTCGCGCTCAAAGTCGCGCATGGATGCGTTCCACATGCCCTGGTAGATCACAAAGGGACGCAAGCCATGATCCCGAGCATATCGGTTGGCGGAGCTGACCACCCAGGCAGGGCAGTCACTGATGCCCAGGTAAAGGACCTTCCCGGCAACGACCAGGTCGTTTAGGCTATGCATGAGCTCCTCGATAGTCGTTGTGTAGTCCCACCAGTGAACGTAGAAGATGTCGATGTAGCTCGTCTGCAGTTTCTTAAGTGATGCTTCGAGCGACAGCTTCATGCTTTTGGAACCATTGCCGACGAAATTGCTCTGAATCTCATCTGTGTGCGCCTTGCGATAGGGAGTGCTGTACTTGGTAGCGACGATGAGCTGATCTCGGTTTCCCCTCTCGGCCATCCACTCGCCGATCCATTCTTCCGATTGACCGTTTTGATACCCGTTGGCAGTGTCAAGAAAGTTCCCGCCGTTTGAGTAGAAATGATCAAGGATGTCAATGGCTGTTTCCTTGGTGATCTCGCCATATCGATCCTGTTGACGGTCCCCGAACGTCATTGTGCCAAGGCACAACGGCGAGACACGGACGGCAGCATTCGGCGCCAACTGGCGGTGGCGCATAAGCAGAGACTTAGGAGGAGGGTCGAAGACAGGCATGATGAACGTTGACTTCTGGAAAATGATAGATACGTGAACTCTTCGCTGCCAGTAACATCTTGGGAGTCTACCTATCTATTTATACAGGCGTGTAAATTATTTTCGTAAGACTCAAACCATCGAGAATATCATGGTTCATGGTTCACTGACGTCAAGCCATCCTAACCCTGAGTCAAAATCACCTTAAATCCCTAACTCCGCCACTCTCAAACGCATATTTTCGTACTAGTTGATGGGCCTACAACAGAGAAATAAGCAGGTTGCATTGGTCCAATGGATCGGCCCTCACTGCCGGAACGCTAACTAAAAATCGATCTAGCGGCCGCGAAGGGGCCGACCGATCATAGATGCCGGTGATGTAACTTCCATTTCTGTTTCTTGTGTCACTGTACATGTGGGCCGTGAAGCCTAAGGTCAACTATCAAGACTATCAATGAAATGACGTAGTGATGACCATGCCTTGCTATGGACTCAAGGGTTAGCGAGATCACGGCTACTGTGGCTTTGTGATCAAGGCAAGGACACGGTGCCGAGAGATGCTTCAAGACAATCTGCTGAATTTCGAGTCGATTTGCCAATAACTAGGTCCCTTCCTTTTCCACTAAATTTTAAACAGCCTTGACAAGATGGAACCTGATTTCCAGCACGAGTGTACGGATGTCTGTGGATTGAATATAATGGAATGGCTCGGGCGATCCGCTACCCCGTACGGTTTGTCTCACGAGAGGCATAAATTCAAGCATTTGGAGCTGAAGAAGAAAACATCTGTCATAGCATTTGCACTAGCAAGTGCGAATGAGCTCATGTCATGACTAACGTTTATCACATCGAGAGGGTGTTGCTGCAAAACTCACCTTAGTCTTTGTGATAGCGTAATACCGGCTGCATCTTCATGATTCTCCCGTGAGTTTATATGAATAAATATGAGCGAGGGCAAGTTGCGTTTGCTTCCTCATGTCTGGCGTTGTAGGGAGGACATAGAGAAGGGTCCTTGATCGTGAGGCGGTTCATTGCCTAACCCCCAACCGTTTCACAAACACAATCACGCGAGTAGAGCCTGCAGCTTCACTTCTTCGCCAGCTAAAGACACCGAGTATACTGTAGGTCATTGAGCGAGTGCTTATTCACCGCAGGAGGAAATGGGACAGTCGCAGATCAAGATCTGATTTCCCAAGGCTGAGTGTCGCGTGAGCCACCCTGAGAGGCAGACTCGGATATTGCGATAATCTAGACGAGTATGCATGCGATTAAAATAGCTTCATGAGTATTATAAATGTATTGTGGTTACACCAGACCAAGCAGATCATGCGTGGGACCACCCCAAGGCTGAATTATTGGGCCGTCCTTCTTAAGATGACATTGACCTGCCTCTTCTGGATCTTCTGGATACGAAAATGCTATTATCAAGGTTACGATTAGGGTGAGTACCACCCTGAACCATTTCAATACGATAGTAGGGTTACATGGAAAGCTGGAAAAAGGCTCAGCATTTCAGATTGCGTCGTCATTGCTGGCAACGGGCAGGCCTACCGCGTCACTCGACGGTGGGGGCGGGGGGGGAATTTGGCCCCCAAGGCTGCCATCAGACATCTGCGCCGTTGAATGACCTGCAAGGCAATCCTTAAATTAAAGAAGTTGATGCTATACAACTTTGCCTAAATGCAACAGGCTGTGTTTGAAACAAGTCCCTAGTCTGTCTAGCTGCAGCCACCATGTAACGTACCGTGAATGTATTGGTCAAAGCGCGCATAAATTACTATCGACCCGTCCTCAACACTGTAGTGAACTTCGTCACTGCACAACGTGCCCGAAATACCCTCATTCCTGAATAATAGTTCAAACTCTAGTGGATCAAGCCATGCAGCTACCAGGCTTGCCCGAAAGACGATGGCGCAGAAGCATTGTCTTATTTACAGCTGCAACCCTAACTGTATTTGGGATTAATCTTACCTTCACCGTGTGGGCGACATTGCAGGGAAACCACGACGATGGCATCGGCCTGGTTACGGAGCAGGACTGCTCTAGTGTCAAGCGAATCAATACACTCGTCCATGTCTTCATCAACATTTCAAGTGCTATCCTTCTTGCCGGAAGCAACTACTGCATGCAATGTCTCATGGCACCTACTCGATCCCAGCTTGATGCCGCTCACGCGCGACGTTGGTGGTTAGATATCGGAATTCCAAGTTGTCGAAACTTTCTTAATCCTACCTGGTCCTGGCGGAAGAGAGCGATGTGGACCCTACTGGGCCTCTCTTCATTGCCTCTGCACTTTTTGTATAGCTCCATGACCGTGCTGGAAAATTTCGTTGACTGATTTATGCGTAGCTACAACTCAACGATATTCACCTCTACTTCTGTCAATTCTGTCGTCCAGTACGCCATCAGCGAATCGGACCTAGTCCACCGAAATGCAACAAGAAACTACCTGAGGGGTTCGCCTTGGCTCTTTCAGATGATATATAGCAAGCTCGACAACGGAACCTTGGAAAAAATCACATTCAGCGACTATCTGATTGAATACAGCAAGCCTTACCAATCATCTCGCGGGACAGTTGTCTATGTCTTTCCAGACCATGAGTACGATGTGTGGGTTTATGAGTCCTCGTATGAACCGAAAGACTACTTGCCTTTCTCTCGACGCAACAGCCCTCCTGGGCAAGACGACATGCCCTCAAGAAACTGGTTTTGCGGTAATGGTACATATCGCTGGAATGTCCCTGACCGCAAGGGAAGCTGCCAAGAAGCGTTGCAATACTATAGAGACAACCCAGGAAAGTGGAACAGCCCGATTGGACCACCAAGTAATCCAATCGCAATATACAGTCAGAGAACAGCTGAACGATGCAAGTTGCTCTACAGCTTGCATATCGCCTGGCTTGTCACAATGCTAAATTTTTTAAAAGCCGCACTCATGCTTCGTTTCGTTTCTTGGGATCTCGAGGATCCCTTATTAACAATAGGAGATGCTGTAGTCTCCTTCTTGCAACAGAGGGACTCGTATACACGGGCCATATGCCCACACTCTACAATGAACTACCACAGCATGAGAGTCTGGAGATCACAGGATTTGGTATTCTTTCCAGTAAAGAAACGATTAGCACGGGTTAAAAAGCTCAGGCACTGGCTTGTCGGTCTCGCTGTGTGAGTGGAAAATCATTTTTGGTGACGACGTGAAAGCTCACAAGACTCAGGATAATGCCCCCTTTCATGGCCGCTATTTGCCTGTTGAGTGAAGGCTTGCAGTTCATACAAGGAAGGAGACTTGATTCACGTTCACGAAACTCTATAGAGTTCAAGTTAGGAACAGCAGATGATGCCACTGTCTTAACTGACATAGGCCCTGGATCAGGTCATTTCCTTTTTTCAATCTTGCTTATCAACACCCCCCAAGTCATCCTTTCCTTGGCCTATGTTACATACAATGCATTCTTTACCTCTTTTTGTTTGGATAGAGAGTGGAACAGCTACAGCAGGACCAGAAAGGGTATTCGGGTATCATCGAAGCCGGAAGGAGCTCAACGGGAGACATATTTCCTGCAACTCCCATTCCGGTTCTCTATTCCTCTTGTTGCAGCATCTGCTCTTCTTCATTGGCTCATTTCCCAGGCTTTCTTCGTTCTTGCTTTACAAAAATACGAGCCAATTGGGAGCAACGTATTCACGTACGTCACGAGCAGTAATGCAAGCATATTTGCCTGTGCATGGTCACCTCTCGGGGTAATACTATGCATAGTCATTAGCGGCATAATGATCATATCACTTATAGGCTACTCACTGTCTTGGCTTCCTTATCAAGGAATGCCGCTTCCAGGAAGTTGCAGTGCTGCAATAGCTGCTGCGTGTCATCTACCTGCAGATGAAACTCAACCTTGGGAAAAGCCTTTGAAGTGGGGAGCAGCTTCACGAGGTACCTCTCAACAATGGCATTGCTCTTTCTCAAGCCGTGAGGTAAAACCTCCGAAGGCAGGAATAATGTACATGTTATTGGCCAATTCCTTCATGGAAAGGGACAATGTATTCAAAGCGGACGTTCATGAAGAGCAGTCACCATCTTCACACTGCACAGATTTGGAGAAACAACATAATGTAGGGGATGGTCTCTGGCTCTAAATAATGATTATCAATTTCAGCATACAGTTTGGTGTTATCGAGTCCTTCAATTCTAACCGTTCAATTGCAGTGCAGACTATCTCAGACCCTCAATAGAATGGTTGAACAAACACTCAGTATGCTAAGCTGACTCGTAACAAATGATATCACTATCTCCATTTGTGCATGGTTCAACACAAGTGGGTGGTTAATCCTGATCGTTACCGGACTAAATGTGCCAAATAAGGGTTAGTTTGTTTATTAGTCATAACGTCTTTAGGTAATCCTTTTGACATGCGCCTCCATTCTGGCGGTCTGGGTTCCAAATCCCCCGGTCTATGTAAATCTATCACAATGGGAAACACCATATCTCAAGGTGGTAACCGCCGTTGCGGTTTATGTCACTTCAAACTGGATAAATTTGCCCCCTTTCTCAAAGAACCTACTGTGTCACGGAGGGCGCTGCCTATGTATCCAACCTCACCATGGATTAATGGCTCACTCGATGATACGTTCCAGACCCCAAAGGATGCCTACACCATTCAGCTCAAGACGCAACTACAAGCTCTCCATATTTCCTCAGCACGGGGATGTGCTGGCTGCTCTGCGATCTTGCAATGTCTTGAAATTCAACTTGACCACAAAAACCTTGTTGTTGATCAGAAGTCCTTACAAAAGCAATGCAAGTTGACGTGGCTCGTAGGCGATCGTGACGCTTTCAATCCTAGCCTGCAGCTTGAAATCTCAGTCAGGAAAGACGCCGGAGGCAGCTACAGAAATGTCGAATTTTCCATGTTGATTGGTCATGCTGGTAGCAAAGCCCGTGAGTCTCAGAGAGCTCACAGAGGAATTTGGACTAACGCATGCAATAGCTCATCCAGCCGCACGTAATGTTAACCAAGCAATTGCGGAAGGCGACACTGGTTCACCTGCCTCTCTGAAGGTTCTCAAAACATGGCTGGAGGAATGTGATGCTTCACACCAGGCATGTAAACGGCCAAGCGCCTCCCTCCCTTACCGCGTCCTGCAGCTACATAGGGATACTGGAGGCGACATACGAGTGAAACTGGTGGAGAACTTGAGGAGCAGCGAACCATACGCATGCCTAAGCCATCGATGGGGCGCATCCACGCTGCGATGCCGTGCTATCAAGAGTACAATGCATGCCTACTTCGAATCCGTGCCGTGGGACGACCTTCCCAAATCGTTTCAGCAAGCGTGCGCCGTAGCTCTAGACTTGGGATTGAGGTACCTTTGGATTGATTCCTTGTGCATCATTCAAGATGACAAGGAAGACTGGAAAATCCAAGCGGCCGAGATGTGCAGCATTTATCGAGACTCCTACATCACCATTGCCGCCACATGTTCCAGCGACAGCGATCAAGGTCTCTTCCGAAAAGTCCCCAAGTTCGTCATTCCTACCAATAGTTCCAGTTCGCAGGAGGTTTTTATCCGCGAAGCCCCAGATCATCAGTTCGGCGGGGAGTACGAGGAAGATGATGTTCCCCTCTTATCTCGTGGCTGGGTGTACCAAGAACGACTTTTGGCGCCGGGTGTTGTGCATTTTGCTCGCTCCGAGCTGCGATTCGAGGATGTAAGACCAATTGCTCTCTGCGAGTGTGGATTGGATACGTCGTGGACTAGGAAGGAAAGTCATCACCGAAGTCTCGCTATTTCAGATATCGCGCAAGTACAAAATCACTGGCATGAGGTAGTGAGCCAGTTCTCAACCTTAAACTTGACCTACTACTCAGATTACCTCCCCGCGTTGGCGGGCATGGCGAGGCAATACGGGACTGCTCACCAGCACTTGCTCGGCCGGTATGTTGCAGGCCTGTGGGGGAACTCCTTGGTCTACGATCTCCTTTGGTACGTCCCAGACGGCTATACGAGTCAACGTCATGAGGTGTGCAATGCGCCAACTTGGTCCTGGGCATCGACAACCGCCGGCACCGGTGGCATGCTCCGATATGCAAGGTCGACTAAGGACCTTGAAATCATGAGTTTTCAGGTTGAACTCGCCGGGCCAGATGAGTTTGGCCCCATAAATGCAGCAGAGTTGACTGTCCAAGGCTATCTTGTTCGCGGGTCGTGGAAATGGACTCTCGACAAGGGCGGAAACGAGCGTGTACATGTTTGTTTTGGATCAGGACTGCAAACGTACTACATACATTTGGATTACAACTTTTCTATTCCAGGTAGTTCGCGGTACGTCTCGGAAGCGGACAACATCTATTGTCTGAAGACGGGTTTCGTTGGAGATGGGTGCCATGTGTGCCTTATACTCAGGGCCATGACGGCCGATGAGTCTGTGTTTGAACGTATCGGACTAATGATTGAGACGCCAAAGAGTGTTGTAGATGGTTGGTTTGAAAAGTGTAATACGGGAAGAGTTATCAAGTTGGTATAGAATCACATACAATATAAATAGATATGAGTGACGTAACAAACGAGATGATAGCCGCATTTCATTTCAGCGGCTCAAGTGACTCAGAATATGTGATTTGCGGCCATTAAAGATGTCGAAGGGGTCCTTAGCCGCACGGAAAGATGGGGTCCTTAAATTTAATACGACATGGTGAGGCAGATCGTAAATCCACGACCAAGCCAGGACAGGTCAGTGTACTGCGGAGTGGGACGTGGAGTTCATGCTAGCCATTCCAAGGCCTGGCATTCATGTTTCATATTCTGGTGAAATGTGGCATCGATTAGATCTACGATAATTCCCTATTGCTTGTTGCGAGCAATAGCCACATGTTAGCCACATGCACGGTTATACTCTACGTGGCACATCTGTGAGAAACAAGATCTCCCCTGTTATTCGTATTGAGAATCTTGTTGCAATAATAACGGGTCAAGTTGGCATAGACACGTAGAATTTCAAATTGCCTCTTACCGAGAGTGCATTTGGACTTTTGAAAGATCCTTTATCTTCTATTAGGCGCAAATGCCTGTTGGCCAATCTGATAATAAATGATTCAAGTGCTATAAGACTTTCTTTCTAACTATGGGGTCATCTACTAGGCCTGGTAAAAGGCATGCCAATATACATCTGGTGTTGACTATATTCGTGAGTCTTTGGAATTAGCATCATTCCTCCATGAACTTGACTCAAGACCACAAGGCATAAGGAAAAGGCCACACTCCTTGGCATAGCTTGTTATCTGAGCTATCCTCCTTTCTAATTAATTGAGATCACAGCACGCCTGAATGCAGCAAGCGACGGTGTCCCATCATCTGCAACCCGAAGGACAACGTGGATTTGCTTCCCACTGGCCTCTCCTGGGACTTTAAAGCTCAATTCATCAGTATTCTTGCCATGAACGCAGAGGCCCCCAATATACTCCCCTTGAACATGATCATGCTCCCACCCATAACTCAGCTTATCACCATCAGGGTCCGTAGATCCCTTTGCGCTCAAAGTTATCGTCTCCTCAGGTGTAGCAGTAATATGAATAATGTCGAAACCGGCTTTACCGTTCAGGACAGCAACAGGGTTACGATTACCACTACCTGTCGCAGCCCAGTCCATTCGCGCGATAAAATCATTCAAGTAGTCCGGAAGACCTGCAAGAACAGCATCACGGCTGCGGTTATAGATTGCGCCCGCGGAGTCAGTCCAGGTCACAGTAACGTTATCTCTGGTTAAACCCCACTCGAACGCGCCGGCTGTACTGGCTTGTCTAGGGTCCCAAGGATCGTTTCTGCCGGGCCAGACATAGATGAAGCATGGTGTGTCGCCCTCGGTACCCCATCTGAAGTTAGGATACTTGTTTCCCAATGCACCCTTGCCTTGAACCCCGCTTTGGATTCGGGGCCAATACGGCGGTCGGTTCAACGTCAGATAGTAGGACCACCATGAAGCCTCCGTGTGGATGTAGAAGAGGTCATCAAGGAAGTTCTTCCGTATCCAAAGCTGCCCGCTGTCCTCCCAAGGCCCACCGTTGGTGCGATCCTGGTCCGTTATGGCGTAAATGTGCAACTGTCTTAGGAACTTTGACAGTCCCTCGTCTGAGCGTGTGCGCCTGACGTCCCAAATTGCTTGAGCAAGAATGTTTCCACCACCCCAGATACCAACATAGATAGGTCTATCATCACTCTCGTCATCAACAAGCCTGATAATGGCATCTGAGCCGTTGGTGTTCTTGCCATCGCCCACATAGTCCATTCCATGACCAGGGAAGCCTTGAAAAACAATATTATGAAAGTAGTCGGCAGAAGGCCAGTAGCCGTAATATTGAGTCTGAGTTTCATCTTGATTGAATGATAGTTGCCCGCTCCGCTTCATTAAATTTGGTAGGTCTTGGCGGTAAGCCTCGATAACTTCGTGGAAGTACGTTGCGTTGAGAGGTTCGGGTGGAATGTTGTAGCCTGAAGTGGCCACAATAGCTTCGATTTCGAAAATATCAGCGCATGCAAGTAAATGAACGAAAGACTGCATATCGTCAGGTTCGCCTTGAGGACGTGTAATGTCTGACAAGATGATCATGCGACGCTTTTCCAAGTCTCCTATAACTTGTTCATTAGTTATGATACCATTGCTCACACGCTAAGTTTTACCATTAGGATAACCGAGCAAGGTACTCGTGTTGGCAAGTGTCGAGCTGGCCAAACCAGCAATGACCAAGCGACGGAGTCCCATCATGGTGAGGGTGAGGAGGATAAGCTTGTATAGATAGAACTACCATCTACACGCGAACCCAATATCTTCTCCTGTTATATATGTAAGTTTACATCTCCCCTTCGGCCTACTTGTACCGAGCTACCGTGCAGGATACGTCCACCACATGGTTCTTATTCGCAAGTCCCAGATACCCGCGCATCCTGTCAAAGGCAAAGCCTTTTCCTTTAGTCGTCAGCACCCCGCATTACCTGCCTCGATATCCCCACATGTCCACCCAAATGAATCCGGTTCCTCTTGCCTAATTCGAAATTGCTGCATCACATTTGAGACTTGCGCGGATTAGACCCCAAGGCAAGTGTGGTTAATCTTTCCCAATTAGAACGGTACCTGAACATGTGGTTAGACTTCGTGGAGCAAATTATTGCCACGATCGCCGAGCCTTCTGTGCACCCTAATGTGTCTTATGGATGAGCAACAAGAGACGGGGATACACTATTCTTTGCTTACAAACTTTTTTTTTTTTTGGGCGACTCTCTAGTGTACATACAGCTTCTTACTTGTCACTTTGCAGTGTCCAAGCGTCTCAAAGTCAGACCTTATAATGCAGCATGGCAATGTCACCTGTGATAGTCTCGCTGCGAAAGTGACAGCAGTGAGTCAGCCCAACCATATTATGAAGACTGTGATCTATGCAGGCCGCCAAGGTTGACAGGAGATGAGTGGATAACTCCTCAACCTGATCTCGAAGTCGCGCAATTTTAATTACGAACAGTACCTCGAGAAGTTGCAAGTTTTCTAACGCTACCATCCCTTCCCAAGGGATTCTTGTAAGATGTGGTCGCTGCTCTACAGCGCGTTGTCAGAAGGCAGTGGAAGGGCGGAGCGATGCCGCGTATCCCCGCTGCCGTCTCTCCCAAGACTTCCCCGCAACTTTTCCCCGCGTTCTGCTATTGCTCTTTCTCCTATAGGCTAGTTGTAGATCTTGGGAGCAGGGTTGGCGCATGACGAGGGAGCTGTCCCAACTGACAGAACCCGCCTAATTAGAAATGAGATGACTTAGATTGTGAAGGAGGGGTATGAGGTCACCCAGTGCTGCGTTATCCAACCGCCTCGCTGTCTCGTCTTGATACCGTCACCGGTATGTCGTGGCCTCCTCCATAACGTGTCATTGGTTGTTGAGTTGGGGCCCGGGGTTCGTTCCAAGGTACACGTCCAGCCTTCAACTTGTTCCAAAAGCTTCCCGTTGTATTCAATGCGTCCCATCCTGACTTCTCGTAGGTTGGGAGAGTTCCCCGCGGCCAACAGATCACAACATTTCGCAACTGTCCCTTGAACGATGACCTCGGGGTCGTAATTAAATACGTCTTCTCTATCGCCACATATATGTAGTGTTTCGAGCGATTCTGGCAGCATGTTCTTCAAATCTCTGTCGGGGTCTGCATGTCTGATCAACTGTGTATGTGTGACTCCCAGACGCCGCAAAGATGTCAAGCTGCGGAAAGACCCCGGTTCGCCCAAATCGCTATTGCGCTTGTCAGGAAAAGACAAATTTAACTCTTGGATGTTTCCCCCCATTTTCCGTAGAACATTGCCAATCCCGGTGAGGTCCATCTTCACATCCCGGGGGTTCGTATATCGCTGGTTAAACCTGTCATCGGTGATATAGATAGACAAGCTCTCTACCTTAGGCACGCTCTGAAGGATATTCTGAAGGCCTTCCGCGTCAATGAGACACTGGTCAAAGTCTAGGACGCGGACATTGACCGGCTGCTTGGCCTGCTGCAACGTGGTGGCAGTCTCACCCAGCCACTCGATTCCCTTGACGCGAAGCGTCTCGAGTGGCGGGTGTAGCAAGATTGGCTTAATTAGCCAAGCAAAGACAGAACCGTTCTCTGGATATTGGATGCGAATTTCCTTTAGGTGTTTGAGCTGAAAAGGCTGAAGGCTGCAGGGCCGTTGGCAGCCCGCTCATCTCGTTGGCAGTTTCTACCTGTCTCAGGCGAGCTTCGTCCCGCTCGCGGAGGAAACCGTCTCTGAGCTCAAGGTTTTCTTTCTCCCTGAACATCCAACCCAAAATCTCCATTTCACGGGAAGAAATATCAAATAGTTGGAGGTTGGGCAGTAGAGCAAGGTGAAATGCTCCCACACCCGCTGTCAGACCATACATGAATGCGGCGTACTCGCTAAACGACTTCTGAACGATGAAGGGAAACCTCATCCAATCCTCCACCGAACTATACGGTGGGGGTTGGTCGACTTGGTCGTCCATGTTGTCTATGGACAACGTGCAAACCGCCGACCTCAGTTCGGGACTCGTTCGGAGTACCCCGGCCAACCGTGCAAAATCATTTTACTGCTTAGAATGTTGAAAGATGACTGTGCGATACAGAATCGGTTGGGCGATAGCGCGGAAGCGACGACAAACCAAACAGGCAGAAACAAGGCTGGCCTTGCCAGAAGAGTCGTTTTGTTCCCCGAACATTGGCCAGCTCTCACGGTTGATTGTGACTTCAAAGTGCTCGAAGATTTGTCGCCAAATCTCCGGCGGGGTCTCTTCTGTGGTGACGGGCGTCATGGCGACAATGAGGTGCCTTGAAGGTATGGTACTAAGTTGGTAAGGAAAAGATACAGTCAGGCGACAAGACAGTGGGTGGGAGGGGGGCTCTCGTATTATGCCGTATATAGCGCCCAATCCGGCACCCTCACCACTTATAGCACAACAACGCACGTCTAGCGATATCACGTATTGCCTATGGTACGTTACTGAACGCCACTTTTTGCAAATCATACATCGTCCAACTCACAGCGGGCGATATTAATATAGATTTCGGGTACCTGCTTGGAAATGTCAAATGCCAAGGGGCTGCAGATTCAATCATCTGCCCGTCCTACTCATGGTGCTGTTTCCATCACGTCCCAACAGATTCCCCTCAGGACCCAGAAATATTATTTAGCTAAGGAGTCTCGCTGCATGTTAAGCGGCGCCATTCCAGAAACCCGAAGGCGGAGCTCGGGACGACAAAAGGGTCAGAAGCACTCAAGAAGCCGCTATCCTTTTCCTCAATTGTGAAGGCTGATTCGTGACTAGCCTCTTTTCTTCCTTTATTTTTTCCAATCACGAGGAACATGGACCCAGGCCGCGTCGATTAAGAGAAGGCACAGCTAAACGACGCTCACATTCAAGTCCAGGTGGCGCTATCGTAAATGTTTCATTTTTCTAATTTTCGTCTTTTCGAAAATGCAAACACGAATATCTTCTATACGCTCTCGTGACCCCGTCTATTCCATCTCAATAGTGCCTAGTAGAATTGATTAGATTGTTATTCAAATGCATGCTTGACCAACGAGGATAGCGTAGGTGATAGGGATTAGGGGATAACTAACCAGGAGGTTTGCTGGTAATATCGTAAGTCACGCGTGCGATGCCATCCACCTCGTTGATGATGCGCGTCGAAATCTTCTTGAGCAAGCGGAAATCGAACTCATAAGGCTGTGACAACGTTAGACCTTGGAAGTTCAACCAAGGGGAAAGCACTTGGTACCTCTGCTGACATGAAGTCAAGTGTCTTGACCGCGCGGAGACTAAGAATTGAGTCAGCTACTGTTGAACGAAAAGTTTGCAATTTGGGGTGTGAACGTAGGCGTTGGTGACAAGCTCGTTTCCAGCCAGGCTGGTCAGATTCCACAGGGTCGGGAACCCAGCCCTCTTCTGCTAGCAAGAACGGCAGATGATCGATTGCAAGACAAATTTGGTAGACTTACATTCCGATATATCCGTAGACCCGGGCATCACCTTGGACACCCACAGCTGTGCAATTGTTAGTTGCTGGGGTTCGTGGAGATAAAATCGGACCCATGTTGAAACACACCTCTGTCTTGACTGATGGCAACGTAGGCTTGGCTCATCTATAAATTTGTTAGCCAAGCTCTCCAAAATTAAGCCTTAGAGACTTGCCTCGTCGTATACTCCGGCCGCCCTGATCTCGGAGATGAAGATGTGGTCGGCAGCACGCGCAAGGGCAACTCTCTCAGGCGTAACCTCACCCAGGATTCGGATAGCGATACCGGGGCTGAAATTTTGTACGTTAGAGCGGACCCACGAAAAATGCGGTCAAGGCACATACCCAGGGAAGGGGTGTCGCATCAGGAGGTCTCTGTGGATGCCCAACTCTGCTCCAAACTTGCGAACCTCGTCCTTGAACCTATAAACGGGTCAATAATGTCGAAAGTTCAGGAGAGTACCATAAGTACTTACATTTCACGCAGTGGTTCGATCAATTTCAACTATCATATACGATTAGTGACCAAAAACGACCAAGATTTACCAAAGCTCTGTGCAACCGGAGTCCATACCTTCAGTGTGTCGGGCAGACCACCGACATTGTGGTGGGTCTTGATCGTGGCACTCGGGCCTAGCACGTGTTAGCTAATTCAAAGGAATTTTGGTAATAGATGTCGTGGGTGCCTACCTCGATAAGAAACGCTTTCAATTCTATTTGAAATGATTAGTGCCTGGGAGGGATTATCAAGGTGGTGGCCTTAACATACACATCAGGGTAGAGCTAGGTGTTTCAATGTCAGCATGATCCTAGTAAGAATGGGAGAACACATACAGTGCCTTGCAAAAGCCAGTTGATTGGGCCGGCGTTTGGTGTGTTTTCGGCTTCCTGCTCAATTCGGAGCGCTTCTTTCTGGAAGAGATCGATGACTGTTCTCACGTTAGAGCGTCTGAATCGTCAAGCTGTGTTACCCTTGCGCAGTGAACATACAAGTTTTTCCGATCACCTTGCGCTTTTTCTCGGGCTCGGTGACACCCTTTAGTCGAGACAGAAAGAGGTCGGCTCCATCAACGACGGTCAGGTTGATGCCGAGATGCTCGCCGAGGGTCTGTTTGACCTGCTCACATTCGTTGAGCCTCATAACACCTGTACAAAGTATGTGAGTTTTATGTTAATCGTAAATCCCATTTAGGGGACTCATACCGTTGTCGATGAGAATAGCATGGAATCGATCGCCTGCATGCACGTCAGCTTCTATGACATTTCAAACAGATCCAATAATCATCGTACCAATCGCCTCCTGCATGAGCTTGGCTGCAACAGTCGAATCCACACCTCCTGAAACACCGCCGATAACCTGTGCGGTATCACCAACAAGTGTCCTGATGCGAAGGATTTCCTTTTCCAGGAAGTTCTTCATGACCCAGGTGGTTTGCGCCCCACAGATATCCACAGCGAAGTTGCGCAAGATGTCAATGCCACGAGGTGTCTACAAACATTAATTGAGGGCTGACCTATAGCGCAGGACGTTCACTTACATGCTCTAGCTCGGGGTGGAATTGCACGCCTTTACGGATTCATTAGTTAGCCATGCTTCAAATTGAAGCACTACAAATTATTCAAAGCAAGGAGCAAGTCACGCACCATAGATTGGCTTGGTCTGGTGGGCGATTCCAGCAAACTCAGAGTTAGCGGTGCTTGCAATCACAACAAATTCAGCGGGCAGTTTCTGGAGTTTGTCAAAATGACTCATGTAAGCTAAATAGAGAGGAGGAATTAGTTAGATTTTTTTGGTGACTAAATCATCAAACGTGAGAAAGACTCACCGTGCATGGTGTCTCCGAGACCAGCGAAGAGGCGGTTGATTCTGGTGTCTTCCGTGTTGTGGATGTTGACATCGGTGTGGCCATACTCTGTAGAAGTTGAAAGTGTTAGACAGCCTTGGGCTGCTGTAGGCAAATCTCTTCTTCAAGAAACACTAACCTCGAACCACTCCACGGTCAACATTCTCCGCGTTGATCCTCCAAGCGATTTCCTACGAGCACTTGATCAGCCTTTGTCTCCATCAACATCATCCTCTTTTTGCGGGTGTCGTTTGATTTTATTCAAGACACTTTGTGCCCAAGGTGTTATGGAAGATAGCATTGGGAAAAGTTATTACCTGGCAACCATAGCTGAGCATATTATGTTAGTACGGGAATTCCATATGCAACAGTTGTGACCATACCAGATACCCAGAATTGGAACACCGAGGTCAAAAACGGCAGGATCGACGTCTTTAATGATCAGTACAGGAAGTCAACATCGGAGGTGAGAATGGAGATTTACGGGGTGCGTCTGGGTCGTAGACAGAAGAGGGTCCTGCTTTTTGTCAGCAAACGCAACTACACATCCGGATGGAGTCACATTTTCGTGCAACTCCTGGGATCCGCTTCGGGAGAGCACCTACCTCCGGAAAGAACAATTCCCTTGGGCTTGAAAGGAAGATCGGCGAGCTTGGTGTTGCATGGCAGCATCTCCGCATAGACCTGAAGGCTTCGCAGACGGCGGAGGATGAGGTGGCTCGTCTGGCTGCCGAAATCCAGAACGAGGATGGTCTGTATTACGTGTTGTCAGTCTCCATATCTTCGGCAACAACGAAGATGAGTCAGTCAAATGACCGCTTGTGCTCCATGCTGGCCTTGACTGCTGACACTGTCAACACCGCTTGGTGTGCCAGCTCGGATGCCTCTGTACAAGCCTGCCCGTGCCACCCAAAGCAAGGACAAGTTTTCGTATCGTTGGTTTCGTCGAATGGGGTTCGATCGCGGGGCGAGGTCACTCGTGCCCAATTCCTCCATTGTTGTGTGATGTTCCTCCGCCATTGTCTCGTGCGGACCAGTCGCAAACCCGGAAGCGACATGGTCTCGGGAGAAATGATGGTCTTCGAGGTCGCCAACGGCTTCTCGGGGTTGGGTGCTCGGCTCGTATCAAGGACAATATGCGACGAGTTTCTGGGTGGCTTCGGGCTAGAGCTGGTCGTTCGAGTTGTCGTGGTGAGGGCGCAGGCAAGCAGGCAGGGCTCCACAGAGCCGCAGTCGGAGGCAATGCGAAGTTGGGTCTGTTTGAGTTTGAGGGAAATGAACGTACATCGAACTCGTTGTGCGGAGCCTTGACCTCCATGTTGCCGGCCATGTTTCGAGTTTGCTGCAGGGCGAAGGCGAAGGGTGCTGTGCAGTTACAATTGGCAGGCGAAATTTCGAAGTTGCGATACAGGAATTGAAGGTGGGAGGATAATCAGAAGAATTTCTCACACCAAACCCAAACCGTTTGGCGGGGTCCAATTTGGCGGGGTGTGTTTGGCTTATCTTATCGCCTTATCACGCCCTGTCCAGTACCTCAATCAGGTACTTCCGGCACTCGGAGGTACTTGCAGAGCCGCCTTGGTTAGCGGTTGCAAGTGAGTAGAGGAACAATGGATTCAGGGTCGCTCAGGGTACTTGGGCAATGACTCAATCAACCAAAAAGCGGATGGGAGTTGACGTTTTTTTAATTTGTTTAAACCATTTAGGACCCCTCTTACAAGAAGAGCTGAGGCACTTGCGGTAGCTACCAATATGTTTCCGCAACGAAAATACCACATCGAATCAATCTAGCGACCCTAATTTAATTCTTCCGGGGTCGATGTTGTCGACTACGATGCTAGTGTAGCAGATTCTTATTTTTTTTCGTCATCATTGCCGAAGCCCATCGTCGCAAGTACTGACCATGCATCATGTGAGTGAGGCAGTGAGTGGGCTTGGTCTAATCTCCCAGGGACGACTTGCCCTCTAGTAAATGTATCAAACCTTCAAGCTCACAGACCACGTCTTTGTAGATGGCAGCTTGTAGTTCCGGCTGGCTGAGATCTTTTCCGAACCCAAAGTCACAATCCAAACACTGTTGTGTAATCTTCTGGTACCTGGAGCCAAGGCGTGAATCGCGTCCAGCCAGGTCCGCGACCCTTCTAACCCCAACGATGTCATCAGCATTCAGTGTATCCCACTGCCCGATCTGCAATAATGCAACACCAAGACTATGCATGGTAAGGTTGCGGATGCCGTAGCAAAGCTGTGCGGTCGTCACGTCAGTTGTGCTTTCCAGCATAAGTGTGTCTTGTTGCCGTTGCTGCTGCTCTTGCTGCTGCCGCGAGAGTTCGGTACCGATATGAAGCATGTTCAGAGAGGCGGCCAGTCCATCATCAACTTGGAAGTAAGATAGGTCCTGAAGCCTCCAGTATGGCTGGAGCCAAGGCGTCGAGTGAAATTGAAGAACGCCTTTGACGAGTCTCAATGCCAGGCGAACTTGATCTGGCACTGATATGGAGCGCTCAACGGGAAATTGAAAAACAGAATCCAGGGAGGATGGCTCGTGCGTAATCTTCTTATTGAGACAACTCTTATGGTCGCACTCAGCATTGCAGATGGGAGACATGTGGTGCCTCAGGTTGTCAGGACTGTCGAGGTAGCCATCAAGTGGAGTGGCGCGGGCTTGGCAGCAAAAGTGTGAGCACATATCACCTATTGAGCATAAGTTCTGTAGCTCCGTTGCAGACTTTGACCCGTGTAGTATGTCTGTTTCTTTGGCCAGTGCAGGAATGTTGCTTGAACTGCCGGAGTCTTCCACAAATCTAACCTTCCTTCTTTTGTCTGGCCTAGTCTCATGATGAGTTTCCAAGGTACTGGAACAATCGGCGCTGGGCAATGGGATGTGAAGTTGTCGCAGGCTTTGCGACCGCACAAGCAAGTCTACTAGACCACTATTGATAAGGTTAGCGTTGACCAAATGGAATGACAATTGGAGGTCGTACGTTTGGGCTTGCAGTCCGGGGCTTGTGCGATAGCAAACAATCACGCGGAGGTTCCCATCGCTCCTTGAGTCGAGCAGCAACCGTACATCATGGCTCGTATGTTGTGCTTGGAAGCAAGACCAAAAGCTTCTCAATGCATCGTAGAACGACTTGGAATGCTGCATGATTTCTAAGTAAATGGGCGGCAGTGGCCTGGACCGCTTGGTGCGCATTCTTGCCTGACTACGCTGGATTTTACCTGCAGTTTTTCGTAGTCGTTTAATTTCCCCATTTGATTCCTTCAACCCGTCTATGAGAGACTCGTATTTGGATTTGTTCAGCATTACATCGACAGCTCCGCGCATGTTCTGTAGGCATCTCGATTTAGTTCACGGCCTGTCTGCACTACTCGTCGAATTGCAGAATGGGAATCTTTACCTGACTTCGGGAATTGTGTTCTACTAGTTTGGAGTCCAAGCTCTCGCTAAGCGATGTGATGTAGCCTTTGGCGTCATCGACAGCTTCACGAAATGGTCCAAATTTTCTTCCTAGGTGACTTTCGATCTGCTCGCCTAAGTCTGGCGCATCCCATCGTGGATGATCGACATTTTCGATAAGCTGTTCAGCCTCTTTCGCGTCCAAAAAGTCTTGCAGCAGCAGTTGAAATTCATCGAGTAATATGTCCGTTTGCGTTGTAAACTTCTTTCGGAGGCGCTTGATCTCGCTGTCATGATGCCGAAGGATTTTCAATTTCTTCCTTGCTGTTTGGATGCCCGTGATGGCAGCGAGGCACAAGGGCAGTATTGCGAGAGCTAGCTCAGCCATAGTGCCTGCGAGGGAGAAGACATGAGCAGTATTTGGCCCGAGAAGACATTCTAGAGGAGATGGTTTAGTGAGGCGGACAAGTGTAACCATCTTGCCGACGCGCCAGGGCGACGTTGATGTCGTGCAATTGGGGCGGAGAAGAGGAGACACAGCCACGGCACAGAGAGCCTTGTGCAGAGCCCCTCCCCAACATGGGCTTTTCAGACAGACGTACCACAAACATACCAAGGAAGATTCATCATTGTTTGGAGCGGTTGCTCCGTAGAGAATGCGATCCTTTTGCAAAGTCTAAGGCTCGACTCAAGAGGCACTGTTCGCGTAAATGCGCTGTGCAGAATGGCCGAAACTATTCACATCATCGAATGGCAGAAGGCTGTCATACAGGAGCAAGATGTCAGCGAGCCGTCTTTGATTGCCAACCTCTACAAGGCCTGCAACGAGCTGTACTCTGGCATTTTAGACAGCCTTGCGAAGGACTCCTCTCACGAGAGACCAATTCTTCTCAGTTTGCAACGAAGCCAAAGCTATCTTGTACTCTGGGCTGACGGATTCTCCATTCATGGAGGCTCGATAGACGCCTCATTGGACAAATCTCGCAGAGCAAAACGCTCGACTCTACGCCTCCTCTTCAGCATTTGCCAGACATTGAGCAGCCGTATGGAGATTGAGTTCTTGATCGCTTAACATCAGAGGCTAACATTCCTCAGGTCTTTTGTCCATACTACCTGCAAGTGAGCAGGAGCTACTTCATGAGAAATCAGTGGCAGTTACGAGCAAGGTGGAAGAGCTAAAGTACCTGGCGAGACCAGAAAATTCGGGAGACTCCGAAAGTGAAACAAGTAGTGACACACTGTCATCTGCGGGGGCTGGAGAGCTAGAAGAGGTGGCAGAAGACCTGAAAACTGATGCCGAATGCCTGCTTGATCTAGGTTCTCGCTTCGCGGAACAGACTGTGGGACCAGCCATCACAGAAGCGGTGGTCGACCAAACACAGCTTGGTGAATGGGATCCGGCAAACAATTTCGTCGATCGCATTCGTTGGCGATTCCCAGAGTGTCGGGTCGGCTTAGCTGAGCGACTTGGCAAAGCTAACTGGACTCGTGTGCTCAGCTATCAGGAGAGAAAGGAGGCACATTCCAGGCCAGTGGAACAAGTGATAGAGGCAAAACCGCACACTGCCTCTCAAACCGGTCCTAGCGAGGCTACCTCAACAGCTTTTCATGATTCTGCTCTCGGCAGCTCCATTCCTGCCAGTCTGTATGCAGAGACCGTAGTATCATACGACGGAGGTCAAGGAAGTTCCATCCGCTTACCCTCCCTTCCTGACGGAGCCGATAAGAGCGTCCCTTTCGCCTGTGTCGGCTGTGGTAAGAAAATTATTGCCCGAAACAAATCTGCATGGAAGTAAGACACCCGTCGCAACTGTTGGGCTTTTTTTGCTAAACACTCGCGCAGGAAACATCTTTTCGCCGACTTACAACCATACATTTGTGTTGATGTTGAATGCAAACAGATCACACCGTTCTTGAACAAAAGTGAATGGGACTTCCATATGAGGGAAGAACATGAGTTCTCCTCGGTGTCTGAAGGCTCGTCCTGCCCAATATGCCAGGACCAATCTTTACTTGGGCCAGTACAGCTACGAGTCCACCTAGCTCGACATCTGGAGGAGATAGCTCTGACCATACTGCCAACGAACATCGATTCTGAGGATGGGACCGACATAGACTCTGGCTTAGCCTCATCGCAGACTGTTTCCCAAGATGAGGCGGAACATGGAGCTGATATGGCAGAGACCATGGAAATAGGGCCATCAACATCGGTAAACGAGGTGATGGATCGAATGCGGGAGCACATTATTGAGCCATTGATTTGTCGGCAAGGCCTTTATCCATTTTCACGGATGGTTCGTCAGATTCGTAAGCAAATGCACGTGGGCATGGTGCTTAGGGATCTAGAGGTCCTGTTGATTCGTCGTGCCAAGGTAAGACTATCTACATCTATCCAGTGCTCTCTTTAATCACAGCAGTTGACAAATACAGGTCTGGTCCCCAGGACCTGAGCTGTACCGAAAATTTGGCCTACTGGTTCTTGAACTTATCCGTGGAAATTTACATAGGTTTGGGAACGTCCCCACAGTCAACGTAGATGAACAGCCGTACAACGACGAGTATTTTGCTACTGCTGAATGGCAAGTACATCGAAATGCTCTGCAAATGAAAGCCTCACAGTCTGCAGAGTTCGATAAGCTCTTGCAAGCCTCCGTGCCCAAGTCAACCCTTACCAAGGTGACTGATTTCAATGGGCAGCGCACATCCTCACAGAACACCATCAAGACTGCTTGGGCACCTAATGGCCAATGGAACCCTCCTGAAAGTTCAAATCATCCAAATGAACATGTTCATGACCCGAATTTTGCCATTGATACAGCTTCTAAGGACATCACGAACTTGGATTCTGATCACAGTTTTGCACCTCAGAGCAAGATTGTCCTCGAAAACGATCCCCGGAAACCGATCTTCGTGATGGAAAGAGGACAACCTCCTTCCAATGCGCCAACATTTAAGTGCATAACCCCAGGTTGCTTGCAGATCTTCAAAGAGTGGGATGACTGCATTAAGCATGAAGAAACACATACTCACCCTTGGAAGTGCCCTATTCCGACTTGCAAATATCACGAGCATGGCTGGCCAACGGAAAGGGAAATGGACAGGCACATAAAGGACAGACACTTACAGAACCCAACCATGTACGAGTGCAAGTTCCAGCCATGCCCTTACAAGTCAAAAAGAGAGAGCAACTGGAAGCAGCACATGGAAAGGGTCCATGGGTGGACCTATATGCGACCGAAAGTCCGGGGCAAGGAGAGAGTGGATCAAGGGTACAGAACTGAGCATCCCAGGAATGATGCTGAAAACGAACAGTCAGTAGATTAGGAAACACCCAGTTTTCGGGCATGGGTCGAGGAAGACGCCTCTCAATCTTTTTTCCTCGATCCTCAGGACCACCCTATCTACCATCAAACTTCAACCAATGAGGGATGGATCCCCGCATCGAAGTAAAAGTGAGAAATGGTAGCTTTCTAGTTGGATATGCTTGAACATGTGCTGCTTTAAGAGGCCCGACCATTGGAAGGGCGGGCTGCAACCGTGCCTGACTACTCGTGAGCCCTCCTGGAAAATGCTGCCTCAATTTCTCTACTATGAGCTCACAAACGATTTTAAGAGGCTCTTGCTCTGCTAACTCGAGCCTTTTACCTCCTTGAAGCCTACTGTTCCACCAGGAAGGATTTTATTCTGACCAAAGTGCGTTGTCTTCAATTCTTGTGAGTGGCTGATTAGGACAGTCGTTTGGCTGAACAAACAACCGCCACATTGATCATGCATCATTAGTCAGCCTTCCACTGGGGCAACCCAGTCAAAAGAATCCTGGGATCTAGTAAGCTTCCACAGATCTGATTCTACCCCTCAGGAGCAATAACGACGGACAACTGACTGCAGCCAACAACTACTGTTTACCTCAGGGTTGGAAATCATCGTGCCAATGCAAAATGCCTGGGTTCAAGAGTATCTACCACATTCTTACACCAACCTAGATGACAAGTTCTATTTCGCAAGACCCAGAGGAGAGGTGGCCCTAAATGAAGGCTCTATGTCTGGAGAGTTTCTGGGGGACTCTAAGTACTATCCCAGAGCTGAAGTCTCTGAATGGGCCTCCAAGCAAACACATCTTCCTAGAGGCGGTCCTGTTAATAACAAACAGTCGGCTGGGCCATATTCCCTGATTCGCGGTCCACATGAGGTTCGTGTCCTTAAATTGAGACCAGGCAGTAGCCATGAGAAACTTCGTGGCTCCCTACACCACTGCTCCGTTGAGTTCGACAGCAGCGGGCTTGAACTTCGGAGGATAGCCAGCCGACGGTTTGCTTTGTCTATGCACAAGCTGGACGAGCCTGTCTGGTATACAGCAATCAGCTACTGCTGGGGTCAGCAAACAGCTGATCACTCCGTCGAGCTCGATGGGCACGATAAGCTAATCACGTCAAGTCTGGAAAAAGCTCTCAGGAATTTCCGCCACCTTACGGAGTCAATCATGCTGTGGGTAGATCAGTTGTGCATCAACCAGGACGATCTGGATGAGAAAATGCGCCAAATTCCACTCATGGGAAGGATATATGGACTTGCGTTGAATACGGTGGTCTGGTTGGGCGAGTCCGATGCAAGCACCTCCGAGACAATCCAATTCCTCGAAGAAATCGTTGTACGACTACAATATTCACACACAGTTGCTTGCCCTGATGGGTTGGCTGATGTGCTGCTACCACCTGGGGACTCTCCTCTCTGGATGGAGTTGGGCCGATTCATGAGCAGACCGTGGTTCTCCCGACTGTGGATCATCCAGGAGGTTGTCCTTTCCCGGTCTATCTGGATCATGTGCGGAGACCACATTGCGAATTACGACCTACTATCAAGCGCCTTAGGAAACCTGGTCCAATCGGGGATATCTAACTGGCTAAACAATACAATGTCGCCCACCCGCCAGGCGACGAGTGTATACGAGGCAATGAGTGATGTCTTCCACCACAAAGAAGAGTTCCAAACCAACGAAGACCCTGCACTTCTTTTTACGCTATTGAAGAGAACTCGAAATGCCTTGTGCTTTGAACCGCGCGACAAGGTTTTCGGTCTACTTGCCATGACCAAGCCGGGCAAGAAGTCTCGGATCAGAATTGATTATACTGAGCAATATCCCTTCACGCGACTTTTTCTCGATGTTGCTCTTGATGAAATCGAGAGGATGCTATCGTCCCCATACTATGGAAACTCGATTCATCTAATTCTGTCAACCGTGGGAACAACGACACTTCCCGCCAACTGCCTTCCATCGTGGGTCACGGCCTTTGGGTGGGGACGGTTCCGTCGTCTTCTCACTATTTCATGCGGGCGATAGTGGGTTTGACTACAGTGTTGCTGCAACCGATGATACTAAACTACATATCCTCGCCCATGCCTTCGTCTCAGTGCTTGACACCAGTAGCACTTTTCAGTCCCCAACCCTTTCATACAAAGACCCCTTATCTGAAAATGGCGACATATTGTCCTGCGTAAGCATGTGAAAGCACCTAGAGCAATACCCTGGGGACTGCACAGTTTTTGGAGCCTTTTGGCACACCATTGTTGCAGACTTGGCGAGACAGGAAAACAGCATGCTCCGCACGATGCTTTCGCAGAGATTATTAGCCTACTCTTAGATGCATCGACAGGTGTGGCGCCCTCGTTGTCCGGTCAGTGGTACTCCCCACGTCAGCAGCGTCCAGTAGGCCGCGGCAGACTCGAACCAGCCGATCTGGGTTCTAGAACTATAGGCAAGACATACAGAAGTGTCCTCACTGCATTCCAGAATGCAATGGGTAATCGCCATTTCGGGATCACGGGGCAGGGGTACCTTGGCTTATTCCCTGACGCCTGTAGAACGGGCGATACGATCTATGTCATTAGTGGCTGCCCTGTCCCGTACGTCATGAGAAAGGTCGACGTAGGCCAGTTTCATATTATTGGAGAGTGCTATGTACATGGAGTATTGAGCGGAGAGGTGCTGCAGGGTGATGCATTCTCTTGGAAACCCGTGGTAGTTGTATAGCTGAGGCGCATGGGACACAGATCTCGAATAAACCTTGACCGAACATAGCGTGACCATGCAGATCAACATATTGCAATAACATAAATCGCAACTCGTTA
Source organism: Paramyrothecium sp. XJ0827 (assembly GCA_020881915.1). NCBI lineage: Eukaryota > Fungi > Ascomycota > Sordariomycetes > Hypocreales > Stachybotryaceae > Paramyrothecium > Paramyrothecium sp. XJ0827. The sequence continues at coordinate 5,607,590 of JAJFPB010000002.1, read as the reverse complement.
TGAAGCTATCACATTCAGAAGTACCACACTTTAGACCGCAATTGTTCATTGAGAGTAGATTTATATCTCGATTGCGCGGGGGAGATAGATTGACGAGGAAGAGACCTCGCGTGGCTCGCGGGGAATACGAACCAAGAGAAAATAATCCCAATTTTGAGGGTAAACCGTAAAGCAATGTTTCGAATCTGGACTTTATCAGTGCCATGTTCGAAGAAAATTCTCTGGTTGATAATGGACGATGATGGTGCTCCTCTCATGGGCTTGAAGGCAACGGGTTGCGGTCCGGGGTAACACTGGCAAGTGAAGGGCGAGAGCAAGGCCATGAGAGGGCCAACAACATAAACAACAATTCTGTAAATTTACCAAAGCTTCATAGCATACCTTCGGTCTCTCCAACGTTGTATGTGTAGCTCAGTGACGAGTCATGGCCAACCCTTCACCTTCCAACGCCCTGAACCCCTTGTCCGCTTTTCGTATGAATCCTTCAACAACTGGATGATGTTCCGTGGCTAGGATGATGGTCTCTCCCTCAACTTTCTGATGGATCACGGTTGAAACACACATCAGGTCTGCCAATCTCAATCAAATCTCAACGACTCGTCTTAGGGGTGTCTGGGTCGATGGGAGCTCCACGACTCTCCGGGGTCCAGTGATCCCCTGATTTGCTTTTGTCTGCAGCCCAACGCAAAAGCATTTCAGCATTGGCTACAGAAGGGTCATTAAACTATCATTCTTTGTATGGATTTTTTGGGTGGTTTACCTTTGATTTGTGTCTTCCTATCAGGAAGTGACAAAGGTCTTTCCTGACGCGGAGGCTGGGAAACGCACGCAGAACAATGCTCGAGCCCCATAGTGAAGTGCAATCTGTCGTCTTGTTGTTTTTAAATTTGTAACTTAAGCTTGACAGAAGCGTGACATTTGGAGCATCTTGGTTCATTTATAGATTGATGGTTGAGCTTTCTCCCAGCCAAGACTCCATCATGGGTCCCAAATTCCGATTTTAATATCTTTCAACGACATTGCTATTGATATGAGGGCTACTACTGACTTGCTAGGACAACGAAATGACAGGACAATGGGAGAATGCAAGGTTCTTTGCAGGTCAAGTGTCCTTGTCAAGATACACAATCATTTGTGAGCGTCTGTTCTTCCGCAGATGTCATTCGTCACGGCAAGACGTCGGCAATGTATTGTCCCGGGACCTTTCAGAGACATTGGAACAGGGTTTTTATGCTTTTTTTTTTTTTTTGGCTATGCTACCCGCTCAATACGGCTACTGTGATGTCGTTTTGCCGCTTGGCCACTTTTCAGCCGTGACCTGGTTGACCTCAACTCTGAAATCCCTAGGGGCCTGCAGACGGCAGAGATTGGCGAGGGGCCGGGGTCAGATTCCCAGCAGGTGCAGCGTAATGGAAGACTTGGCGGGACAAGGCAGGGAACCGTCCGTCGGGACTTGTGGCGTCGTAGCAGCACATCCTGATTGGCTTCGCCGCGTCAAGGAGCCAGCCAACATTGTCCCGGGACAAGCAAAACGTACATTCTTATCGCCGGGACCTCTTTCTGGCCTTGTCGGGACAACACCCACGCGTGACACGAGCGGGGTCAGTGCGACATGAGACTGGGGGTGCCATGCAATATTGGCACGTTGGCTGGTCAAGCCGCACACGCCTTCACGCGTTGCGGACTGTTTTTAACAAGCCTCGTGGTCCGCATCAGTGGTCACACATCCTGTTCCTCAGCTTACTCGCTGCCTTGCGGTCGGAAACTGTAGCGGACTCGTCCAATTGTCTGACACGTTTCACATCATGGTGCATGGCAACCCAGGCAAGGCGACCATCTCGTCGCATTTTCTCCTCGATGAGGTGCGTCTCAAATACTCGTGGGCCAATGGAACATCTAGGAGCTCTCAAGAATCTCGCTTGCAACACGAGAAAGATCTGAAGACCGCCTTTGCAGAGATAGATGGTCTGATGGCTGGGTTCACCTACCTCGACGAAATGCACTCCCCTGTAGCCGACACTGAATCTTCACCACCGAACTCAGGGTTCGCCTCTGCGGGCAGCACGCCGAATGCAGCCTCCTCACATGCTGCGTATGGATATGCGCGTGAACTGTCGGATGCGGACCTTCCCCAGCACGAAGAGCAGCAGCCGCAGCACGATTCTTCGGTGCCGGCCACTGACCCGTGTATCCAGCCAATGCCTACTCAATGGGCCGCGATCAAGAGCCTAAAATCAGAGATGGAATTTCACCACGGACGATTTGAAAACCTTCCATGCGTGTCTCAACTCCCCGCCCTACGTCAATTACGCGACGCCTTCAAAGACGCCAAAGCGGTCCGCAGGACGGGCATATTGATCTTTCGGGATATCCTTGACGGGTTTTCGCCATCGAAATTGAAAGATATTTTCCCATTTGCCTGCCTATCATACTCAATATCTCAACTCTTATTCAAACAGGGTCGGATTGGGAAAATGGAAATACTTGGTGGGTTGAGGGCTTGGCGCGACTCGATCACGGATGGTACGGAAAAAGAAGCTTTCAACACTTTGGCCCAAGACCTCTGGCCCGAGTCTAGTATCCATTTGCACTTCATTCCCGTACCGCTTCCAAGGCCGAGAGACGATATCACCATGCCACTTCAACCGTTTAATGAGGCTGCCAATACAATGGCAAGTGCGCTACCAAGGCCGTATCCTCCATCGAATGCCGCCCGCGACATCTTGAGCGAGGCTTCAGCAACATGGCATATGCTCGCACAGCCCACTGAACCGAATTATATATCTACGGAGTACTTTGATCATATCTTGAGAACGACCGGGCATACACATGAGGTCTTTGATTTCTCCGGGTTCAGTTCTTTGGGAGACGTTGTCTTTGACAATCCACATCCATTTCCCTGCCCGTCAACGGAAAATCGAACACGAGGCAGCACTGATATGATGGATATTGACCCCCTGGGAGTTCTCTCAAATGACTCTTCACTTAATTCAAATTGCCTTGATGGGACCTCTTCGACAACACCCGCCGTCATCGAAGATGTGCACTTGAGGAGTACACATGTCTTTCTCTTCGTCATGGCCTTCTTGATTGAAGTTCAAGATTTATTGCATATACTCTCTGGACGTGGGCTTCTTTCGAGGCCTGATAAACTTTACAAGGCCGAGGAAGAAGAACAGGAGCGCTTCTACAAATCGGTTGACGAAGACTTCGCTGAGAAGCGCAATTATCCTGATCTCTCTACGTGCCGTAGATATAACGCATTGCTCTCTGTCGCGAAAATATTCACGAGAGAAGCTTACTTACGGACGACACATGAAGTCAGACACTATTTGATCTGCATCGCAGTGGTAAATGCCTCTCTGCAATACCATTCAGTACTTGCGCACAACTGACATTCGTAAGGCAATATTTCCACCAGGGAAACAATTCGAACAATTCATGTTATGGGTGATGCAAGCAGGCTCGAGTGAAACATCTTGCACGAGCCCCGAGACTACTGTTCGGTCCGATGGTGAACGACCATCGCAAAGAGCCAGGATACGGTACGGTTCCAAGTGCACATTTTGAGTATTTGCTGACAAGATCCGAAGAAAAGGTCGATCCTGCGATTTCACAGGTTGCAATCACTCATGCAAGACGGCTAGTGGCCTGATCAAGCATAAGAAGGAAGCCCATCGACAATCAGACTTGATACAATGTCCCATGTGCAACTATCATAACGTTAGACGGGATCGAGTTCGCGCGCATTTCAGAGCCTGCCACTCTAATTCAGCCTTGCCTACGGCCTTGCACAGTCAGAGATAGAAAGAGATGAGGAGATGACTCACTGCTAGGAAGGGGGATAATGTAATGACACGAGACGAAATTATGATTGCAAATACTTTGAATACCGTGTTTTCAACGGCATGAGGATAGAGTCCAACTTTCGGATCCGATTACGATTTGTCACTGAGATAATATATGGATTTGTGCTCCGTACTGTCACGACTAGGCTTTGGGCATCGTTTGAAAGCTACCAGGGTATGTTTTTAGTATGGCAGTAAATGTGCTACCCTTCGATGCCCCTTTGAAGGTTTGTTTACCGATTTTTTAATGACACGAGGGCATAGAAGGGATGGCTTCTTGTGACCAAATAAAACACGGCGACACTGAATGGAAATGCAACCGTCTCGTGGGAATTTTTCCGGCGATGCTGCGACGATTCAATTCAGACAAATTGGTATCATCGTTGAGAGAACAGCTTTGGGAACCCAAGAAAGCCTCTTTAATACCAAGAAGGCTAGACAACAATTTAACCCAGTGGGACTTAGAGTAACGTATTCTGGACAGCGGCTTTATTCAACAGTCACAGTAGTTGGGGCAACCATGAGGATAATTCGCCGAATGGGCACGCAGGTATAGGGTAGGTTTGAGACACATTCCCGGAAAGCCAAGTGCGCTAATTACAAAAGCATCCCTGTCTTGTCTCAAATGCAGCATGTGAAATCGAGTGCTCCAGAGTGCCACCAAGCGAACCTCAAACAAGAGCGCACAGCCTCCCTCTCGGCGCTGTTTAATAATCGAAGACAAGTCGCCCTTGCGTGAATGACGAAGTAAGGGTAGCTGGTACAAGTCAACAGCGCTCCTTGAAATCTTGCGGGCATAGTCCTCTCCTATCCTCGCCTTGTCATGATGGTCGTCTCTCGCAGCAGAAGATAATGGCACACCTAAGAACTGTGCGGTGTTTGAGCCGTCGCCGTCTTCGTCATCATCATGCTATGTCGATCATTGTGCCTAGATGATTCGGAATGCGGGCCCCTGCAGGAGGCATGCACGAACACATGGATCCGATGGTTGCATCCGGAAAGTATCTGTGGTCGGGGCTAATGCGAGTCTTCAGCGCGGCTCGGCTCGCTTTCGAGTGGCCGTGTCTGGGCCAGGGAGGCAATTCGTCTCAAAATTCACGGGGCTTCGGACTCTATCCGAGGTGTAACAACCGTACGGCTTCAGATAGGCGAAGTTGCTATTTATCAGACTACAATCTTCCAGTCGCCTTAAGAACCAACTACCGTCACCTTGAAATCCGTAGCAGTCGAGTTCAGGGTCTTTCGGTCGGCGAAGCTGAATGAAACAACATCTTGTCCAGAACGGACCGCGTAGAATGTGAAGTCTCCCTTAGTCTGATTACGCTCCATCAATACAACATTCTAAGTGCAGTTTGTCAGTCGAGGACTTGTAAAATATGTGTGAAATCTGAACTTACTCCATTCTTACTCTCCACCGTCGCGTATGGCTGGCCTTCTATTGAAACATTGACCACGAATGTTTCGCCCACCTCCACCGGATCCTTTGGGCCATTGAGGCTGTGAATCTTTGGCGAAGCCACAGTACCTGTACCAAGTGGTACGGCTCCATCTTTGAGGCACTGATGCAGCGCGTCTGCCAGCTTGCGGACTTGTGGCCCATTTCTATGTGGGCCGCTTGATAGATGAGCGATGTGCACAAAAACATTGCCGTATACCCAGAGTAGGATCAGGTTGGATAGGTTCCCATCTTGTTCTGCTGCCGAAACAGATTCAAGATTCAGTGTTCCGCGATGGCTTTCGGGTTCTGGCTTCTTGAAAATATTCTCCAACACCTGAGAGTAGGTTCCTAAATGGGTGCCAAAGGCAATCGTGGCTTCCCGCGCCCCACCGGAAGCGATAAAAAGCTTCACTATGATATCATCATCACTATCTGCGGGCTTCAGCACCCACTCTGCATCGGTGCCGTGAGGGGAGGCAGCGACCGAAGATCGGACGACGACCCAGCCCAAGGGGGACAGGTTGGCACTCTCGAAAAATCCCGAAAGCGTCGCGTTGGAGCGAAGATCCGGAGTGGCGGCGAAGTAGGTTGGGGCCGTTGCTTTCTTGATCATGTCCTCGACACCCTCCAAGAAAGGAGGCGCGCCGGTGATCTGTGCATCTTTAGAAGCAGCATATCCGGGTGCTCCAGCCGTGGGAATCGGCACTGCCGACGGAGGCATCATGTCGGGAACGGCGAACGAGGTGACAGTGGTGCCCTTGAAGTCCGTAACGCCAGGCAGGCCAAACTTAGCGTCGGCGACGGTCCCTGGCCTCTTGAGTCTCAATGAATACAGGGCGGTTTGTTGCCTGGTCTGAATTGAGTTGGAGACATATTCCTCAATGTCGTATTTGCCATCGTTGCAGCCGCAGCAGGTATCTACGATCTTGGCCTTGTTGTCAGGATCGAGTGACAGAAAAGCGTGGCTATTGAAGGCACTGCGGTTGAGTTTGTTGTTCTCGCAGATAAGAGACTTGTCGAAGAGCAAATTGTCGACAAAAGGATTGTTGCATTGCCCTTTGCCAACAAGGCTTGTTGTCGCGATGAAACCATAGGGGGCCATGAACACCCAGCCTGCATGCGTTGTGCCAGGACCGAGCCCAAGACATATCTGCATGATGGCGGCTTGGTCGAAGCAATTGACCGCCTTTCCGCTGCCGATGTCATCCAAGTACGCCTGCAGCTTGAAGCTGCCGCCGGCATAGTTGTGAATGTACCTGTTCATGCCCCAGGTTGTGTCGTAGACATAGCCAAAGTCGGTAAACGTTCGCCGGCAGCAATGGTCGATCCACGAAAGGGATTTATTGGCTTTGCGGAGGGGGGCAACGAAGCGCCGAAGGAGTCTCACATCGACTACATTTTTGAAAAAAGCCGGAAGGTTTCTCGTGATGGCGTAGATCTCAAGGCGCGTAGGATTGATGTCGATTTCCTGCCCGGACAGCTGCAGGACAATCCTCCAATTGATGGTCCCAACCACAGCCCACGGAGTGTCATAGCTCGACCATGGTGGCGAAACAGTAACGCGTATCTTATGTGTCCCCGCCGTGGAAAAGATCAAGGGTTGTGAATGATCTGAGCAGACAACGGTGTGGGCTGCATCATTGCCGCCGTAGAGAAAGAATGGCACACCTAGCAGCCGATCATCGACATCTAGATACACATCAATAGCCCGCGAGTTTAATGACGCGCTCTCGACGTCGATGGCTACCGGGTAATATGAGCCAACCATTTCCGCATCAGTGTTGTCCTCATCATCGGCGAGGTCATCTGACTTCCACACCACGAGATCTTTGCCCATGTGGACAACATCTTTAGTGTTGCGCACAGGGATGATCGGATCAGGGATCGTGATCTTCGTCAACCTGGATTCCGTGGCGGCACTGGCGCTGTAGTCACCCATTGTGACAACAAAAACGATCAATCGTGCGTGGGCGACTTCTATTCAGCCTTGACAGAACTGCTCATGATTTCCGTTGGGAGGGAGGAAATGAGTGTGAGTATTTATCAGAGGTAGCATCATCTATGACAAAATATGTGAATCATGCGGGGAGTGCGGCTCAGAACAGCCAATGATTCGACAAAAGCTTCAAGACCTCTTCAAGAATTTTCCATGTGCACACCTAGGGTAGACATGTTCTGCCGTCTTGGCAATTCCATGTGCGGCTTTTGAATAAGTAAAACGCCGACAAGGTTTTGCATTTAAAGGAGCTTCTGTAATAGAGGCTTGTAGTGTTCAAGCATTCAGACAAGCTTGCGTCCCGGTAGTACGTTTCTTTTAGACAAGGTTTCGTCCCGTGTCTCGGAGAGGAATGTCTCTCAACTTACTTTTGTGAGGTATGCAGGCGTTGAGACAAAGCCAATTAGTCACTTCTGTTGTCATTTTCTCCCGCTTATTGTTCCCTCTTCTTACCGCCTTCGATCATTTGGCTTCGAAGCTTGACATTGACTGCTAGTCCCGTCTGAGCATGGGATTTGGTTCCCGAGTCATGGTGCCAGCCGTCGTCTGCCGCACTGATCATAAACCCACTCTTATACAACTGAACATTACTTTGTACTGGACCTTGCTTGCGGTTGCCTTGGGGCTAAAGATGAAGACTCATCCATTCTATGCTACAAAAAAACAACAACCCATAGCTTCCTAGCCAAAACTCTATCATTCCAACCCATCATACATGTCCTTGTATGATTTGGGGCCTGTAAGCTTCTTCGAGATACTGCTCGTCCTCCGGCGCCAGCACCTTTTCCAAGCCCAACAAAGCTTCGTCCATTCGTTCCGGACTACTAAACCCAATCACCGGCGAGACCACCCTCTTATTCAGCCATGCTAGAGCTACATGAGACATTGGCCAGCCGTTCTTTTTCGCAATTTCTTCAACCCTTCGCACAATCTCTTCAGAGTTACCATCGTCACCAAGATCGTAGAAACCGCCATTGTTCGACGAAGAGCGTATTGTAGTTTCAGTCAAAGGCCGCGCGAGTCTACCGCTGGCAAGTGGTGCCCACTAGTTCGATGATGAGTTAGAATTCTGACCTCCAGAAGTCAGTGAAGTAAATAGTGCAAAATACGGTATACGATATTTTTTCAACGCCACACTGCACTGGATTGTTTAGGAATTCGGTGCACTGCACGGCATACGGTATTCCACTATATTTAAGCAATATCGTATCGTAATATCATATCGCACGGCGTGCGAAGAGCCGCATGGCCTAAGCATAAAACTAACCACATTGAGTAAGGTTGAGGCTCAAGATAGTCTCACGGACCCTAACAAGATGAAGCCATTCACAGTCAACATATAAGATTATACTATTGCCAGATAACGAGAACGCTCAGGAAAACGTTTTTCCTAGACCTCGCTCGCGTATGTTAAGGGTTTACTTAAGCTACATAATTGACTAATTTAACGTCACTCCTATTGCTTAAGCGTGAGAATGAAGTAGGTAGATCTAGGGGTCAAAAGAAAACTCCACAGATTCGAGCATTATGAGTTTGAATTGTTTGCATACTATCTATTGCTCGTAATATCAGGTATAATGTTAGAAGACCCCTGCTGTTCCTCTTCTCCAATGATAGCTGTATCCAAGACAAGCTCAACGTCGTCAACCCAAGCCAATTTGTGAGACTTCGACCAGGACTTTATGCACTCAATTGCCTCAATTATATCAATCCCTAACCTGTTCCTGCGATCTTGGAGGGTGATTTTTGTATCAGAGAAGAGACGTTCTGGCTCAGCAGACATCGCAGGAATTGACAAAAGATCGAGCGCCATTTTGGAAAGGTTTGGATAGAGCGTTTGTTGTGTATCCTCAAGCCACCACCTTCGTACATCCTTGACTTTGATTCTTGGGGCTGATATATAGTTCTGATACTCGTCAAATAGGGTAGGAAGCTCGGGGTCCTCATGTTCGTCTTCCCATGCAAGAAACGAGTTCTTCACTAGTGGCTTTTCAACCAAGGACTGGGCCGACGATTCCGCTGACTTGGCGACTGGTGCGTAACGAGACTTCCAGAGATCTTCTACGGCAGTCTTATTGCTCTCAATCCACTCAGGATGTTCCTCCCAGGCGGTGTCAAAGTAGTGCCACTTTCGATGAGGGCTGAGGACAATAGCTGCAACATAAGCAGGTGACCGCTCTGTAAGAGTGTAATATGCGTCGAGTTTCGCCCATCCAGCATCAATACAAGGCGTCATAAAAGCGTCATCTGCGTACTCGATTCGTGCAGCCTCAAATTTGCTAAGCAGGAAGTCCATTATGGGTAGCGTTCGATCGATTGTATGCGCGTGACCTTCTGCAGCCTTGGTGGCATCGGTGAATGACTTGAGGAAGTTGCAAATTTTTTCAGCTCAGCCCAGTCTTGTTCGGAAACTAGAAACTATTAGTGTTGTCCTCTCAATTGGATATATAGCATACGCGAATCAAGCTTAAGGTCCTTCTCCTTTGAGCAATAGTAATCAATTTGATCTGCAAGCTCAATGGCTCTCTCAATCATGTAGTACTTTGAGTTCCATCTTGTATCGTTGTCACGAAGAAGACCCTTTTTCTCACTGATCTCCTTAAACCTCTGTATCCGTTGTGGACTACATCGGATAAAGACAACGATGTTGTGGAGCTTGCCAAGAGGACCAGCCTTCCTCCACTTCAATATATCAGCGTCTGAAGGCTTGATATATTCGCTCGTAGTGTCCTTTTTAACCTGGTTTTTCGTAGGGGCTTCGTCGGGTGCGGTTTTTGGGAACATAAACGCATGAGCCGCTAGATTGATGGTATGACCGTTACAACGAAGGCGGTGATGTTTCGCGTCGTATATGATATTGTGCCTCTCGTTCAACACTATTAATCATTAGTATTGTTCTCTCAATAAATTGATAGAGGCGTGCATTTCTGTAGAGAATTCATCAACGTATCATTCGAGTCTGCATTGTCTGAAACAAAGTATCCAATCTGGGTGACAATTCCGTAGTCCTCGACGACATTCATCACGATATGGGCCTGATTCTCTCCTGAATGCTTGCCGTGTACCTCTCGTAAAGCGACACAATATGAAACCAGCTCGCCGTTGCTATCAATGAAGTGTGCAACAATACCAAGGATACCAAGCTTATTTGGAGAGGACCATATATCGACGGTGAAGTGTATTCTCGAGATAGCTGATTGGAGAACTTGTCGTATACGTCGCTTTTGCGTCTCAAACGTTCGCATCACCCACTCGCGAATCGTTTGATGTGATGTAGGTAAAATCGAGAGGACTCCAGGATTGAGGAATTTGAGCAAGCTAAAAGGGCATAAGATTAGTATATGAACCATTAATCTTAAGTGTATTAGAGCACTTACGCTCGAAAGCTTTCTCTTGTTGCTATACGAAGTGCAATCCCGCAGTCTGCAATCCACTCTACATACAGTTGCTCAAACTTATCAGCGTCAAGATCTGTCGTTTCGTCATCGTGTCGACGGCGTTTGAGGGGATTCGTGTTCTGAGACATCCGTGAGAAGGCTTCCACAAGGTGATTCCTTGTTTTAGCAGCCCTTTCTTCATTAGGCGTTAATATATCGAGAGTAGTGTGAGATTTAAGGTGCTTGTAGATGTGTGCCGTGCCTCCATTTTCGAGATATTCGGCAGGCTTCCCTTTACAGTACTTGCAACGCCATATAATCTGACCTTCCGTATTACGGACGATCTGATTCCTTCCGAAGGGCGTATGATCCCATATCTTCGACGTACGCTTCTTCTTCTTAAATTGAGAGGTTAACAACGGCGAAATAGATGTCTCTCCGACATCAGAATCTCCGTTGTCGCTGATAACCGACGAATCAGGGGCTAGGGAAGTCTGGGATGATGTAGCCGTGAAGGAAGCGCTAATGCCTGAGCGCTGAGAAGCCATTATTTCGTAGGATAAGACTTGTTGAGGAAGTAGGGAAAGTTCAGGAGCTGACACGCTTCATGTAAGGGGCATAGGCCTTATTCGTCCAGAAGCATGCTTGGAAACCAACAAATTGATTGCATTGAAGAAAAGAAGAACTGAAAGCTCTCGGAGAGCTGGCGAGCTTGTTACATACTCACTCAAACACTCAGGAGTTTGTGACGAGGCCTTTATTTGGTGGCGTTATTACTATCGGCATCAACCGAGTGCAGATCAACCAGGTTACACTTCGTCAGTAAAAAGTCCTGTAAATTGGGATCTTCATAATGCTTCATATAGGTTATGGGGAGAATCCTCGTACTACTCGTATTACATAGTACTTGCACTATATTTGATATCATATTTATACGATATTTGAACAACCACGCACTGTATTACACGGTTTCCGGTGTTGCTTGCACTGCACGGTATAAAAATACCGTGCAGGCAATACGATATTGAATATGATATTGTCTTATTTACGGCCACACTATTTACTTCACTGCCAGAAGTAACGTGAGGGTACTGACAGGGATAAGACCAACGCCTGTTGCGTTGCAGTATTTGACCATTTCTCGTTCTTCTTCGCGGTAGAGTAAGTTGTAATGATTTTGCATGGAGATGAATTTTGTCCATCCGTTCTTCTCAGCAACCTGCTGCATCATTGCAAACTGGTAGGTCCACATTGAGCTCGCTCCAATGTAGCGTACCATCCCCGCCTTGACAACGTCATGGAGGGCACTCATCGTCTCCTCGACCGGAACAGTGGGGTCAAAACGATGTATCTGTAGAACGTCGATGTATGAAGTGTTAAGACGGTCCAGAGAAGCTTCAACAGAATTGTAGATCGCTGTTCGTGATAGACCTGCGGAATGTGAGCTGGGTTAATAACATCATCCGTCAAAGATTTTACCCCAATTATTAACATAGTCCTTGCTTTTATCGGCATGCTGGTGATGCATATGAGTTCCTGCGCCAGGGTCGAAGTGCTCGGAGTCACAAACGACACGGAAACATTTTGTCATTAGAACGACCTTGCGACGAGGAATATTGAACTCGCGAAGGGCCTTGCCCATGATTCGCTCAGACTCGCCATTGGAATATGAGTTTGCCGTGTCCCACTGCCATTGGATGGTAAGAATTGTGGGCTTTTCTTTTGGACTAGAACAATTACCGTATTGATACCAGAATCATATGCAGCCTTCAATATCTTAAGCGCCTGCATGGCGTTAGCGAGCCACTCAAAAGTGGGTGAATGACGTTGTGTCACAACATTCATACCTTGTCTTCCTCGAGAACCCATGGCAACCAGCGCGTGCTACCGAAATGCGCGCCTCCAAGAATTGGGTTGGAAACTCGCAGACCGCTGCTGCCCAGTGTTCGATATGACGCCTTGGTCAGGGAGACGGACTTGAGGAGCACATCTGGCACCGCCAGGAGCTTCGGAACCGATCGCTTCATGTCGATCAGCGACGATTAGACTGAATCATAGACGGAGAACAAAACACCTTGGTAATTGACTTGATATTGGGCTTTGGACTGGAAACAAGTCAGGCAACATACTCGCTATATTAAAATTCTACAAACACATGATTCAGCGCTACCCTTGACAGATCCAGTGACTGATTCCTCCGAACAATTGCAAAAAGTTTCCCTTCAGGACCAAATTGGAGTAATATTCAGGCCTTCCACTGGACTTTTGAATCCTTGATCTTGGAGGTTTGGAAGCAACTGTTGGCTTACCGAGCAGATGATTTCTCCGAATGGTTGCACACGCGCTTGTCGCTTGGCCGCGACATAGTTCCTCTTCGGGCCTACTGTAGATTCGTCAACCTTGAATTGTCAATATCTTGTTTCGGACTCTAAAATGTTTCCGGACCCCGACAATTAATGAGCCGAAATAGGCCGACGAAAACGTCTGATTCGGTTCATGATCTGACACCCCTGCACATCCACTTCCCTGTTAAAGGATTCGTCAGCTAATGAGAGAGCCTCAATGTGAGCCGTCCCACACGTGGAGCAAATAGCCTACGGCCGCAGGATGCATTCCCGGGATTCGCACCGGCGTGCTGGCACACCAGGCTGCATGTTCAGGAACCCATGGAGAATTAATATGCGAATTGGTGTCATCAAGCCACCGGCTGCCTGATTCCGCTGCGTACGACCCTCAGCCCTGACGCAGGTGCCCCGTGCATCTCTCGCTAGAGACCGGGGGTGGCGTGCTTTATTCGTCCATGGCTTACTGCACGGTCTAGGCGCGGAAATCCGGCGCATTTTGCATGAGAGAATAGCATGGTTCAGTAATGCATTTTGCATGAGGCAACTGACAAGGGTGCAACGTGCTCTGGCCGTTATGTGCTCCATGGATCCCTAAAGACGGGAGCTTTCCACGTCATGTAGCGAAGGCAGTTCTCCATACCATCGCATCAGACTCCATCAAAGCACATACGCCTACGCACACGCACACGCACACACACACAATGGCGCACAAGACTACCTTAGCGAGATATGAGCTCGAGGCTCTATGGGAGCTGAATCATTCGCTGCCAGAAACCATCGACGAGTGCGTACACGACACAATCGCCACACGAGTTTTTCAGCATCCTGAAAAGGTAGCAGTCGATGCTTGGGACGGCAGTATCAGCTATGGAGAACTAGACAAGTTGTCCTCGCGGCTTGCACACCAGCTCATCGTTCACGGCGTCGGCCCGGAGGTGATTGTCCCTCTGCATTTTGAGAAGTCCATGTGGACTGTGGTGGCCATCTTGGCTGTGCTCAAAGCTGGTGGAGCGTTTGCGCTGGTTGACGCAAACCTGCCCGAAGACCGAATTAGGGAAATCGTCAACCAGTGCGAGCCTAGAGTCATCTGCGCATCCAAGAGCACTCAGGGAGTATTCGCAACAGGACAGACGCCAGTCCTGGTCGTTGGATCAGAGCTGCCCCAACAACACATTATCCGGGATGGATCACTCATCCCGGAAAGGCCAGACTCGAAATGGCCCATGTACATTTGTTTCACCTCTGGGAGTACTGGACGTCCCAAGGGTATTGTTGTCACACATTCAGCCTTCTCCAGCGCTCGTCACCATCAAGCTGATGCATTCCGCTTCCACGCGGATGCAAGAGTATTCGACTTCGCGTCGTACGCATTCGACGTTTCTGTGTACAATGTCATCATGACACTTTCAGTCGGAGCCACAATGTGTATCCCGTCGGAAGCCCAGCGCAAAGGGGATCTCAATGAAACACTGAGAGCCATGCGCGCGACAATGGTTGCACTTACACCATCAACATCCCGATTGTTGGAGCCTGAGCAGCTCCCCGATCTTCAAACATTAATTCTTTCCGGAGAGGCTGTTACTGAAGGAGACCTGGCAAGATTCAAGGACTCCAACATCATCGTCCTCAACGCCTATGGACCAGCAGAATGCACACCAATGAGCACTCTGAACGCTACTCCTATATCAACAAGCATCTCAACATCAATAGGCACCGGTATCGGTGCGGCCACCTGGGTTGTGGACCCAAACGACCATGAGAAACTTCTACCGAGGGGCACCCCTGGAGAGCTTCTCCTCGAAGGACCAATCCTAGCCCGTGGCTATCTCGGCCTACCAAAACAAACAGCAGAAGCCTTTATTGAGAACCCTAATTGGCTGCTGCAAGGCTCATCCTCGCGACCTGGCCGGTCCGGTCGCTTATACAAAACTGGTGATGTAGTCCGCATTGAAGATGACGGAACGTTGACTTTCCTTGGCCGCAAGGACACACAAGTCAAGATTCGTGGTCAACGATTGGAGCTTGCGGAAGTCGAGTTCCATGTACGAACCCATCTACCGTCGGCCACAGTACTCGCGGAGGTAATTGAGATAGGGGGCCAAAAAGAGAGATCGATGCTGGTCGTCTTTGTCTCGGGTGCTGCGGACGTGTACGATGCAAAAGAAATTGGCGAAGGCCTGGAGCTGGTGGATGTACGTGACACCGTCAAGACGAAGCTTTCTCGAACACTCCCGTCGTACATGGTTCCGTCACTATACATAAAAATCCCTGCAATACCCCTTTCGACCACCGGAAAAGCAGACCGAAAAGCTCTGCGCCAACTGGGCTCCACCATATCAGCCCAGAAGTTGGTAGAGCTGCGAGGTTCTCGCGCCAATGGTCCGCAACGCCAGCCGCAAACGGAGGCTGAGATTCATCTACGCCAATTGTGGGCAGCTGCGCTTAATGTCGAGGCAGACAGCATTGGCCTTGACGATGAGTTCCTCCAGGTGGGTGGAGACTCTCTCTCAGCCATCAAGCTGGTTGGTGCTGCCCGCAAGGCTGGGTTCGTTCTCGTTGTGGAAGACATCTTCTTGCATCCCACCTTGAGTGCACAAGTCGACATACAAAATGATAGGAAACCATTGGAAGAAAGACTCCTATCGCCCTTTTCCCTTGTTGCAAATGACTCGAATGTTGAATCATTGAAGACCAGCCTGATTGGGCTGTGCAACTTAGCAACTGAATCATTGGTCGAAGACGCATTTCCCTGCACCCCGCTACAGCAGGGCATGTTCACGCTCTCCACAAAGCGGACAGGTGACTATATTTTCCAGGCTGTACTTGACTTGCACGAGGATGTGGATCCTCGCTCCTTGATCTCAGCGTGGGAGGAGCTGTCCCAGTCTGTAGCAGTCTTTCGAACCAGGATTGTCCAGCACAGTGAGCTTGGACTGCTGAACGTAGTGTGCAAGGAAGCTACTGAGTGGACTCATGTCGAGAGTAGTGACCTTGATGCTTACCTTGAAAAGGACAAGGCTACACCGATGGGTCTCGGCGAGAGACTAGTCCGACAAGCTCTAGTCAATGATACACAAGGCAAGCCGCAGAAGTTCATATGGACTATGCATCACTCCCTATACGACGGATGGTCACTTCAACTCACGGTAAAGCTTCTGGAGGATGTGTTCAAAGGCAAGGTTTCCGCGCATTCCATTACCGAATCTGCAAATTTCGCCAAGTTTGTGCAGCATCTCCAAGGCACGGATGGCGCCGACACCGAGGCCTACTGGAGTTCATACCTGAGCGATGGCGAGATTGCCACTTTCCCTCAGCTGCCCACCGCGATGATGGATCCAGAGGCGAACACAAGCATAGACCAGCTGCTTCCATCACGGACACCGCCCGGCGTCACCCTATCAACATTGATTCGTGGCGCTTTGGGTCTTCTCATAAGCCAATACACTGGTAGTCCAGACGTCGTATTTGGTGCGGTCGTGTCCGGTCGAAACGCGCCCGTGGCAGGGATTGAAGATATTTTGGGACCAACGATCGCGACTGTACCGTTTCGAGTGCAATTGCAGAAAGAAGAGTCGATTTCTTCTTTCCTTCAACATCTTCAAGACTCCGCCACAGAAATGATCCCCCATGAGCAGATCGGCTTGCAGCGTCTCGCAAAGATGGGCAAGCAAGGTCGAAATGCGAGCGAGTTCCAGACCTTACTGGTCGTTCAGCCGGAAGAGGATGAAATGGGGTCAGACAGTATCCTCGGCCAGTGGCGCTCATCTTCTACCATCCAGGGATTCTCCACCTACGCTATAGTGCTCGAGTGCTTCCTCAACAGTGGCGGACAAGTCAAGGCCCGAGCCAGCTTTGATACACGAGTTATAGACGAGTGGCGGATGGGCAAGCTGTTGAAACAGTTGGCCACTATTCTGGAAAGACTGGTCTCGGCATCACCGGAATCCAAGGTTGGCGACATTAAGGCGCTTACAGCGGAAGATGAAATGGTGGTGCGCCAATGGAACAGCTCAGAGCCTATTGTGGTTGAGAAGTGCGTCCATGATATCATCAGCCAGCATGCAAAAGAGAGACCAAGTGCCCCAGCTATCAAAGCCTGGGATGGTGAGTTGACTCACCAGGAGCTCGATGAGTGGTCAACACAACTTTCGTATAGGCTGGCCGAACTTGGCCTGGGACCGGAGACCTACGTCCCCATCTGCTTTGAGAAATCCATGTTCACTATTGTCGCGATTCTGGGTGTGCTCAAAGCCGGTGGTGCATTCATCCTCTTGGATCCTAGTTTGCCCGACAACAGATTACGATACCTTTGTGGGCAGGTTGGTGCAACTATTGCCGTCACATCGCCAACATGCCAGTCTAGGCTGTCGAACATCATCCAGGATGAAAAGACTGTCATCCTGGATAATAATTTCTTCAAAGCACCAAGAGCCACCACAGCCACGGTACAAAAGGCTGCTCCGCATAATCCGGCCTACATCATTTTTACGTCCGGCAGCACAGGCGAGCCTAAGGGCGTGATCATTGAACACCGCTCTTGCAGCTCGGCTGCGACGAGCCATCGATCCATGAACATGAGCTCTTCGATGCGAGCTCTACAGTTCAGTTCTTACAACTTTGCAGGATGCATTATTGAGATCCTGATGACTCTTGTTCATGGCGGCTGTGTTTGTGTTTTGTCCGATGAGGAGAGAGGTGCTCAACTAGCCGAGTCGATTCGTCGGCTCGATGCTAACTGGACATTCATGACATCGACTGTGCTAGCAACCTTGGGGCCAGAAGATGTGCCCTGTCTGAAGACAATCTGTGTTGGTGGTGAGCCCATTAAGAGAGCGCAGATTAAGCTGTGGTCGCCCAAAGTTCACCTGCGTCAAACGTATGGCTCTGCAGAACAATCCGGCGTCGTTTCATCAGCCCGGTTGCTGGAATCATCCACTCCGCAGGACATCGGCAAGCCATCAAGGGAGAGAATTTGGCTTGTGGACGCTAACAATGTCAACTACCTGGCGCCCCTAGGTGTTCCGGGTGAAATCATCATTGAAGGTCCTGTGGTCGGCCGGGAGTACATTGGACAGCCTGAAAAGACGGCTGCGGCCATGATATCCGCACCAGCCTGGCGCTCTAAGTATGGCCCAGTTGGACCAGTCACCCGGTTCTACAAGACAGGTGATTTGGGTGTATACAATGCAGATGGCTCGATTCGCCTGCTTGGTCGCAGAGACAGCCAAGTCAAGCTTCGTGGACAACGTATCGAAGTTGGAGAGGTGGAACACCAGATCAAGCTGTCAACATCGGACGTTCAGGAGGTCGTTGTCGAACTCGTTACCACCTTGGACAGCACACGAGGGCCCGAGCTTGTGGGTTTTGTTCGCCTGACTGGAGACGACATCTATGGCGACTTAACCAGTGCTGTCATCCGTACAATTCAAGCTAGACTGGAGAAGGTGCTTCCGTACTTCATGGTGCCGTCTCTCCTGGTACCCATAGTCAAGATGCCTCTCACAGCCTCTGGAAAAACGGATCGTAGAAGTCTACGTGAGATGGGAGCCTTGATCAGCACGGACAAACTGACGCAGTTCCGCGCGATGGCAGCCGGCCAGAAGCGCAGAGCACGCACGGAAGCAGAACGGCGTCTCGTCGCTCTCTGGGCGAAGGCGCTAAATGTCGACACGAAGGACATTGGTGTCGATGACAGTTTCTTCCGCTTAGGTGGAGACTCCATTGCGGCAATGAGACTGGTTGGGTTGGCGCGCAAGGCTGGCCTGTCGCTTGTGGCTGCCGACATTTTCCGCAATCCCACGCTTGCTAGCCAGGCTCAAGTGGCTCTCATGCTTACAGCAGACTCTGCAGATGAGGAGATACTATCTTTCTCATTGTTGGACCAAGAGCTGCCGCGGGCCGAACTCAAGGAGAGCTTAGCTGCGCTTTGCGATGTCCCTGCCACGTCAGTCCTGGACGCATATCCCTGCACACCAATCCAAGAAGGCCTTTTATCCTTAACCGCTAAGCGTTCGGGCGATTATGTGAAGCAGTCAGTTCTTCTGTTGGACCCAGAGATCGATATTGACGCTTTCCGTGCCGCCTGGGAAGAAGTTGTTCAATCACTCCCCGTTTTGCGTACCCGAGTCGTTCAGCACGAGCGCTTAGGCCTGCTTCAAGTCGTTTGCGAAGATGGAATCCAATGGCTTCAACCAGAAAGCACGCTGACCGAGTACCTCAAAGAGGACAGTTCGACACTCATGCACTCGGGAGGTTCCTTATCGCGATACGCTCTTCTGACAGAAGGGGATAATAAGGCGAAGTACTTTGTCTGGACGATACACCACGCCTTGTTTGACGGATGGTCTTTGTCGCTTATCATGGATCGAGTGTATAAGTCTTACCAATCTGCAGGGGCCGCCGTGCAAAAGCCTGTGGTGGGCTTCAACTCATTCTTGAAATACCTTCTTGTTGGATTGCAAGATGTGGAGGTGGAGAGTTATTGGCAAACATATCTGGCGAACGGTAGTTTTGCGCTTTTCCCTGCTCTTCCTCCTAGTGTTCAGGAGCCCAGCACAGACTCCATTTCGGAAGTCAAGTTCCCGTTCGTGCAGACGCACAACTCGACGACACCATCTATCTTGGTTCGTGCAGCGCTAGGCGTGCTCCTAAGTCAGTATTCTGGCTCAGCCGACGTTGTGATCGGAGCAACAGTCTCAGGACGCAATACGCCCGTTGCGGGTGTCGAAGAACTCATCGCACCCACAATTGCAACTGTGCCTGTCCGCATTCAAGTGGACAAGGAGGATGCTGTCACGAATTATCTTGAAACTCTGCAAGAAGAGGCTACGGATATGATTGCTCACGAACAGACAGGCCTTCAACGTATTGCCAAGGTCAACGAGGATACCAAGAATGCGTGCAAGTTTCAGACTCTCCTGGTCGTACACACAGGGGAGGAGGAAGAGCTGGAAGGCAAGGATATACTTGGCACATGGCAAGCCGCTGCCAATCAGGAATCGTTCACAACGTACGCTGTGACTTTCGAGTGCTTCCTCGCTGAAAACGCGATTACAATCAAGTCGAGCTATGATTCGAGAGTGGTCGACTCGTGGAAGATGGACCAGATGCTACAGCGCTTTGGAAACCTGCTCCAGCGACTCGCGAGCGCCGGGCCCAACCAGACTTTAAGAGCCATCTGCGACGTGACAAAGGATGACGCTGCAGTATTGTCAGCGTGGAATCCCACCGCCAAGCAGTTGCTAGTGGAAAACTGCATCCACGAACTCATTGCCGAACATGCTCAACAACAACCCGGTGCACCCGCAGTCCAAGCATGGGATGGCAGTCTAACTCGAGGGGATTTGGATTCACTTTCTTCCCAGCTCTCGCACCACTTCTCCAGCCTAGGCGTCGGCCCTGAAATAATTGTGCCTATTTGCTCCGAGAAGTCGAAGTGGACCGTCGTTGCCATGCTCAGTGTCCTCAAGGCCGGTGGTGCCTTTGTGCTCCTTGACCCTGGTTTACCGGACACCAGAATTCAGACGCTCTGCAAAAAGGTCAAGGCAACAGTTTCTCTAACCTCATCTGCCTGCAAGTCAAGACTTCATGATTTCGTGGAAACAACCATTGCAATCAACTCAGAGTTATTCGCGGCCATCCCCACGAGCAAGTCTCCTCTGCAGGTATCGACACTGCCATCAAACGCCGCGTACATCATCTTTACGTCCGGTAGTACAGGTGAACCCAAGGGTGTCATCATCGAACACCAATCTTACTGCTCGGCCGCAGTCCAGCACGGTCCTAGAATGAACATGAGTTCTAATGTTCGGGCGTTGCAGTTTGGGTCATACAACTTCGCTGGTGCTATCATGGAGCAGCTGATGACTTTGATCTATGGCGGCTGCATTTGCATTCCCTCAGAAGAGGAACGCGGTGCAAATCTTGTTGAAACCATCAACAAGTTGGATGCCAACTGGGCTTTCCTTACATCAACAACCTTGGCGAATCTAAGCCCTGATACCGTACCATCTCTTCGAACGATCTGTATTGGCGGTGAGCCTATTCGGGCAGCCCAGATCGAGCAGTGGGCAGCCGGACAGCAGGTCATGCTGCGCCAGACTTACGGCAGCGCCGAGACATCTGCGGTGGTCTCATCCAGCCACCTTCAGCCTTCTTCTACCACTAGTGATGTAGGCAAACCCACCGCCGGCATATACTGGATCGTCGACCCCTTGGATCATAATCAACTCGTCCCTATAGGTGCGCCTGGTGAAGTCATTATCGAAGGGCCTACTATCGGCCGTGGCTACCTTTCCGACCCCGAGAGGTCGGCCGCCGCCTTCATCGATGCTCCGACATGGAGATTTCAATTCGGGCCTGGGGGCAAGGGATCGAGGTTCTATAAGACAGGCGACCTTGCAGCGTTTACGCAAGACGGTTCAATTGAACTGCTTGGGCGTAAGGATATGCAGGTAAAGTTGCGCGGCCAGAGAATTGAGGCGGGCGAGATTGAGTATCATGCAAAGCTTGCCGCTGATAGCGTCAAACAAGCAGTCGTTGAGCTTGCTACAATCCAAAGCTCATCCTCTAGCAATCCGGAGTTGGTGTGTTTCCTTGTCATTGAAACAGTGCATGGTTTTGCAGATTACAGCAGCTTCCAGAGTGAGGGAGAAAAGAAAAACCTCCAGGAGGTAACAAAAGTCATCCGAAGCACTCAAGTTTGGTTGGAGGGTCGATTGCCACATTACATGGTCCCATCCGTTCTCATCCCGATCTCCAAAATTCCGCTCACAATTTCTGGGAAGACGGATCGCAGACGTCTGAAGCAGATTGCGTCGGAACTCTCCAAACAGGAGCTCGATCTCCTCAGAGCCGCAACTTGGGGCCAGAAGCGCAGCCCAACAACCGATGCCGAGTATCGCCTCCGAGACATGTGGTCCCAGGTTCTTAACCTCAGCGTTGAGGACATCGGGCTTGACGACAGCTTCTTCCGACTGGGTGGTGATTCGATCTCCGCCATGAAACTAGTCGGAATAGCGCACAAGGAGCGTTTGGACCTCACAGTGTCGGACATTTTCCGTCAACCTGTCCTCGCGGCACAGGCCCGAATCCAATCAAGCACCGCAGACAAGATCCAGAGTGAGACTGTAGCGCCATACTCACTACTGCTTGACAAGTTCGGAGAAAAAGACCTGCTACCGGATCTGGCCAGTCTCTGTGGTATTTCCACTGATCTTATTGAGGATGCATACCCTTGTACGCCCCTCCAAGAAGGTCTCTTGTCGCTCACAGGCAAGAGATCTGGTGATTATTTGATGCAAGCTGTTTTGGAGCTACCTGAAGACGTGGACGAGGGTCACTTCAAGGCAGCCTGGGAAACAATGGTAAGACTCACCCCAATGTTCCGTACTCACATCGTTCAGCACAGTAGCCTGGGCCTCGTACAAGTTGTTTGTCGAGAAACCATCGACTGGGGGCACGATACAGATCTAGGCACCTATCTAGAGCACGACAAATCTCGACCTATGGGGCTTGGTGATCGACTTTCTCGATTCTCTTTCATCACTTCCGGTGAGAAGGCACCGCGATTTTTGGTCTGGTCTGTTCACCACGCTACATATGATGGCTGGTCATTCCCACTGTCGGTGGAATTGGCTAGCAAAGCCTTTGCAGGACTTCCGCTCGGCGAACAGACTGGATTCAACGCCTTTGTGAAGCAGGCTCTAGGGGTGAATCGCCTAGAAGCCGAGAACTTCTGGCGAACACAAATGGCAGAGCCAGAGTTCGCGCCTTTCCCAGCCTTGCCCACCTCGAATCATGCTCCACGGGCCAATGATATCGTGGAAACTAGTTTCCCATTACCTGCAAAGACCGAAGTTACCACATCGACACTTTTACGTGGTGCATTGGCTATTGTCATTAGCCAGTATACCAGCTCCTCGGATGTCATTTTTGGAGCCACTGTTTCTGGACGTAACGCGCCTGTTGAAGGCATTGAAAAGATTATTGGCCCCACGATCGCAACAATCCCGGTCAGAATTCGGACACCAACAAAGTTATCTGTACCGGAGTATCTACATCAAGTCCAGCAGCAATCAACAGACATGATGGCATATGAACAGACGGGCTTGCACAAGATTGCTCGGTTAGATGACAACTGTCGATCTGGTGTTAGCTTCCAGACATTACTTGCTGTTCAGCCAGAGGGCGCCCCACTCAAAGACGATGTGCTCGGAACATGGCGGACAGCTCTCGACCAAGAAGGCTTCGTCACTTATGCTCTCGCAGTGGAGTGTATTCTTGGGGCGGATCAAGTCGTGGTGAAAGCGGGCTTTGATTCAGACGTCATTAGCAAGTGGCACGTCACGCAGCTCCTTCATCAGCTTGGTGTTGCCGTCGAACAGTTAGCGACTAAGAGTCTCAACCAGGACCAGACTTTGGGAAGCATTTACTCTGTGTCTGCTGCAGATGAAGCAACTGTTTGGGACTGGAACAAAGACATCCCGGAGGCGGTCGAGAATTGCGTGCACGACCTTGTTCGAAGTCATGCTCAAGCCAATCCAAATGCTCCGGCAATCTGTTCAGCAGACGGCGAACTCTCGTACAGGGAGCTCGATGGATTGTCCACACGCCTCGCATCTTACATCGCCAATCATGAAGTAATGAGCTCACAGTCCGAAGTCACCATACCACTCTACTTCGAGAAGTCAATTTGGACAATCGTGGCAATCCAAGCAGTGCTTAAGGCCGGTGCTGCATTCGTACTTGTTGACCCTAGTCTGCCTGCGGCACGACGAGACTACATGATCCAGGAAACCGGAGACTCCAGCTTGATTCTAGCTTCGCCACAGACAATGGATGATGTCGCGACCGCAGGAAGAGAAATTTTCCAGGTGACCGCTGACAGCTTGGCTGCCCTTCCCGAAGCTGCAGATTTCACCGCACACGTCACTCCGGATTCGCCAGCTTATATCATGTTCACATCTGGCAGCACCGGTCAGCCAAAGGGTGTTGTTATTACTCATAGGGCTGCCAGCACTGGCTGTTCCGGACATGGAGGCATTGCAGATTTTGACAACAGCATACGCGTGCTGCAATTTTCGTCATACGCTTTCGATGCCTGCATTGTCGAGCTCGTTACTACTCTAATCTTCGGCGGATGTATTTGTGTGCCTCGGGACCGACACTCGGATATTAACGAGAGTATCAACACGCTGGCGGTGAACACTGTTGTTCTAGTACCATCGGTTGCCAGAACACTGCACGCGGACTCAGTTGCCAAATTGAACAAGTTGGTTCTTTGCGGTGAGAAGCCAACCGAAAAGGATATTGAGATGTTCTCCAACGTACCAGTGGCCTTGAACGCCTATGGGCCCGCTGAATGCACAATTTGTTGCTCCGTCAGCACCATGGACACGAACTTGGAAAGCCGATGCATTGGCCACGCCGTCGGGTCTGTCACATGGGTTGTATCACCGGAGGACCACAACCGACTTGTGCCTATTGGAGCAATTGGTGAGCTCCTAGTCGAAGGCCATATCCTAGCACGGGGATACCTCAAGAACCCACAGAAAACTGCCGAGGTCTTCGTTGATGACCCTGAATGGTTGGTCCGTGGGACTGCGGGTCAACCAGGCCGACGCGGACGCTTGTACAAGACCGGAGATCTTGTGCGATACGAGAAAGACGGCAGAATGATCTTCATTGGACGAAAGGACTCACAAGCCAAGATTCGCGGCCAACGCTTGGAGCTTGCGGAGGTTGAACACCACATTCGGGAGGCTCTCGGTCCGAACACTGAAGTAGCAGCCGAGATAGTCACGCTCAAGGACGAATCTGGGAAGCCATTACTCGCCGCTTATATCGCGAACGGCTCCTCACCCATCGTTCGAAAGAACGGCGAAGAAGCCCTTCACCAACTTTGTGAAGTCTCCGCGGATGTGTATTTGGCACGACCTGACGCAGAATTTGAGCTCGAGTTGCAACAGCGACTCCCGTCTTATATGGTGCCCACAGTGTACTTCCACCTTTCATCTATACCACAAACAGCGTCAGGAAAGACCGACTCAAGACGTCTGCGGGCAATCGGTGCGATACTCTCGGCTGAGGATCTCGCTCGGCAGAGGACTGCCTCGAACGGAAACAAGAGACAGCCATCTACAGACAAGGAAAAGCTCATACGCGACGTCTGGGCACGCGTTCTGAACCTTCCAGTTAACAACATCGGACTTGATGATAACTTCATTCAGCTAGGTGGTGACTCGGTCACGGCAATGATGGTTGTCGGCGAGGCCCGCAAGCTTGGTCTCGATTTTGGCGTGTCCGATGTCTTGCATAAACCGAGATTGCACCATCTTGCAGATGCGGCCCGCTTGGCAGCCAACAGCATCCCTGAAGATATCCCCAGAACTCAGCTAGAGGGGCCAGTGGAGCAGTCCTATGCCCAGAGTCGTCTGTGGTTCCTCGACCAACTCTATCCAAACTCCACGCAGTACCTCATGCCCTATGCAATGAAAATCCGTGGACCACTCGATCTTGATGCTCTGAAATCAGCACTTGATGCTTTAGAAAACCGACACGAAACACTTCGGACTACATTCGCAACCGAGAATGATGTCGAGCTGCAGATTGTCCAGCCTTTCGAGCCCAAGGATTTAAACATTATCGACATCGCCGAAGGCGACGAGGCAGCTTTTGAGAAAGCCTTAGAGATTGAGCAAAATACTCCTTTTGATCTGAAAAAGGAGACGAGCTGGAGAATCACTGTTTACCGGTTCAGCCAAGAATATCACGTACTCTCAGTTGTCATGCACCATATCATTAACGATGGTTGGTCATCCAGTATTCTCCAGAAGGAATTGTCTGTTTTCTACTCGGCTGCCTTACGTGGCGAAGATCCTCTGTCATGCCTCCAGCCTTTACCGATCAGCTACCGCGACTACGCGGTATGGCAAAAGCAACAGGATCAGGTTGATCATTACCAAAAACAGCTCGTCTACTGGACTACGCAATTGGAAAACAGTCAGCCTGCAGAGTTGTTCTGTGACTACCAGAGGCCTGCAACCCTGTCTGGCCAAGCCGCGATACAAACAATCACGATCGAGGGCAGTCTCTATGACAGACTCCAGAGCTTCTGCAGACAACGGGAGGTGACACCGTTCGTGGCTCTCCTGGCTGCATTCCGAGCAACTCATTACCGCCTCACTGGATCCGAAGACGCCACTATTGGAACAGCGAACGCGAACCGCGACAAATGGCAACTCAGGGACATCATTGGATTCTTCGTCAACTTGCAATGTCTGCGACTGAAGACCGGCGAGGACCAGACGTTTGAGGAATTAGTTCAGCAGGTGCAGGCAACCAACAAAGCATCGCTAGAGAACCCAGATGTGCCCTTCGAACAGGTTGTCGCCGAACTCAAGAAGAGGCAGAACCGAGACATTTCCCGGCAGCCGCTTGTGCAGATGGTCTTCACCCTACACGCTCAGAAAGACCTCGGTCATTTCAAGTTTGAGGGCGTGGAGACGGAGCAGCTGCATGCGGAACTGAGTTCCCGCTTCGATGTCGAGTTTCACGTTGCTCAGGAGGAGAACTGCTTCCGAGGTGAGGTTGCTTACTCCACAGAGTTGTTTGACCCGAAGACAATCAGCAGCATGCTTTCAGTTTTCCAGACCATCCTAGATCTCGGACTTGAGGCACCATCTGAGCCCATTGGTTCCATGAATCTGGCCACCGAGAAGGGTCTATCTACCCTCGGAGAGCTTGGATTGCTCCAGGTAGAAGAAACCAACTACCCTCGCGAATCTAGCATTGTGGATGTTTTCCTCAAACAAGTCGCTACATTCCCCAATCGAATCGCCGTCAAAGATGCGTCAACTCAGCTGACGTACGCGCAATTGAATCAGAAGTCTGACGATGTTTCATTCTGGCTCAGATCCCAATCTCTCCCGAGTGAACAGCTTGTTGGTGTCTATTCTACAAGATCTTGCTGGACCATTATAGCCTTCTTGGGTATCCTCAAGGCCAACATGGCCTATCTTCCTCTCGATACGAAAACCCCGGAAAAGCGTGTGGAAGATATTTTGAGCAGGATCAATGGTCAAAAGGTTGTTTTGCTTGGACCTGGTGTCAACACTCCTAATCTCCAACTTGAAGACGTCAAGTACGTGAGTATCGGTGACATCCGCCATCAAGACTCGACCAAATTGCCACCAAGCACGCCTCCATCGGCCAGCAGCCTGGCCTACGTGCTTTTCACCTCTGGTTCTACTGGAAAGCCAAAGGGAGTCATGATCGAGCATCGTGGTGTGTTGCGTCTGGTGACAGAAAACAACATTGTCCAGCACCTTCCATCGGCACCTGTCATGGCGCACATCGGCAACATATCGTTCGATATCACAACATGGGAGATCTTTGCTGCTCTACTGAATGGTGGCACGATCGTCTGCATCGACAACATGACTGTCCTCGACAACAAAGCGCTGGCTCGAGTCTTCTTGCGTGAAATGATCAACACAACCATCATCACTCCTGTTTTACTCAAGCACTGTCTCGCCGAATCTCCTGCGATGCTTGCGCAGCTTCAATTGCTCGTTGTGGGAGGCGATAAAGCTGATGGACGAGACTTGTCACTGGCACAGCAGATCACCAAGAGAAAGGTCGTCAACGCCTACGGCCCTACCGAAAACTCAGTCATGAGCACATTTTACTGTCTTCAAGAAACAGAAGTTCTGAGCGACAGCGTGCCCATCGGTCGCGCTATCAGCAACTCTGGTGCGTACGTAGTGGACACGCAGATGCGCTTGGTCCCATTAGGAGTTATCGGAGAACTGCTTGTCACAGGTGACGGCTTAGCCAGAGGCTACACTGACGCCAACCTGAACGAGAATCGTTTCGTGTCAGCGGTCATTGGGAAAGATGAGGTTAGAGCCTACCGGACAGGAGATTATGTCCGGTATCGACCTGCGACAGCCCAACTCGAGTTTTTCGGCCGAATTGATGGGCAAGTCAAGGTTCAAGGAAACCGTGTCGAACTTGGAGAGATCGAAACTGTGATTCAAAAGGATGATGCCGTGCGCGATGCCGTCGTGATAGCGCAGGGCAAGGAGGGACAAACTCGACTCGTCGGCTTCGTTACCGTGGCGGAAGATGATGGAAGCGAAGAGGACGGCAATGAAGATGCGGGAGACTCCAACGAAGCAGAGCATGTCGAGCTTTGGGAGACTCTGTTTGACAACGACAAGTACCTCGGATTCGAAGATATCCAAAAGGACTCGATCGGTAGAGATTTCACGTCATGGACCTCCATGTATGATGGAAAATTGATTGATACGGTGGAGATGAACGAATGGTTGGATGACACTATTCGCGAAATCACCAATGGCGGTCCACCTGGAAATGTGTTGGAAGTCGGAACTGGTACCGGAATGATGCTATTCAATCTTGTGAAGGGCTTGGAAAGCTATGTTGGTCTCGAGCCCACCGAAAAAGCAATCTCCTTCGTTTACCAGGCCTCGACACTGATCCCCGGTCTCTCAGATAAGATCTACCTTCAGAAGGGCACAGCGACTGACATTGGCAACTTGAAGAAGCTCAACAACCCCAATCTGGTCATCATCAACTCAGTGGCTCAGTACTTCCCACGCCAAGAGTATCTTTTCAAGGTCATTGAGCAACTCATCCAGCTAGAGGGTGTCGAGACTATCCACTTTGGCGACATGAGATCGTATGCTATGTACAAGGAGTTCCAGGCCACCAAAGCATTACACAACCTTGGGCTAGACGCTACCAAGGACGAAATCCGCCAACACATGAGGACAACAGCACGAGCAGAGCAAGAGTTGTTGGTGGAGCCAGGCTTCTTCACAGCCCTGCCAGAGCATTTCCCCGATCTGATTGACCATGTCGAAATCGTTCCCAAGAAGATGAAGGCCATCAACGAGTTGAGCTGCTACCGATACGCCGCCGTTTTGCATATCAGAAAAAAGGTACAGAAGAAAGAGGTTCACCACATTGCAGACAATGAGTGGATTGATTTCCACGGGAGTCGCCTTGACGCGAAGACGCTTGTGCAATTGCTGCAAGACCGCTCAGCGATATCTGAATATGTTGCCATCTCGAACATTCCCTACAAGTACACAATTTCTGAGCGGTGTATTGTTGACGCCATTGAAAAAGGGACAGAAGATACTATAGCGTCTCTCGTCGCAAAGGCCCAGGACTGGCATGCCCTCACTCCTCTCGACCTTGAACGGTTCGCTGCACAGACTAGCTACAAGGTTGACATCAGCTGGGCCCGGCAACATTCTCAGCGGGGCGGCTTTGATGCCGTCTTCCACCACTACCAGTCGCACCCAGAAGGCAGCAGGGCTCTCTTTAATTTCCCTACGGACCACGAGGATCGCAAGTACCATGCACTGAGCAGTCGGCCTCTGCAGCAAAGGTACAGGCAGAGAATTGAGTACCGCCTCCTTGAGACACTTCGAACCCAGCTTCCTACGTACATGAGGCCTCAAGCCATCATTATCCTTGACGAGCTGCCGGTCAACCAGAATGGTAAGGTTGACCGCAAGGCGCTTACTGAAGGTGCTCCAAAGCTAGCACAAGCAACGGAAGAACAAAACTACCAGCCTACGTCCCAAACCGAGCGCGACCTTCAACGCATCTGGAGTGAAGTCCTCTACATCAACCCCGCTGCTATCGGCCCGGATGACAGCTTCTTCATATTGGGTGGTGATTCCATAGCTGCTATGAAGGCCGTCAGCCAGGCACGACGAATCGGAATCAGCATTGCCGTTGCAGACATCTTCAGAAACCCCACGCTCGCGGCGCAAGCCGAGGTTTGCGACAAGCAAGCAGCCCTGAAAGCCCACGGCCCTTCCACAACTGATGTTCAAGGCAACATTGAACCATTCTCCCTCCTCGGGACACAGCAATCACCGGAATATTTGCGACGAGAATTTGCTACACTGGCCGGCGTCGACGTGGCAGAGGTGGAAGACGCTTATCCCTGCACGCCCCTCCAGGAGGGATTGCTGTCACTTACAGCAAAGCGAGACGGCAGCTATGTCAGACAAGTTTATCTCGAGCTGTCCAAGGAAGTGGATACCAAGGCGTTTGTAGCCGCTTGGGATCAAGTGCATCAGGCTTCGGCAATCCTGCGTACGAAGATTGTTCAGCACCCTCAACTTGGTCTGACTCAAGTTGTGTGCGAAGAAGCCATTGACTGGGCACGGTCCACCGACCTTCAAGAATATCTCGACCAGGATAATGCCACCCCAATGGGGCTGGGTGATCATTTGGCGAGGTATGGTTTAGTCGAAGGTCAACCAGGCCAGCCTAGGTATTTTGTATGGACGATGCATCACGCTCTTTATGATGGATGGTCTCATGGCCTGATTCTGGAGCTGGTGGGCCAAGCTTACCATGGCCAGACGGCCACAACGCGCCCTCCAGGCTTCAATACTTTCGTCCGATCAATTACGGGCAACGAGGACGAGAGCACTGAGAACTATTGGCGGAAATACCTGCAGGGAGGTGACTTTGTGACATTCCCTTCGCTGCCACCCTCTGTTCAAGAGCCCTTGGCAGACGACACTATCAGCTTCATCATCCCGACGAGAGCCAAGAAAGAGTTTACGATGGCTACCCTCCTACGTGGTGCACTCGCGCTAGTGGTGAGCCAGTTCCAGAGCACATCAGATGTGGTCTTCGGTGCAGTTTTGTCGGGCCGTAACGCTCCGGTGGATGGCATCGAGGAAATCGTCGGTCCAACCATCGCAACCGTACCTGTTCGAATCAGAGTGCCACAGGAGCAGGGAGTTCAAGAATTCTTGCAGAGTGTGGGCCAAGATGCAACGGAAATGATAGAGTACGAGCAGACAGGCTTACAGCGCATCGCAAAGGTGGATGAGAATGGTAGAGCGGCTTGCGGTTTCCAGACATTGCTTGCCGTACAACCCAGCGCAGAAGAGGGAGACGATGCTCAGGATTCCTTTGGGACGTGGCATGGAGCAGGCAAAGAAGGGGCATTTTCGACATATGCCGTGACCATCCAGTGTCTATTAGGCCGTGAGGATACGACAATCAGGGCTGACTTCGATTCCCGGGTGGTGGATCCATGGTTGATGGAGAGATTCTTGCGTCATTTCAGCACGGTGGTCAGGCACCTGGCCGAATCACCTTCCGACTCCGAAATCAGTCAGATTGAGAGTTTCACCGCATACGAAAAGAATATGTTGTGGAAGTGGAACGAGACACAGCCACTTATAGATGCTTCGTCGCCTCTGGCCAGCATTATTGGGGAAGCCGCCGGTGGAAGGTTCTGGATTGTGAATTCCGATAATCACAACCAACTTGCTCTCATCGGCGCACCAGGAGAGATCCTTGTTGAAACCAACACAATCCATGATAATCCACCTGCGGAGACAGTCAAGACGAAACTTGCGTTTGTCCCTGCACCATCCTGGAGAGCTGATTTCGAGCCGTGCGAGACTGGAACACAATTTTACAAATCGGGATACTTGGCGAAGCTCAAGAGTGATGGCACACTTGAGTTGGTTGGAAAGAAAGAATTGCAAGTTAAGCTGGGTGGAAAGCGAGTGGATATAGACCAGATTGAGCAACGAGCGAGGACAGCTTCGCCGGATATTGCTGAGCTGGCAGTGGAACTCATAGGTACAAGTGATGATGGTTCGAGGCGTCCACAACTGATGGGATTCCTGGTTTTGAAGAAGGACGGAATTGAGACAGGTGATAATGGAGACAAGGGACTCCTCACTGCTTTCGATAAGCGAGCTACTTCTGCTATTCAGGCAGTGCGGGCTAGACTTGAGGATACGCTGCCTCAGCAGATGGTTCCTTCGGTCTTTGTCCCACTGCATGCTTTACCGCGCACAGCCGAAGGAGAGACAAGCCGAACGGCTTTGAAGGAGATAGGAGCAAGCCTGACAACCGAGCAGTTGGCTCAGTTGCGGGGACTTTTGACGGAGGGCATTACGCGCAAGGCGCCAACCACGGACGCGGCGAGACAACTACAGCAACTCTGGTCACGCGTTCTAAACATCAACCCCAATTCGATCGGGCTTGACGACAACTTCTTCCGCCTCGGAGGCGACTCTATTACAGCCATGAAACTTGTGGTGGAGGCTCGCAAGTTTGGCGTTGAGTTGGCCGTGGCCGATATCTTCCGACATGGCACTTTAGCGGCTCTGGCGAACTATCAGAATACTCAAGACAAGCCAACAGACGCCGAGCTTGACCAAATCGTTCTTGTTGAGCCCATCACGCGACAAGCTCTCCTGAAGGAGATTGATGCGCTTGACATCGACATTGATTCCAGTGCCGTCGAGGACATCCTGCCTCTGACCACGTTCCAGAAGAACTGCGTCGTCAGCGGCGTCGACGAGGGTGGTCAATTCTGCCAGTATGTCTGGCTTGATGTAGGTCCCACGTTGGATGTCGCTCGCTTCAAGGAGAGCTACACCGCGGTTCTTCAGAAGTTCCCGATCCTCAGGGCGCGCTTCTTGCCACTGCTTGGAACGTACTACCAGGTCATACAGCGCAGTGTCGAACCATCACTGGACAGTATCAAGGTGAACGGAGACTTGGAAGTGATTTGCAGAGCTTTCTGCCATCAGGACAACCGAAACTTTATTGTCACTGATTCCCCACTTGCAATCACCCTCTTCGAGCATGAAACGGCCGGTGTTCGACTGCTTTTGCGAATTTCACACGCCCAGTACGACGGCTTCTCTCTCCCCGCCATCTTCCAAGCTCTCATTGCTGGGTACAAGGGAATGGACATCTACGACCGGCCCGATTACTCCAAATTCTTGTCGTACGCTGCCGTCAGGAAAGAGAAGTCGGTCGTCTATTGGCAAGAGTTACTCGATGGTTCAAGCCTGACAAACCTCCGCGCAAAGCTCCCTCAGCAGCAGATTGCAACAAGCTCTGTGCCTGTGCTCCTGTCAGCAGAGAAAGAGACAAAGCTGCCACGCCTCACAGGCAATGTCACGCATGCTTCACTGGCGAGTGCCTGTTGGGCCCTTCTACTCGCACAAATGACTGGACAGAAAGACGTCACGTACACTTATCTCGGTGCCGGTCGCAACTCTGCGCTGCAAGGAGTTGAAGACGTTGTAGGCCCCTGCGTCAACTTCATTCCCGTCCGCGTCGATCTTTCGTCCTGCAGCTCTCCCACTGAGCTGCTGGAGCTTGTTCAAGAACAGTCCCTCAGCCTTGGCGAAGCAGACTCGTTGGACTTTAGCGATATTGCCAAGCACTGCACCGATTGGCCTGCCGGCACGCAATTGGACTCTGTGATTCAATACCAGAACATAGACGAACATCCAACGTTCCGATTTGAGGACACAGATTCGAAGATTGAGTTTTTCGAGAATGCCGATCTTGTCCCGCCTTCAACTCCCTCGATGCACGTCATCTTCCATCCCGTTGCAGACCGTCTGAAGGTCAGGCTGTCCAGCAACTCACATGTCATGAACGAAAATACGGCAAATGCCATCTTGGAGAATCTTTGTGTCATTATAGAGCAGATGGCCGAGCGCAAGGAGACATCATAAAATTTTCGATTTGGTTCGATGGTTTCTTTTGTTTACTATTTTTCTTTGGGCGTTTCTGTGTAGGCTCGGCGCCAAAAATCTCTTTAGTATTTCATTTTGTCACGGGGTGGTCATTTATGAAGATATTGTTCGTGGCGTTCTCTCCGGGGTAGGACAAGGGACCGGTGGCTTTGATACTTTAGTCTAATTCATAGTTATAAAGGTTCATTCTAGACTTTTGATATCCCGTGATTTCCGAGCGGCCGCTCGTCCGGGTGTTTCTTCACGCTCCTCTCCAGTCCACGCTTTTGCCGACCTGCTACTCTGGCACCACAACATCCTTTGAGGTGTCGAGCTCTTCGTGTCTCCTCAAGTCCATTGGCCTTTCCAGGAGCGGGATGACATACGGATCGAATGTTTTCCAGTAAGGATTCTCAAGATGGTATTTCTGGCTCTGCTCCCGTCAGTGATTCTGATACCATGGCTGCAAATGGGAGACGCCTACAGCTTCATTTTCGAAGCGCTCAACGATTGTGAATGCACGTGGATCGTGGACATCTTGCATGACGAACCAATTGAGCGTCTCCTTGTCGTTGACGTAGACACGCGAAGCCTCAGTGAGCTTGGCCTTGATCCTATCGATGGAATCGGGGTGGGAGTTGGCGTAAAGGTGGACGGTGATCGTGTAGACCATGTTGCTGACTTTCTAGCGGAAGTCTTGAATTGATAGAATGGAGGATAGGAGAAGGGAAGTATGGGAAGACGTCGCACGGAAATGGAAGCCAGGCGTGATGAAAATGAAGCAGTGAGGGGAAGCCGATCGGCGAAGAACCGGCGCTCGTGCGCTTACGCTCCAAGCAGATTCTTTGGTAGCCAAGCTAGAGGGCTCCACCAATAGGAGGCCACATTGTGTAGTAGCGTATTGGAGGTTATGAATGCGTTCAGTGATCGGCGTCATGGAAGGCACACAGCCCATCTTACGCCGCGTCTTAGGCCTGCCCAGGATAATTCGATGAAGGAGAACAAATGAGCTCCAGCACGCCCGCGCGACTGCAACTGTGCTTGGACCTGGACCCTAAATGGAATAGGCATGATCACGCTGAGGCAGGGCAATCTGGATGACGTCCGTCTCTAGGTATTGTGAACAACTTGCCATGCTCTCTGCTCTCATGTGAGCTTCGCACCAACTTCATTTATTGCCGAAGACTGTGAATTGCAAAGCTTGTGATACAGATGACGCAACTCTTAATGACATAATGGTGTTCAGCCACCGACCCTCCCTTACTCGACAACTGCAGACTTCAATCGAACCATGATGAAATGCGCGAGCCTCGAGCGCGAACGCAGGCAAGATTCTTCAAAGTATCTCGCCAATGGGATGTGATTGTATGCGACCGTGTGTGGCTTTTCGGATGATCTTATCAACACTTGAGACCAAGACTGCTTCTCGGACCATTCTGATGCCACCATGTCATGATAAACGACAGCGAGTTAAGTACACGTCGCGTTAATAGCATTCCTTTAACGAATGTTCCAGCCTGTGGCTTCTCCAACCTCCCGAGGTCGCAGCATTCCTGGTGTCTCAATGATTGTGAAGTGCTACTAAAGCACATGCGTTGCGAGGCCTGAACTCGGCCTTTGCCATTATCAGCGAACCCCCAAGCATTGTGATTGCACATGAAACAATGGTCTCGAAGAGGCCCTCTGCTGATTTTGTGATGTGTTTCGCCGAGTGGCAAGCGGTTGTGCGCCATGATTTTCAAGAAGCATATGTGAGCCAAGACCTGGCTGAAACCTGTCACCCCAAATAATGACGTTAATTATGTAACGGTTTAGGTGAGTGCGAGCAAAGGCTTGGGGCATGCATTCTCTATATGGTCTAGACCGACATGATGGAAGCTTTAGGTCATCTCTCGGAGGCTGGTATTATCATTACTCTTGATAAGGAACATGACAATGGTTCTCTGGTCAGTGAGGTTTGGACGTACTTAAAACAGTGACATCCACGCTTGTTCGCGTCCAGCACAAATTTTGAGACGTATTTCTTGGCTTCGAAGTTGGTGATATGGTCACTCAATCATGAATTTCTCTAAACATAAGGATAACTACAAAGAGCAGCAAGCTGAGTCAACTGTCGGCCCAGCTTTGGCAGCTGTAAGTCGCATCTAGATAAATCTGCTACGCGGATTCCTTGCTGATCTATCTGCCATTTCTTGCAGCTTCTTCCGAGCGATCCAAAACCATGGTATCGAACTGGACATTTGCTTAAGCTCAACTTACTTCTTCTTGTGCCTCTCCTGTCCTCGACTACCCTAGGCTATGATGGTACGTCTCCATTGCTCTTAATTACACCTTCTGTCTCTTACTCGCTTACTAGGCTCGATGATGAACGGGCTTCAGAGCCTGCCGCAATGGCGAGAATTCTTCGACCACCCTGAGGGAGCCCAGCTTGGCCTAATGAACGCCATCTACCCCTTGGGCAAACTCGTCGGTATCGTCATGGTTACCTATGTCTCGGAGCGTTGGGGACGTAAGGTTCCACTATTCATAGGACTGGTGACCTGCATCAGCTTCGCTATCATGCAGGCCTTGGCGCGCAATCTGACAGTATTTGTGACTGCAAGAGCCTTGCTGGGTTGCGGTACCATGTTCATCAGTCAACCCAGCCCAATCCTCATTGCAGAAGTCGCATACCCAACACATCGAGGCAAAATCACAGCGCTTTACAACACCTTTTACGTAGGTCAACTCTTCTATTTTCCCGATCCTGAATATAGGCTTATGTTTTGGTCTCGGAAGCTTCTGGGCGCTGTATGTGCTGCTTGGAGCACCTTCGCAACGTTTAGGTTGATAAGCTCGAACTGGAGCTGGCGAACTCCTTGCCTACTTCAAGGCGCTATTCCATCCCTTCAACTTGCAGGATTGTACTTCGTTCCAGAATCTCCTAGGTTAGCGACGCCTACCAAAACATTCCTCGTTCGTAGCCCAAGTTCCAGTGCTGACTGATTCATTTCTAGATGGCTTGTCTCGAAAAATCGCAAGGAAGATGCCCGCAAGATCCTGAAGACGTACCACGCCGGCGGAGATTCCAAAAGCCCACTTGTGGACTATGAGATCTATGAAATTCGACAAGCTCTCGACACGGAAGCCCGCGAGCTGTCTGGAGCTTCCTGGCTCGCCATGCTACGCGGTGCACCAAACCGAAAACGCACCCTTATTGCAGTGCTCGTAGGATGGTTCTCGCAATGGACTGGCGTCACATTGCTGTCATATTATCTGACCATCGTGTTGAACACGATCGGCATTACTGAAGCCAAGGATCAGACGTTCTTGAACGGCATCTTACAAATTTACAATTGGCTTACCGCAGTATTCCTGGGAGCTATGATGGTTGATCGATTCGGCCGCCGTCCACTCTTTCTCGTCTCGACTGCTGGCATGCTTGCAAGCTTCATCGTTTGGACCGGCCTAACCTCCCTCTACACCAGAAACCACAGCCAAATAGTTTCCCGCGCCGTTGTCGTTTTCATTTTCATTTTCATGCTCTTCTACAATATTGCTTGGGTGCCCTTCCTCCAAGCCTATACGGTAGAGATATTTCCA
The DNA here is from genome assembly GCA_020881915.1 of Paramyrothecium sp. XJ0827. Lineage (NCBI taxonomy): Eukaryota > Fungi > Ascomycota > Sordariomycetes > Hypocreales > Stachybotryaceae > Paramyrothecium > Paramyrothecium sp. XJ0827. Next base: position 5,570,443 of record JAJFPB010000002.1, on the reverse strand, counting down.
TTCACGCTTCGCGGTCGCGGGCTATCTGTCGCATACATTACAGCCTGTGTTGGCCTCCTCTTGGGTGCCCAAGTGCATCCAATCGCCATGAAGGCCATTTCGTGGAGATACTATACTGTGTTTTGCTGCCTTCTAGGTGCTATTTTCATTATCATCTGGTTCTTATTTCCCGAAACAAAGGGCAGAACTCTGGAGGAGATCCGAGAAGTGTTTGAAGGGCCGCTCTCCGATAACGATGACAAGAGCGTGGAAGAACAGCGACAGGATGATCTAAGGCACAACGAGCAAAACAGGGCAATTGGTGCCAAAGAAACCTAGATGATTCCACTGTCATAAAAAACATTGAGACTTGAGCAGGGCATAGGCACCAGACATGCAATAGTAAATACTCCGAGCATCACATAATTCTATGCTTGATTAAAACTGCACGAGAAGTTTTCCACGAAGATTTTGAACACGACTCCATTCCCAATATCCTCAAGTAGCCGTCCACACCGTTCAGAATAAGAACTCAAAAGGCAATAACAGCAGCAACAACACCGGCGATAGCTAATCCAAGAGCGGCCATTCCACCATTACGCGGTGCAACGCCAATCGCTAGCAGGTCATTAGGAAACCCGCTGAAAGGAGGATAGACGGACTCCGTTGCGGTTGCTTCGGAGCTGTCGGTGAAAACCACGGTGCGGCTGGTCGAACAGGCCACCATCATAGGCAGCGTGAAGTTCGACATACCGCAGTCTGACTGCTTGGCCGCTTTGTCTTCAAGAGTCTCGTACCAGTGCGTCAATGCCGACAGGTAGCTAGTGATGTCGGACGAGATGCTTGCAGGGACCGTAATGGTACATTGGTCAATCTCTCCAGCTTGATAGGCCCAGTCACTGATTCGTGTATTGTCGGGCATTGGAGGCATCAGGTTCCCTATTACGCTGTTTAGACAGGATTCCTGTTTGATGTCGTCCTCCACGCTTCGTCGAACATCTCCCGTTGGAAGGGGGGCTTCAGGCACAATTCCGTGACGGGCTTCCTGATGAGCGGCGGCCACATTGACGGCAGCCGTGTTGACAGGAACTGTGTCGGCGATGGCCGTGTGTGCCGTGACTAGCACTGCCAAGAGTGTGATGGCGGACTGCATGATGTTCCTGGAGAATGAAAAGAACGAAATGACTCCTGGTAGAAGTAGAGCGTGTTGGGGGTAGACACTGCGTATCGGAGCGGGTTACTATCGAGCTCGAAAGTGTGGCTATCTAGGTGCTGGAGTGCCAAGATCAGGAGAATATATTCTTTATCTATTCATAGGTGTCCCGAGATGCGGCTGACAACTCCGCGGATATGCGGCGCGCTCCGAGACTCACATCCATGCATTGCAAGTCTCGGACCCAAGTCAGCCGGAGCAATTCTTTCGGAGTCGATATGATTATTGGTTCTCTGCTAAACCCGTGGAGACTCATGTCAGCCGCATTGAGTAGGCAAGCCATTTTGGGACTAGGAAATGATCTGTTTGGGTCAAGCTTTCAGGAACCGACATGAGTTTCTCCCCGTGGTGCAATTGTGACGAATGATTGCTTGGCGGCTAATTCACGATGCGGCTCTGTAAGATTAGCCTCACAGAACGTCCGAGCCACCCTTGCCGGGTTTATGAAAATTTTATCGCTGCTGCGACACGATGGCTTTGAGAAGTCTCGCAGGTCTGCCTAAAAGAGGGTTCTGCAACGCCCGCATTTATTGCTCGTGGTCCCACCGACTTGCCCAAGTTCTTAGCGAAGCGAATCCATTCCAAGACCTCAGTGAAGACACGAGAAATCACCTCTGTCCTTCAGATGCGCGAGTGGAATGCTCCTAAACTAGCTTCTAACAAAGTACGATGTCCTGCTCTGCCAGGCCCCAAGCGGTCCATTCCTTGCCGTTCGATCGGCCTAATAGCGTGAATCCTTTTTTAGAACCCAGCCATCCCGACCACCCTGCGTTTGAGGTTTCAGCGGTCATGTATACGTCGCCCACAAGTTGATAATGGCCTTCTGTGTTGGTTTCTCTCAAAACAAACGGCACCCGAGCCCCAAAGATGATGCAGCATACATCACCCTCTCGAGCCACGCGTGGTCCAAGCCCATAATACCCACGCCCAGTCATGAGGAAACGCCTGTCACAAGCCTTCTTGGACACCATCGCAGCAAAATCTTGTGAGGGGTCCTTTTGGCCCCAAGCCTCAACATCTCCCAGTAAGGTATCATCAAAAAGCGCGCCGTGTTGGTGAAGCTGGAACAGGTACTGGGCTTCCGATTCCCTCTCTCGCTCCACGGATCCACCTGTTCGTTTTCCTCCCCCTAGCGTCCAAGTAAATGCAAGGTGTTGATTTTCTGGTGCGTATACAGAGTCAAGATCTGACCTCTTGAGTTGGTTCCAGGTTTGGGCAGCCTGGGCCTTGACCTTGTCTGCGTCGTCGTCGAAAGGCTCGGAAATAACAGCTACATGATCCAAAATAACACCTCGAAGCCGTAATTTTCCGCCACCGAGAACTATTGGCTCCGATATGATATTGGACTGGGATGTTAGCTGCTTGATACCTCGTAAGCTAGGGACAAGGGCTGAACTGTTGCTCCACTGTGGAACCCAGGATGGATTCCGGGACAACAGAGATTGTTCATCGTGCTGAACACAAGTCAATAGATCTATGTTTTTGGTGACTTGCAAATATTTTTCTGCGAAGTCGTGAAAGATTTCAGGAGCGGACCGGGTGTAGTCAGGCGTGATCCCAAAATCTTGTTGGTCCGCAGACACCATCTTTACAAGCCCGAGCACAGCATAGATGCGGTCTCTCTGTTCAGTAGCGCCCAACGCTCGCCCTTGCCTCAACAGGTCAATAACTTCCAGTTTGTATCTCTTCATGAAAGTGCGAAGCGCCTGGGGCAATGAATCAGGGTTCGAGTTGAGGCGTAGACAGTGCAGATCCGGCAACCAAGTAGACCATCCCCTTACGATGGAAGGTGCCAACGCGGCGGCATAAACAATCGTCCACAAGAATGGTACCCAGTCGATCTCCCACGTACCCCAAAGCAAGACAGATTTTGTCGCCACAGCGGCTTCTTGGACCACCCACAGACGATGGAACCAGGGATGGTGAAGTAGAAATTCGGTAGAGTTCCAACCGGGATCAGACATAAGAGGGTCGTTCAATGGAATGTATGGGGAGTTTTCATTGTTGTAGCGGGCTTTTAGGGGTAGCTCTTTGATTCGAGCATTGACTCGAGATACGAGCGCGTCGACGTGCGCAGCGTGCCCTTCGTCGTGTTTGCCAAGGCACACAAGAGTGGCCTTGGCCTTGCTATATATCTGACCCATCAAAGCCACTTGATGGCCTTGTTCATTTCTGTCTGCTTGGTGTATGCAGATTGAGTCGGCCCATAACGTGCGTGGCCTCGAAGGTAGGCGCACAAAGCGGAGAGCATCACGAAGGTTTGCCGTGATGTAAATTCTCTTTTGGGCGCAACATATAACCTGGTCTCTGCAAGGATCGCCCCAAACATACGATATTGCCTCGAAGTCCGGCAAGTTGTCAAGAGATGTAGTGTGAAGCGTACATTCCAACGTCTCGTCGTCTTTGCCAGGATGCAAGATCATGTATCTTGCGAATGGCCCCAGTGGAAGTATGTCGTACTCATACTCGAAATCGTTCTCGCTTGACATACTGTTGTCTAGTTGGCAATTGTTGCATGTCCTTATGCTCAGGTTTTAGCGCAGGAAAGGTATCGGACCATAATTTTATCGTGATTTTTTCTCAGGGAGTTTAAACGGAACGACGTAGTGCAATGGCGCCGACACCCTGGTGGCGAGGCGGCTGTGCAAGGTAAGGTGGGAAATGTAGACGCTATTTGCAAATCTGCCGGATGTCTAGTCAATTGTGGAGTGCTATACGAAAGCCATATTGTCATTCCTGTACGTGTATCTCAGCAAGATTTAGTTTTGACTCTGGTAACAAAGGAACAAAAAGCAGTCCACAATTTCGGACCAAGCCTACCTGTACTTATGCGGGATGAATTTCATGATTACGACATGATGGCAGTGCAAGCTGGAAAGAATGAAATGTGGCTGCATATCAAGCTTGTTGAAACCAATCACCCTGCTTGCATGTGGGTATCTTAATCATGCGGGAGCTCATTGTCCAGTTAAAGATTAGAGAGCCGCATCTCACACAGCCCCTCATCCCCTCATTAGTCAATGTGCAATTATTGCTTCCAAGTGCAGGCCTGGAGGCTGTGCTAGACTTGGAAACCTGGTGCACACTTTCCTTCGCGGAAGTAGTGACAACAAAGGGAGGTTCATTGGCCTGTGGTCATCAAGTACTAGTAGACACCTCCACGATACTGGCTAACGTTTATATGTGTCCTCAAGCCGATTCAGCCTGCACCGACACATTTGACACCAAAATGCAGCGAGTGGTTTCCTTCGTATCGATTCCGGGTCATGAAGGCAGTTGGCGTTTGTCGGACGAGTCTTGTCCGCAAGGTGAAAAGGCCGCTTGCCGTACTGACCAGAATTACGAGGACGGAAGCTGCCATTGGCAGTCGTGCATAAGACTAGGCTAGATTCGAGATATTCTTGTTGAGTACAGGGCACTTCTCCAGCTTGGACGGGGTCTTGCATCAATAAGCACTCACTGTCAGGTTTAGCAGCAACGAGAAAGCAGAAGTGCCCCTTCGCTGGGGGAGATGGTTTCTAGTAGAAAATGGGTATCTACAAGCATGTCACGGAAAACACATGCGATACAATCTTCATCACTTTCGCTTGTGGTAAACAATGCGATAAGCTCTGCTACTGATTCGCCAAGGTTTCAATTGAGGTGTTTTGTTAGCGAGTGGCTGGCTGAAAGTAATACGTCGGTCCAAGTGCCGATTGGCGAGATGATAGCGTTAATCAGGCATAAAACTTATGAGTGTTTTCATGCCCAGCTTACTCCCCAAGAGCGTGTAAATCGCAAATGGCTTCGCTTGACTGAGATCTCTTCATGTTCATACTGGGTCAGCTTTCTTATCCATGCACCCCTATTTTCTAATTCTGCCATGTTCAGACCAGACTCAAGCCAATTCCGCGAGGACGAGTTCGTAGCTGTGACGGGCCCAAAAAGCCTCTCGAGGAGTCGACTGATTGATATTCAAAGGAAAGCGTTGAAAGAGTTGTCAGACTGTGAAACGAACAAGCTCAGTGCTCTTGTCAAAACATTCGAAAAGTGGGCTGCAGCCGGCACATACGCCGCCAGAAGCCAGTTTGAGTCTGTGGCTGCTGGGGTTTCGGTGTATGAGAGTCCCATTCCCATCCAACAACTTGTTGACGAAGCATTCCGGGCCGCACTGGACGGAGAGAATGCCGCGGTTGCCGCCCTCATCCTCCTTCCCGTTGCCAGAAATTTGCCTAGGCTTGAAGCCGACAGTTTCAAACGCCAAACAGGAGATCCCTCGGAAAATTACCCGCTATGTTCCACTGTTCACTTCCATCTGGAACGAGGTTAGGACTGGGAAGCCTGCTTAGGTTCCCTCCTCTTGCGTCGTATGTGCAGACCTCCAGGAAACTCTTGATCGATACTTCTCGGTAGCGATGTATTCGGATGCCGCAAAAGCTGGATTTGTAATATGCTGCTTGCGGCTATTGAGTCATCTCGACCTGGGTGGACAGCTGAGGCTGTCAGCGTCAGCCATTCCGTTCAGATTAAGGCGTTCAGGCGCACGTCCTGGCTGGCTGTCATGGTTAGGGAAGCTAAGAGGGACGTGGGCGACATACGGCTTCTCCGTCCACCCGATGATCCCGAAACATGGCGCATTTCGGCTCTTGAACAGCGACCTGCAATTGTCCATGACACGACATCTGAGGCCGGGGCCTCTCGCGTCAATAATTGGCTCATGACGTACCTGAACAGCCACGAAAACTGCCAGATCATCGATCCTACTTTTGTGCCTACGAGATTAATTTCTGTGGGCTCTACAGACCCTGTCCTCGTATCACCCAATGAGCCTTGCCGCTATGCCGCGCTCAGTTACTGCTGGGGTTCGGATTTAAAGGACTTTGTCAGAACCACAAAGGAAAATTTGGCCAGTCATTACGAATCCATCGAGCTCCTGTCATTGCCACAGACACTCCGCGATGCCGTAACCTTTTGTCGCGGAATTGGCATTGACTATTTATGGGTGGACTCGTTATGCATTGTGCAAGATGACAAGGACGATTGGTTTCGCGAAGCTGGCCTGATGCATCAAGTCTATTCAAACTCGCTCTTAACTATTGCTGCGGACGTAAACAATTCCTACCACCTCGGGTTTGTCGGTAAGACAAAAATCGGTGAATCTGAACAGCCACGTCGCCGGTGGCGGCTAGGTCCAAGAGACGAGTTTCTCAACATAGTCCGAAGAGATGGAGGTGAGCAGGGACATATAGACGTCAATGATCCTACGCCCTTGTTCAAGCGAGGATGGTGTACGCAGGAGAGCGTCCTCCCCATCCGCAAGATTCGTTTCACAGCCGAGGAAGTGATCTGGGTTTGGAATGAGGGCATCTTCTGCGAATGCGGCCACTGGGAGTGGGACGAGAATGAGCACGACGAAGCGGGCTATCCTTGGTACGAGGAACGTCAGAGGCCAGCCTTCTTCAACCTGAAGACCGACTTCATGTCCAATTTGCAGTACCTCGAAAGCCAAGGCTGGTCGCCGTACGAGGACTGGCGATACATCATTACCCACTATTCCAAAGCACGGCTGACCAAGAACACGGACAAGCTCAGTGCTGTGTCGGGCCTGGCTCAGATGGTTCAAAAGGCCACCGCGCGGATGAATGGTGTTCCTGACATGTACTTGGCTGGCCTATGGAAGACCGGCCTTGCCAGGGGCCTAACATGGCAGGTACGCGGAGAGAGACAAGGCTTTGGCATTTATGATTACATTGAGGAACTCGGCTATACGCGACCATCAGCTTATCGCGCCCCTTCGTGGTCTTGGGCGGCTATAGATGGACCCATCACATGGGCTTTTAACGACATGTTGTCATTGGGGGCTGATTGTGAGTGGCGACTTGAACTCTCCCTATCCGAGAGTTCCTGCACTATCGTGTCGCCTCTTGACCCCACTGGCCCCGTCACCGCCGGGTTCCTCATCGTGGCTGGTAACCTCGCGCGGGTGGGAAAGGGCTCTCTCAATCGCGCGAACGGCGTGAGCTTCTACATGCCGGCTGAACCGAGGGACGCCGTTCTATACTGTCTAAAAACATCGACCCTGAGTATACCCAAGGTCGACTTTGCGTCAAAAGTCGAGAAGTATGAGTTTTACCTCATTCTCAGAAGTTCTTCAGTCATCTCAGAAGCTTACGAAAGAGTCAGACTCTACGTAACGAGTTCTAAGTCCGTTGTGAAGAATGCTAAAAAGACTACGATTAAGATCGTTTAGATTGTGAAGGATTCAGAGAAACAGGATGCACATTGACAGGGGGCCTAAGAGAATACAGGGACGAAAAGGATAGTATTAACCCCATTGCTGTCGTTCACCCTAGCGTGTTATCTCTTCACTCAGAAGAATAGTTGATTGAATGAATTGACTAACTTCTTTGCCTACCCAATTCTAATGCTAGTATTGTGCTGTTGAAATGACGCTAGATCATGCGCTTCAAAATACAAACTTCAGCAATATACAAAAATTCTCTATAACACTCAAGGTAATGATAGGGAAACAACAGGTTTTCCCTTAGGCTAGAACTGAGACGCGAACCCCCTTCGAATCAGGCCTTGGGAGCGCAATGAAGATGTCCTGCACCTTCTCAACATCACTGATATTTGTGTCGAAAAGCTCTAATTTCGGGCCGTTAGGGTTGAAGATCATGGCGAGTACAAGGTTAATCTCCGCAAGAGCAAGGCTGGTAGAACATTGTTAGCAGCGAGCTGACAAATAAAGTCAAGAGTCCCCCTTACTGTTCCCCCAAGCACGACCTGGAACCTTTCGAGAATGGGATCAGACGATGCTTCATTGCCGGGTTTATATCGCCGATCCAGCGTTCTGGCTTAAACTCGAACGGAGACTCATATACTTCAGGGTCGGTATGCATAAAGTAGGCAGCCATCCCAATTGACACCTAAGAATAGCAAGACGTTAGCAAGTTTACCTATCAGTTAAAAGACAAGCATTTCTTACCCCGGCAGGAATCACATATTCACCGTAATGGATTGGATTATCTGGGAAAACACGGGGCAGTCGACCCATCGCTCCGAAGCTCAGGCTTTCATCCTATCATTAGCAATGAGTTTGTAAGATATGGATCGAAAAGCTGCTTACCGCAGGGTTTCCTTGACAACAGCCTGTAGAAGTGGTAAACTCTCTAGCTCACTGATTGAAGGTACACGTCGAGGCCACTGAGACATGGTGCCCCTCAACTCCTCTGAGAGACGATGCTTAAGGTCAGGGCGCGAGAGGACGTGAACTATGCCCAACGCTATGGCGGCGGCGGATTCCTCTGAACCAGCGGCAAGCATCACTTGAACATCTTTTGTAAGACGATCCAAGGATTTCTCCGACTCCGGTAGGTCACTCTGAAGAACTTGATGTACAAGTGAGATGGACCCCAGGTCCTGCTTCGTATACTCAATCTTGGCTTCTCGGATGAACCGCCTGGCTTTCTGTACATAAATCGTAAGCCATTGTTTCGGCATTCAACGTGGAGTAGGTTCCATACCTGGATGAATACGTTAAACACTTGACCTCTTGGCAAAAGTCTTCCAAGAATGCGTTTTGGTATAATCTTCATAAGGCTGTAGTATTTTAGTCACCGTATCTGGAGCAGTTGAGTTCTTCACTAACCTATTAATCCATGGAAAAGCTGTGAGCAAAGGAGTTAAACGGATCATGTCCCGAGAGATAGTGGACCTGGGGATTACAGTGCTATTTAGCCCAAAGTCAGATGATAAGGTCAGTGTAACATACCAATCCGGTGCAAATTGAGGATCGTATAGCAGATGCCCAAGAGCCGGATTTCCACTTCCAAAATATAGTGCTTCTATCACGTCACTGGTGTAGCAAGTAAGAGCATGATCGAGCCTGATGTCTTGATGGGTCCCTCGGTGGTCGTTGAGCCGAGATTCGAGAGTCATAGCCAACTCGGCAAGCAACGGTTGTAGGCCTTGAATCCCTTTCCTAGAGAATGTCTTCTGGAAGGGCTGTCTTCGCATTTTGTGCAAGTCATGGCTCCTCGACAGGAAAAAAGAATCTGGACATGTTAGTGATGAGTTTTAGACTTGGATGACCAATCTTGCCTTCAAAACCAACACCATTGAGGAAGTTAGGCGGCAAGTCTGTCCGCCTTTTGCTTGCTGACACATATATCTCATCGTAGAATCTCGCATCCTTGATCGAGAGCTCATGTGGGTTTATCCTGACAATAGGGCCTGCGTGTAACTAGTCAGTACCCTGTTTACTTTGCCTGTGATGAACAAACCAACCGTATTTCTTGTGTAGTTGTTCTAAATGGAAGACGAATTTGCCCCCGAGACACCAGTCAAAATAGAACTGGTACCAGGACGTCGCGGCGGCAAGTTTGGGACCCGGAAATCGAGCTAGCGGCGAGAAGAACAAGCGATAAAGGACAAGGATGATAACATAAAGCAAGATGACTGGGAATATGAGGAGTAGATGCAAGTGTGTTCTGTCCAATGACGACATGGACAGTAAGGAGAGCATCCTGATTGGTGGGAATCGCGATTTGTCAAATAATGGTTGAGAGAAGTCCACGAGCGTTGGTACTTTCGTTTCGCTGCTGATTGAGGGCAACTGGGCAGATTAATAAAGGGATTGGTTGAGACCGTTGCAGCTCGCTCGCTTAGCACGGACACATGGCCAAGAGGCATCGTGACTGGACAGAGGTTACGGCAGGCAAGACATAGGCCAGTTCTTCAATGCAATGCATGCATATTCGTCAGAAACTTGAGTCGCCTCCAATCAGAGCGCGAGAGTCTCATGCCAACTTACCCAAATAAGCTCAAAACCTGAGGCAGAAATCCAAGAGGTGTGTCAGTGGCGTCGATAGTGTTGCACCACAGCTGGGGCTGATGCTCAGGTTATTCATGCGTGTTACAGGGGGGTCTGTGTTTTCGTAGGTGCTCGGCAGGCAGTTGGACAATGAAAAAGTGTAGGAAAGCGGAGCAAAGGTGGCGGTGTGATGGCTGGCAGATCGTTACCAGGAGTAAAAGGAGGGTTGCAGTGAGTGATACAACCATAGATGTCACATCGGAAGGGGAACCGGGCGAGGCAATGCTCGCTTGGCATGTGAGCGTGAGCAAATCGCATCTTGCCGCTCGGATGCTAATGTGGGGCTTTAAATCCGGCAAACCCCGTGAAGTGAGTAGCATCTTTGTGAGAGTTGGTTGTTGGTTGTTGCTTCAAGGTTTTGGTATCTAATGTTGTCTGCGTAACAAGCCTTGCTTGGCCAAGAGTGGCCGTCTGTTAACGCGCGGCAGCAAAATGCAGTTTCAAGCCTAACTTAGGTCTTTGATGAACTCGAAGCGCCTTGTGCTACCAACGTTTGTGCTATCTTTAGTTATATAAGTTTGCTAATTGAGAATATAAAGGGACAAAAGGCTACATATCAAATGATGACTCCTAACCAATTCATCTACCTTTTCAACCCGACAAGTGCCCATTAGAGCTGTGAACTTTCCCCTTCTACGTTTTTAAGTCTTCTGATGGTTTCCAACAAGAACCGACTGTACGTTGCTCTGTACCCCAGCGGGGTCGTCAATAATGAGGAGCGAAGGTAATCAACTCTTCATCAGTTTCCAAGCTTGGTCTTATACTAGCCATAGGTATCATTGGGGCTTTCTTGTAGGGCCTAAAAAGGAAACAGCCCCGGTAGTCGCGGGCATGCGCTACCACGTCAAGAACCACCCTAGTCAGAACTGGCTATATGAGGAAGTTCGTCTGAACAATGTGCGGAACACCAACACGCTGCTCGCCCGCATTGTGATTGCCAAGATTGAGGACGAAAAGAAGCTTATCGAGATTATTCGTAACACACCAGTTGTGCAGACAGATCCAAACTGGCGTTGTCGCACATGGGTTGCTGAGGTTTTGGCCAGGCTAGCCGAGGATGGCAAGGCTGTGGGCACCGCAGAACTGGATTGGAAGAAGATCGAGCCCTTTGCCCGTGACTACGTTGCGAGTAAGACGGCTTCTGGAAGATATCAACAAGCTGCGGATTTAGTACAGCCGAAGCCGACGTGGGATATGCTCGAAAATAAGGAGATTGTACCCTAGCTGGCCCTTGATCCGTAAGACACTCAGAACAGTGAGACGCTGCAATCTGCATAATTTCTAGAGACTTTGCCTCTTAACGTTATAGCTAAAATTCTCATGTAAACTCTAGCCACTTAAAAGCAAACCATCTTTATAACAATCGCTTTATTTCCGGATTTTCTTAGATTTATAGCTGGAAAATATTCTAAATCGTCGCGGAATTTTAGTTGATGTTCAGCGCTCACCCAAGTTCGGAGACTCTAGACACGTTACTATTTTCTCAAGTATTTTAGTGAGATGCCTCACAACTCCGAGGGTTTTACTGATCAGGCCCAAAGTTTGATGTGGGTTCAGCAGTGATCAGAATTCTCCCCACCATTTTTGCCGTACCATCTCCATTTCCAACTCGGCAGGATACACATCAAGGAATTTAGGGATGTCATTTTGCCACTCTTGCCGAAGTATGTTCCCAGTCCATGCAGACGTATACTCCCAGTAGTGCGGGTACCACCCGGCAGACTCCCAATCGATGATGGCAACGACGCGACCACCGTGAACCATGATGTTAAAAGGGTTCAGATCTCCATGCGTAAACACAGGAGAGGGCCACGGGCCGTCCTGTTGGGCTATCATTTGTTTGAGTTTCTTCCAATCGTCATCGTCCTCGCGTTCTGGATGGTCTTCTGGCCTGAAGTCTTCGCGCAACCACTGGTGGAAGTCCTGAATGCTCTTGAACGGGCCGAACCTTGGATTAGACCGGGGATTTCGGGGGTCGCGCAAGGAGCCGCCTCGACAACTCTCGACTCCGGTGCCTGGAGGTGGCGGGAGGGCTCTCAGTTCCTGAAACATCTGCTGAAGCTGGACAAAGACGTTCCTGAGATCGGCTTCCGACAGTGTTCTCCAGGCCTCCGGGAGGGTCTTTCCCCGGATGCGCTCCATGACAATAAAGGCCCGGTTTTTGTGGACAAATGAGCAGTGGATGCGCGGTACAGGAATGGAAGTATTGGTGGCCACGAAAGCCATAGTTGCTGCCTCGGTGAGATGGGCAAAAGGCCCCATCTTGACGATGAGGTGTTTGGAAATGGGAATGCAGGGGCCATCATATTTGTAAAACAGCGCGGTTGTTTTGAGCGCGAGGCGAGTTGCTAGACGGCGAAGAAACGTATTTTTGATGGCCAAGTGGCCCGCACCGTCGTGCTGAGTGTCCAACCCATCGACGGGCGGGACGTACGGTGTTGGCATGCTGGGAGCTGGCAAAGCGACGAGGCATCACATCGCTGACATCGGTCGCTGGACTGACCAGACTAGAGCCGCGGCCGTGGAACAGGCATGGCACACGGCCCTGAGAGCACGGGGGTGCGTGTGGGTGGTAGACCGAGATGTGGATTGCACGTTGTTGATGTGGATAGATGTCGAGGTTTGAGTGACGGAGGGCGACGAATGGCGACAAAGGGCCCCCTGAAGGTGCGGGGCCTCAGGCCCAAATGCCTGACACACAGCGTGAGTGAAACGGTGCCCCCTCTGTGTTATGTAAGCTTGATTTTAGGCCAATATTTCAGGTGATTTAAATGACAAAACATCTTCGTCACAAGCAACATGCCGGTAGCACTGGATCTAAATTCAAAAGTATACCGATTCAATCTTTGAGTGCCTGAGTATTCCAATGCGGATAGACCTTGGTTGGTCCTCGTCTCTCTACATCACTGCCTGTCCCCGGTTACCATTGCTTTCTGATGAAAAATGCACTCTGCAAGCCTTACATGGCCCTCTCCGAGCATTGTTATGCCATGAAGTGTTCAGCATATCAAGTGAATCTCAACATTTGTACCAGTCCATCTCTGGTCGACCCCAGCGTCAGGCAAATTCATGCCAATCCTGTCAAGGACGATTGTGCGCCACCAGCCAACTCTGGGCTGCTTCTTGCAGACCGAGTAAATTGAGATACTTCACCCGAGGGTAGGTGGTACAAACAATTCCCATAATAGATGTGAACATTGAATCAAGCTATCTACCAGTTACAAAGGAGGCAATGTCGCCCAATGTTCTATCCTAAAATATGCCTCTATTTCCGCACCTCGGGCGGGAAAAACATGGTCGATATAGAGGTCTTTTACTTTCTCGTGCTCTTTTTCATCGTTGTATAGTGTGACATGCTCGCCATTGCATGATCAGACCCATATGGAGAGTTCCAACGACATCTGGTGAACTCATGGCTGGAGGTGGCCTGAAGGGGTCCTGGATCCCCACGCTACATTTTCGCCAGGCTCTGATGGATCAAACCACTGGTTCTCGAAGCGGTGAAAATGCAAGGGATCCAGCTTGCATAGTTTTGTGCCCTCTCCGACTCTGAGCAGGCGCATATTTGCGCAGATGTGTTGCATTTTTATGGTCCACCACGAGCTGAACCCTTTTTCGATTCGCCGGTCATCATCCAGGTCTCCTCATCTGTCTCTCGCTCTTTCGGCACATTGACGGTTTGTGTCCTTGTCTCAGCCAAGCTACCCTTTGCCATTACTGAGTTTTCTGTCCAGCGAAAGCATAAATATTCGAGCCTTGTTCCACTGCAACATCAAAACCTTCCATCCACTCTTCTTGCTTCCCACTTTAAATTCCTGCGTTTAACAAACTCAATAATCTAACCCTTTCGAAAACCACGATGCAGTTCTCAACCGTTTTGGCCGCTGCAAGTCTCACCATAGGCATCTATGGCCAAAAGTTCGCCGCCTACAGTGAGCTAGAAACCTGCTTGCGCAATCCGGAGGCAGGTACTTTTATCGATTGCCCTACGCATCAGAATTGCGTCACAGTCGGGCCCATTGGCTGGAACTCTCTCAGTCTTAAAGGTTTTCGCACATTATATGGGGGTGAGGACTGCCCGGGATGACACTGCGATGATCGACGGACTAATCATGTCACATAGTGGAAGCATTTCAATCACCAAACTGTTACGGTCCAGTCGTGAGAGTTGCTAGGCTCAATTCCTGTGCACCAACCCCTCGCGGCAGCCTAGGCTTCCAGAGCTACCGCTGCAAACAAGTGGTGTAATCAATGAGCAAATAGATTCCAATGCTGAGGCGCGTAGGACGGCGTGTCACCTCAGGGAGATTCTGGTGGAATGGAAGCAAAAAAAGTATACGAGAAAAACAGATACGCCAACTAAACAAAACTTCTCTTAATACACGGCTCTAATTGCATTACATTAAGACAATAGATTTTCTGAGATATTCCCTGTCTTGGAGATTTGCTTCTGCTCGCTATAGGGTATCACTCATCCCCCGGGCAGTCTCCAATCGTGCCAAGATTCTTGGTCACATGGTGTCTGGGATCTGTGCCGCAATCCTTAGCTGGGTCATCAGGCTGCGAGATAAGAAGACAAATAAATGTGTGCAAGAATAATCACTGGGCAAGCCAAGGTTGCAAGTGCCTAGGATCAAGAAAGTCAGAAAAGCCGGCACCATGTCTTCGGGAGATGAAGAGCCACCCCGGGGTATTGTAGCTGTGGATTTGATACATGACCCCAAAGATGCGGACGGCTCTTCCTTGAGCTGCGCAGAGTATGGTCAGCTCACGACAAAATGGCGAAAGTACGCAGCTAATCATTTGTCTCAGTGTATTTCTCGTTTCGACGTCTCATGCAGACCCTTTAGCCGTATGGACTGATAGGGAGACTGGCACGTTTTGGCCGCGTGACCTCGGGCTGAATGACCCCGAACTGGACACGCCGTGTCGTTTTTGGGTTCTAAAGATGATGCACATCGATAAGAGACTGCAGACGTTCCAGGAATGCGTGCCGCTGCAGAATTTTGGTCTCGGGTCTTTGAATGTCATCGACCATTGCATCACGTCTGATCCGGAGTCGGCCTCGGGCCAGTCTGGGGACAACAAAGAGGACCTGAAGCCAAATAGTGGTGTCATTCTTCTCATCGGACATGGCCTGGGTGGTGTTTTGGCGGAGATGATTGCCAGTCTCATTCTCGTCATCCCAGTCCAGACACTGCAGGGCCACCATCTCGGGCTCAAGAGGAAGCACTGGCGAGTGATTGTCCTTGGAACTCCTCATACTTCACCCGCCAACTACGCAGACGATGTAGAAGCTATCACGGATGTCGTGACCTACTATGATGGTTCTGTGGAGGGCAGCGATTTGCGACACACTCATCAATTCTGGAGCGGCATGCACCAACAGTCCATGAGTCTTATTGACAATAACTGGCGCATGCGCGGACTTCAAGCTCCACAGGACCCTTATGGAACGCTAAGCGTGGCGTCCTTCTCGGAAGGTATCGAGGACGAGAGTCTTGTATGTTCTGGAGGATAATCGCATATGAACAAACCTAACTGACCACCTCCAGGCCGAGAAGAGGAAAGGATCGCAGCTAAAACCGGATGGCTTCGTTGTGTTGCCGACCCACTCCCTCTTCGGCCAAAGACCCGTGTTCGGAATGACGATCCCGGATCTTCCCTCTACGACATTGGCTGTAAAGCACAGAGTGAGTTATTGCCAGATGCGCCCGACATAGACTTGCTAATTGCGATTCAGAACTTGAGGCAATTCAAAAGCTTGCACGATCCGTCGTACATCGCGTTCCGTGCCGTATTCAAAGCGTTTGTGAAGGAGGATGCGTGATGCGAGAGATTGTTTAGTTATCGGCCGAGCAACACGTGAAGGTGACGTTTCTTGGAGAGTGTACACCAACACAGGACAAAGTGCTACCGAACACAAATATTTCAGCTAGCCGGGATAGCTCAGAAGACGCGTCGGACTTTTGAGTGCAATAAAATTGGGATACTACTTCAAATCTCGCAGCCAAGCTCCGAGACGAACTATAAAAGCGAGCATGACTATAGGCGCAATATATGCGCAACAATGGCGACATTGAAAGCCAAGCCTCTGCAACGGCTAAACATTCGACAACAGCTTACGACAACTGCACCGCAGGAATCCGCTGCAAGCCAACCGTTGCTGGTCGGATAACCCACTTGATGACACGGCATCCAGGAAATTCACCTCCCGGGGACATATCCGTGCGTGACTTATGGATAAATCCGTCCCGCGAGGGGGGCAAACAAACAAGGGTCAATGCACTTCAGCCGTGGCATTGGAAGTGGGAACCCTGGCCGGTCTCTCGTTATTGGGGGAGAAGAAGGGCGCTGCGCCGTGCCTCTTTTGTTGCGAGGGGGCAACCAACAGAGAACAAAAGGCCCGCCTGTTTTTCGTATACGGGTGCTTCATTTGCCCCTTAATCAACAAGGTTGTAAGCATAAATAAGCATAAGGGAAATTAACAACATATGCTTCTTTGCTACCCGGCTAATGCGGCCCTTTTGCACGCGAAACGTTCCCAGGGCCATCCTGTCTTTCTGCAGCCACAGCACGGCCAACGTCCGGGTAGATCGGATGGAGTTTTCCCCAACTGCCAAGCGTGCGTAGACCAATCCAGGTGGCCTCTCCACCTGGAATACCGATGAGAGGGGTCCGTTTCCCCCCATTTTCCCCCGCAAGGAGCTCGGACAGATGGGGATCGTCAATCGCCAATATCGTCTGCCCCTTGTCTTCGGCCCTCACCTCCATGGGTCGTACCCCGGACGCAGCATGGGGCGAGGTGGAGCGGACGGGCTTTGTTTTCCCACCTTTCAACAGGTGCTGCGGTGCGGGCCGCCGGCATTGATTGGATGGGATGGCCGTTACACAATTCGCCCGTCTTGGTCTTCCACGTACAGCGTCGCATTGCATCACGCAGGTTCGCTGAGCGCAGTCGCACGTTTCCCTGGACCCCTGGTAGAAAAAGTTGGCCCGGGTCAATTCAGGTACCGAATGTGGGAGGTGCGGGAGCGTCAGCTTTTGGTATAAAAGTTTTCTGTCCTGCAAGCGCCAGCATTGTCGTCTCTCTCTTCTGCAGGGCGCGTTTCTCCCATCTCAATTGACCCTGTTTCTCTTTGGACAAGGCCGACCCCATCCTCCCATCATGAAGTCAGCTCTTCTCTTCGCCACCGGCGCCGTTGCCGCCGCGTGCGGTGACTACGAGGGCTACCTCCACCAGATGACCGACTCCTACATCAGGAAGGGATGGCCGTTCAGCTTCCACTACGGAGAGGCCACTCTGTACAGCGGCATTGAGCTTGCCTACGAGCTCGGCCACAACGACACCATCTCTGCCTGGCTCCAGAACCAGGTCGACGGCATCGTGACCGACGATGGTGAGATCCGCAACTGGCGCCCGGCCCACTACTCCCTCGATGACTACCGTATCGGCAACAACCTGCTGTGGCTGTACGAGCGTCACGGCGAGGAGAAGTACGCCAAGGCCGCAAAGATCATCCGCGATCAATTGGTTGAGCGCCACCCACGAACCCCTCTTGGAGGCTTCTGGCACCGCGCTCCCATCTACGCCAACCAGATGTGGTTGGACGGCATCTTCATGGCCGACACCTTCTACGCCAAGTACACCAGCCTCTTCGACAAGGACAACGCCACTGCCTGGCAGGATATCATCCACCAGTTCGACCGTAAGTTGCACAAGCTGCCAAACTGCCGTGATATTCATGTCTGACGCCTGACAACAGTCATCGAGAGCCGCACCCGCAAGCCCGAGATCGAGCTCCTCGTCCACGGCTACGACGAGAGCAAGACGGCCATCTGGGCTGACCCCGAGACCGGCGCTTCTCCCCTCGTCTGGTCCCGCGCTGTCGGCTGGTACTACGTTTCTCTCACCGAGGTCCTGCAGATCATCCCCAAGGAGACTCCCGGCTACGAGCGCCTGGTCGACTACTTCGTCCGTCTGTCCAAGGGCGCCAAGGCCTCTCAGGACCCTGAGGGTGGCTGGTACCTGCTCATGGACGAGCAGTACCTCGACGACAAGCGCAACTACCTCGAGTCCAGCGCCTCCGCTATGTTCGTGACCGGCATCCTCCGTGGTATCCGCCTGGGCTTCCTCGACGAGAAGGAATACCTGCACACCGGCGAGTTCGGCTACAAGACTCTTGTCGACCGCTGGGTCACCGAGAACCCCAACAACGGCACCATCAACTGGGAGGGCACCGTCCAGGTCGGCTCCCTGAACAGCAACGCTACCATTGAGGTTGGTCACTCTTCGTCCCTGATAAAACATCTAGCTAACCTTGATTAGTACTACACCTCCATCCCCATCGTTCGCAACGACAACCGTGGTGGCGGTGCCTACCTAATGGCCGCCTACGAGTGGGAGGTTCGCTCCGAGGAGTAAGGGTCAACAATTTGAGGATGTAAATCGGGATTGTTTTGTACTTGCACATAAAAGAAACCTAGCAATTGCAATCGAATCCCAATAGAGACGCACTTGATTACCCCCCTTCAGTTATGAATGATTCCGTTCTTGTCCAGAATATGGAAATGTGTATTCCGGGACAGACTCAATCTATGGTCATAGACTAGACAGCTTGCCACTCAATGTGACCTGTGTTAATGAAAAGTAGCAACGCGGGCTCTTTCAGCTTCAGCTTCTCTGACAGGGATGAATGCCAATGGCCGTGATGGAGATTTACAAGCAGTGGAGTCTCGAGTGCATACCCCGGAGTTCGACACATGAAGTCAGTAAGGTCTCCGCAACACTTTACGGAAATAGACCATCGCGTTGTGTACGACCATTTGCACTCACGGACTCGCGGATTTCGTATCCCTTATAGCGGCGTTGTTGACAGCGAAATTCCACTGGCGTCAACTCACCTAAAAGCTCACCTACCCTGCAAGTGTTGGGTTTTGTAGAATTCAGATCAATGCCTGCGAGGTGCAACGTCATCGGGTGCCAACTTTAGCATGGTCAACACTCAATCACATTCCTTCTAGCCAAAAGCTGCCCTGTAGTTATGGTCAATCAGGAACTTGCCCCTCCATCGGCTGATTTGCACACAAATGTCCTTGTTCATGGCTGCCATACGAGCCTCGGTGGTGTAATTATTAGCTAAAATAATGAGAGTGTTGGTCCACTTCAAGAATTCCGCGAAAAAGTCCGATACCGTTAGTCCGAGCACAGTTGGAACCGTTGGAAGGGTATGGATCATCCTTGCCGTGATCGACATGATCCTTCGCAATGCAAGCATTGGGCCCTGCGTCGGGGCAATCCGATACTTAGCGGTACCCGGGGTTTCTGCCTCTGTACTAACGAGGGCTATGCGACACACTCTACTGACGTTCTAAACAAAGATGAAGGAAACAGATAGTGGAAGTCTGACGAATTTTTCATGTCGAGAGTGTTAAGTATGGAAGGCAACTTACGGTCTCGTGGCAACGGAATCGCTTGGCCGAGCGCGTTTTTCGCTCCTTGCCTTTCGTCAAGGGAACTACTATGCTAGGAAAAGCTTTGACGCTGTCGCAGTGCTGGAAGTTGACATACGGCAGGCTTCTTCCAGCCGCATTGCTCATGGGAGCCGTGATGATATCATTTTCCATCCTTGACAAGTTTCCTGCTCAAATGTCATGCTTGAAAGAACTCCTGCAATGTGGCGGACCTCGAAAGAGATAGATTGATTCAAGCAAATTGATGAAACAAGCTTTGGATCGCCGTGCGCTACTGACTGAGAAACAATCTATTCCTCCGATCTGCGACTGTTCCAACCTTCCCACGAGGCTATTGTGTCACAAAGCATCGGCCCTGCAAGGCAACGGTATGGACATGCATGCACATCCATGTGCCGGACCTCCCACTCGGACTCTCGGCGGCGGGAGGAAGGGATGGATGGAAACCTCCGACCCGCTGTAACCTGTGCTTCATTGGACCTATGACAAAAGAGTAAGTAAGCTGTGTCGGAGCCTGGAGGATTGGTCCAGGTGCAGGGCTGGCACGTCCGGGGTGGAAGGTGAAGGAACCGAGTTTGGCCCCTGCGTCTGACGACATGGAATGTTCGAAATGTGCGGCGGAGGAAGGCCGTCCAATCAGGCGGAGCATAATGCGTCAAAACCCCTGGCATGACATCAGGATTTCCGTGCATAATCCGTTTCTGGACAATCCAATTCAGGGGACTGCATTGCCGACCACTATTGTTTGGGAGTGGGATCGCATAGCAATTGAATCCTCATGACGTGAATGCCAAGAATAGCTCACCACGTTCAAGCCACAACGGCTTCGATAGTATGTGATTGACAGAAGGCTCGGTCTCGCAGAAGATAGATGTTAGAAGTCCGAAAAGACAAGAAGGAAAGAATAGAGTATATAAGGGTTGATGAAAGTCGCAGTTGATGGTTCTTGCTCATCATCCACAGCATCCACATCAGTTTCAGCATCACATCACAAACAAACAAACAACAATAGCCCGTTTCTTTCCAACTCCCTCTGCAAACCAACTGCCTTGAAAGCTCAGAAGCTTTTAAATATTTCTACTTGCACTTTTTTATACACTTCAACATAACCACACCGCCATCATGATCTCTACCGGAATCATCGGCCTTACCCTCGGCCTCGTTGGCCTCGTCCGCGGTCTTCCTAAGCCCCAGAGCGGCGGCCCTGTCTGCCCGACGTGCGAGAACCCTGTCGGCTGCTACAGCGGCGGCCTGAAGTGGAGCGACCTCCACGGCACCCTCGGGGGCGACTTTCCCAACGAGGTCTACGGCGATGTCAGGAACGTCTGCGGCATCGCCAACGGGGTTTCCCTCACCATCGCGGACAAGAGCAACCCCTGGGAGTACTGCACCACATGGGCTGCCGAGGACGGCAAGGTGAACCACATCTACTGGGCCATCACCAACTCTGGCCTGGGTGCCGAAGATAGAATCGTCAACTTCGACGTGTGCGTCGCCGGCTTCAACAAGGAGGTTGGCGGCTGCGAGCATGGAAGCACCCAGATCACCGATGGCTACCAGTACTGGATTGACCCCAACGAGGGTCCCTGCCCTTAAAGTCTCGCTGGACTGGAATTGGAGAGCCTGGAGAGGTCGGACTGGTGATTGTTGACTGGATCAACCGTGTTTCAACTCTTCTTTGTTGTGGATCTAGAGCTCGAGAAGGGCGCAATTTGTACTTTATAGAAAGCATTGTTGTATGAATCGAAGATTTGAATCATTTTACCGACAAGTTGATGCATCTATTCGTGGACGCTTGGCAGCCCTGAAACCCTGCCGATGGAATGCTAGCGCAGCAAGGAAGACTGCAAGCTTTTCCTAGAGTGTGACATACCTTGCACCGCAAAATCCAAGCATAGAGCAAGAGTGTAGCCGCCAGGTAAGCCTCAAACAGCACGAGCAGGGGTTTTCATCACTTGTCAGCAGTCTATGCCTGGTATTTGAAATCCGTATCTCCGTTGAGAGTCTCCTAGTAGTTAAGAAGAAACCTGTTTTACACACTATCCAGTTTTAAACATGCCTCTCTAGACGCTTCACGTTATGTCAATTTCTGCGCCTTCACTATAATGACATGCTTCGGATTTAATCTTTTATTTCCTCTGTCCATCTTCGCTATCTGTTTCTTCATCTGCTGAGGAATCCGAAATGACCTCTTCCGCATCCGATTCTAGTTCCTCCTCTGGGTCACGCGTCTCAGCGAGCTGATTTTTGAGTCCTGCTAACACATTGCCCAGCCCATTTCGCACCTGATCATTCTTCGTTTGATCTATATGTGCCTCGATTTCTTGAATCTTATCTTGCAACTCCTTCATCTTGAGGGCTTCCAAGTCATCCTCACTCTCTTCCTCGATGGAATCCTCGGGTTCTTTCCTAGACAACGCCTCACCAAAGGCTCGTTGGAAGCCGTCTGCAAGTCCCTCGTCCGTAATCGCAAAGACAATCGTTTCAATGCCTTCCCATGTCTCTTTCTTGTTCTTCCCCGGGGCCAACACTTTCTTCCACGCCGTCGCTATTTCCCCAACAGGGTTTCCGTAGGCTCCACATCCCCAGGCGCCCAGAACGACCTTTTTGGCGCCCTTTGCCTGGAAAATCCTCATGACGGCTCTCATCTTCTGTAGGATGAGTGATCTATCCTTGTCGCTGCTGTACTTTCCGTGCCCAGTCTCTTCATCGATTTCGGTTTCTGGCATCCTGAGCATGGCGGCGCTGACGCAGTCGACGAACCAGCGCTCCCGCTTCTCAAGATCCTCATCACTCACGTCGCGAAATACAAGGACATCAGGTGTGTACACTCCACCAAGCTCTGGCAGGCGATAGAACTCGTCCTTGAGCGAAGACAGCAAGGTGCTGCGCATACACAGCGATTCTTCCTGGCTGCTTGCCCCGTTGACAAAACCCCCGCCCGGTGAGAGAGGCGATGCCATATTCAAGATGGCAACTTTGGCTTCCTTGTTGGTGAGATCCTCGTTGCCGGTTGACTCATTGCGCAAAAGCGCGTGAGCGGCCGTCAAGGTGTCCGCTACCTGGAGTAACAGCTTCGGGCCTTGACAGGCCGCCGGATCTGCTGAGCCATTTTTACCAGCTGGATGAGCTACTGGCTTCTGGCTCTTGCGCGCCGCTGGCTCCACGATCAGTTCTGATGAGTCTGCACCGCGCTTGGCGCGGGGGTGAGCTGAAAGAAGTGCTGGGATGACCTTGTTGATGGTGGCCTTTGCTTTCTTCGCCCGCGCATCACGGCGAAAACTCGGCGGAGGGAGCCCTTGCGATGGCTCAGTACGACCCATGACTGATCTTGACGAAGGGCGACACGGTTTGAGAGAGAAGAAACAGAGATGTGGAATCAAAGCGTGCGTGTCCACGCCACTGCCCGCTGAGACTGATGGCGGCATCAAGGTTCTCAACTCGCATCGGCGGCCCATCCAGGTGCATGGGAGAGCTTGGGTGGGGCTACAGGGACTGGCCAATGAGGGACAGAGAAAAGAGGGACAGAGGCCTCACTCCTGTTGTGGTTGTAATCCACCAACTCGATGACGACGAGCTTACGGCAAGCAAAGACAGAACATCACACGTGGATCCAAATTGTACTGCACACTCCCAGCGGTGTTTTATTTTTTCTTACAATTATTCAGGCATCAGATTGGCCGTTGACCTTCGAAAACCGTACCCATCATGATACCTGTGTTTAACCATGTTCGATTCATTTCTCTTTTTCTTCTTTGGGCGAAGGGCAGCACGGAGGCCGCTCGGGACCAAATGCGATGAAAGAAAAGTAATATTAGAATGAGGTTGAGAAGGGCAGTTTGCCATTAAAAAAATTAAAAATTAAAAAAAATTGTTTTCCGCTTTTCTTTTCAGTCCTTCAAACTCACCTTCTATGCTTTATCGAGCGACGGGAGCCGTGAAAGTTAGTAAAGCATTAGAATTTTGGAAAAATGGACGAACTTTGGGGCCACAGTATGAAGACGACCTGTTCCTTTGTTCGGACAGGTAATGTGCGGCTGCATTATGTGGGTTTTCTAGGGGTGCCAAAATTTTTACATTTTGCCTTGGTTAATATGACGCCAGATTGGCCATGATCCCCGAATTTGCAGCAAAAAAAAAAGGGATGTATTTGGTTTGGATGAAATGCCGCTTCACTCGACTTCATTTGCATCATCCTACGGAGGCTGCTTGTTGCTAACATATTGAGGCTGACTCTACGTTGACATTGTGAAAAGACCGGAGGTGTAGAATAGGTGGGAGCTTCGGCACTGGTGAAATACCGCTGCACCGATAGTGTTTTTCCTCGTTCAACGAAGTGAGGCTGGATTTTCGTCCAACTTCTGGTTTCAAGGTCCTTCGCAGGTCGATTTGGGTTGAAGACAACGCCGGGTGGAGAATTTTGTTGGGGCGGCACATCTATTGAACCATGACGCAGGTACCCATGAAGATTGCTGAAAAATCGCATGTGATTTGAAAGGGCAGTTGCATACTTGATCCTCTGGATCTTATTCTTATTGTTTCTGGTGTTGATGAACAGTTGTGTAGGAGATCTCGATTGCACCGAGTAGGCGACGAACAACATTCCAGACTGTTGTTTGACATAACCCCGAGTAGGCCTTTCCTTCCTAGATCGAAAAGCCATATCTTGAAGTTGACCCAACTACTGCCTCTTATCAGATTGGTGGTGCTTTCCTTCAGCTGCTGGATCTTGCTGATAGTCGAGCTATCTTTGAGATCCCCCTTAGCCATGACTTGGTCTTCTGCACGTTCAGACCTTGGTCAGCACATGAATATGATTTGAGAGATTGCGATACTCCAGGGTCCTTACCTGTGGCTCCGATGCAGATTCCGGCTTCTTGAGAGAGTGTTTCTTGAGGATCCCAATGCTGCCTGGGATCCTCACCTCCTCTAAATTTGGAGAACCTTCCGGCCCTGAGTGGTAGTTTCCGATCTCTCTGAGTCAGTCGGGAGGCCCTACGGACTCATTTAATCGGTAGAAGCGACGGGCGGTGTGTACAAAGGCCAAGGACATAATCAACGCAGGCTTATGACTTGC
Source organism: Paramyrothecium sp. XJ0827 (assembly GCA_020881915.1). Taxonomy (NCBI): domain Eukaryota; kingdom Fungi; phylum Ascomycota; class Sordariomycetes; order Hypocreales; family Stachybotryaceae; genus Paramyrothecium; species Paramyrothecium sp. XJ0827. The sequence goes on along the minus strand of JAJFPB010000002.1, from coordinate 5,545,846 downwards.
GCTTGCTAGGGATCCCATGTTGAAGAGCAATGATTGCAATGCTCCATTCCCGGCACGGCGGGGTACAACAGGATTACCCGGCTGGTGTTGGCTTGTTGATGAATAGATGAAAAGGAAATTTCGACTACACGGAGGGGACGAGCGGGTTCTGACGGTGCGAGTGTAGAGCCTTGGCCACCCATTTTAGATTCACTTTTTCGACTACAAAAATTTGTTCTTGAGGGCTCAATAATGACTTTGGCGTTGCTGCTCGGTTTGCCATAGCTGAACTCATAAGGTTCTTAGTACCGGCTTTGGTATCGAAGTCATATCGCGCCTCGAACCTGCATTTCCCCTTGATTGTATTTGTAGTTTGGCGTCGACCTCCACTATCAAGGGTGCAAAAAGAGTGACTGGAAATACAACGTCACACTCAAACATTAATTGCATGTTCGAAAGGAGACGAAAAAGGCCTAAAACAACAAGATTCGTCTTAATCATAAGTAAATGCAAAGAGGTTACAGATGTTGCCTGTTGAGAGTTTGTTTCGGAAGAGTGCGTCCATGCCGAACTGGACTCGGCTAACCCAGAGTAGCCTAAGCCAAGGTTTGCATGCCTGGTGGTAGGTGGGATGCGGGCAATACATTGGTTCTGCGGTATTAGAAAAGTCCGCCAGCATCCATTGAAATCGACCACCGGCATTAATCAAGTCCGCCAGACGCAAACCTGCTCAGAAATGCAGCCATGCAGAAATTGAATGGCTACTGGAGCGCAACAAGGTTCGTACGGCCAATCATTTCACAAAGCCTTGCATTCCTTCAACTGGCTAGTATAAGGCTAGGCTTTTCGACATTGACATAAAGGCATGTAGCGGGTATACAACTTGGAGGTGGCTGACGAGTTACGTTCTTGGAACTAAGCTCTCCAACTACACACGCTCGGTCTCTTCAACCGCGCCATGCTCCTTTTTCCCGTCGACCGCCGATGTTTCTTCGGCTCCATCGCCCTGCATCTTGCGTGACAAGGACACAACCTGGCGGGGTGATGATGCATCCCGGAACAAATTGTTGAGCGATTCCAGGTTCCGATTCATCGTCTCCGGATAGAAGAAATACACTGCAATAGGAATAAGCGCCGAGATGATGGTGTACATGATGTAGTAGCGGTATCCGATGGTACTGATGGCCACCGGAGTCACCATGACCACGACGAAGTTCCACAGCCAGTGGTTCGCTGTCGACACCGAGTTCATCGCCACGCGAAGCCGGACCGGGGCGACTTCGCTACAGTACAGAAAGTTGGCACCCAGGAACCCGATGGGATAGAAGAAGTTGAACATAAAAATGAAAAAGGCAGAAGCAATGGAGGCACTCTTATTCGAAGAGGGGAAACTGGTACTGACGGCCAAGGCTAGCATACACATTGACATACCGGCGCCGCTGATAATGAAGACTGCGCGGCGGCCGAAACGGTCAATGGCAAAAAAGGAGATGAAGCAGCAGAGGAACTTCCAGGTGAGGGCACAAGCAGCCAGGATCTTGGACAAACTGGTACCTAGGTCAAGGTTTTGGTGGAAGATGGTCGACGCGTAGACTGAAATGAGGTTGCCTCCGCACATCTGCTGGACGAACTGTAGGAATATACAGAGGAAGAATCGGTAAAGCAGTCTCTCTTTGTCATCTTTGGAAAAGAGCTGCATGAGCGATGCGCCTTTGTCTGCCGCACATTCAAGCGACGACTCGATCTGGGCGATCTCGAGGCGGATGCGCTCATCATCGATCGCGAGGCCCTTGAGTGCCGCCAGATCCTCGGTAGCCTGAGTTGTTCTACCCACCCGAACTAGCCACCTGGGAGATTCGGGCAGAAGAAAGATGACACACGTCATGGCGAGCGAGAGCGGCAGAGATATAACCGCCAACGGCAGTCTCCATTGGAGATTGGAGGTCAAAAGGTGATAAAAGGCAAAATCAACCCAGTTGCACACCGCGTAGCCTAGGCACATGAAGATGCCTGCCGTGACGACGTCTCGCCCTCGGTGGGTTGCGGGTGAGCATTCGGCCAGCCACACGGGTATCATGACGCTGATCTCGCCAACTCCCATGCCCACAACGATTCGGCCCACAACAAACTGAATCAGGTTGTAAGAGGACACCTGCAGCACCTGGCCGACGAGGGTCAGGAGAGCGGCCAGAAAGATAGTTTTCCGTCTGCCTAGGGCATCGCCTAGGAAGATGCAGGACAAGGCACCGATCAAAGCTCCAATTTGGAAAGACGCAATGACCGCGCCGCTGTGCGTTGAGTTGCTGGATTTGAGCTGCCCGCTCGTGTTGACCGTATCCAAAGATAGATACTGATGTACCCAGCTCTGAAGCGTAGCCAAGGGGCCCAGACCAGCCTGGTTGTACCCAAAGAGGGTGAAGCCGGGGGCAACAACAAAAGCAATCTGGGCATTTCTCAGAGACTTGCCGCGGAGTCCCATGTAAGAGTTGTAAGGCATGGCTATAGAGTAGTTGGAAAGAGTTGTGAGATTTGAGTCTCAGAGTTGAACAGAAGGCCAAGACTCGCTTTTATCATGGAGAACGGGATCCCCGGACAGCAACAATCCGGGGATCAACATTTTGTGGAGTCCCCATACCTTACAGGAGTAGCACTAGTCTGGGGTTCATTTTTGAAGCACTATTTCCATTTCTTCAGGTTTACCTCTTGGGGGTTGATTCTTTTTCTGTTTAACGGCATTGCAATAGACAGCATCCTAGAGTTGCTCCTTTCACAATCGACCCAGATACCAAATTGCCAAGATGCCAAGACGTCTGCTAGCCATATAAGACAAATCGGTGATGACTTACACGCCCGAGTTGATGCTCAGGCGCGAACTCTCCAAGTGACGCCTCTAACAAGTTACCTCTTGGGCAATTGAATTCTCGGCAACGACGGCAAGCTCCTTGACGCGAAAAGGTCCCGTCATAACCGGCCCCACCCAGAGAGATGCTAGCGGAGAATTCCAAGTCCGGACTGACCATGCGGACGGCCCACTTCAAGCTTCAACCTTGGATGGCTGAGTATATTCCAAGCCATGGGAGCTGATCGTACTTGACTTCTATTGAAGGTCAGCCAATAAAATACCCTCGTCTATTAACCCCTGACGCTGTTGCTGTTGGCTCCTTGAGCAGTTTGAATCCCACGGAAATAGATGAAATGCAGACTACCTGTTCGCTGCTCGGGTGATTCCGGACAATGCCACGGACGTCGGTCCTTAAAGGTCCCAGGCCCTGCAAGAGCAAGAACAAAAGTACAGTTGCGCGTTCATAATCATCCGCGACTCCTTGACCACTCAAATGGCGCCATCTGCTATCGAGGATGCGCTTCCGGCTTCGTCTCTCAGCAACAAGTCTCAAGTTGCCAGGATAGGAATCAATGGGTTCGGTCGAATAGGTCGGATATCAGACTTCCTACGAATGACTAGGCCGTACTAATTAAGACAGGCCGAGTTGCGCTGCGTCAATCCTTAGGGCGGCCGGATGTCCAAGTAGTCGCAATCAACCATACTTGCGCGTCAGTGGACGACTTGATATACCTCATCCGACACGATACGACTCACGGCTTACTCAGAAATGAGGTGGAAATCGAGCAAACATCAGACAATGCTATCTCCATCAACGGCGACACCATTATCCTTACATCTACGCGCGAAATCGGTCAGCTGGACTGGGGCAAGCTACGAGTCGAGTATGTTCTCGAGTGCACCGGAAAATTCACCAAGGCCGAACTCGCTTTACGGCACGTAACCGAGGCAAACTGCAAACGAGTCATCATTTCCGCACCGAGCCCCGACAGCCCGACGTTTGTTTACCGCGTCAACTCGGACAAGTACACGGCGTCGCCCGAGAACCGCGTCGTCTCCGCCGCGAGCTGCACGACAAACTGCGTAACGCCGATCCTGAGACTTCTAAATGACACGGTCGGTATCGAGCAGGCCTTTTTGACGACCATACATGCCGCCACGCAGTCCCAGCATATCCTTGACGGCTATAGTAAGAAGAGCCGGAGACTAGGTAATTTCCCCGGCACCACAGTTTAACTGGTCTGACCTGGCCAGGGCGAAGCATATTCAACAATGTCATCCCGACGACGACGGGCGCGTCAAAGGCTGTTGCAGCTGTGCTGCCCGAGCTGTCGGGGAAAGTGACGGGGATATCAATCCGAGTTCCGACGTATGTCCCTTTCCATCTATCTTAGATTCATTCTTACGTCGAATAGTTCCAACGTCTCCTTGGTAGATCTCACTGTTTCCACCAAAATCTCGTCTTCTTTGCCGAGAATACTACGGAGTTTCAAACAAGCAGCAAAAACAGGAATGGCAGGCGTTGTCGCCGTCAGCGAAGAGGATCTTGTAAGCAGCGACTTGTGTGGTACTGCCTTTAGCACAACAGTCGACGCAACAGCTTGCATGGAGTTGAACCCACAGGTGAGTAGAGAACTTAAGACAGGGTATCATCACACTGATGACTTGCCATGGACAGTTTTTCAAGATTATCGCCTGGTACGATAACGAGCTGGGATATGCGACGCGTCTACTTGACTTGGCCGCTATGATGTGTGCCTGTGATTCTGAATTGTATTCCAATCAATTTATTGCTGGTGCTCAAATTGTCACGAAATCTTCGATTTGATGCTTCCTCGGTTGAAGTCCTTGATACAGTTCTTTAGCACTGCGTGGACGTTCTGGGACCGGCGTATTATCTAGGCCGCTGATGTTAGGGTAAAGCAATTTCGAAGCTCTCTAAGTAAATGGAAATGCGCCCAATAAATGAGTTACTTTGCTCAGGGAGACGATGATATGCTCAAGCTGACGAGTAGGGTTGGTAGGGGTAGGTATTGGGTCAGCTATCTGAATTATCAATCTGTAGTAGCACAAGTACGTAAGCTGGCATTGTATTTATATTCGGATCGTGTCACATTACTACGCCGTTTTGTCACAGTAGGCTTCACAGGCAATCGCTGTATGTTCAGTCATTGGATTTTCCACCCGTTTTTGACGCAAGCTCTCTGGATCAAAGTCATAGACCTTTCCTTAGGCATTTGCCACCGATGCTTGTCTTGCAAAATCTCCCAGCCTAGCGTCGCAAGTACAAAAGCCTAGATTGGATACGCCTTGAAATTTCTGCAGGATTCGGGTGATTCTATTCAACATACTCCTTAGCCTGTGGATATGATGCATTCTTTTTCTCAGTAGCGTCAGACTGAGACTGAGCCGAGGTAACTTGAGGCTTTGTTGTTGGGCCTTCCATTCCTCAAATGACAGGCCTACTCCACTTATATGTTGAGAAATTCGAAAAGTCCTTGCAGTAATACATGTGTTGACCCTAGAAGCAACTCGTAAAATGTCCATGCTTAGCATACTAAAATAGACTGGCTATTCCCCAAATTGCAGAGCCAATCTATTGTCCACCTGCTAGGGATCCATGAATCATCATTTATGTCCCCACTGGGCAGAAGTATAATTGTTCATGAAAGTTGAGATCTACAAATTCCACATACTATTATCTTAGACTCTAAAGGGCTGTTCTAGAAATTTGTAAATTCAAGCATCTATAGACTCGAGTCGTCTCTTCTCTTTGGCTCAAATAGTACTATCGTTCTCTTTCGCCAAAGTCGGTTAATTATATCGCCACACCCACACAAGACTGGCCAACTGTAATGGTGTCTGTCCAAAGTCGTCTACCGCATTGAGATCGGCTCATTCTTCTAAAACTATGTCGACTATATCCCGGTGCCCATGAAAAGCAGCCAATGCTAGTGGTGTCCTTCCGGACTCATCTCGTTCCTCAATGTTAGCTTAAGCTTTGAGTAGAGCATCTACTAAAGAAACAACCCCATCAGAGACAGCACAGGAAAGCAAAGTTTAACTTCCCATCCATAAAGATACGAATTCATTTGTCGGCCAGCCAATAATCTCGAGCAACTCCTCTGCAGGAGTGTGCGGGTAACATTTCTGTTTAGAGACTTTAGAACTCGTGATTTTGAACAAGACGAAGAATTTAGATCGAGGAGAATATATGCTAGTCGAAGTAACAATTCTTCCCCGTGCCGGCCGGGTCTCCGAGGCGATAACCACATCATACGAGTTCAATTCAAAGCCCAGTCAGGTATGGCTCCATGACATCTGCGAAAGCGGAGTAGCTAAAAGCCTCTTTCGGACATTGTTCTCTACAGAACAACCAGTACAATCAATATGATTCCTAAGCTACTGTTCAATAATTCCTTACGAGAAATATCCAGACTGCATCCACCCGTCGTCTTCTTCTGACCATTTGCCAAAGTTCTTCAATAACGCTGACGCAGCATGGTGACCCTCCCTTTCCGCTAACACCACCGCTCTAACATATTGACGGCGCCCAGCCCCGGTAGTGATCACTCCGTGATCCAATAGTAGCTCTATCATATCAAGTCTACCATGTTCCGATGCACCTTCAAGTGCTGTTCTCCCATGCTCTGCTGCCCCCAAAGCATTAACATCAGCACCCATGTCCATCAATTGCTTCGCCAAACCTAAATGTCCTTGGATGGCGGCTAACTGTAATGCCGTTCCCCCACGAACACATGCCGGCGGTGCATTAATGTCCGCTCCAGCTTTTAGAAGGCAATCCACGATCTCCAGCTCACCAAGCTCAGTTGCAAGCTGGAGAGGAGATCGGCCTCCTGCGTAAGCCACCACATGACCGTTAACATCTGCTCCTGCCTCTAGCAAGATGAGCACTAGTTCTTTGTTACCATGCCTAATTGGACCCATCAACGGACTACGAGAAGGCATGCTGTTGTATACAACGGTTTCATCAAAACGTTTTTGGCTTTCGATAAGAGTCCGTATGGCCTTTGTGTTGTTGTTATCAGCAGCCAGAACCCAGGTCAGTTCATCTGGTTCGCAGCCGCATTTGAGAAGGTGTTCAAATGGTCCAAACGCCTTCCCAAGTATAGCTAGGGCCGTAGGGCTGCCTTTGGGAGAACTATCACAACGCCAGAACGGAAATTTATCCTCGCCGGGCCGAACGAATCCTAAGGGAGTACTCCGCGGAAGCGCACAGGTACTCGACACCGGTAGCTGCGTAAGGAGTCTTCGCAAAAGATCCATATTGTTTGATCTGGCAGCCAAACCAATAGCAGTTGCTTCTAGAAAATTGTTTGCTTCGTCAAAAGTAGTTCGGGATGCCAACAATTTCTCGATCGAGAAGACATCTCCAACCGTTATGGCAGCGCAAAGGGCCCCCGGGTTGTAACCACATTGCTTTGTCTCGTATATTCGGGACAGAACTCTGGGATTTCGGGACATGATTGCTGCCTCCACAGCTGTCATGCCTCTGCGATCAGTGTCCGCCCCAGATCCACCATTTTCTAACAGTAAATTCACCACATCTTCGCCCCCCAAGCGAGATGCCATGACAACTTCTCCCCCTCGGAGCTCTGCGCCATTTTTCAAAAGGATTGTCGCGGTAGTAAGCCTGTAGGCTGATTTGCGTGGAAATGTATTATACAGTTCCAAGGCAAGCTGCAGTGCGCTTGTTCCATTGGCTAATTCTGAGTTTGGATCTCCCCCAGAAGCCAGAACTGCTGAAAGTAGCTCAACGTGTGTGTTTTGGGCTGCTGCAAGAACTTCATTGCCGATGAGCTTGATTCCGGCCTTTACCAGAGTCGTTGCGCAAGCCAGCTGCCTGGATCTTCCTGCTATAGGTGATAAGGTGTCAGATGTGTACAGCAGAGGCTCAAGAGCGTTGAAATAACATGGTATGTTATTCCTGAAACCATGCAAACCATATCGCTCAGTAGCAATCTGTAGTTTCTCAGGAGATTCAATAGCTGCAATTGCTTCCACTTTGGCCCCAAGTCCGATAAACGTTGTCACGATTTCTTGGTGCCCGCCATAGCTGGCCAAATGGAGCGGGCTGAGGTCCCCTGGTTTGTCATAGTATGCACCTTGGAGCTCAAGAAGTACTTTACAGGCCTCCAGTTTCCCACGCCTTGCCGCCGCGTGCAATGGTGTGATGCCAAAGTAATTCGATGAAAGACCAGCAGGATTAATACTGTGAAGGAACCGTATTATATCACTTTTTCCTTTCACAGCTGCGGATATGACAACGTCGGCTGTCACAAAATCCGAACTCGATTTCGACGGGTTTCGAGATAGAAGAAGGTCAAAGACATCCGTTAGTTCGCCTAAGCCTTCTGCAGCCGCGACACTGAGCGCAGTTTCTTCGTACAAAAACCCGGATAAAGTTCTGAAACCGGTAGCCGGATCAGCTCCTTGATCCGTAATCTCACGCGCCAATTGCATCTCGCCCTTCATAATGGCCAAATGGAGCGCTCGAGTCAAGTTTTTGGAGGCGCCATAAGCTAGAAGTAACTTTGCCATGCTTAAGATCAAAGCATTGCCATGAAGATGCATCTTTAACGCCCATTCTAATGGCGACTCAGATACACCATCATGCAAAGCAAGATCCACATTGGCCCCTCCGTCCAGGAGAAGTTTCATAAGATCGAGATTTCCATAACGAATGGCAGCCTGCAGTGGCGTCATTGTTAAGGCAGTTATCCGATCGAGCTTGATGCCGCTATCCGGGCTATAACCGCAAGCTAGAAGCCACTTTAATACAGTTATAGCCCTGAAGCCATCAAGTTTTGGGTTCTTAAGATCGCTCATTCGTAGTATAGCTGCATGAAAGAGTGAGTCCATGCACCCTTGGATCGTCCGATCTTGAAGTTGATTTAAATTTGTTTTCAAACTCAGTAGGCCGTATTTCCGGATCATATCCATTGTAGCATCCCACGTTTCGTGTTTAAACAGGTCCAGTAGATTATTAGAGAGGTTGAAGATTAATGTAATCCAACATTCACGGAGAAAGTCCTCGGTCGATCCGGTGAGGAGGGTATGGGCGCGCTGCAAGTGCTCCCCGGCAAAAGACTCAGGCATCGAGGTGCCTAGAACTACCGCTAAACGCGAGATTTGACGTTGCGGCTCGGTTATCTCGACATTCCAGGCTGGCGCAACCAGTGATGATATAAGAGACCTTGAGCGTGCTGCCTGAAGTTGCTGTACGCTACCATACATAGTGCCATCGTTTTTTGGACCGCTGAGAATCACTGTGCTAATAGTTAGTCGCATTTCAAGCATTGATGTGACCTGCAGACTTACAAGTCGAATGCTCTGTAACAAATCTGAACCATGGTAACGTTTTCGGCCAGACAAATTCCATGGGCATTGGCGGCGGAGTGCATACCACGATGTCCTTGTCGGTCGGGGAGGGCGATGATGGAGTCGCTGCTGTACAATAATATTATTAGCGGGTATTATACACAGTTATTAAAGACAAGTACCTCTTTCCAATCTGGCAAATATCGAGCAGTCTCTATGGCGAATGGTTTCTTTCTCCACTGTTGATAACTTGACTCGCTTCCCGCAGTGAATCACTTGACTATCTTTGCCATCGTGCTGACGTTTTCTGATATGTTGATCAATATAGAGCCAGGTAGGTTTGTCAATGTTTCTTCCAAAGCCCCAGGTTCTGAGTTTGTATTCTAGCTGTGCCTTTCTAGGATGTGATCTTAGTATCATGCCCACCCGGAGCAAGGAGTCATGGAGGGAGCACAAACGTCGCTGTGATGCCAAACGCTGCCAGTTCGTTCAACAATTGTTTTAGTGGCATTTCATCTGTGACCCACATCCGGCGGATCAAGTGTTTGTATTGCAGCCATTTGGCTTCGGTCGTCAGTGCCTGGGACAACTCCATGATAGCTAAGAAAACTGTTGTATTTGGAAGCAGCACTGATGTTTGAGACACTCAAAATGCCGACCGAGGGGGCCCCGGGGAAGCGGCGCTGGTGAGGTATAAAATTACACAACGTGCATATTTCAGTCTTCTGATGTAATGCACCAAAATCAAGCTCATTGGCCGACTCCAAAACCTGAACACGAACTTGTCTGTGCAAGAAATTGCAGCCCTATGAATGGTCAGAGCCAGAATCTGAACTTCCCCGCTTGCGAGACTCTGATGGAGGGCGTGGATTTACGGTGATTGGGCGTCAGGACAACGCATGCCGAGAGAGCACTTAGTTAACAAGTTTACCACCGCCACTTCTACCTGAAAGGCTTGGAACCTTGCAGATATAGCAATCACGTATCGGTGATCATGTTTCTTTTGCCATCTTTCACATCCAATGAGCTTGTGTAAATCTCCAATCTTTGAGGAGATTGGCAAGCGAGGCTGAATTTATAAATTGCGCGTGCCTTCCATTTTAGTGCTTGCCAAATATAATTTACTCGAGGCATAGCAAGACGCTACATGAACACAATACAAGCTTCGTAGATTGTCCAGGGTGAGCCGTGGCCGAGCCAGGTCAAGTTAGCCGACCAAACGCAGGGGTTTGAACTCTTGGTTACTGACTTTTACTGCACGAAATCGTCGTTCCCGCGTCAACGGATGCTTTGATCACTGAGTGCTCCAAGTCGATATCACCGCATAAGGTTCATTTGTAGCTCGCGGGTGGTGATGTCACATAATCTTTTTCAGAAGCGTTCAAAGCGCATTCTCTCCATATTTCTTCCTGTTATGAGATAATCCTTAGACTATTAATAGCTCCTTTTGAAGATCGCTTAATATTATACAAAACCCTTGTCTTCATGAATGGAAATATCTCTGATATATCTCTTCTTATTATGCAAGTTAATTCTCTTGTACATTTTTATAATCTCTATAGTAAATGTACTAAAAATCAGATGCTTGTAACCTATAAGATAGGGTTTATTTAATAAAGAAATTAACCACATAAGAAGTAATCTACTTATAAAGTTTTAAAGTTTATTAAATCTTCTAAAGACATTAAGTTCCCCCAGAATCTACTAAAAGCATTTTTGACCAATCTATGGCTGGGAATCGATAGTGGTGCGAAGACTTTAAGGTGATTCTTATTTGGTCAATGTTCTTTCGCAGTTGTTCAGCGCCGAGGAAACAGTCTACGACCCGCGGGCTATAGAGGCCGCTTACGTTGGGCAAGGCAAATTGTGGGATGCTCTTGTTAGCCTATGGGCCAAATGACACACGCCCGGTGGATAAATTCGTCTGCTCGACGCCAGAGTGATGTTTTTCACGATATTTGTCCACAATAATACGTTTATAGTAACAGATGAAATTGGTGATAGTAGATATGAGGTGCATGTTGAATTCTCATTTCTAAAAAATTCAAGGACCGATGCTGCCATTCCTTTTAAACCTGAATCGATGTCCACGCCACTGCCCACCCAGATTGTAAGATTAGGGAGCTCGTAAGGATGGGGCTCTCCAAGTGCTCGCAAGATTCCTATCATACCTCTACCAATCGTAAGAAAAACAACTACCCCCAGGCCGAGAATGACGTTTGACTTTATTTTTCATGCTTTTTTCGTTGCACAATTTCCCAAAACTTCCTCAGCTCGTTCTTTGTATCCACTTTCAGGAAGTATCTGAGGGCTACCCAGATAATTATTGAAGTAGTAACTAACGCACAGATCTCGACGGTCACTGCGTCATGCATAAGTAATGATTAAAACTCGTTGGGGCCGAAAAAAAGCTTTTAGACGTACCGAGCCATCTCACAATATAACCGGCGTTGTAAACAGGTTCCGCTTTGTCCGAAACTGTGATTTGTTGGCTGGCAAATGTATCGACAGATAAGGCGAAGAGACTAGTTGCGAAAGAGAGAGGCGTGAATATGATTGTAATGATAGTGAATGCGAATACGGAAGCGGTCATAACCGACATTGTGTGTGTTTCCCGGAGAGTGAGGTGTTTCTGCTTCAAATCCAACCGTATCTGAATGGACCTTTCCGTTCTGTCGGCATCTTCGTCAAGATCAGCCAGCTTACGCCTGAACTTCGCAAAAAGATATTGCGGTTTCTCGATTATTGGCCTCATTTCTGACAGTAATGTATCTTTCAACTTTGTGGTTTCCATACAGCCCTCATTTTGAGATCTTTGGCTCACGTCAAGCTCATTCATTTCGAGACTGAACCTGCCATCCGGTCCGTAAGGCCAGTTCTCCGTCCCCGGCCAGGCATTAAAGGCAAATTCTCTCCATATCTCTTCCTGCTGTGAGACGGTCCTCTGGACCATTGACAATTCCTCTCGAAGATCGCTAATTTCGTGCAAGAACCCCTTTTCTTCTTGGACGGAGATATCTCCAATACTTCTCTCATCGATGTACGAGTTAACTCTGCTAGAGATGTCTGCAATTTCTTTAGCAATCATGCTGAAGATGGGCTCCTTGTAACCCGCAATATGGGGTCGATCCAGCGAAGAGATCAACTCGGTGAGAAGTGATCCAATCATGAAATTCGTGGAGAGCCTTAAAGCTGTAAAGTTTCCCCAGAAACTACCGATAGAATCCTTGATATCCTTACTAAACTCATCTGATATCTGAGGGATGGTGATAATGGCGTCGCCTTGTATTCTCCAAATCCATGCTTGACTTACACTTATAAGGTCTGGCATGGCTTCCTTATTCTTCTTCAAGCTGTAGCGAAAAAGCACTTGATCATCATTCCGGCTTTCACGTACATTGGTGTTCATGCCGGGATTCGCATACTCATCAAGGCTCTGGGGAAAGCACGATCGCAGTCTGGAGGCCGAGCACTGCGTTGTGGCGTGGCAAACCCGAAAATAGTTGTGCAGCTTCTCTGCGCGCACATAACGATGCTCGAGGAAATTCTTCGCTCTCACCCAAATGAAAGGAAACTAGGAGAGCTGTCAGCATTGGTGCTTTGCAATCAATCCTGCCCCGATGTCTATCGTACAGCGATCGACGTGAACTCGGGGCCACTCGTCGATATTATGTCATAGGGCCGTGATAGTCTCTCAAACCCCACTCCCACCTCTCTGCAAACGAGCTTATCATCATCGGTCTGGTTCTCAACAAAATGTTTGTCGATAGAAACAGCCAGTTGTAGTCTGTATCGAAGGGTATCTGCGTCGCCTCCTCTGCATTTAGCCAAGAGCATGGCGTACCCCTGCGAGAACCTACGTCAGTATCTACTAGTGCGTATCAACTCTTTAGACGTGACAGGATTTTACGAACAAGTACCCAAATCAACTAGAAGGTGGTGATTAGCCTGTCTTGTCGATGATCTTGTGTAGTTCGACTTACGTCATTCCCTTCTAAATGAATTGTAATAGGGCTTGATCTTGGCACGTCTTTCGATGGGTTGAATCGCCTCATTTCAGTGCCTTGGTTTGAGCTGTTGTAAAAGAATCCTGAGCCGCTCCGACTTTCCAATGCCAGTTCGATTTCCCTCGCTGCAAACGGATGGATCAAGTGTGATCGTTTTGTCTTGCACAGGAGATCCCATGCGCTCTCGCCCGCATCATTCTTCAATGAAGGGTCGGTACCCCGATTCAGAATCACCTCAACAATGCGGCATTCCTGAGCCATGGAGTCTAGACTTTGTTCGCACGTCCTGAGGCCAGTAAACTTGTGCAGAATTGTGTTTTTGAGCTTGTCATGTCTGTCAGGCCAATGATCCCGTTCAAGAATGAAAGGTAGTGCCCTTAAAGTCTTGTCTGGCCGCTCCTTGAGAGAGTAGAAGGTCGCCTGGCCTAGGGTGGCGCCCTTGCTAGTTAGAAACTTGATGACCTCAAAACGGCCGTAATATGCTGCCAGCTCTACAGCTGTAACCCCCAATACTTCTCTACTGTTATAGCCTGTCCCTTCTGTGAATGACAATGACACACCGTCCACTTCTGCAACGGGTAAGTCGCTCTTTGGTAGCATTGTTAGAAACTCAGTCGACCTACTCTCTAGAATGTCAAGTGACACATCGTCTTCGAGTAATGTTTCGAGGATGGTACAATCTCCTATCCTTGCAGCGTGATGGAGGAGCGTGGTTCCCCTTTCGTTCATATAAGTCGAGTCTAATCCCTTGTCCACAAGAAGGTAGAACACGATCGCCAAATGACTCTTGCTTCTGACGACACCGTCGTATGATCGGAAACATGCGAGATCAATGGCCCGTTGGGCAACGTTCTTGGTGAGCCAGATTTCTTTGGGTAGGCGTCCCGTCCAGTTGACATTGGGCTGCACTTTGGCGTCTTCGAAGATCCTGGAGAACCTATCGAAATCACCTTCCCAAGCGAGTCGAAGAAGTTCCAAATTCCGGCTTGATGCTGACCCCAGTCAGTTCGATGACTGGAAACCGCTTCTACGCTGGATTCAAGGGCCTTACCCAAGTGGGAGCTATCCGGTAGCGCTAACATTGGCCGTAACATGGTAGTTTATTGTCGTCATCAACGACACGACGACAGGTTTTCTCGCGTAAGCCTTTCGGTAGTGCTTTTGGGATGTTGAAAGATTGCGCGTTCAGAAGAAGACGAATGAACTTGGCGCCGCCTGAAGTGCCACAAGGCTTGAAATGTGACGGCAAGCCTTTTTCCACTTGTCGCGTAACTCCGCCCTGACAACAACCATGAGTTCCCCAAAAGGCGGGGCAGTCATCTCAAACACTTCATGTATAACTGATGCAGGTTGCCGTTGTTCAGGCCCAACTAATCAACGATGGGAGCCTGAACGCACAACCCCCGCTTCCACTGCTGCCTTACAAAAACGTTTCAAAGCCCTTGACTAATCAAGGTCATTTGGCGCAGGTATCGGTATCTGAGACCTTCTGCCACTGGGCTCTATGTGGTAGTTTTGATGCAGCTATGGAATGCATGGCGAACTCAGCTCTCTCGACTAGCTAGCCTTTGCAATCATGAATGATTTGCATAAGCGACATAGGCGCAACGAAAGAAACATTTCATTCTTGACGCACACATGCAGACTTTAGATCTAAGTCGCATTAACTGGCGGGGTGTGTGAACACACTTAAATTCGTAGCGATGTGGGATACAGGATGAAACACAAACTTCATGAGAGCTCTAGCCTGCTAACAGCATCTAGTAGGTATCGAGAGTACCTGAAGCTATTGTAACAGTTTCTGATACGCATGGCACATTATTTGGGTCTGCAATGCAATGTAACTTCTCACCGAAAGAGTCTATTCAGGTATAACAAGACCCCTGCTATGAACAACAAAAGACGTACTCCCTGCATCTTTGGCCGTGGTTTGCCTTGTGGGCCATACGATCCCTACGAAAGGGCGGAACGTCGAAGGAGCAGCTTGAACTAGCCAGCGTTTATTGCTGTGCAATACTTGTGCCAACCTGATCGTCCATGGTCAGAAGGTTGGTGAACACGCCTTCAATGTCGTCAGCCCACGGGGCGCTATCGCAGATGCCAGTGTACCAAGACTCGAATTCGAAGATGGCCGAAGCTTTTCCATGCATACTGTTGAGCGTTTTGGCGGCGCGAACTCCAGCACGCAGGCCTGCGTTGGCAATCAGGTTCTGTGGGAGCACCGAGGTCGCAAGATTGACACCTTGCGTGACGCCTTCGAAGAAAATAGCGCAACCGACCTTCATCAGGTCGGGGAGTATAGCCATGAAGTAATCGACCCAGAACTCCGCGATGATATCAGAGCAGCGGCATTCACCGTACATGAAGAGCTCATCATTGTCGTCAGCCCAGTTGTAATCGTCTTCGAGACCATAACACCCCACGAATCCCGTGCCAAGCTCTCCACAAGTTGGCTTGCATTCGTCAGGATTAAGGAAACCTAAGTTCCTGAAGAGCAAGCACATGCCTTGCTCGCTTGAGTCCTTGCGGATCTTTTTCATACCCTCCTCGTCGAATTGAACAACGGCACTTGCACCAGCAATGAGGCTGAGCGCAGCAGCAAGAATTGAAGAGAATTTCATTGTGGCGTTGGCGTGAGAAGGATATGTGCTCAAGAGAATCAGGTCGTGTGCTTATGGTTCTTCGTGCAGGTCAATGCAACTGTTGATATATCGACAATAATGAGGTGAAAAAAAGAACCAGAAGCGAAAAGAAAAAGAAACGCAAGGAAAGAGAAGAAGGAAAGAATGGTGTAAAATGTCAAAACAGAGGAATCTGCAAACGAACGGCTCAATTACGACGAGAAAAGAGAGCATATATACTAATACCATTTGTACTGGAAGCGAACCCCCCGGTGGCTGCATGTGCAAGGCCAAGGCACCGTAGGATCTAACATTCTCGGCCGGATGTAAGAATGGCCCACTCCCTGGAGTCAATCAAGGGATTACGAAAACACCCTGTCAGATTTGGGGGCGGCGGCACCTCTCGGAACGCTATAAGCATGCCAAGAGCTTGTTGCTATTAATATGATGACGTTCAAAAGCTGTTATTATTGTCTGGTGGACTGTTCGTTGGCTGCGGTGCTTTTGGAATTTTGTCATTGAACCTATTTATTTAATCTGCCTGACTTGTCTAATTTTGCGTGTGGCTCGAGACTTGTAGATGGAAGATTCAGGATCGATGACCCGAAATCCCATAAAGATTTTTCTTTGGAACGAGTGGCATTTGCATGATGGCAGAAGATCTAGCGGCGAGTCTCGGTTTGCCTCGATACTGGAATCGTAGGTTAGCCACACAGAAGCCTTTGCATTGATCATTTTTAGGTCTTCCATATCGACCCTATAGCTCTCCTACTGATCGCGAAGGTAATCCATGAGTCTGACCGTGCAATCGATTAAATTTCTTCCGTGAAAAGGCACAGGATCTCAAGCCTTGGCTTGAGGCAAGGATCAAGTTAGTGCCACCCTTCGGGGAAGTAATTTCCGCTTAGTCATGAAACCCTTTCCTCTTATTGGCTGAACAAATTAGTTTTGGGAAAAGACGGAATAATGAGATACCCTGTTTTGGGAACTCAGGGGAACCTCATTTCAGCAACTTAGAGATGGCACTACGGTGGACTTTTGTCAAAGGCATCCAATTACTTCGCACTACAACTTTCAAGTCAAAGAGGGCCACATTGCCATATGCTCGTTTGATGCATTCCCTCACTCTCACCCATGAAAATGTCGGCTTCCCAGATTGGCATGCAGCACTCAACAAAGAGGAGAGTAGGACAGCGCTTAGACGTGTGGTCATCGAAAGCGCTCCCTACGACCTACTAGAGGGCCGTGACGACGAGGCTTGGTCAGAATGGGAGGATAGTGGGAAGTACCCAGCCTTCACTGAAGCTATCAATCGTATCAAGGAACTCAGTCACCTCACCCACGTTACGCTGAGTTTCTCTGATATGTGCTACGGGGTAGAGAATAGCTCCGGACATAGTGATGAGGTGGAAACCATCCCTGCGCGCCTAAACACGCTTTACGCCGTTTTTGAGGCCATTCGGCAGCGTGCCCAAGACAATCCCAGCTTCAGCCGCGTACACTCCTTAACAATCGACAACCTCCAGAATGTGCCCCTTCCGGAGTTCACCACTTCCAAGCTTTTCAAAGTAGTGATGAACGACATTCGAGAGTTGCGTCTCCTTATCGCAGTCGAGTCCGCAGCACATGGACCTGATTTCGATCTGGGGCGTATCGAACGTGTCAAATTTGAACCGTACCTCCAAGAGCACTGGCTAGCCCCAGTCGCAGAACAGTTGTCCTCCCTTACACTTCTATTTAACGAATGTTGGGGAACCGCACCCGGCTACTTTGACGGCGGTAGTCTATCATTCCCAAAGCTCAAGACGCTCAATTTAGGAAATTTCACCATTTCTCATCACAGCCACTTAGATTGGGTTTTAAGACAAAAGTCCTTAACCCACCTGCGCCTCGACCAATGCTACATTGCTTCGTACTTGTCAATGATGAAGGAAGAGGTGGAGAGGTGGAGGATGCCGACGCATGATTGGCAACGACTTCCTTTGGGCTCTTTCGGTTTTATTGATGTCGACCTTTGCACGTTTAGCTTCTCGGGTACCTGGGAGCAAGTCTTCGACAAGATCAATTCATCGCTCCCGAACCTACAGGAGTTTCGCTTCGGGCATTCTGACCACTTTTCCTTTGGCAATTTTGAGTCGACGCGTAGCGAAATTCACGGTGAAAGGTATGTGAATATGGACACCGGTTTGTTGCC
Source organism: Paramyrothecium sp. XJ0827 (assembly GCA_020881915.1). Lineage (NCBI taxonomy): Eukaryota > Fungi > Ascomycota > Sordariomycetes > Hypocreales > Stachybotryaceae > Paramyrothecium > Paramyrothecium sp. XJ0827. Next base: position 5,527,861 of record JAJFPB010000002.1, on the reverse strand, counting down.
TTCGCCCTGGCTGGTGGTCAGGAGCCCGGATGGGGAGATGCAATTTGGCAATAACCAGGAGAGCGTATATGAAGCTAAGCCGGGCACTAACCCTTACATCGTGTTGGGTAAGCTGAACAAGGCTAAGGAGCATCAGAAGGGAGATTTACGGGCGTTTGAGAGGTTGCAAAAAACAGTGTCGGAAACCAAAGCCTTAGCAGATGGAGATACTGAAAGGAATTAGTAAATGAAATAATCATAGCGAAGTAGAGAATGGCACACTATTCCCACACTTCCCCACTGAAACTTCCACTATCCTATTGTGGTGATGCATGTCTGTCCCAGAGGATAGGCATACGAAGACCAGAACCCTTTGCATTATGTGCCGTCTTGATCCTAGCAACGCAGTGCAGCATGTTTATTAGTACTTCCCACCAGAATTCATCGCTCTCCACCACAAGGAATGATATCAGCCCGACTCATATCTTCTTAAAATGTCCGTCTCACAATTAGATTAGTGCAGCATGTCAAATTGTAACTGTTTGGAAGAGATTGATACTTGTGATTGAACTGGGAAATTCTTGTTCGAAACAGTCAACCAAAGATGAAGAGGGCACCCAACTACTGACAGAATTTACCCACTCAAGCAGCACTAATGTGACGAAGTAAAATAAACAGGATGCCATTACAACACTCACTTCTTTTGCTTGGGCAATCAGGAAATAATTAGAAGGCATCGCTAGCAATATGGCTGCTTTGTTTCCGTTGTTTTATCCAAATCTTACTCATATTTTAGTAGCCACATGCTTATGAAGCCATGTCGCAGGCTTGAAATGGATGTCGCCATATCTGAAGGGATAATTATCGTAGGTTAAACTTAATATATTAATATTGGAGGTCTGTTTGTAACTGATCAAGGTAGGCAGGGTCGTTCATTATACCACAGCTGCCACTTCTATATACTCATGAGCATGAATCCTGGAAGTATAGTGTTTACTGGATGAAAAATGATGGGAAGCCCCAAGACTTCCCTTGATAGTATTGATAAAATAATTGAACACTGATTGTTGCTTCAGGATACAAGTTGTTATGATGCCCTAATAGATTCGTTTACGTGGCAAGATGGTGGGCAGATGGAGTGCCGCTGTGAAACGGCACCAGTCTGAAACGTTTTGGCCAGATTACCTCGTTTCAGAGGCTAAAAAGTCTGGTTGTCTGCCATCCAAGATATTTATCGGTCTCCCTGGCCCAGGTTCATCCTATTTAGAGCTCACGAGACCAAAGTCTGGAAAGACCATTGTATTGTAAGACGAAGTAAAGGTTGTCACCCAAAGAATCAGGACATTTCCCTTCTTGTCAAACCCATTTTAGACCAAGTACAGCTACGTAAGCTCCTACCCCTGGTCGTTTGTGGAGCACTCCACACTGAAACTAAAATAAGATGGCATGAGCCCATTTTCCTGCCCATCCACGTACAGATGGGCTCATCTCACTTCGATGGTCACTTCATTTGTCCTGGAACCCGGGCTAGCCTGCATCTCATCGCCGCTCCCACATTGTCAGCAGGGGTCTTCATGAGGCGATTCGGACGAGAAGGATGAAATAGCTTGTCACGACAATTAGTTAAGTACCCTATTAAGAGCTGATACCGCAATTTTTTATTTTTTTTTCCCTTTCCTTTTGTTCATCTTGCATTTCTAGCGCTTTTTTATTTTATTTTTTAGTTCCCGCGAGTGGTGAAGTTAGCTTCTTCTCCTTTTTCTCTTCCTCCCTCTACTTCAATAACATTTTTCTTCGCCGCAATATCCCACTATTTCTGCAGATATGCCCGCTATCGACCCAACACTACTGAGGGAGGGCGCTACTCATGTCGGGAGCATGTTATTGAAGAGAGGTGTTGATCACTCGGTATTAGAGCTGCTGGCAGTTTGCAAGTTCATGTCCAACTCATACACCTTTGGTGAAATGTGTCTAACTAGGGAGATAGTAGCTACTTGTATCTTTGGTGTTGGAGGCTGGATTTATTGGATAAATACATAAATCACCTCATGACGGGGCCAAAATCTCCTACGTCGACATTTTCATTGTTCCGGAAACGTGATTTCACATCAAATACACATCAACCATGACGGAGAAATATGTCTACCCATACTATCTTGGAATCAAACTTAACCACGTATGAGAAATTAGTAAAGCAGCAACACTACTCGCCACCCTGGGAATTATCCTACCGTAGTAAAAACCCAACCGGACAGCTTTCGCCATTCGATTATGGCAAAGTCATCGGACAACCGATCCACCAAGCTTTTGCGAATCCAGCTGACCTCGTTGGTAGTTCTGATATCGCGAGAGATTGGTAATGATGGATCGCTTGGATAGCAACTCATTGACCTTTTGTTGCGATGAGGCCGGTCTCTCCGGTGGCTTAGGTAGGTATCACGGGATTTCTGTGGTGTTTATGCACCCCGAGCTTCACTGGCAACCTTGTTTTCGTAAATTGCCGCGGCTCTCATTCCGGGGTTCCTGCTGTCTAGGTTTGCGCCATTACTCGCACTTGTCAAATAGTCCAGCCCATACCCCAGGACTAAACTCAATGAGGGCAAAGATGGAGACACCATCAACCTTAGACCTAAGCACTAGTCAGTAGCTTGTGAGGATCATCATTCCATTCCGCAATTTCCACCAGGCTCCTGGAGCGTTGGAAAATCCGCATCCGGATGGCCGAGGCGCGAACAGTGCGAGGCAAAATAAATTAGACACACGTCCAGAGCTTCAGTGCAATAACATTTTCGTCTCTCTTGTGTTTGCATCATCGGCGCTCAAAATCCATCGTGAAGCTATCGGCCACTCATCGCCAAAGATGACTGTCACCAATGTGTGCTTCCTAAACATGATTAGCGAGGACTTGCCATCAGAATTTCTGGACCAAGTAGACCAGTTAGTCGACTCGCAAGACGCCTTCCTTGACGCATGGTACACGGACAATAAATCTACGACAACACCCTTCCCGGAGCATCGGGGGCTAGTAACATTTCAGCAAATTGAGGACCCCAAGGTCCTCCTCGGTTCCTCATTGTGGCCTACGAGTAGGGCCTTTGCAGAGTGGCTCGCTCTAGAAGGCGAGGATCATTTCCGTGGTCTTGAGCCGCAACATAACTACGACGAATTGGAAATCACCCTTCTAGACGGATGTGTGTTTCCGGACAACAAATCAGACGATGCTGCGTGCCTTACAGAAGCGCCAATCCTTGAGATCACCAGGTGGCGAGTTGCTACAGAGCAACAGGGACCGTTTACCTCCGCGGTTGAAGCGATGAAACTTGAGAGAAAGGAGACGCATCCGGATCGTCCGATATTCTCATCCTGGAGAATTGACAAATGGCTACGTGATTCAAAGCGCGTCAAGGAGTACTTCATGATCACAAGTTGCGATCAGAATATACTGGCAAACATTCAGCCTGGCTCAGATGGTGGTGCGTTAACTTCAACAACCAAGGAGGAAGTAGCTTGCCAAGAGCTATCCTTATCTGTTACGAAAAGGCATTACAGAAGAGCCGTGTAAACTTCTCCCTCATAGGTGTATGGAAAGGGTCGAGTTTCAATGTGTTGGATATGTCAAGTCTCAATTTGAGAGTCCAAATGCCACGGCTTATCATGGTAGTAAATGAGGAAATGAGCTTCTTCCAATGTTCAAAATCTAATAAATGAATCAATGTTACAGTTTATGGGGAGTATAGAAGAATGATATGTAAACAACTAATAATACAAGCTTAGCAAGCAGATATAGTAATGCAAACCCGGTAGGAATATTCCTCAATTAATTTAAAAATAGCCTAAAATTTATTTCTTCAGGTCAAATTCTAGAATGTATTATTTCTTGTTTTATATCTGTAGAGATGGCTTAATATTATTTGGTTAAAGAAAGATAAATGAACTTTTAGGTCACTCGACAGTTTCGCTTATAATCTTCACTCCTTTCTCAAGTATCCCTTCATTCGGGATCTTATAGTCATCCACAATGACATATAATCAAGATTCATCTCTTCGTCCTAACAAAGCGAAAGTCAGAAAGCTACATACGAATCGTAATACTCGACTCCGTATAGTGAATGACGGGAATAGAGGTAGAAAATTCAAGAAAATTTATAGACTATGCTCACTCTTTTCCAAAGCTAAACCCTTGCTTTGTTAATGTCCTAAGGCCCATTAATGAGTAGTCTGAATCCTATTAGCACAGCGTCAAACTGTAAGTAACGTACTTTTCGATGCGAAGTCGCGAGCATGGGATGTAATAACATTCATCTGCACAATGAGGCAGGATCAAGCATCGTTTGGACCTCTCAGCCATATCATTACTTGAGATTGCCAAATTTAACTTTACTGGATACATGAATATAGTTTACATTTGCAGAGATCGACGGCGCTTGCATCCACCCACGGGCTTCCTCAGTAGCTCCGAGATCTTGACCATGCTGACAGTGACCTTGTTCGTCTTGCTAGGGGGAAGAACACCAGCGCCCATGATGAGCAGGAAGTTGGGGTCCTCCTCCATGACGCGCAGGGTACGGGTGTAGGCACCCTCCTCGGGGACGTCGTAGGCGACCCAGGCGTCGGGGTCGCCCAGCTCGCGGTTGATGTAGACGTACTTGAGGTTACTGCTGACGATGATGCTGCCGTGCTCGCCGCCGACGGGGGACCAGACAACGAAGGGGCTGTTGTTGGGCAGGATGTCGGTGTTGGTGGCGTTGATGTAGAACTCGGGCGCATCGGCGAAGCGTCGGGGGTCCTTGGCGATGCGGTAGTAGATGGGGAAGCGGTAGGTGGGCGTGATGGTGGTGCCGCCGTACTCGTAGACGTAGATGTAGTCGCCAGTCGGCAGCTTGGCTACCACGGGCATGCCGGGGCGCTTGAAGTAGTCGTCGGGGTAGGCAACGTCGGAGACAGTCTCGCTCCAGTTAACGAGGTCCTTGGTCGTCTTGTGGCTTAGGGACTGGCCGGTGGGCTCGTCGCGCTGGTCGGCAAAGTAGAGGATGAGGTCATCCTCGTACACCCTTGCATTCAGGTTAGCTACTCCTTGGTAGGGTCATAATGGCTCAATTGACTCACAAGATCTCAGGCTCCCACACGGGAGTCTCCTCGTTGTTGGGAATAGCGCGGCCTCCCTCAACGACACTGGAGACAAACTTCCAGGTACGGCCCTTGTCGGTCGAAGCATAGACATCGATCTTGGTCAGGCTCAAGTCGGTGGGGATGGAGTTGCCAGCGCAGAGGATGGTTCCAGCCTCATACTCGCCGACCTTCTGGCGCAGCTCGTACAGGAAAGGCTGGTAGCGCATTCCCCAGCCGTTCTCAGTATCGTGAACCTGGCCTACTTCTTCCCAGGTGAGACCGCCGTCCAAAGACTCGACGATGGGGTAGTGGACCAGAGGAGGCTCGGGGGAGTAGTTCTCCCAGGTCGCGAGCAGGCGGCCATCCTCGAGCTGGACGGTTCGCGCGTAGAGCACGCGGGGGTCCGTCCAATTGGCATCGGAAGGAGGCTCAAAGATGACATTGCGCTCGAAGGTCTCGAGGGCAGTGGCCAGCCCGAAAACGGCCGACCCAAGGAGGGAGAGAACGCTGAACCGCATTGTGGTGGAACGCTGACGATGTGGCACAAGGTTCAAGCGACTTCCTCGAGCTTCTCCCGAGGACGCGGTCGCTTTTAAAGTCCCGGAACTCGTAGTCTCCGTCATCACCGCCTCCATCAGCTAATTGCCATTCGCATCCTGGTCAACACCGAGACCCAAACCACTGGTGATGAAAGATGCGCCTCACGAACAATCGCACAAATCAGCAGCTGGCGCATCTCGGGCACGTCTGCACGCTCCGCAAACGCAGCCACCATTCAGCTAGCGCTGCAAAACTTCACCCGCTGCAACCAAACGTTGGAGACGCGGAATTGACTGTGGAGATTGCGCCTCGCGTCCCACGACTCGATGCGGGGGAGAGATGGAGAATTGTGGAGGGTTGCAGGGATCCGTCGGCAGAGCTCTACCAGATCACTGGCGGGATCCTGTGGGGATCCAGAAGCGCACCAATTGTTTCTGCCGAGGGCTAGCGGTTAGTTCCTCGAGTTCGGGTCAATGAGGACTTGTTCGGTCTTAGCTAACGGATCAACAGGCTTCGCATTGATGCAATATCGTCTGACCCGAATGAAGCTGCAGTCTCTAATGCAAGGGCGTGACCGTTCCGAGCGGTAAGCATAACCTCAAAGATCGGAAGATCCCGGTAAATTATGGGCCGCCGCGTGGAAACCTCGTTTCCCTGACGTGGAGGTATGGCTCCGTCACCGTGCCATGTTTGTTTCTTGGCTCAATAGAGGTCCTAATAATGTGCTCATTCTTCTAGCCCGAGCTCATGAGATTGTCGCCACATAGCCACCGCAGTCAAGGGTGCAAGTCTGGCCGTATCGCTGAATTGTCCTCAAGCTGCATATGATTCGGCTCTGTGTAGTTTGTCTCCTTGCTTTACGGGTGCATTCTCTATTTGCACATGTTCCACCCTATGCCTTTGCCTACTGTTGTCACTGAAAGCCATTTAAGTCACAGTAGCACCATTAGAAGCGTATAGCCTGCCGGTTTCCTGGCAAAAGAATTGCCCGTGGGCAATTTATGGGTACTCTCAAGCTACAATGCTTGCCGCCATCGCTACGGCGTCTACGGTGCCCAGGTCATTCCACTCTGAAAGTATTATCGGCTCTCCGTGAGCCACTGATCGAGCTCCCAGTTTTTGGGTGGTCCCCTGGGATCTAATAACAATGACACTGGCGAAAGGTGCGTCAAGGTGACTTCATGTGCCCTTGACGCGCGGTTTAGTGAATTGCAGACAGATCAATGTGATCGGCCATGCAGCTGCTCCAGAGGAGGAACATGAGGAACCAGAGGAACGCCAAGAGATAAATCCCGATGATCCGAGCTTTGTGGTGTCGAGTCAGGAAAATGATGGTATCTGACAAGTGCTAAGGGATGCCGACGAACATTGGGAGATTGAAGAATATGCAAGCGGAGCAGTACGCGGATGGAGGAGTGAGTAGCTATCGATTATGCAGCGAACTAGGGCCGTGGTAGCTTGATCGCAATGCCTAATGATCTTAACATCTCAGTCGACATGCAAGTTACTTCCTCAATGGCTTTTGAATTTCGTCCAGGCACATTTTCGTATCAACCAGCTGGCCTATTATGATTCACGTGAGTCTCCGTTTCATAGACAGGCCAGTTGCAATGGGCTAGGTATCCATCTTCGCTTCTATTCATGCCTTATGATGGTGCATGTACGTGTCTGGTTATGTAGAACTATCAAGTCAAGCGAATTCTGTCGGTGAGCATTTTTGGTTGATTGCCCGATATAGAATCGCCTTCGGTACTCGGAACTTTGCTGCTCATGCTGTGGTCCATTGATCTTGCTTACAACATTGGGAGGCCAGAGTGTACATGCACAACCAAGGGGCCATCAGATCGCATGGGGTGGACTAAATCAATGACCCTTGTAATGATTTTCGATAGCATAGTTCTCAGGCACCGAGGCTGATTACATGCCGACCCATCCTGCCCGAGGGTCCTTCGAATCATCAGATTCCTTCCGCGCCTTGCCTTGAGGTTGCTTCGACTGAGACTTGGCCATTTCCTTCCTGGAAGAGCAGGTCAGTGAGGTTCATGATTTGAAAGACCGGGTACGTACTCCTTCTGCTTAATCCACTGATTCTCAAGCGCCTTGCCGCGATCTCCAAGGGGGTTGGGCTGCATTTGCAAGGAGGAGTCCATTGTGTAATGGTATTGCTGGCTGAATACTGAGAAGAGAAGAGTTGACTATGGTTGAGCTTTTGCTTTGATAAGTAAGACAAATTCGCCTCATTGCTAGCTATGGCTTTGCCGAGCATTGATGACGTCACTCGTGCTCTTTTGTGATGGCTTGTGACCACTAGAATGAGTGGAGATTTTCAATCACCCAGCGAAATCTTGGCACAAGGAAGATGGGGACTATAGGGTAGGGGCAAGGAGGGCTTCCAGTTGCATCCTGCAGAATTTTGAACTGCAAGTAAAGCAAGCTGCATTTCATGTCTTTCTTATTGGAGGCGACAAGGTCTTTGAAAGACAGGAATTCTCAGGGTATTCTTAAATTACCCTGGTGGACGAGAAAGAGGCTTACATTTGTCACAAGCCGCCGACGACATGTTTTCGCACGGGCAGTAGTAATGAACTCCTTTATTCATGAAGAGAACTATGAACATGTTTGTCAAGAAATATGTACTGTCAAGCCTTATCACCACCCAGCCTATATACAAGCCGTTTGCTAGGGGGAGGCTTGGAAAATCCGCAACCATTCCGGGTCACCGCTGCCGGCTTGCGGCCTTTGGGAGTCCCAAAATATCTCAATCTATTGCCGCCGACTGTTGTCGGCACGCCCCAGACCACCGTGTAAAACCTGTTTGAGCAGTACCAGTCTAAAGTCATCAAGACTCTATGCGCGGAGAAGGGCAGGCCCGGGAATGGGGTAGCTGTCGAATGCCTGGTAGAGGTTGAAGAGAACACCAGGGTCATTAGCCTTGTAGAAGGAGGTGGCGGGAGAACCGCTAGGCCTGGTGGAACCACCGCTGGTAACCTCAATGTTGATGCATTGAGGGTAGAACTGGGCACCGTTGGCGTTGCCGGCTGAGTGCAGGGCAATAATTTCGTGGCGGAGGACGTATTGGCCTGGGGCCACAGAGGACGGGATAGTCACAGTCCACGAGTTGCCGTTGGCGACAAGCTCATCGGCGGCCCAGTTGCCAGGGTTGGAGCCGGAGATCAGGCCCTTCTCGGCAATTTTGGCAAAGCTCAGGGAGCCGGGGCTGGTGCCAAAGGGTGCAAGGTAGTCGATGACGGGGCCCTTGTGAGAGTCGGGCCAGGTGTTCCACTGCAGGGTGACGCTGTCACCAGCGGCGACCTGGACGAACTTGGAGGCGGCCTTGGCCGACTTGTGGCACGCGATGTCCGCGGTGCCAGCGGCATTGGGCTCAACGAAACCGTTGTCGAGGTTGGAGGCGGACCAGCCGACAGAGTCGGGGGACACGTTTCCGGGGACAGCACCAGGGTACTCGACGCCGTTGGCGACAACCTTGGAGATGTGGCCGTGGGCGTTGACGGCGCCGGCGGCAGCCAGGATGGCGAGAACGTTGGACCGGTTGAAGACCATTGTGGCTGTTTTTGCGTAAATGGGCAGGTTAAGATGAAAGTGGTCTGGCAAGTTCCTTTTTGGCTGAGATGAAGGTTGTTGTTGATGAGGTTGAAGAACTTGAAGGAAGTGCTGTGTTTATATATCCAACTCTAACCAGCATTGTTCCCGCATCTATGCACTCTGACGTCCCACGAATTCGTAAGCGCCCCCCATTCCTGGATTTGAGCGATGCTGTCGCCGTCTTGTCGCCCGCCAACTTCCCTTGTGACAGGGCAATGAATCTGTCACTTTGACTTGGCCTGTCCAATCAGTCCCTGTTTTGTCGGTCTCCTTCCCGCAGAGCCGGCCCCACGGCGCTGATCTTTACTACATGACCGACGGAGGTTTCTGTGGGTGAGTGGTGGGCTGTCGACGAAACAAGTAATTCACAAGGGTTATGCCCAGGTCCCACTCGAGATCGTCGCTGGTAAAACATGTGGTCCATAATGCGGAGGACAAAGACGCTCCTTCATCGCTTCCTTGTGGGCTCATTTGTAGGAAGTTGAAAGACTTTAGCGGAGCCAAACACGGCAGTGGCCAGCGCAGTGGTCTTGGCGTCCGACTTTATACCTCCGGCGCTCTGGAAGCGAGGATATCCCTGCGCCGCGGCTAAATGACATTCCTGCAGTTACGGCCATCTAACAGGAGAGCGCTGAAGCAGGACCGACAATTTTGCATGACGCAATTGCCCTTCCCGAAAAACAACACAAAAAACACGGTTTATGCAGCCGTCAGGGTGGCAGGGCCAGTCAGATTGCGTGACTGTGGACGACGTTGGACGCCGGCAGTGGCCCTGACCACCCCTGAGCCCACGAGCCGGAGCCACACCCTCCGCTTAGCGCCTCACATGAAACGGACGCGGAAGCCTGCTGTCAATCTCAGGCATTTAGCATAAAAAGTACATTGCCGGCCGTGCTCGGCGAATTGCCAACGGACACGGGAGCGAGCTCCGAACAATGGGTGGCCTAAATCAGGATCATCACGGGGCCAAGATGCCAAGAGAGCAGCATCACAAAGAACCAAGAAGAAGCGTTTGCGTCGAAGAATGAGTTTACTGAAGTGCACGTTGCAGTCATGTCACTTCTCGATGTTTCTTTCTGGGCGCATATGGCGTCAGCCAGCAACTCACAATATGAAGTGAAGGGCACACTTGTTTACCGTTACCATGCCCAGCAAGACTGTACACATCTTGCTCGAAGTTAGATGTGTGATATTTGGTATTCTTTCATCAGAGGCCAAGGACTGCCGAACTTCTCACAGGCGGCCACGCAAGTGGCTGGGACCTGTGTTAGCTTGAAGTATTGATTGGCAGATTCGAAGTCAGGGACAAGATCCTGCACCACTGGCCAGTTAGTAGGCTAGGCATGGGCTTGCAGCCTTGACTGATTAGATAGACATCTAATATTGGCACCTGCTGGTCTTGGCCCAGTCTGGCGTTGAAGATAAACAGCTTCGAGGAGCATCCTCACCGCAGGCTGTCAAGAAAAAAATATGGAAATACACATGCGTTGTCGATTCTACTCAGTGGTTGGAATGTACCAATTACAACCTGAGAAATTCCATAGAATCATCTGTCAATAATTAAATATCCCCAGGTAGTCACATTTTGTCTCAAGAAACATAATAAGGCTGTTCGACCGATGAGCTCTTATCGATGGCTGGTAGTACTCTAGCTAAATCATGGCATTTCTCGTCTAGACGTTACGCACTTGAAGCAAAATGATCCGTGAAAAAGGAACTGGTCATGATCTAGCGCATCACAACCTGATAACTCCACCAGATGTGAGGGGCTCCTTCTCGAAAACGTCATTATTACATTCGTAATCTTCGTCCTTTGCTTGGCCTCGACTCAATCGTAGCCTGTTGGTTCAAGTTAAGTCAGCAACCACAAGCTTCTAAGGGTCAGATCATGGGCAGATACTCACAAGATCAATCCAGCCATCACTATAAGAATAGAGGTGCCAACTCCAAGACTGAGAACTATTATCAATCCTTGACTGATAGGAAATGTTTCGTCTGCAGGTTGGAGCTCAATACTCTCTTCATCTGAGTCGATGTTATAGAGGCTAACAATGCTTCGCTTGGCATGCGCAATGTCAGGGGCTGCTGTGGGCCCTGGAGGGCGAAAGTCTTGGGCACCCTTGCCCCATTCAGCCGTGCTGGACACCACCGAACCTGTGGTCTCCGGGAAAGTTGCTACAACTCCAGCCGCAACGCTGGTGACCAGTGTCTCTGTAACGATGTTTTCTCTCAGAGTTTGCATAGACGCTGGACACTGGCATAGCCCCGTAGTTTGACACTGAATGGCTGTGTGAGTAACCTCGCGAGTCAGCGTGGTGATGATAAGTGCCGGTGGAGTAGGGTTTGCCGGTGCAGGAGTAGGCTGGGGTGCAGTCTGGTTGCAACCTGCTGGAGGAGGAGTGGGAAGAGGAGTTGTTGGCGCCGCGCCTGGACCGTCGACGGCACAGAGGTCAAAAATCGTAGCCGTGAAAATTGGAATTTCAGTTGAGGCTGTGGGGCCAAAGACCTGGCCTGCAATGCCGACAGTCGCACCGGCCGCGGCACCGACCGCAAGGGTGTATTCCTGGACGACATTCAAAGCGCACTCAGCATCAGGAGCGAAGTCCGCCTCGATCCTCGTGAGGAGGTCGGCAACATTGGCGAAGACCAGAGTCTCGATACCCGCAGAGGCCGATAGATCTCCGAGGAATGGGATATCAAGGTTGAACCCAGGGATCAAATCGGGTGGAGAGAGCTCGAAGCCAGCACGCAGCGAAAGTCGGAGGATTGCACGAACAGTGCCTTGCGCTGAGTTGACGGTAACCGGCAGAAACTCGAAGCGGCCGCCGTTGCTAGTACATTTCGAGTTAGAATACGGGTTGCGTGAAACGGATGCGGACAACAAAAGCACTTACAATGCGAGGTCTGTAGCCTCCTCGGAGAAGAGGGCTACCTTGAGCACAGCGGCGTCCTCGAGCGCCAGGTGAAAGCCGCTGGTGAGGCTTATCTCCGCGTCCGCGGACAAAATGAGATCAACGCCAAAGACCAGACCGAGGAACAAGTCTGGCGTCAGTTCGAGGCCAAGCCCAACCGATCTGAAGAGGGGTATCTCGTGTGTAATTCCTCCAGAAAGGGTGGTCTCGACCTCCATGAATAGCTCCAGGTTGTCGATGCTAAACTCCAAGACGGTGTCTGGGAACACAGACAGGTCGACGTTGAAGTCTAGGTCAGGTGCTGGAATGTTGAGCTCGAAATCGGAAAAGTCGAAATCGATATCCCCGATGAACTCTGTGAGTTGATCAATGGTGCCTGCGACGCTATCACCAACTGCATCCAGCGCGCCATCAAACAGAGTAGCCGGGTCAACGCCGCCTTCAATGTCGAGCTTTGCGCTTGCAGTTCCTTTAGTGTAGCACCTGGAACAAACGACCTCGATTCCAACTGAGATTCCCGTTTCACCTCCTGCCTGGCCATCTCCTGGAGTGTTTCCCGGTGCATCTCCAGGTGCACCTCCAGGTGTACCTCCGGGGGCGTCTCCGGGTGTTCCTGCGGGTGGCTGGGCGCCTCCGTCTGGAGCGCCTCCGATTAACTCGCCGAGCTCAACGTTGCTGCATTGTCTTGTTAGTCTATCCGAAGATACAGGATGATAATGCAGCGTGTGTAGCCGTGAGTGTCCCGTACCCTGACAAAAGTGTCGCGTTGGTGAACGACTTTTCTAGCGATATGCTTTCACTGAACACCTCGTCCTGGCGCATGCTTAAGCGGATCTCGTGAAGGCGCCTGCGGATATCGTGAAGTGCTCTGGGCGAAGACGCTCGAGTTTGTACGGACGGAGGGACAGCGGCGGCATCTGCGAAGGCCACCAGGGCGCACAGAGCCAGGATGTTAGCCAGCCGGGGCAACATTTTGAGAAGTATAAATGCAATAAATGCAATAAAAGAACAAAGAAAGAATAAAGGAACAAAAGAAAATAATGACAATAAGGAACAGAATGAGGGATGAGAATTGAAAGAGCGATATGAAGGAGAACAGAAAATTTCAAGAAAATAGGAGGAACTGATTGAAGAAATGCAAAAAACCATTCGCCATCCTCCAGGAGTCTTCTGCAAAACACCATGGAACAACTCCTGCGTCTTGCCCCAGGCTTCCCATGGTTTTAGTCGAAGCCAATTTCCCTTTACAGTGCTGACTGTGGCCCGTTCACCTTGTCGCAACCTGGTTACCTTCCTTGCCGGGCTTTAGAGCTGGAAGGGGTCGCCGTCCCAAAACACAAAGGATCAAACAGGGGTCAAATCCTCCAAAGCTTGGTCCCGACCCGTGTCATCCCATCTCTCCTAGCTCCCGTCTCTCCTAGCCTTACCGGTATTGCTGTGCAAATAAGGTTCGCCTCACGTTTGTGGTAATTATTCTTGGGGCCACTTGAGAGTGATACGGCAGTAGTCCACAGTTTGTAAGGTACGAGGCTGATGTAAGTCGATGTCGCGTTTTGCTCAACATGCGTTGGTTCGAGGCTGCTTAATCTCGGGGTTGTTCCGGCTTGTTTGCTTTGACGCAGCTTCTATTAGCCCTTCGCACCGACCAATTCTCCACCCAGATTGACTATTACTCTTTCTAGAACTTAGGGTGGGAACCCCGAAATATAAGTACTAGTCCAAGTCAAGTTTCCCAGTCATGTGCATCACCGTGAGAATTGCCGCGCTTGAGCTACTGTCGTCTTCTTGCCGGGGTGGGGTTCGCTCCGAACAATGCACGGCACGTTACGCACATGATGGATAAAACAGAACATCAATTCTCTCGGCCTTATCTTCGGCGGTTGTTCTATGCAAGTAGGACATACTCTTGGGTGACGAAATGATGCGACCCCACTCAAGTGTGTTGACCGGACAAGACTACGAAAGGCACTCTGGACCTTCTGGCGTTCTCGCAACAGCCGCAGAGTATTTCTGGAGACAGTAGGTTATTCACAAGAGAAGAATTATTTATTGATGATCGAAATTTGACCTTCGTAATAGCTAAGATGCAGGATTCTATCCCAACTACCTTTCCTAGGACAGTGTAGGTGGTCCTCTTAAGCCCAACAATACTAGATTGCCAAATGTGAGCATTTGCTTGTATTACAATCCAAATGGTAAAATTAGCTTACTCATAATGCCCCGTCCTAGATTCTCTCACAGATTATTATCGTCCAATTTGGTATTTCTAGTTCGTAATGTGATCCGCTTTTTTATCAAGGTAAGTGACGCTTGAGCTGTGGTTGACGGGATCCGGTGCTTTCCATAGGATCAGCCCGTCGCTTTTGAGCTGAATGTCCCGCGACTTGTGCTAACGAGTCTGTGCGACTTTCGGTTTGATGATTAGAATCTAGTTCGTATATTGGCTGTCCGTTGTTGAAGATAAGTGGAAAAGTGGCTGCCCCAGAACTTGAACCTGCCGGGGTTGTATATACTGGAACCGGCCCTGGAGTCATGTAGGCCTCGGGAGCTCTGCGATGAGACAGGATCTGGGTAGCATCATGGATGCTAGAGGTTGCCGTTGTATCAGTACTGTGTGGCCTACCATCGTTGCCTCTAATGGTATCGTGCCCGAGGGTGGGACTGCGGAGACGAACGTGGAATTGCTCTATCCACTGGCCCCAATCCTCAATGTCGAGTTCATCGAGGCTGTCCTGCCAGTATTTAACACCAATATTTGTTTGCTCTTGTTGCCATATTTTGCGATACTGAGCAATCGTCCTTCTGGGTCTTGATGACCTGTTGCTTTTACCTTCTCGGCTCTGGTCTGCTCCACGTTGCAGCTTGTCCCAGTCAATGAAGCAGACACAAGAGCCCGGATCATAGTAGATGGGCCAACGGCGCTCTTCGATGTTATCTTTTCTCCGCGAGTCCTCTCTTCTTTGCTGGAACACTAGAGAATGCGGGTTCTCGTTGTCTCCATGTTCAAGGTGCAGAGAAATGCTGTATGACCCACTGTAGCGTCGATTTATCATCTGAAACTCATAGGTAATACTTCTGGGGATAACTGAGCTGTTTCGGTCAGGAGTCAATGGTGCACAAACGATGTACACGTCTGAGCGTCTGCTCCCTCCTTGCAAGTGCACGGTTATCGGTTTGCTACCATTATCGTTCAGCAGAACAGGAAGGGTCGCGTCTGTTGATTGGCATGTATCAATTGCAAACGAAGCATTTTTCATGAATTCGTCAACCGTGAGCTCGTTACCAAGAGCCATGGCCGCACCCATGCTCACAATTCCTGGGCTAACATTCTCAATTAGAAACTTGTGACCATCAATCATGTCATACTTGGCGTAGACGTACCGTCGGCCAGCATCGACCATTTCGTCTCTCCATGGTAGGTGTTCGAGGCCCGCCTTTTTGATGGCTTTGACTGTCTCGTCGAAGACATGTTTGTTTAGAAAACTGCCGCCACTAAGAACCACGACGACATTTGAAGAATTCTCAGCCACCTTTTTGAACTTGCGAGACAGATTCGGAAGGCAGGCGTTGAAACAATCCTCGTACATCTTCTTGGCTTCTGTTTCACTGAATCTGAATTCATATGAAACCGAATTCAATTCCCCTTGTAAGCTGAATGGCTGTCCGTCGATCTTCCTTCTTACGAATGTGCGGTAGAAGAGCATGCAGCTACTGATTAATTGACCGATCTCTTCCGGAGTCAAACGCTGCCTCCGCTGATCGATCTTGGTCTCGAGTTTTGATTTGACTAGTGTTGAATGCAGCTCAGAGCCTCCAAGTGAACCTGCCCGAGGGTGTGTCACTAACATCCCAGGAAACCAAAGTGAAGGGCGGGTCGGATTGCTTGGCTGCACTCACATTCAGCCTCCCAACCAAAGGAAGAGAAAAAAGCGAAACTTTCATCATCTCTTCCACGGGCAACGTCAAATACGTAACTGCTCTGTGCGCATCTGGTCAGCGAAGTATTCTCATAACCGTGGCTGGATGGCATGTATCGGGGCTTTACCAAAGTGTGACCTCCAAAGTCGACCAGAATGATCTTTTCTGGCCTCCTTCGTCGAATGTCCTGTGTGTCCTGACGTAATAGCCAGTGGCCCACTGCTTCAGATTCATAGATCAGTGTAATGTTGCTCCCACCCACATCACTCCATACCTCCGCCAGAATGTTCTCATAGATTTTTTGGAGTGCAATATCCCAGTCAGGTGGTAGGGTAGCGGCGATTTTCGTAATGGTCATGGACTTTTTCCCCGCCACGGATGCGCTGGCATCCCGGACGTTTTGCAGATGCACGATGAAAATCTTGTGCAGATGGGCTATGACCTCGTTCTGACGAGCTTCGTTGCTCTTTTCGAGCTTGGTCCAAAAATAGTGAAGCTGAGGGATTCTCTTGCGGATGCCCGAGAGTTTGTCGAGTTTGCCCTTTGTTTTTAAGTAGTGGGTGCGAAGAAAATAACAAAACATTTTTAGGGGAAAGGGATGCGACCGCGTATCAGTGCGAAATCCGAGGCAATCCGCAGGATTCCGTTCCGTATGAAAGGGATAAGCAATTGCTGGAAAGTTGCAGCTATTGTGCTCCTCCGTGACCCCTTCAGTAGTTGGACAGCTAACGCAGAAGGATTGTCTATCGTTTTCGCCTTTCCATTTTAACTTGAACAAGGAGGCTCTCGTCGCTGTCATTCCTACGTCCAGACCTAGGACCCTACTCACACATTAGAATAGTCGATGAATTTTTGGGATCAACGCGGCGGGTGTTCAAGACTCACGTAGGCGCGAACTCATCGGAAGAATTTACCATATTGGGTCAACGTCTTCTGTTCCTGGAGATTAAGATCAGTCGTCCGTAAACGAGCTTGTGTGAATGCAAATGCGATTGGGGGTATTTATAGTTGACTGTAGCATTCTTCATCGGCATGGCCGATTTGTTGGTTGTGATCGCAGTGTACCGCCAAGGTGTTAGTGAATCTATTTAGACCTTCAACTTCAGAATGCGCAATCGTGCGTTTTTGGACGAAAAAGATGATACTAGAAGCTTTTGCAACAGTTTCCAGGGCATTTTCAATTTCCTTGTGCGCATGACACCATTGAATTAGATGGAATGCGAATTTTCTATCGGCGAGTTGGGAACGACGCTTAACAGGAATTAACTGATACCAGGTTCCCTTTTCATTGAACCAACAATCCTACGCGCCACCTGGGGCTGAGCATTTTCAAGCGGACGGCCAAATTGTGGTGACCGCCCAAGGTTACATGCAAAAAGTAGAAGCCCTCGCTGACACCCACCGTGTTTCAGCTCCAAATACACCATGGCCAATCGCCTATGGAAAAACCGAAGTTCCTAATACTAGCTAGTCACTGTTCGACGTTGCAATCATGCCATGAGATCCATGGTATGGGTGAACAAACCTAACTGAGTTAGTGCTATTTTATTTGTAGAACATCTAGCAGCTTCAGCCCACTCGCTGGTGGATATCCCATGGACACCGCCTTCGCGTCCTAAATTTAGGCAATGGGTACCAGCTATCTAGAGGGCTTCCGGCATGGCAAGTTATCTGATGTAAACTTCTGGACTTTTTTTATTGCCAGTCCATAACGCCTGGACGTGAACTTGTCATTTGACATAAGAAGGCGGACGACCAAACAGGGTAATGATTCGTCATTAACACGAGAGATGATGTATCATCAATAACGGTGTCGGGCACGTTATTAGCACTCTTATCTTAGGGATTTACTCTGTATATTGCTTGTTTTGCCATTTTAGCGGCGCAATACTAACCCTAATGCACCTATCCCTACTGCTTCCGTTTTAATAGTACAGCATCGCCACAACCGCAGTTCTTCGCCAACAAGTAAAGGGTCAATCCGGATTATTCTTTTTCCAAGAGCCCCCTTTTATTTGAGCTCGGTCTTTCAACTCAGCATTCCACCTCTGTGTGGGATATAGAGGTCGATTCCAAGACCTCTTGAGCATTAGAAGGGCAACATAAACATTTGTTTGAAGCGCATTCTTGCCAATCAAGTTATGCCCACTTGTTAAGCCATGGAGCAATCCCAACAAAACATGGAGTCATTCTACAGTTACAAGCCCCTTTCACATCCAAGAAATATCCGCATTCTTAGAATTATCCCAAGCGTTGACAAAGCTGCGCCGATATGTATCTTGCTGCAAGAAACATCCATTGACAACCCTCGTAGCTACGAGGCCCTGTCATGTACGTGGGGCGGTCAAAGCAAGGATCTGCGGGTGCAGTGTGATGTGGCAACTCTTCTCATCACCGCTAATGCTGAATCGGCAATACGACGGCTGCGGAACCAATTCACCGTGCGCTATCTCTGGATCGATGCCATTTGCATCAATCAGTCCTCGCTGGGAGAGCAAAACTCACAAGTTGAGATGATGGGAGACATCTATCGCAATGCCAAGCAAACATTGGTTTGGCTGGGGCCAAGTAACAGAAACGTTCAAGCAGCCATGTCTTACATTCTCCCGAAGCAATCTCTTCTTCAGCCGACAGCTTCAAAGACTTATTTAGGTGATTCCAACGTTCGTGAGGAAAAGTTCTAAAATCCCATGTGATCGGTGCCTCTAGGCCCGGGGAGAAAAGCTGGTTAGGTAAATGGGTTTTGCGGCGAAAACAATTGCTAGCAGAGCCTCATGGTATGTGATTTCTTCAAGTTCTTGTGAGCCTTCGGTGATTGGACTTCTCAGTATCATAGTGAGTCCAGGGCTAAAATAATTTAGGCGAAGGGCTCATGATACGACTGGGCCTTCAGGAACTTGTGGGTAAATTGTACTGGACGCGTGTGTGGACAGTTCAAGAAATGCTTCTGAGCCGAAAATACCTGGTCTATTGCGGTGAATCTCGTTGCGTTTTTGGCTACCAATTTCGGGACATTGTCATTAGCACAATAAGCATGTTGGGAGAGCCATGGAACCCAACGATGCCATTCAATTTGCAGTCGGACAACCCATTGATTGGAAATTTCCTCTTTATCATGGCTCACAAGCAAGCTTCCGTCCCGCGTGATCTAGTCTATGGTCTGCGAAGCCTTTTGCCCAAAAGCCTTGGTATGATCCCTGTGGACTACGGTCGCGATCTCATTGAGCTCTACATTGGCGTGACAAAAGTGGTTATTCACTCTTCCAATTCACTCGAAGTTCTTTACTGGGCGTGCCATCGGTCTAAACCACCTGGATGCCCATCCTGGGTTCCTGATTTCAGTTCACCCGAGTTGGGCAAGGACATACACTGGGTTGGAAAGCTTGATGGTGATCAGGGACATCCATGCACAAGCATAAAGTATTTGGACGGTATGAGATCGCTGTGCGTCCCAGGGTTGAGAATAGCTCTGATAAGCGATAGGATAAGTGCTGTATTCCCCGTCTCATCGTGGCCATGGGTAGGCAATGATAGATGGAAGAGCAGCCAATTCTCACGTTTTAAAGAGGACTTTGCGTCACGCTGTGTGCTTTTGCAGGAATTCATCTCCTCAATTTCATCTGACGATGATCGAATCTCCATCCAGCAAAAACTACATCAATTTCTATTTTTGTACTATTTAACAACAAGATACGATACAGCAGAAGTACGCGCTTGGGTATCCAGCCTCGTCAGTGGTGGGCAATTTCCGGATACAAGCGCTGAGACATTGGTTGGATGCATGAGGGACTTTGGCCACCTAACTCGTGACCAAAACTTCTTCCTTGATTCCAGCGGGGCTCTTGGAATTTCTGGGAAAGTTCAAGCTAGTGATACTATCGTGGTGCTGTCTGGCTCCTCAGATCCGTTCGTATTACGCCAAAAGCGTTTAGGTACATACGAGCTGGTGTCTCCTACTAAGTATCAAGAGTCAAGAACTTTCAAGACCTATCCAACCTACGGCAGTGGGATCATGGGAGGACTACTGCCTAGTTTAATTTTCCCAGTACTGTTGTAGAAGTATCACCAACTTACTGCTTTTAAGAAGTTTTAATCATGTCCATGTAACGACTTAGCCTGGACCTGGGTATGGGTTGACCCAAGGTTTGAACAGGCTCGTAGAACTCATGCGGCCAAAAATGAGAATTTGTGCACGCACTACCTGGCCAGTCAGCATGCCGGCTTGAGTTAGTGATCAACCTGCAGTTTAGGCTGGCCCGCTGGCGTACAAACAGGACTAGCTTGAATTGCCGGGAGTAGTTGCGGCACTTTTGCAGACTCCGGAAGAGTCACACCGATATGTAGATCGGAACACGGCATCCTCGAAATGCAGTATCCCGGTATATCTTGCCGAATTTTTGGCAACATTCGACCATCATGTCCAGTTTCAGATCTTTTACAACGCAGCATATCATTTTCTTGGCTGCTGGTAGAAAACTAGATTGTCATCATGTCTTCCGACAAGCACGCAGAGGTTGTCATACTGCCTATGAATTACGCTGATGTCCAAACATGCGCCCAGATCAGCGCCAGTGCTTTTTCCGTTGATCCTCATACATTGGTGAAAGAGCTTGGCCGGAACTCTTACGACATGTATGGCATTGCCCGGGCCAATTTTGCGGAAACACTCCATCGGAAAACATACATCTACGTCAAAGCCGTAGACGCACGCACGGGTGAAATCGTGGGACACGCTGGTTGGGCGTGCCGGGGCGTGAATCAAGAAAATATTCCATGGCGAGGACCACAGGATGAGAAGCCAGCAGATCAGACCCGATCAAATGGTGAAGACCCAGGAAAGATGCAGCGCAACACCGAAGAACGTGGGAACCAGGACCCGGACTCAATCGACCGTCTACATGCTGTAGAAGACGCCGATATGAACGAATGGATCACAAATGTAGTCCCTGCAGACATCCCTTGCATGTTTGTGATCGGTCTTATTGTGTCGCCATCTCGCCAATCTGAAGGAGTTGGGAGCGCCCTACTGCGGCACGGCAACGCTATTGCCGACAAGCTGGGTCTCTCGATATGGGTGCATTCGTCTCATCAGGCTGTCGCGGCGTATTCAAAATTTGGATTTGAGAGTGTAAGGGTTCTAGACATTGATTTGGATAAATATGCACCCAGAGCTCCGCGGGAAGATGAGGCGGTCATGGAAGAGAAGGGGTCGGGGAAATGGGGGAGATATGTCATCCAGTACATGAGGAGAAAACCTGGGAGAAGTCTAGACGATTGATCTGAGGATGAGGGACCAGTCAATTGTGACATAAAAAACTGCTGTAAAAAATGACTTTTTTGCATCCTATGAAGCCAAGCGACGTGCGCGATGAAGGCACTAGAAGAAATGTCACGGGAGCCTGACCACTGGCCGGCATTTGGCATTCCTTCAAAAAAGATGCCTAACCCGGCCGTACTTTTGTTTTGCGCCGGGAGATATGCCGAAGGCACACGTGCTGAAAGGGCATTTGTAAGTTCTAGCAAGTTTATTCGTCCAACAGTGCGTGTCAAGGAAGGCTTTGTGTGGAATAAATCGAATGAATATGAGTCTTCATTGTCTGGCTAGATAAGGAATAGTAAATGTATCGTTCTTTAGGATATCACTATTGACGTCTAATCACCATGGTCTGGATCTTTGACGAAAGATAAACCGGTAGAATTGGCTGAAGCCTGGCGTAACTAGTCGTTTCGCATTTCGATCGGACACGCGCACGTCCAGGGGTTGTTGCCAGAATGGTCCGCGCAGCCACAACGCGAAATCCCACCAGATCTACAAATATACAACTGGGCCTGCAATATCTACACAAATGCTCTTGCTTGACTCTTATTCCCCGAAAACGAAAGTCAACTACCCCAAGAGCAGTCTATCAAGCCACCATGGATCAACTTTATGAGTCGCTCGGAAGCTTCTTCCGCCATCATTTCAACGTCGTACCCATGCGCACGAATCGGCAAGATCAGTGGTATAAGCGCAGTTATCAATCATTCAAAGAGGTCCACGGAAATTCCGAGCCTCTTGTCAGGTCGCCCAGAGAGTCACGGGAGATTTGGGCACCTGAACTGTGGAATGTCTCAGAGATATTCGGCAACATGGTCCGCCAAGCAGTTGACGAGACATCGAAGCTTGAACAGGCTCGGAGTTCACCTGATGACACAAAGCTCTTTAAGGATTCAGTCTTAGACGGCCCTTTGCCAATTTTGAAGCCCGAGTATCTCAAGAATCGGTCTCTACAGCCTGCGATGCAGCGCCTTTCATACTGGATACCCGCGTACAGACGCACTCACGGCGATCAGCAGTGTACTTGTAAAGGCATCAAGGCGCTTTTGGAATGTGAGCAAATCACACCACTAATTCATATAGCTCGGCATCCCAGCACCCATCTCATCGGACTGGCACAAATCAAACAATTTGGCTTGCACAAACACGAACACTTTGATATTTGCCGGGAGCTTTTTGACGAAACTCTGGAGACGTTCTTATTTCTGGTAATTCTTAAGTGTTATCGAGAAGCCCCGTTGTCGAATGATGGTTACCGGCAATGGGCACCATTTGCCTTCACGAGACCTGCGTTTCGGCCAGATGGCATATCAGCGCTTCGGTTCGTGGAGGCATTCAGGGAGCAAAATCCTGGCAAAGTCATGGAAGCGCAAGAAATCCAGCTCTACGTTGACTGGTGCTTCCATGTCATGGTCAACACTCAGGTTTTGTCTCAGGTTTGTATGCTGCCCGACCTTGACTGAAAGCGGCGTCTAGTGGACATATTTCTGCTCTTTGTTGGCTTCGAGGCATGGAATCGAGAGAGAGAGGATCAGGGGTACCTGCGATGCGATCTGGATGTGACGAACGACGCCGCCTGGCTGCAAAAAGCGCAGGCTTGCAGGAAGTGTATCCAGCACAAATTGCATCTAAGGTAAAGCCAAAGAAGCAAAATAATCCCCTCCTGTTACGAGAGGCGAAAAAGGCGGTAGTAGAAGAACCTACAGAGGAGGAAAAGGAGTTGTTAGCTGAGCTGGCTGCACTGGAAACCGAGGAGGAGGCATACGGAGGGAAGAGAAGCAGCAAATATCGCAGAGCCGACCCTGCATCATAGCAAATATGGGTCTGAAGTGTCGGATGTATACGATGCTACTACCTTTGTTCAACAACAACAGTCGCTGTGGTCATGGTTTCTCAAGTTGCCCTCCTCCATCCAACATACGCTTGTGCACGGCGTCGATAATCGCAGGGAACATCTCAAATCGTCCATCAAGTTCGGTAAACCAATAGCGCCATCCGTATACTGCCGATAGTCTGTATGGCGGACGAATTGCTTCAGAACCGGAGAAATCATCGGCTATAGTTGGTGGCGCCCGATTGATACTTTCCTCAACACTAATCTGTACAGCATCAGCTGGCTATGCGCGGCTGCTAATTGACATGCTGTGTCCAATATCAGTATCATACCCTTCTGGATTACACTTCGTCATGAGCCGTTGCCGACTAATAGACTCTCTTGATATCGGTTGCAAGAACGAGGGGTTTACTCGCTCGCTAGTCTCGTGAATATTTCGTTCATTACATTCCCCTACTCATGGTTCTGCATGAGACTGGTCAATCATCTGTAAATCAAGGCGCGTAGCGCGGATTCAGATCTAGAGGTCGTGGTTGAACAAAATCACAATTGAGAATCCTGAATCACAAAATTTTTAGTCAATAGCAAGGCCAATCTTGATGGCGACCGAGTCGACGAAGTGATACAAGTCTTTTATGTCTGTGACATATTGGCAAACATGCGTAGTAGAAAGAATGCTGGCAAGAGCCTGGATTCAATGACCTTGATTGAAATCAAGTTTCGTTAAATTAGTTCCACGCGAGGGTTACTGTGACGGCAATCTACCTATACCGCCTAAAGACATGAGAGCAGTCTATACTCTGGAAGCCACATCTACTTGGGCCATTGACGGGGTAGCTTCCCCCGCCCGCATTCTTCCTTCCGGGCTCGCTAGAACCTAGTCTGCATGCATATGGACTTATTTGTGCATACCCATGCACTTCTTGCGCCGAAGATCCGAGTGGCTGAGATGCTGATCTGTTTCGCGAACCGGATTTCTGTGCCGGTAGTCTGGCTTTTGCCGTGCAAAAGAGTACTGAATTGTTTCTTTAAAAGATCATTGTGTCAAATCGTCGCACCATATGTTCAGTATTTTCGACGTCCAAAACCCCAAATTTGCCGTGGGATTCACGTCTACGCGCCATATACGCATTGAGATCACTTCACTGGAAGAACTGGGATTAAATATTAGATTAGATGGGCACCAGAAATTGTCGAGACCATCGGCAGCGTGGCGAGTGAATCCCATGCCGGGATGTAGCATTTGTATGCACGTCGTGTCATTTTAAGACGACACATACAGGGCTCGACCAATCGCTATGCCGCAAGCAGCTAACCGGGAGGCGAGGTTCCGCGGTCTATGTTATGAGTGGTTCAATTCACAAAGAACTATTTCGCCTATTCTGCTTGAGTTAGCGCACTGTACTAATGAGGACCATGTGCACAATCCCGTCCTTTGGACCTTGTCCGATTGGATGAGGCAAAGTGGAGGATGCTGTTACTGGCAGCTGCTAGGTGAGGGTGCCGGCAACGATGCTATTGATGGGAATACAAATCGGGGTTTGCGTTGGTTCATGGGGCAAGACGGGGCCACATGTTTCCATGATCTTTTGGTCAAGCTCTCGAGCCAGAAATCTATAAGACACTGCGAAAGCCACTGTTCTTGGCGCCCCTCAATTCTTGGCAGACTGAAATGCTTAGCAAACCACTCTAGTGCCTTGATCTTGATCCTTGTGTGAATACACCATGAAGTCCATTCTTGCCGGGCTTTTGTGCCTGGCTGCTGGCGCATCCGCACAGTCGAAGCTATACGAGCAATGCGGTGGTTCCGGCTGGGCGGGACCTACCACTTGCGTGGCTGGGGCGATTTGCCAGTTCTACAATGATTGGTATTCCCAGTGCATCCCCGGTAGGTTATATGAATGTCCTCAAAATAGTATGTTCGATTAATGAGTGAATAGGAGCTGGGAACCCTGGGCCGACCACGACCTCAACAAGCATCAGGCCGTCGTCGACCTCTTCACGTTTCTCCTCTACAAGCTCGCGCTCGTCTTCAACTAGCACCCGTTCTACGTCTACCTCGCAGCCCCCTGCTGGCACAGGTTTCCCAAAGACAAGCGGCACCAAGTTCAACATCGATGGCACCGTCAAGTACTTTGCAGGAACCAACTGCTACTGGTGCAGTATGTTGTCGTCCAAGAGCGACGCGGACCTGGTTATGAGCCATATAGCTCAATCGGGCCTGAAGATTCTCCGAGTCTGGGGATTCAACGACGTCAACCAAAAGCCAGGGGGCGACACCACTTGGTTCCAGTATCTCTCTGCATCGGGATCTGAGATCAACACGGGTGCCACAGGTCTGCAGCGGCTGGATGCTATCGTGGCGGCCGCAGAGGCGCGCGGCGTCAAGCTTATCATCAACTTTGTCAACAACTGGAACGATTATGGAGGCATCAACGCTTACGTCAACGCCTTCGGTGGCTCTAAAACAAGCTGGTACACCAACACGGCAGCACAGAATCAGTATCGTGCGTACATCCGCGCCGTGGTGAACCGCTACGTCAACTCCAAGGCTATCTTGGCCTGGGAACTGGCCAACGAGCCGCGCTGTGCAGGCTGCAGTACCGACATCATCTTCAACTGGGCAACTTCTGTGTCGCAGTATATCAAGTCACTTGACCCGAACCACCTGGTGACTCTTGGTGACGAGGGCTTTGGTCTCCCCGGCGATGGCAGCTACCCCTATCAGTACAGCGAAGGTGTGGACTGGCAGAAGAATTTGGGAATCAAAACCCTCGACTTCGCGACATTCCATCTCTACCCCGAGTCCTGTGAGTGAAATCCCATGACAGAAATGTTTGATGTGGACTAGAGCTAACAACCATAGGGAGTACGACTGCTGAATGGGGCAACGGCTGGGTCAAGAGCCATGCTGCTCTCTGTGCTGCGGCCGGAAAGCCGTGCTTCTTTGAGGAATGTGAGTAAATTTGCTGTTCGATAGCAAAGACTATGCCTCAAGCGATTTTGGTTCATCTCATGCTAATCAACCCGTTCTCTTCTAGACGGATACACAACTAACCATTGCGGTGTCGAGGGCGCCTGGCAGGCCACATCCTTGGCTGCGAACGGCATGGCCGGTGATGCCTTCTGGCAATTCGGTGACACCATCAGCACTGGAAAGAGCCATGACGATGGACACACGATTTACGTTGGCGACTCTGACTGGACTTGCTTGGTAACCAACCATATTAAAAACATTGGTTGAGACACAAAGTACCCCAGATGAACCAAGGCTGAGGCCATTATGTATCACGGGACATAGTTATGGTCAAGTCTACGGTAGAAAGAAAGGGCGAGAAGAGGCTTCTACTTCGCCTCTGAATCATTCACAAGCTCGTTCTTGCCAAGCAAATTACACAGTGGTTCGCCGATGTCGGGGTCAACACTAAGATACTTTTCATGGGCCTTGTGTACCTTGTGAGATAAAGCACCAATCTAAGCTTACGCTATTCTTCAACGTAGTAGCCCAGTATGTGGGAATTCAAACACCTGATTGACGTGGTTTGAAGCTACTCTCAATCCATCAGAGGTCGCAAAGAGAGTCGCCCAGCACACAATTTATTAGCGGCAGCCCAGCGCCTGACGTGAATGTAATGGGGCAGAGCGGTAGAGTGTGTTCTCCTCGGCTATAAGTGCGTCATAATAATGGAGCTATTTGGAGCTGCGATATCTGCTCTCAGCATAGATTTGCGCTATTAGAATGGTTCTTCATGTGATTCACATTCATGACGGGCTCATTAGAAAGCAATGCAGGGTTGAAAGGACCATGGTATCTGAGGCTGTTTCGGACAAGAGCCAGGTGCTGTTTCATCCAATCACTGGCCTGATCTGTTCCTTGGCTACCATCTCAAGTCTCTAATTCAAGCGGAAACGCAAAAGGGCCCAGTGAAGCAGTCATCCCAGCCAGTCTTTCCCGAAGCCCAGAATCTTTCCAATATCTCTTTTAGCCTTCTGGGTGCTCCTTGTCCAAGTAGTTGCCGATATTGCAATAATTGCTGACTGACGAATGTTCTAACGACTGGGTCATCTTTCTGCGCTGCTATCACGCCGAGGACCGCCAAGGGCCATATCAAGACCTGTCTAATATATGGGCTGACGACCGAGTGCTCGAGTAACGATAGGAGCCTCTCGTAATGTTGGGTTATATAAGTCTCCACTCCAGCATTAGACTCTAATAGCGATAGACCTGAGAGCGACAAGACGTAATATAACGCCACTGCTGACTGAAATATTTGCCCTAGACTTTCCAGCTCCTTCGCTCCTGAGCCAATCAAAGATGCCCAGATAGTAGGACTAAAATTATTGATATCGTGTAATATTGCATCGTGTATTGGTGGCAATGGCTGTTTTTCTTCGAGCAAACAAGGAGAAGAGGCCAAGTATCGGAAACGGTTGATGTGAACCAAGGCAAGTACCAGCGGAGCAGGACATATTACTGTTGAGCTCTTGGTCGAATCATAAACCGTGGTGACAACCTCGACCAGTTTTTGGTATGACAAAAATGAAAGATGAGTTCCGCCAGGACTGGTAGTATTGCCAAAGATTTCGATACTAGCGTTTAGTTGAGACATGGAAGCTTGGTTGTAAGAGCAGCAGATCGAGCTTACTTGAGGATGTAGTGCATCATGTAGTCTAGTCCCGGTAACCGAATCCAATGATCAAGACCTCCTAGGCGGCGGTACATCTCGGCTAGACCTGCATGATGCATGCGCCACGTAGAGTCTTCTTGCTGGACCTGAGACGGAAAAAAGAGAGATTAGACATAACCTCGCGCGCCAACATAGTATATCATCTCAACTACTCACCTCCACAATCCAGAAAGAAGCTAAGCAGATGGCAATAATTGCACGTCGCTCATTGCCCGTCTCGCGGAGACCCGCGGTAATGCTCTGTATTGCTTCGCCTCGATAGCGTAAATACATCGATCTTGCATTGCGTAGAACCCGTGGACAGACATTCAGGGGCAGTTGTTGCATACGATGCCCTACGATATTGCATGCCATGACAGAGTTGAATACGGGCGGTGCTTCCATAACGTGCGCCATCTCAAGCACAGGTGTGGACAGTTGTGGAATTAATGGCTTAGCTGCTGCATAAATAGGCAAGACATATGCGTTGTCTTGGGATCCAAGGAAGCATAAGCGCACAATGCCAAAATTTCGCCAAATTAGCATAACCAAGGAACCACTTACAGTACTTCGCCACGTGAAGGAGCGTGATGTCTTTAATTTGAAGAGGTTCGATCTCGGCTTCTAGAAATGGGGAACCCATATTGTTGGGGATCTGAATGCCGATTGCCGCCGTGCTACGAGAGTTTGTTGTAGTCCTTGTTGAATCGACTGTGTCCGGATCTTGTGCATCAATCCAGAGCCGGGTCGATCTTGGTCCTAGATGTCCAGGATCGAGCCAACGGAGAGGCTTCTTCTCGCCGTACCCTGGACAAGCCACACTTGCATCCTGGCATCTCGTGCAAGCCGGTACCACACCATCACAAACAAGCCGACGTCGTCGACATTCCCAACAATGCTTGTTGTTCGCCAAGTCGGAGTGTGGCGCCATGGCGGAAGCGGCAAGTGGTCTTTACAATCCGATAATTCTCTACGGCAACGTATTCGGGAGCTGAAACACCAGGTGTACCACAAATTTGGGCGACTGATTACCAAACAAGCTTAATTGTGGAGACGAAGACAACTCTGGAAGCATGGAGCGCTGACGTTCTCATTCCTTCCGGCCTCCGATTCCCCGGTTGGTGCAAACGTGACCATGATGACAATGTCGTCCACCGCAGCCAAGTCAGCTTCGGGAAGCCTTCTCATTGGCAGTTGGTCGAGGACCCTGACGGTCCCCGGTGACGCTAAAAGTCTTGGCCATTCATCTGCTTTTTCAGGTTAGAACGGCGAGATGCGCCACGGGGTTGACCAATAAAGAAGATCTGTGGATGGCACCAAATGTGGGCGTAAGCAATATGCCTGCCGTTGCTCGTTGCTTGATTTATCGAAGCTGCAAGGTAACACAGTGCAAATTAATCCCGGCAAAGATGCTTGTTCCCAGCCCTAGGAGCTGACCGAGCCACGGACTGAGAGATGTCGATTCAAGCCCAAATGAGCAGCTACTTGGCCAAGACAACCGAGGGGCAACATAATCACCAAATCCTGCTCTGAATCCCTCAGTACCTAGCCTACACCTTCTTCTAGGAACGGTCATAATGCAACGGTAATAATAATAGGCCTGTTTGTCCATCTAAATCTGGCCATTGTAGCCTTGGTTAGTCTGAAAACGTTGAACTTGCAAGCAAATTACATCAAGAATATCCTTGTTCGCCCTGAGTGCGGCTGCGTACACAGCCGCCTTCTTTTGAGGTTGTCAATGCTGAACGTGACGTAAGAACAGTCATCGAACACATTTCTTGTATTTGAGATTTGTATATAAACGTAGTATAACATTCCATGTCTTGTGGTCGAGCTAGACACGGTCGAAACACCATTTATCGCACAGAAACCAACCCATATTCATTGCTTTCTTCGCATCAATCTTGCAAGATGTACACCAATTCAGGCTTATGCTTAACTCCAAGCTGTATACAGTCTGCAGGTCATATTCTCAGCAATTTACATCCGCAGTACACGACAATCGATCCTTGCGAGGATTTTCCAGCCTGTATGTCACACCCCAACATTATTTCTTAAGTCTGCTGCGGGATATGGCCCCTATTGCAGCGCCAGTATCTTAAATATTGGAAAAGCGTGTTACATAGCCATGCAGGCAATCCGCTGACCACTGGGAAGACGCATGTGGAGGTTTTCCACTCCGATGGCAAGATACAGATAATGTCGAAGTGCTGCAAATGCGGAACCAGCAAGTCTTGAGGACAATTTTGGAAAGCCCCTACCTCAGCTCGAATTCCGTAAGTCAATTTCGTTGTGACCCATGATACTCAAGCTAAGACTGCTTCAGTCTAAGCCCGAGGATAAGAGTAATTTTGAAAAGCTCGTCAAGAATTATGATGCTTGCATGAATGGCACCGCGATCGAGGCATCAGGCCTCGGAGGAATACCTGATATTATTAAACAAATTACTTCGCGATTTCCAGTCTCAGATTTGGACTACACTTCGAATGCAACGCTCTCGGCAGAGGACTATGACCCCTTGGCAGACACCATAGCATATCTGACATCCATCGGGGTTCCCGTGTTCGGTGACTTTTGGATCGACTATGATAACCAAAACCCGGTGAGCAATCTCCTTTCGCTTATTTTGCAATGGATGTAGAACTTTATTGATCGGATTATGCGCGTAGAACATTAGCATTCCAAGTTTTGGCAGCCCTTTCGGAACCACGTCAGACAAGGCGCTTCCAGCTATTGCCTACGCAAGCTCAGCCTCTCCAAATCTAGCCAAGCTCATCGAAAAAGAAGACGACCTATTGAAACTCTTAGAAAAGCTCCTGCCCAATGAGGCAGGTTGTCGGGCGGCACCGGCACTAGCCCGAGGGATTGTTGGTGTTGCTCTGAAGTTCGAGCAGCTTGAAACGACAATCAAGGCTAATTCCGCCACAGCACTGCATGTACGTTCTCGGCTGAAATCAAAAGGGCTTACAAAGCCATGCTGACACACCATCTCAAGAATTGGCATACCACTACTGTGTTGAAGGCGGCAGAAACGGCGCCAGCTTTGGTTATTGATCGTGTCCTCCGGCTGTTGGCTCCCTCCGGATACGAGCTGGACCGGATGCAATTCCAATACCCTGATATATACGGCAATATGTCGCAGGTATTGGAGAAGACGCCACGGTCGACAATCCAGGGTATTTTCATTCTTATGGCGTATTTAAACTATGCTCCATATGTGGCTGGTGATACTGTATGTCTTGTTTCTTTGCACGCAGGATTACTATGGGGAACCGGCACGGCTAATTTCCATTTTTCAGGCCCCAGGATCAGACCGATGGTCCACATGTTTTGCTTACGTTGATCAGAGTCTCGGTTGGATGGCAAGTAAGTTTTTCCTAGACACGGCATACAGGGATGACGTTCGGGCAAAAGTTCAATCGATTGCGGAAGTTTTAAAGACGTCTTTCGGTCGCCGTGTTGATAGGAGCACTTGGATAACCAACGAGACTAAAATACTCATACACGATAAGCTGGACAAGATGATCCTTAAAATAGGATTCCCCGACACAGTAAGTCTCCTTGTATTTGCAGCAAGGGCCTGCAAGGCGCGCAAGCCTCCTTTCGACGTTGAAGATGATTCCGGCTAACCGGTTAACTCAACCAGGACCCCCAACTGCTAAATGCGACTGCGCTTGCTAAGTATTATGCTGAAGTCGAGATTACCGACTCGTTCTTCGAAAATGCTATTTCCATTCGCCGATGGTCTGCCAAACAGACCTTTTCATACCTCGGCAAGCCATGGAACAGGCTGAAATGGCCCGAGAGTGACCTGCACAGCTTCTCGGCTGCGGCGCAACACGGCCGCTCAAGTAATCATATCGCCATGCCTGCTGGTATATCCCAGTTCCCAATTTTCGATCCAGATATGCCTGATTACCTTACGTATGGCGCCTTGGGTCTCGTTGTCGGCCACGAGATCACTCATGGATTCGACAACCTGGGCAGCCAATTTGACAACGAGCGGCGACTAAGAATATGGTGGGACAAGCCGACCCTGGACGAGTTCGAGAGGCGTATGCAGTGTTTCATAGACCAGTTCTCTAAGATTGCAGGCGTCCTAAGCGACGGCAAACCCCTGCTCGACGAGGAGTCCCAGCAGCCCATCTACGTCAAAGGAACCGTTACATTGGGCGAGAATATTGCGGACTCTGGTGGCATCAATGTGGCGTACGACGCTTGGCGCGAGCGAGAGTCGTCAGCCCCTGCGCCGTACTTGCCGGGGCTGGAAGGATTCTCCAAGGAACAGTTGTTCTTCCTGGCTGCTGGCCAGGTCTGGTGTTCCAGCTACAACCCCGAGACACTCCTGCACAAGATCAGCAATGACATACACTCGCCCTATTTTGCACGGATACTCGGGTCGACGACAAACTCACGAGGATTCAGGGAGGCATTCGGGTGTAAAAGGCGCGAACCAACGTGCGAGATGTGGTAATCATGTCAGCAACAAGGGTTTGTACACGCTCATTTGAACACTACTGCCCTGTAGAAAGAAGAAGAAGATCTTTCGTGTATGGGTACCATCTACATTGGAAACTTCAGTATTAGTTATGCTTTTCAACCGAGTTTAAAATGCACCGTCGTCACCATCATCCTCGCCACTGTCCTGCTACCTGACTTCAACCATGTTTCGCAAAGCGTGAAGCCAGTGGCCCGCAGACCGGAGATTTGTCTTCAAGTGTTCAAACAAGTAGCTCGTGATCAGACTCTATGTATACTTAGAAAACTGTACTCGGCTGTCATACTCAATACAAAGCACCAGGTATGATTATTGGATGTCATTTTGAGCCGCAAACGCAATGCCCATAAATGTCAGAGCGGTAAGAATATTCCCACCATTCAATTGATCATGTGTGGACTTGGAATGGGCCAGAGGCTTATTAAAAAGTGGCTCTGGCCGATTTTGAGAATTGAAACTAAGCTGTATTTGAAGTATTAAATATTGAAGGAGAAGGATATTTGAAAAAGCAGGATGGTGATGTAAGCCACCGCTGGTTTCATCTCGATACTACATGCACCCCCTTGAGGGCCATTTCTATCCTAAAAACCAACGCTTTCAAGCCACATGTGGGCAGCACCAAAAGACTGGGGGGCAGAGTAGTGCGTGTTAATATTGTGGGCAGTGTCCCCGGTCACATAGGCATTGAACACCTTGGCCTGAGGGAAGAGAGTCTTGGTGTTGTCGACTTGTGACCCCGGACCAGATCCACAGTCGGGCACCGGGCCAACAATCGTCCCGTTTCCGCAGGCAATCTGATCCTGTCCGCCAGTTATAATCAAGACAGGCCCAGCAAAGCTCGAGGCTGGTGCGTTTCTGGAGGTTGCAATCTCGCCGGCAGGAAAGACATGGGGATATTTAGCATCCCATGCAACCATCTTGGGGTCGAATGACCCATCTAGGCCGTATAACACTTCTCGAACATTTTTGGTGACTGAAAGGTAGGCGGGTGCAAGGCCAGTGAAACGTGGGTCGACGGCGGTCGCAGCCTGTGCTTGGATGTAGCCAAGGAATTGCCTCAGACCTGTCAGGTCTCTGGATGTAGCCGTGAGAATGTATGCGTCGGCGCCACTTGTCGGGAAAAAGGTCGAAACGAGCCTCCCAATGACCGAGCCATAAGAGTGAGTGCCCATGATAATTTTGCTATACTTGGGTAGGTTAGGCAATGATCCAGCCCGAAGCCCAGTGAGGATGCCGTGTATCACAGATAGCTGCAACGTGGTCTGCACAACACGAATAGGGTCAGGGCGATCAGAGTGGCCATTTCCGAGGTTGTCAATGGCAAGTGTCGCATATCCCTGCGATGCAGCGTGGTACATCCAAGAGTATTGACCCCGGAAGGCCGGGTCAGGAAAGTCGATGCCATTCCAGTATTCCTATGGCAAATTTAGCAGAGTTTTTCACAACATAAGGAATAAAGATGTACCTTCGTGGCCGTGAGACCGTGCAAGAGGAACTGAATCGTTCCTTCGCGTCCTTTGACTTTGACTGACGGCTCACAGTACAGGGCACTGATATTGAATGTCCCCGACACGGGAACCTGGGGCAGAGTTGACGCATTGAAGCTAGCGAGATACTTGTACAAGACGCCAGGTTCCGTGGACTCAGGATAAGGAGGCAGGTCGGTGTTATTGGCAGCCGCCTTGATTGGAAGCATGAGCTCCGTGCAGACGGGCATGGGAACTTGTGGTTTGCATGTTCTCCTTGTTGACGCTGAAAGCCCGACTGATCCGAAAGCCAAGGCAAGAGCTGTGTAAGAGACAAGCATGATGGAAGAAGTTGTGGTATAGTTCCTTTGCAAGTAGTGAGAGATGATGTAAAATGTTGACCTACTAAGAGATCTTGGAGGTTCTTATACTCTGCCATGGCAAAATATGAGTAGGGCAATTGCCTGTCTGTCAAGGCTTCAACCTGATGGGTTCTCTACAGGGCTATACGAGAGCTGGGGCTATGCAGCAATTCACATCAAGGCCATGGTGATGCTAGGGCTGTAAGACCCTTGAGCCCCAGAGTTTCCGCATGCAAGTAAGACGTCCTTCCCAGCCGCCAAGAAGAGCACTGCCCCAAAGAGGTTAGCGGGTTCACTTAAGGTGCCCATGTTGAAGCACGGTGAGATGGCCGGGGGGGGGGGCAACGGACCGGAATCCTTCGTGGATCTAATCCTTTACGCACGGTACGGAGGAAGGTAGCCCAAAAAGGAAAATGAATTATCGTACAACTTCAATTTCAAAGGGCAAGTGGCTTAGTTGCCATGGCCTGTGATATTGTAGCCTGGAGGGCTATGATGTTGTGGCCTGCAATCTTGTGGCCGCAAGCTTATGTGAGCGCTACAAGGTCCGGCGTAGGATAAATCGTTGAGCTCTGTCTCTTGATCAGGCGCCGCAGCATTATCATAGGGTATTATGTCGAATGCAAATATTGCCAACTGAGGACATGTGCTAGATAATGGCAGCAACTTGGCAGTTCATTGCCTCCAACCAAGCCGGTGGGAAGGTGGCCCGCAGCGCTCGAAAAGCAGTCAGGGAGAATGCGATGCGAGTGTTTCGCCGAGACGAACGGCTGCAGCGATTCAGGAAATTCCAAGAAGGGCGAGCCCAGGATCCTACCAACACGCAGCCACAAGACTGCCTCAATTCAGGTACAGGGCAACTCTTGCTGCATTTCGATGAGTCAAGGGAAACCACAGAAGAAGAATGTGGCATACATGACCAGGTTTCGTCACTCGAGGTTGGATCCGGCCTAGCATTTGATCCGTTCTCATCCACTGCACTGTACCACCATCATGAGGCGCCCATGCTTTTAGCTCACTGTAAGAAGAGCCAATTTCCTTCCCCGGATTCACCTGATTACTTTATACAGTGCTTTGAGACTTGGGCTTGGGCTACTACCCACCTGCAGTCGAGATTGAGCTGACGTGAACGCCTAGTCATCCACAACATCGTCCCCACCATACAACCTTTCCGTCACCGTTCAGACCATCATCCCTTGAGTACAATTCTGGTTTCCTACGTACTCACAGATCTCCTCTTCGTGCAAGGAGTTTTATTCCATTCTGCTGTTCATTTGGACGCGATACATGACAGGCCCTGGGGCCCGACCACGCTGTATCACCGTGGGCACTTGATACACTGTATAATTCAGCGCTTGGCGACCTCTGATGATACATGCAGCGATGCATTGATACTTGGAGTCGGCCTCCTAGGGGCCTCGGGTGTAAGTTTAATGTCAGTAGCCTTTCGGCAGCACAGGAGGTTTAACTTTTGTTTGTAGAACATTACCGGCGATGTTGCCCAAGACATCTTGCATAGAGAAGCGATGCAGAGAATGATAAGAACAAGAGGGGGGCTCGGGGCTTTAGGATGTGAGGGCACATTAGCAATGTTCCTTTCCATGTAAGTGTTCTGAACTCTTACTTGCCTATTTCTTTCTTCCACCCGTGTTGAGTATGCCTAATGGGTCGCAGAGGAGGCATAATTTCGATCATCGTTTCCGATTCCGAACCCGGCTTTGAGTATCCGGTCATCGATACGGATCTATCTCCTATGTTTCAAGATTTGGGCGACCTCTCTATAATTACGAAACCATGGCAATCGACATCAGATCCGAGTGCGACTCGTCCCAAGATTTTGGCTCTCATAAGCCTCGTCGGGAGAGTTGCCACCTTGCATGAATCGTCCTACGCTATTCTCGCCGCAACATCCCTAGATATAATGATCTTCACTCGGCTCTGTTGCGCGGTAGAGCATCGTCTCCTTTCGATCAACATATTCCCAGACGCACTTGCCGGTTTGCAAGATGCTGATGTCTTCATCCTTGAGGCTGCACGTACCGCCGCACTGATGTGCTTAACTTGCCTCTTCCGGAATATGAGACCTCATAGCGCCATATTCAGGAGTTTACAGTTCAGGCTTCGACGCAGTATCACATCTCTGAACGTTCCGATATTGGCTGACATGGAGCGAGAGTCGACAAAGCTGCTGTTCTGGGCATTATGTGTTGGTACAGCCAATGCATTGGATCCACAGTGGTATAGGTTGTATTTACGTCGCTGTGTTTCACGTCTCGAAATAAGAAATGGGGATGAAATGAGAATGTGCTTGGATGAGTTCTTTTGGACACCAAGGATTTCTACTGAGAATCTACTCACCCAGCTAGGAGCAATCCTGGTGTGATTTATATTATCTTGATTACCCAACAAGGTGAAAGCTCAGGAACTAAGTTACTACCCTCAATTGTTCTTCTTCATGGATTATTATAATATTAAGACGGCTTATAAGAAGTTCTCACTCTTCCTAGACCCCAGGGTGAGTACCAAAAAATCGAATTACTGGTCCAAGCCAGCTTTCCCAGTCATTCGCATCATCATAATTCTTACCAACCGGCAGCAGTCTTAACAATAAGCGATAATCTCCCGGCGGCATAGTGTCACTGTATTCGCCATTTGGACCTTCGATGCCACCACGCCAATCCAGGTAGTGGAAAACGGGCGGGAGAAAGCTGTCAGAAAACATAGGTTGAAGAGAATCAACACCACCAAACGTATCCTTTACTAGGAGGTCAGGCGTCGTAGTCTCGAAAATGTTGGATTTGTTGAACCCGTAGTATGTAGGTGTGAATGTCGTGTTGGCAGCGACGAGATCAAGTCGATACACATCAGAGGGCTGTCGTGCGAAATACACCAGAGTAGGATTTTCGAGATTTGAGCTATTGTAGATGACGAGATCCCCGGAATGATAGGTTGGGTTTCCAGTGTCGTCCCACCCTTTGACTAAAGTAGGTAGCTGAGCGTCGACAACAACATCTCTCTCCAAGACCGGCACCTCGTTGAGGACATACGGAAGCCCCATGTACGGCACGCTATAGACATCGCGGCCAGATACGAGTTTGATGAAGCCGGAATACACTGGAATCGTGTCTGGATCAACTCCACTAGGCGGTGTGATGACGAAGGAGACGTCCACCTTCTCTCCAGGCGCCAGGGTAATTGTCGTGGGAGTCTCAAACGCTACTTCGGCATAGATTGGCCACGAAGGATAGCCGAAAATGTACCACCCAACAGGATCCACGTCACCATACGGCGTTCTCTGCATCAATCCTGCGGGTACATGGGAGATCTCAAAAGTCTTGCTCCGACCGAGGGTGTTCGTAAAGGATATGTTTTGAGTAACAGGCTCCGCGGACTGTGGAAGGACGATGGCGCCCCTGTCGAATCTTGCACCACTTTGATAGGCACTCCAGACGTTGATCATACCTGCACCCTGATGGGTGACGGCGTGGAAAACGTCGCTGTTGCCCCAGTACTTGGCGGGCTGAGCGGTGGTGGTGAAGAGGTTGGTCATCTCATCGACGGTGAGATTAGGGTAGGCGGATTTGAGGAGAGCGTAGCATCCAGCAACGAAAGGTGTGGCTTTATATGAGTCAGCTGCACGTGGCAATAGTGTCAGGTCTCCTGTACCAGGAAGTTCGCTTACCCATAGATGTTCCAGAGATGATGGAGTAACCACCAGCTTCCAAGGGCCACGCACTCAGGATGATGTGGCCAGGTGCGGAGAGGATGGGCTTGAAGACGTTGAACTCCCACGTGTTTCCCATGGTAGAATAATTGCTTGTGAATCCGGCGCTGGGATTCTCCACGGCTAAGAAGCGTCGATCGGTGAACCGGAGACGGATGCCGCTTGGGTCAGCAGCAACCGCATCGTATAGTTTTGGTCCGTCCACATGGTCCATTGAGATAATGTGGAGGGGCGGAGCGGAACCAACATAATTGTTGTCGTAGGGATTATCAAACTCTTGATCCCTCCATTGCAGGGTTCCCTTAAACCCAGAAAAATAAATGTTGGCGGCGTTTGCTTCAATGGAGCAGAATTGTGACTGCCGGATCATGAAGAAAGTTTTCGCAATGTCCCAGCCATTCTCTTCGACAAAGGCAATGGCCTTCTCAAGCGGCTCCCACCGGCAGCCGAGGCTGTCGTCGTAATCCTGAGAAGCGTAGATGTGGAATTCGCCTTCCATAGGCCAGAGGCTAGAGTACCGCCACTCATCACCATGGTTGCTTTTGACTCTGTACGTTGTCGGATACCGGGCCGAGTCGGCAGAAGCAACGGCCACGGCGCCTTCGGCGATGGCAGGGGAGCCGGTGAGGAATGGACCAAGGCGTCCGTTGTTTCCAGCCGCCACGATAACGGCGACTCCAAGGTTCTTGGCGCCGGCAATGATCTGGCTAAAAGGATCTAGACGTTCCCAGCCGTTGTCCGAGCCCAAGGACATGGAAATGATGTCCGCGCCATCATTAACAGCATCAATCATGGCCTGCATAATAATGTCACCGGGGGCACCACCTCCGCAGCCAAAGACGCGGTACATGCCAATGGTGGCTTCGGGGTCTACTCCCAGAAGGCCAAAGCCTTTATCCTGAGGGTCCTCTCCAGCAAGAATGCCTGCATTGTCAGCTGCGGAAAGTAAGATCGGGCAGAATGGACTTACCGGCGACGTGGGTGCCGTGGCCTCCTTCCGAGCAGGTAGCAATTGGGTCTTCTGGGCCACCTTGGCCGTCTTCGATGTAGTTTCGCCCGAATGAAACCTTTTTGCCAGGACCAAAGCCACCGCCAAGCGCGGGATGGCGATAATCAATACCGCTGTCGATGATGGCGACCTTTGCGCCTTTGCCCTTCAATCCTCGAGAGTGGAGATGGTCGACACCAGCCATCTTGAGGTTGAAATCGATTTTATAGTTCTCCCCGCGAATGACGCTCGTGTTGAAGCCATACTCGCCACCTAGTGGCCCACCGATGTCAAGGTCCTCGAAGCCTACCGGGGTAGGGCGCGCAACCTCTAGCACTGGCCAAACCCTTCGTACTTCTGGAAGCGCCTCGAGGGCTTCCTTGCTGGTATCGCCAGTTAACTCGACTGAGAGCCCGTAGAACAGGGACTCATCAGTAAACTCATGCCGAATCTGATATTCAACATTCTCCTCTTGTGCACGTCTGTGGAAGCGCGCGTGGAGTCCCTCCGAGCGGCCCACAATAGAAGCTCCTTTGTTGAGCTCGACGATATAGGCATCAGGAATCTTCCTAGGGCCCGGTATCGATTTTTCGTCTTGGTTAACACGGCCATTTGGCAGTGGAAATGTACTTCTGAAGACTCCCGGGTTGGGGTCAACTACCGAATGGAATCCTGGGACAGCAATGGCGCTCTCTGCCAGAAACGCCGTTGCGATTGTGACCACGAACCAAGATCCTGAAATCATGATGGGCAAGCTTGGGGGAATTGAGCCAGACCTTAACGATCACTATCTACTTGCAGGAATTTGTTTGTCTTTATCTATTTATTTTGAATTGCCGGTTACCCGTCTTTGAAGCCTTGCAATCACGAACAAGCCTCTGGTGGTGGGGTCCAGCAGTGCCAAGACGGGAATATGCAAGTGCTCGGTTGCAATACGAGGTAAGCCACATGGCACCAGCTCGACAGAGAAGGTGAAAAAGATAAAGGTCGATGTTCCTGCAACCCGTAAGCAGCTCGCAGTCACGCGAACCAGGTACGTGCTAGGAATCGGACCACCCCGCCAATCCCTCGAGAAAGCCAGGTTTGCCTTATGAGGAAACACCACTTCATTTGTGTACGATTGTGATAGGACTATTGCTGCGAGGCTGCCTGCATGGTGGTTGTCGACGTTCCACTTTCGGCAATCAGACCAATATCGTAAGCAAAAAGGCTATAGAGAGGTATTGAAACCCATCAGTTTGTCCCGCTTACACGCCGAGTATCCTCGGTCGCAGGGACTGTCCTATTAGGATGGTCCTACGAATGGATTTGCCCATCCTCTACTGGCCTTATCCTGGCCCAAAGACCAATACTGCCTTGCCGATTCCCATTTGTACGGCAATGTAAGGTGGGCGGAACAATGTGACGAACCCGAATGAGAGTAAGCTCCTCGTATTATCACTCAATGGCCGGCGCTCAGGCAGCTCAGTTCTGAATAAGCCATTTGGTGACTGTTTGGTCCTTAGAAAGGCGAGGGGCACAATCAGCGTCCGTGGTTGTACAGTCGAAGTTCCATTGCAAATCCACTACAAATCTACTACAAATAAGCTTATATCAGGAGTGGAGTTGACTAGCATACATTGGAAGATTCTAGTCTGATGTCTTTCTCTCTCTGGCTCACATCACTCCCTACTAGCAAACAGGGATTAAGACTCTGCAGGCGACCTCCATGCCATCACTACCTGAAGTGTGTTCAATTCTCGAAACTCCAATCACTTGTTTCATCAATCAAGGTTCCAAGCCTGGTGTTGGTGCATGCCAATTCTATTGCTCTATAAGGGTTGACCCCGACCTATTAATGCTTTTATGTACAGATGAAAGACGAAAGAATGACTAGTTACAAAAGGAGAGCGCAGTTTGCGAGATAATGTAGAGAAATCTAGCAGATGAGTGAGTTCTGGGAATATTTAAGCTTTCTTCTCCTTGCGCTTGCCCTTCGGCATACGCATAAGCCAATAGAGGCCCAGCGACGCTGCGATGTTGAAGAAAACAAACGCCCAACCGATACCAAAGTCGCGCCACCTATTCTCGTAGGAAAGGCCGAGGCCGCCGAGGAAAGTGTTGGTGCTAGCGATAGGGCAGTAATGACATTCCGAGGTAGCTTCGAGATCGATAATGCGTCCACCAGCAGCGGTGGCAAAATCAGTGAGGTACTCTCCACAGGTTTGGTTGCTTGGTGGGAAGACGGTAACGAGCTCGTTACTCGCACAAGTAACATCGGCATTGGCGAAGCCAGTCGTAAGAACGGAGGAGATCCAGTAAGTGAATGGCGAGACACGGTACATGAAAATCCAGAAGCCCGGCATAGTCTCTGGTGAGGCCAACACACCACAGAAGAGGAGGCAGAACATGAAGAGGACGTTGGCAAGGTTAGCGCCAGCCTCTGCAGTGTCGCAGATGGCAATACATGCGTGAGCCATTGTGCAGGTGAACATCATGAACTGCCAGAACAGGAGCCACATAAGCCCGCCTCGCTCAACCTCGGTGTTGGTAACGGCAGCGTTCTTGTCGAAACCCACCGGGTAGTACACGCAGACAAACATGATGACCGACATGAGGGTGTTCCAGGGGATTTCCGCGATGATTTGAGACAGCATGAAGACCTTCCAGCTGTACGTCTTGGACGGTCGCTCTCGAACCTCGTACAGGGCACGCTGGGTGACGAAGTAGGGCATCTGCTGCTGCGCGAGTTGGCCGAAAATACTGAGAATCTGGAAAATGGCAAACATCTGGTTCTGCAAGCCCTGCTGACTGAGCGGCGCGTTCAAGAACACAAGACCAATGAAGAGCGCAACGGAGAGACAAAGCGAGAACTTGGAGTAGATGTAGGACGGGGTGCGCCAGAACTGCTGGAAAACACGCTTGCTGACGATTAGAAGCTGGTCCCAGAGTGGCGAAGCGAACTCTGCGTAGGAGTTGGAATCATCAAGTTCGCTCGGGCCCCGAGAGGCTCCAACATCCTTGAGCCGGTGAAGTTCGTCCTGGACACCCTGGTACTCAGGGCTGTCGCGCCATGCCTGGTGCCAATCAATCTCGGAGACAGAGCCGGGGGCAGCGCCAATGGCGCTCAGCATCCATTCAGCAGGGTTCTCGCCGGGGGGGCACTTGGGTGCTCCGTGTCGCTCGAAGTAGGATGTCAAGGTCTCCGAGTTCTTGCCAATGTCACCAAAGTACACAGTTCGACCACCCTTGGCGAGGAACAGGAGACGATCGAAGCGCTGGAACAGCATAGCCGAAGGTTGATGGATAGTGCAGAGGATAGATTGGCCGGCCTTGGACAGCTTCTCGAGCAAGTCGAGAATAGCCCAGGACGTCTGTGAATCAAGACCAGAAGTAGGCTCGTCAACGAAGAGCAGCAGGGGTGGCTTGGCAGCGAGCTCAACACCAATAGTCAACCGCTTTCGTTGTTCGACGTTGAGACCCTCGCCGAGGATACCCACAACGGCGTCGGCGTAGGGCTGCATGTCCAAAAGCTTGATGACCTCGTCTACATATGCAAGCTTTTCGGCTCGGGGCGTGGTAGCAGGTTGGCGGAGAAGAGCGCTAAACTCCAGGGCCTCACGAACGGTTGTGGTTTCCAGATGCAGATCC
Source organism: Paramyrothecium sp. XJ0827 (assembly GCA_020881915.1). Lineage (NCBI taxonomy): Eukaryota > Fungi > Ascomycota > Sordariomycetes > Hypocreales > Stachybotryaceae > Paramyrothecium > Paramyrothecium sp. XJ0827. Next base: position 5,485,314 of record JAJFPB010000002.1, on the reverse strand, counting down.
TGCTGCTGAACATAGCCAGTCTTGCGCTGGAAAGAGTCGTCACGTAGCTTGCCATCGACCAGCATCTCGCCAGTAATAACACCCATTGAGACACGGTCAGCGAGGCAGTCAAGTAGCGTCGTCTTACCAGCACCAGACACACCCATCAGGGCGGTTAGGGTTCCGGGCTTGACCCATCCATCGACATGATCCAGGATACGTCTCGGCTCTCCTTTGATCTTGATATCGTAGCAAACATCATTCCAGTGGAAGACGCTGGTCGATCTTTGGATCAAAGCATCCTCGGATGAAGCCGGGTTCTTCTCGATAACCTTGATGGGGCCGGACACAGCAGCCTCGATGTCGCCCTTGCCCTCGGAAACAGCGGGAAGCTGGCCCTTTCGGAAGACGAGAACCTCACCCTTGGACTTCTTGGCAGAGATATACTCAGTGGCGAGGAAATAGATGACATGCAGACCAATGGCGAAGGCAATCAGGATACCAACGTTTCTCCACTTGTGGCTGGGCACGTACGAATACTGGGTCCTGATGTAGTCAAGGCCCCGAACGAAAGGCTGACCGGGCACAGAGCCAACTGCAGTGCAAGCCCTGTTTTCGAGGCTGACGTCTTCGTAACCGGCAATCGCAGGACTGGGGACATACTGTGTGCATTCGTAGTTGCGGCCGTTGAATTCGTTAATCATGAGGGCCTCAAAGCCGTACGCAACGGGATCGAGGTAGTTGATCCAGCGGCACCAGCCGAGCATATAGTCGACAGGGATGACGAATCCAGTGAAGATAACCAGGGCGAGGATGAGCACTGACGCGGGCACCATGGCCTGCGACAGGGTGCGAGACAAGGCGGCACTGCTTGATTAGCTTCGGTCTGATATTGATGAAGGGTGGGGCAACCTACATGGAACGGAATAGACCGGACATGGCCAGGGTCATGAGAAACGTGGTGAACCAGAAGAAGAAGAATGGACCCGGCTCTCGTCGGAGATTGGTCATGAAGTAGATCACCAAGTTGTAAAGGATACTGTTTGTAATTTTGTACGGCATATCAACAAGGACAGACGAGAAGGCCTCGGCCGAGGCATGATAAAAGCCGTAACGATCGTGCTTCTCCACAATCGGCCGCTGGGCATACTGCGTGAGAATCTCCAGAGCACTCGAGAAGGCGTTGGACAAGATTGCGACGAAGAGGAGGGCACCGCGCTGGAAGAAGCTTTCGGTGGTGAGCTGCAGGTTGTAGAAGAGCGAGGTGATCACGAGACCCATGACACTGTTGACGATCAATTGCCCGAGGGTTATGCTGGGGTCACCGAGGAGTCGCTTCCAGCCACGCCAGATGCACAGCTTGACCTGCTGGGGGTATGTCAAGGTGTATGGAGACTTGACGCGCTGACCCTTGCCCTGCGAAGCGTGCTTGTGGGCACGGAAGTCCTCGGCCGTCGGGCCGTTGAGAGGGTTCTCGGCCTTGTATGCCTCGATCTCGACATGCAGGGCGCGGTAGTTGGCAGACTCCTTCCATGCCTTGGCAAAGTCATCAGGCGTACGAGGCACGCGAGACTCCCAGCCGGCGCGGACGACACGCTCTCCAGGGGCAGTCATGGAGGTCAAGAAGTCGGGGGCGGTCTGGCGGTCAGGGCACTCGAAGCCAAGGTTGATGAAATACTTTACTGCCTCGTCGGTACGGCCGAAGAAGATTTGCCGTCCCTCGTACAGCACCGTCACCTTGTCAAACAGGTCGTACGCGCTCTGCGGCGCCTGGTAGATGGACACGGCGCAGGTCTGGCCGAATAGCTCGGACTGGAGCCGCAGCGTCTTGCAGAACTCGACGGCGTTGGCCGAGTCGAGACCGCGGGTGGAGTTGTCCCAGCACTGGAGGGGTGCGCTGGACAGGGTCGCCTCGGCGATGGTGACTCGCTTGCGTTCGCCGCCGGAGACGCCACGGATGTACTCGTTGCCGACGCGGGTGTTGACGGTGTGGCTGATGCCGTACATGCTCATGACGACGTCGCGGAGGTGGTTGCAGTACTCGGTGCGGGAGATGCCGGTAGGCGTGGTGCGTGGGCAACGGGCGCGCGAGGCAAAGGTCAAGGTGTCACCGACCGACAGCATGGGGAAGTGGACATCGACTTCAGCGGTGTAGATGGCTTCACCCTTGTGCGCTGAGTGCATCTCCTTGGCCGTGATGCCCTGGTAGTTGAGGTAGCTCTTGTCGTCAATGTAGATGCCGTTCGTCTCACCGGCAATGGACTTGAGGAAGGTCGAGCAGCCGGCGCCGGGAGGGCCGAGCACGACGAGCATCTCGCCGGCCTTGACGACGCCGTCGAAGTTCTGCACAATGTCGATGCGGCGCTGGCCTCTGTTCTGGGCGAACAGGCTGGCCACCATGTTGGGGAGGTCCAGGATGACGTTGCCGACGTCCTTCTGGTAATCCGTCTCGGTTCCGTATCCAAAGACGTTGAGGTTCTGGAAGCAGAAGCCGGCCTGGCGGTAACCGGCGCCGTGCTCGACGGAGTACTGGCTGAGCGTCTTGGCCCATGCCCTTGCGCTGAAGTTCTTGCCGTTGGGGTTCAGGGGCGACTCGGGGTCGTCGATGCCGAAGAGGGCACGGCCATCAGTTGGGGTGTCATAGACTGTCGACTGGCGGGTCATGGCGCGGGCCAGGTCCTGCACGGCGGAGTGCCGGCGCTCCATCTCGGAGCCATCGCTTTGTTCCGTTGAGTCGCTGTCGTTGGCCAGTGGTGTGACTGGCTTTTCAAAGCCGGCATTGTTTTCAACGTACGTCTTGACGCTGCCCGTCTGCGGCGATGACGGCACGCCCTTGGACTTCTCATTGAAGTCGTCCATGGTGGGCGACTCTGCGTTGAAAGGTGTGTCAGTTGCTGTGTGTCTCATGTTGTCTCACGCATAGATGTGAAAAGGGCTTGTGCTAAAGACTTACAAACACCGTTCAAGACTGCAGATAGGAAAGTCTCAGATCAACTTGGTAAAGATAAACTCAAGTCTACGATCAGGAAGTTGATCCTGGAGCGAAAGGAAAAAGAGAATAGGAAAGAAACAACCGATCAACCACGACTCACGTGTGTGATGAAAGAAAGTCAAACCATGGAAGCCAAACGGCAGATGGGTTTAATTAAGGGATTCAAGCAGTCAATGTCTGAACCGGGTTCGATGGGGAACGGGGTCTCTCACACTCCTTCAACCCGATAAGTCCGCCAAAACAGATTGGAAGACGTTGCCTGGAAACCCACACACCATCGGAGTTGTGCACCAACGAATTCCGCTTCGAAGATGATGCCCCGTATTGGTAATGCAAGGAAACAGCGGAGGGCGGGTTATCGGGCCCTTCATTGCGGCTTGACGGGGTCCCAGGTAAGGCGTATCACACCCCCCTAGGGCTCCGCGTCACATCATAGGGAACACTATGGACTTGCTGAGAACGACGGCGAAAAGGGGGGAGGGTCCCGTTCCAAAACGGCAGATCCATTCAACGCAGCAAAAATTGTTGCAAATCGAAGGCCCTGCCGTCATGCGTCTTGGCAGCACAAACTATGTAGACCTGCGTCGTTAGCTGGGAAGGCAGATCATTGGTCGCAGGCGCGGGGCGGTTTGTTGTCATTCCTTCGGGACCACCCGAATTTCGGGCTCTACGAGCATACCGACCGAGAGGAATTAGTCAAAGTCCCATATTCCTGTTTTTAGTGCCCGCCCGTGGCGGAGACCCTGTTTGGTTTGGGGAGGAGAAGGGCTGGTGGGCGGTGGGTGGCGGCACGCAAAACGGGGTGGCCAAACTAGCTCGGAACAACGAATCATGCCAATCAGGCGAGGGATGGGCGAGTGGAGAAGCGAGGAAACCACTAAAGTCATGGGTCTTTGGGAAATCGGAGAGCCGTGGATAGGGTTGAGTGCGATCGTGCAACCGGCTGTCATGCCCAGACGTCCTAAACGGCTTGGGCTGTTACAGGGGGGTTGAATTTGGTGTTAGTCGGTCTGCTGTCACGGGATGCTCATCGACTCGCGCGCTTTTGGCTCTGGGAGCAGTTCCTTTTTAAGAGCCCGGGACGAATCTTGCACGATTCCCGGCCATGTCTTGAGTTTCTTGAGTTTATCTTCTTCGCCTGCTTTCCATTTATCTCTACACCCGAGTCGAATTGATCTTATATAAGCAGAGTGCTTGACGACATTCGCATCACACATCACACATCACACACATCGAAATGGAGCCCATCCCCCCCATGAAAAGACGCCAGCCCAGACGTCTGGCCTGCGTCGTCTGCCAGCAGCGCAAGAAGAGATGCGACCGTCAAAGCCCATGCTCTCTTTGTCAAAAGGTAAGCTGCCCGCTACATCTATACTCAAAAAACACGGCTCACAATGGGCCAGCTCGGGATTGCATGCATCCCCAGCATCCCCGCCGTCCCGCGGAAGCGCAGACATGTAGCCCAAGAGATGACGGACAGACTTGAGAGGTGCGAGGAGCTCCTTCGGCAGGCCATGCGTAACACTCCGCCCTTTCACTCGCAGAGCCCAGAGGCGGAAGCCAGCAGCCCTCCTGAGACTTGTGTGTCGCCGCTGCGGTTCCCAACCACCTTCAACACAATCTTGAACATATCAGTCGTGCATATCCCCGGCGAGAGCGAGCCGCGGCTCAGCATCACGGGGACGACGACGTCGTCATCAGACACGGTGATGAACTTTAAGCCTACGAGTTTCTCGCTACAGCCTGATGGCTCGGGGAGGGTTGAGCTGCCGATGACGTTTGAGCTGGCCAAGGTGGATGGAGCGCAGTGCCTTTCATGAAGAAAAGCAGAGGGCGGGAAAAAGAAAAAAAAGAAAAACCGAATGATTAATTCTTGTACATAAGCTGTTCACTTTTTTAACACACATGAGCGTATATTATGATATCAATACCAATTTCTACTCAACGACACACACGCGACGCTTTTTTGCAGTGAAGTCAAACCGGCGGCTGAAGGTGGGCATCGACCAGTATTTCGACGGGAATCCCAGTAGCCCAAGACCCCCAGATCGACCCAAACACCCCAGCTCGGAGGGCTCCCTGGCCCCGCTGGAGGCACCCGGTTGGTTCAGACGGGGGCCGCTGTCGTGCCAGAAACATGCATGAATTACCTCAGCGCCAAGCGGTAGCGTCCAGTGAGGCGGACCCTGCAGATTGGCAGGGCAGGGCACGGGCACAACGTTGTTGTTAGTGGATTCGTTAGTGAGTTTACACGGCAGCTTAGCTGGAATGGAGGCCACACAAAAGGGGGGGTCGCCGGGGTGGAGTCGGACGCATCCCGGACTTGCGGGGCATCGGGATGTTGGAAGCGCCCGAAAGTTTTCCCAGACCTCCAAATCCCCAACTCTGGTTCTCTATAAACCAGCAGTGGTCTGGCGCTTTTTCTTTGGTTTCCAGATTATGGCAGACCACTCTACGGCCTCAGCAATCTCATTCGTCCACCACTCCGACGTTTTGCCCTGTTGGCGAGCATGGGCTGAGCACTGAACCAACACGACATCGACGCCAGATGATGTGTACCAGCAATTAAACGGAACCGCATCTTGCTCCACGCCTGGAAAACAAGCGCTGCCGTCGCCGGATTGACCTATATATATTTATTCATCCGGTACCGTTCAGCGCATGCCAAGAAAGGATATATCGTACATTTATTTCGACACCTCCACGCCGTTCCCAACTGTCCTGCGATCCACCTGCCACATCGGTGTGCACGCCGCCTCCAGACGCACCCCGGCATACTTCCTTTCGAGTCACGCGCCGTGGGCAGCACGCTCGAATCTTGTTGTCGCGCACATCGTGCATGCAGCTACATCGAACCGGACTTCAATCGGACAGGCAGCAGGATCAATCGATCGGGCAGAGGAGCACCCATCATGCCCCCTTCATCCATCCATCTGAACGCAAGGTAGGTGCTGCAATGAACTCGGTCAGCGTTAGTCAACACAAATTCGGAACTCGTTTCGATCCCGCCGTAGCACCACAGGCAATCAACTCTACAGCAAGCTGGCTTTGAAGACGACAAAGTAGGAAAGGCAATGCCCACCTATTCACCAGGGTAGTCCTTCCCGATCCAACTTTTAGAATGAAAAACGATGCCCCGTCGCTGCACGCTGCCCAAATTAGGCCAGAGAAATTCTCCCAGCGGTCAAAATTTCGACGCACGTAGTCATAACGTCCGATGTTATTCTTCTGGACCCGATTTCGTAATTGATGAAAAGCAGCGCAGCCGAAACAAGGCCTCAGCTGGACGTACGGATATCCGTTCGGCACTTCCCCATCGTCATTCCAAGTGCTGAGAAGATTCCTGGCAACGCTGTTCAAAGCGCTATACCCGAATTGTCAAAACCTGCATAAGTTCGTACGAGTTCGTAAGAGATTTCTACAGGGTATCGGTGCAAGACACTACCTAGCAGCACACCCACCGTATTTTAAAGGGGATAAAACAGTAATATCACCGTTTTAATCACCAAGAAGACTAGACACCATAGTATTCAGTGATCACAGCGGTAACATTAGTGTTTATCTCTGAAAAGACCCACGGAATGAGTGGAATAACGCAGCGAATGGGTTCTGCGTTCCGAGGGCTCAAAAGCCATCTTATAGCGTAGGATTCCAGAAGACAGCCCCCTCCACTTGGCGATAAGTGTAGAATAAGTACGTTAAGTTTTAGAAGCAGCTTAAGGTAGAAAATAGTGCTATAATTATAGAGGGCTACTTATGTATTAAGGCTAGATTGTTTAATAGAAGCTTAGTATTCTTCCCTCATACGCACGTGAATTTCTAGTGTGACGGTCTGGTCCTAAGGGTGTACGAACTGTAGGCTCTAGGGTAGGGGGTTCCTAACTCCTAAGATCTTTTATGGCCGCGCGTAAGTATTCAGATAGGCGGCTCGTAAACTTTGCAGAGCCACGGATGGCTTAGCGCAGGGTACCATCTAAGTCTACGACTTGTCCTCTCCTGCCTGTACTGACTCGTCTAGGTACGTCAACTTTGGTCACAGTAATGAGGCACTGGAAACCATCTACGGAAGTAGCCTCCGCAGGCTTCGATCTATCAAACGAGAATTCGATCCAAAAATCACTTCAACCAGTGGTTCAATCTAGGATAGAGTAATTGTGAAAGAGTATCGGGGCTCCTTGGAAGGGCATCGGGGCTAAACCGATCGATTCCAATAGAAATGTGGCAACTGAAATGCAAAGTGTTGAGATCCTGTAACTCTCTCTCAGCTAACATTGGCACACGTTGACCTGAAAGACCACCTGACGCCTTTAGCATACTACGTCGGGGTTTTGACAGGGGGCTGACCGAGCCTTAAGCTGTGATTTACATATGTATAGATATACAATGGAGTAACTACATTGCTATAACTGTCGATGGACACGCTTTCCTGTTTCCCAGGATGTGATGCAGAATGATTAAAAGTTTTCCATATCTAATGTGTGAGCTTGTTCAACCCTGGTCCAGCGGAAAAGGTAGTCCCAAGTGCGTCATGAGGCTGACTCCAAGGCGAACCACACAGGCAGTGAGACCACGGACAAGGCGAACTAGGCACGAGGCGTACCATGCATAAGCAGGGAAAAGAAAACAACGTACCTAGTGGTGGTAAGAAAAGTGGCGTGGAAAAGGAGCCTCGCGACAGTTGCCTCATGGATGCAATCACGTACCAAATATTTTCAGCCGCCATCGCTCTCTCAATCGAGTAGACGCGCATCTGCCCCAAGTTTTACAGAAATCTGCACCATAGTGGTCGTTTGTCATCAAAAACAGCCCGTTCGCCAAAAGGCATAGCGAAGTCTGATTGGGAAGACACAAGGGAATTGCACCATGGAAGGTCTCGCTGCTGTCGGCGTTGCTGGGAATATCCTACAATTTACCGACTTCACTGCCAAACTCATTTCAAAAACCCTCGAAATTCATAAGTCTGCGGATGGCGTGTCACAAGACAGGCAGTTGCTGAGGAACCTCCTACAAAATTCCATCCTCTCCGTTCCCTCTGCAGGCTCGGATCACCAGAATGCGATCGAGGCAAACAAGCCCGCCGTGGCAAAGGCAATGCAATTGCTGGTGGGCCACTCAGCTACTCTGAAACAGGGCTCCTCTGCTGGTTCAGGGGTAGGGAGAAGCCCCGTACATAACATCTTACGTGGTTGCCACAGGATCTCTGATGACCTCCTCGCACTCCTTGGTAGGGTGAATGGGGATGGAAAGACCAAAGCTTGGTCGAGCCTGAGAGCCGCACTCGTCGACTTGTGGAAGCAGCGCGATCTGGAAGATATGCTCAGGAGACTAGATATGTACAAGCGTGAGCTTGAGCTGTATGTTATCATTTCATTGAGGTAAGAATAACACACATACTTGCTTGCATATCGGAACACTAACAAGGCTAAGGGAGAGTTTGGATCTACTGTCGAGTCGTCAAGCCGACCAGTTTGACGATTTAAAGGGCTCGGTCCCTGATACCATACTAAGTTTAATGCAGCACAACTTCGAGATCCTGAAACAACAAAAAGAGCCTTCCACGACAACAGACCCAAGCATCATCGATGAGCTTGCTCGACAACATGAGCAGACGCGAAGAGCCATCAGACACAGCATTAAAACAGCCCTAGAGGTCCAGAAGCTTGAAAGATTTCCCCTATCCGATCTGGAGAAGCCCACGGTAGCACGAGATGCCGCCAACAAGTACGCTGCTGTTTTGCTCAAGGAAGAAAGAGAGCTCCTGGCTAGCCTCAAGTTCCCCGTCATGATGGACCGTGAAGAGGATATTTCCGAAGCCACTCGAGCTACTTTTGAGTGGATCTTCAGGAATCCCAAGCCCGATGACTTGCCGTGGAACAACTTCTCCGAGTGGCTCAGCAATAGAGAATCGCTGTACTGGGTAACGGGAAAAGCCGGTTCAGGCAAGTCTACGCTCATGAAGTATCTTTTTTGTCATCAAAGAACTCGTCTCGCGATTAAGAGGTGGGCAGGATCCGTGCCTCTCGTCATGGCCGGATTCTTCTTCTGGAACACGGGCAGCACGATGCAGAAGACGCAGGAGGGTCTCTTTCGATCCCTGTTATACCAGATACTTTCTTCACACAGAGAGCTCATCCCTGTTCTTCTCCAAGATTTAGCAAGTATCGATACGGGGCGACTCAGGGATGTGTGGACGACAAGGCGTTTGAGCCAGGTTTTCCACAACCTCATCAACCAGACATCCATTCCGCTTAAGATCTTCCTTTTAATCGACGGCTTGGATGAGTACGGCGGGAACCATCGCGAAATCATCGAACTGTTCAAGCACATCAGCTCGGCAGAGAATGTAAAGCTCTGCTTGTCGAGTCGGCCCTACATCGTGTTTGAGCGCGGATTGGCAGAATATCCAAGCCTAATGCTGCAGAACCTGACCTTCAACGACATCAATACCCACGTGAACACCAAGCTGAATGAGAACACCCGAATGATAGAGCTCCAGAAAATAGAGCCCACGCTCGCCCGAGAGCTGAGCACGGAGATTATCAGAAAAGCCTCTGGTGTATTCCTGTGGGTCAGGCTTGTGGTGGATTCGCTTCTGGAAGGTCTTGAAAGCTACGACACGGGGTCTGATCTGAAAATGCGTCTGGATGAGCTTCCAGACGATCTGGAGGACCTTTACTGGCACATTCTGAAATCTGTAAAGCCGTCATTCTATCTTTCCCAGGCATCAAGACTCCTGAAGATCGTCTACCACGCCAAGAAACCCTTTACACTTCAGCAGCTCACATTTGCCGACATCGAGAACTCATCCGAGGCCTTTCAGGCAGATTTCTCCATGTACTCGGAAGCTAAACAACGCACATTGTGTGAGTTCATGGAGGGCCGTTTGAAAACGCGATGTCGCGGACTATTGGAAGTGGCCACATCGACGTCGGAATCCAGTTTCAAGCGGAGGTCTGTGCAGTTTATGCATCAAAGTGTGGCGGACTTTCTTGAGAGGAAGCATGTCCAGGCTAGAATGGCGGAGAGCCTCCAAAATCAAGTCTTCTGCCCCCACGTCAGCCTGCTTCAAGCCTGCATCTTGGAGCTGAAACATGTGGATACTGTTATATACCCCGGTAGCCCTAGGCAACCCGGTATCTTTCTCGCTGCGGCCTGGTTCCGCTACTCTTGGGAGATAATCCGACGCTTTGTTTACTACGCTAGCCAAGCAGAGGCAAAGTCCAAGAAGCCTCAGCTGGAGCTCGTTGATGAGTTGGACAGAGTTGCGTCTCATCTCTGTCAGCTCTACATCTCGGCAGAAAGCCGCCGCCCACTGTCAACAGAAACGCACTGGTCCGAGATACGGAACGAGGGCGAGGAAACCAATTCGATACAGATGCACGGTAGCATGCAGTCTTTTGCCATCGAGTCGGGGCTATTTTACTACGTTCTGGCCTCGCTGCTTGGTGATAAAGACCATTCGACAACTCAGAGACAACTGGCCAAGCAACAAGCCAGATATGCCTTAGTTGTGCAGGATGCAACATATCGGGACCGTTCCCAGCTTCCGCCGCCTGCAAAAGAGGTTCGAAACATGCTTCTTAAAGCCGTCCAGCCTCGATTGAGCGTTTCCACGTTTCTAAGACGCAGAGGCTCAGCCTACACTCCAAAACTGTTGTTTGGTGTTGAGGAGCATCATTCAGACGATGAGAATGGGAATCTTCGTCTCGAGGGTCTGTTTGACAGACTCAGTAAGTCATTCAAGTCAGACAAAGAGACGGTTATGACATACCAAGACTGTATTGAACTTGTTCTCAAGGTACATCGCTACAAAGAGTTATACGAGGGGGATGGACACCAGCATGCTTGGAACCAAGGCCAATCAACTGCGAATAACCCTCTGTTACGCACTGCCTTCTGTTAAAACGGTTTAGTAAGCGTGATATTTAGTAGTCTATCAACAATAATAATCTATATGGTGCTAGTGAATGATTTCTTTGAAAATGAACGTAAGGGTCCACCATCCTCTTCATCGTCATCATCATCGGCGTCAACTCGTTTTCGCTTTTTGTCGAGCGGGCTATCGAATGGGATAGTTGTGTCCGACGAAGGGGTGTCGGGAACTCGGCATTATTAGTAATATTCTGATCGGAGTCGACATCTTCCGAGGTTCTGCTTCTGGGTGCTGGTGCTGGCCCAGTTTCCGTGGCGAGGAGGTCATAATTCCACCACACCTTGTAGCGATTTCCAGCCAGCACATGTAGAAACCGCAAAACTACATTGACAGTCCAAGTCTTATAGTTAGAGCATTACCGTCGCGAAGAAAGATGTAGTCCCGTTTAGGTCTGGAGAAATTAGCTAATATTACTTGAGGTTATTCGGCGGCGCGCCTTACTTTGATATTGATTCGAGTAGTACCACAAACGCGTACTAAGAATGGTCGCATTAGGAAGTCTGCATAAGTGCGATCGATCGAGCGCTAGAATAGAAGCTTTTGAGAACGGCTGGAGCTACAGGCTTATCCTTGAATCTTAGAAGAAATGGGGTCACTTGAACTACTAAATCGGTCGTCTAGCAATTATAGATAAAGTCCGGGGAGGTAATTAAGGGAGGAAACCGTTCTAAGATATTTATTTTAACCCTACTGCTAAAGCGAATGGCCCTAGTCGACAATGACTCCAAACAAGCATATATACGTAACGGGCCGCCTCGACTATCCATGCTCTTCCCGTAATGGGCACACGGCCACTCGTTGTACGGGGCACGGCACGAGATCTTGCGGAGGCGCTGCGGTTCGGGATCGGAGGTGGACTGGCGGGTCTTCCAATATGAGATAAGTAATCTTCGCACCAGGAATCGCCATACTCCATGGATTGATCCACAATTAACGCCGAGATTTCTGCTGTGGGCTTCTTTTGATGCATACGTTGCTCCCCCTACGTCTTGGTTTCCATGTCATTGGACGAGATGTTTGCTGTCTCTCGTGTCAAACTCAGCCGGTCAACTAGCCTCCAACGCCGTGCCATCATATGCTTTCTCCGGCGCCTAGCCTTCTTTCCCCTGTCAAGCGTTGTGTTCGACACTTGTCTTAAGCCAACGTGGACCAGTTGTTGATTAATGTTCACCAGCTGAATGGAAGAGGCTTTGAGAGCAAAGTTGAGTCCATTTGCGTCGAAACACATGAGTTGAACGTTGAGTGAAGATTTGGTTACGCCGAGTGTGAATGAACGTACAAAACATCTCGGCAACGGGAACACTAGATACCATGGTGCCTGAGGTTAGTGTCACTCGCTGGCGATTATCCAGCAGCAAAACTGGGCGAAAACAGGTTCTCGATGCCACTGGACTAAAAGGTCGCTGATAGCAGACCAACAACAAGGTATGCCCTAGATTATAATGACCATTGGCGAGAAAGAATATTACGAACCGCGCGGTGTAGTCGTTGGGCATGCTGCTCTCAGAAAAATACGGGAGCTGCAGGCGCTGGAGGTTTCTCAGAGGACTCTGTATCGCGGATGCATTCCGATTCTGAAAAACTGCAGACCTCAACGGGCATGCCAGGCGGGTTTTACCCATGAAGAGACTATGCGGCGGTGCGGGGCTGTTGTTGACTCGGGCACATGTCCTCGCTGCAGCCTCCGGCCCCGACGGAGGGCAGCACGGCAACAGGGTCCCGTGACGGGCACAGAAGGTTGATGGTTTTGGGGCTTCTTACATCAGGAATAGCTAGGATGCCTGATGAAGTCTTCAAGAGCCTGTTTCTGTGTCTGGGAATATGCACAGCGCCTTTCGTCGACTCGGGTTTGCGACCCGTCTTGCTCAGCCGCGGAGCAGTTTCCTAGGATGGGAGTCGGACACGAGCCAAAGTAAGTACGGACACCGTTATTACTCAGGTAGCTAGCTTGCTGTACCTAGATGCCTTAATTTGTCGTAATGATGCTGTTCTTAGCACCTTGCAGGGCTGAGGTGAACCCTGAGCAGCCGGAGCAGGAACCGAGGATGTGGCATGGCTCGTAGGTAGTGCTTTCGGTTCCTGTGTGCGAAGAGCCAGGGTGCATTGCTTCTACAGGGTAAGTAAGCAAGACCAGCTACGACGAGTTTTGTTGCAAGCCTGTAATAGTTTGAAGGATTAATAAATACTAGTAAATTGATGCCTATTCAGAGACAATACGGTGTTAACAGTGAATTTTTTCTGTAGATTATCTTTACATCGGGTTGGAGTGTCATGTTTTAACACACTGAGACATCGAAATTTCTTGTGGGCGCCACACAACAAGCGCTCTATAAAATAGAAGAACTGCAACTCCACGTCCTTGTAAGTTCCATCCCCGTTCTACGTCTATCTGATTGCTGGATCATTATTACGGATGGTTGGTCGGAGCTGCATTCTCTAAATTCGCCCAAGTCGCTATCATAAGGTATAGTCCGATTTAGAAAAACGCGCTCCCTCCAGTCGCAGTCCCCACAAACGTTGCCTTGTACGGTGCCTGGGCCGTGCTTGTCTGGGCTCGTCCCACCATGTTGAACCAACCCGTGCACTTGCCTTTCGATATGTTGAGAGTGAAACCGCCCGCAATGGGATAGTAGGCTGGTTGAAACAGCCCGCTCCTCGACATGAAGGTTGATCGCGGGTTCGATGTGGCCAAATTCTTGTCCACCACCACCGTCACGGCATCCCCCTTTGAAGTGACGTATGCATAGTCGAGCTTCGATGAAGTTGATCCGCCGATGTAGGGATACATGTACCGATTGGTGACGTATTGGGGCGACCCTGCGCTGGTGCTGAGGCCATTAACGTTGACTATGACGTCGAGAGCATTTTTTCCGTTCTTGGTCCCCGACGTGGCAAGAGGCTGGGTGACCGTGATTTTGCCTGTCCACCTGAAGCCCACGGGGTTTCCCAGACCCCTTCCGTCCACAGTACCGATGCACTGAACGAATTGCAGCTTGACAAGTCGTTTTTCAAGATGGGCGTCACGCGCGACTGTGCCTTTGTGTTCTGTGGTCTCGGAGGTCGAGTTGAACGGGAGTTCAAGACTATCGGAGAAAGGTATGGACCCGTCGTAGAAGAAGGAAGGGAGTTCTGGCTCGGGTTCCGGTAGAGGCGAGGCCCAGACAAGCGGAAGGACTAGCAGAAACGGAGATAAACGCATCGTTGATCTTTGATTGAGATTATTCTTTCCAATTATTCTTTAAAGCCCTTCGCTGCCTCGGGAAACAAACCATGCTCGCTCACAGAGTGGGGATCGCGTCCCAGTTATCCCTGGCGACGAGAAATCTGGTGCATTATAGGAAGCAACAGTTTGTCAATTGCTAGCACTAAACATGGTCGAGGCTTTCCTCGCCCTTGCAGGGCTGAGCTGAGAAGCTGTGACGGCCACACGTGGCTCTCGACATGCTTGCAAGCCTCCAAGCCAAAGCCAACCTCAGCCGCACATGATTGGTAGCGAAATCAATAGTTTTCCGCGCCACAACAGGTCAGACTTGGAGCTGAAGAATTTGTTCGCAGAACCACTCTAGACTCCTAGTCTCTTCACTGAGAGGGCTAGCCTAGGAACATCTCAGCCGCCCGGCAGTTGCATTGAACTTGCACTTTGGGCCCAGCTGTCCCAGACATTCGGAGCGTTGCAGGGGCTGACTGACCATGACAGCGATGCTACGTACATGTCATGTACAGCCGAGCCGCCAGGGTTCCGAGTTGTCGATACGTACCAGATGGGCCAGGCCTCAACCGTATACCGAAGACATGTGCTAGCCAATTTTTCTAGCTCTTATTAATAATTGTGGTTGTGCCTACGGACAGTTAACCATGTGAGGAACAGAATTGTCTCGTTGTCTTGCCGGTGGACTGACCTACGAACGACTTTGACAGAAAGATGGTTAGGTTCACTAGGGCTGTCAAAGGAATATGTGGAGAGGCCGTCCAATACATAAGCACTTGTAATATGTTATGTTTATGATCCATATCTTTTTACTCCTTTAGAGCTTGTACTATCACTGGTGGAATCCTGTTTGAAGATGAGGAACTGCCTACCCTAGAGACTACAGCCGCTTAGGCCAGAGCTTCATGTCTCCTAAACCTTAAAATCCCTCTCCACCAATCACAGTCAACAGCAAGCTACTTGGATATGGATTTCTACGTCACGTGGACTGAATTCTGAAGCTATATAGCCCGGAGCCTCCCACGACAAAGGCGATGATGAAAGAGAAACGTGTTCCGAAAAAGATGGCGTCCACAGACAGCACCAATCGAATAGGCCGTCGCTTGGCCTCAAAAGCCTGTGATCAGTGTCGAGCACGTAAAAGCCAAGTGAGCCGAGGGCCCAGTGGACACAACCGAATTTATGCTGAAACGCTCCTGTCCAGTGCGTCTTTGACCAGGACGGGTCGAGACAGTGTAGGCGATGCGCCCAGCACGGCGCGAACTGTACTTTTCTAAAGGGACATAAACCTCGAGGTCCTCGTACACGGTATTTTCATCCTCCTCCTGGTTACTTGCCTGGGCTTAACGTTAGTTCCAGCCAAGTCGCTGACCAGAGTCTTGCGCCACTGTCTGCAGTGGAGATCGAACACCTTTGTACCGTTGAGATGCTGCATCGCTTGATCCGAGACTTTGCGGACTTTGTATACCCTCTCTTACCACTCGTTGACCTACCTACCTGTCGTGAAAAACTCGAGAGCGGCACGTACAACTCAGACCCCGCGTTTCTCCGCCGATGCTTCTCACTCTGTGCTATCACCGTGGCCTCCGTTCCCAATAAAGAGGCCGAGTACTGTGTCGGCCAGTTTAACACATATCGAACGTTCGTCAACCGAGCATGTGACCTCGTCATTATGAGTCGGCTTGCGACGCAGCCGGAGTGGGAAGAAGAATCATCATTCGAAACAGTAATTGACTCGGTTCTTCTAGCCCTGGCCGCCCATTATGTTGGCCGTCTAAGACGCGGGTGGGTGTTTTTCAATGAGGCTGCGGTCCAAATACGAGATTTGCAACTCCATCGCAAAGATGGTTTTGCCAACTTAAGCTCTAGAGATGCAGAGCTCGTAAGACGAACCTTCTGGGTCCTGCATTGGAATCAGCTGTCAGTTGAGTTGTTACCTCATGATAGGACTCACAGTCTGCAAATTAACTAACCAAGCCTAGACTCGACGCATTTGTTTCACCCACGCCACGCATGATCCCTGGATTTCCTCCGCAAGAAACAGAATGGGATGTACTACTTGCCCCAGCAGAGAATACGAGTACAGAACTAGAGGGTGGATCAATCAGTACAAAAGGAGCACCACCATTTCAACTTCATTCATTTATGATACTGACGGGACTTGCTCAGCGTATGAGAGAGATACTCGCGACTGGAACATATCGGCCATGTTTTGCGAGCCTGGAGCCACATCTAAGTTCTCTTGGTCTTTCGTTGAGTGACTCCCAAATAATTGACGGGAGCAAGATTCAGTCATTTGAAAGACGTCTTAAGGTGGCTCAAGAGCTCTCCGAGAAATTGGAAAACGTCATGTCGAATCATGGTGCTGAGGATAGCTACTCGATGCCGAACGGATCAAATCAAGGGGCGGAGCTTGCACATGCCTCAGTACAGATAAATTGTCTGTACTTCACAGTCTCCCTCCTTGAGATATTGTTCGATCTATCCACTGCCTACTGCGGCGATGAGATGGAATCTGCAATATGTGGGACTAATCAGAGGAGTCGACCTGGGGAGCAGAGATACAGTGTTAGGCTCTGGAGCATTCACGAGCCTATTGCTCAGAGGCTACTCAACATTCTGCAGAAAAGCTCGCCTCGAGTTCTCGAACTGAATGGATTCTCTCTTGTGAGTGAATGCGGCAGATACAGGGACGCATCCACGGAATAGCTGTTGCTAACTCCGGCATCCGCAAGATCCACCAGATTCGCAGAATAGCCGCTAGCCTTCTCAACGTAAGAGGAGGCCTCGAAGACACACATTCGATAGAGGAGAAGGCACAATCCTACTTAACAGAGTTCGCCCATATTCTTGCCAGCTTAGAATTGAATGCAGCGGTGAGCGCAATGCTATACGAAAATCACCCAATCAGATAGAAGGCGGTTGTGGCTGGGCAAGTGAGGGCATAAATGTAATAGAGAAGACAAAAAAAAGATGATTCTTTCGAACTCCAAGTGTAGCTAACAGAGAAATATTCACTTTGCAGTACAAGGACCATCGCGTTTCTCACGTATATGAGTACAAGAGCTTTATAATCCCGAGTTCAGCAGACCAAAAGTGTGAGAACAGACCCATGCGACCCAGAATCCAATGACATACTTGCTGAAAGAAAGAGCTGCTCTCAAAAATGGCAATGGGGAGAAGTTTGTCAACTGGAGTCTTTGGGGGAATGCAGAAGCTTAACAATGCTCCTCATCCTCTTTCGCCTTGGTGTCCTGAGCGACATCGAGATTGTGTTGAGACCACTCCCTAGGTGGCACACGCAACTGCCATAGCTGATCTATCTCAGAGTATGTTCTGCCCTTGGTCTCGGGAACGTAAAAAAAGATAAAGATGACGGACAAGACCAGGAGAGCCGCGTAGATGAATCCGATCTTGCCCTGCAGATTACCCTTGTCAGGGTTTACAGCGTATGGCAACGAGAGACCCCAGATGGAGGCAGTTATAGAGTTAGCGATTGTGCAAATCGCTTGAGTAGGCGTGCGGAGAGACGAAGTCGCGTTTTCCGAAGCCACTGGCCAAGCGACGGCACCAAGTGTTGCTTGGTACGCTATATCCGTGTCAGATTTTAGCGTAACAGGTGAGGTGATGTCAAAGAGCAGTCCACTTACAAAACCCCCAAATAGCCATCAGTGCTATTTGTGCCGTCAAGGCGCTCTGATTCGTCGAAGTGACCGCGACAATTGCGATGATAAGAAGAGAGACCAGGAGGATACTCGAACCATAAAGGAGAGTACCGCGACGTCCCAGGTACTCAACCAAGAACCAGCTGCACATATTTCCAACAACCATGACTCCTGAGATAACTACCGTCATGTCAAATGACTTTGCGGCGGACATGCCAGCCAGTTGCATGAAATAGCTCATGTAGCCGACGACCCACCCCATTCCTGAAAAGTTCTGGATAACAAATGCCATCGCCGCAACAAGAGTTCGCTTCCAGTTCTCCTTGTTAAAGCAATCCTTGAATGTTCCCTGAGTTTGCTGGGACTCTGTTTCGAGGCGAAGCGCTGATTTGATCTCTGCAATACGTCCATCAACATCGTAGGATGAATCATGAAGCTCGCCCAAGACAGCTCGAGCTCGGTCTTCGTTACCGTGAGAAATGAACCAATAGGGTGACCTGGGCAATGACAAGGACGTCAGTGTTGAAAAAGACACTGTGATGTAAATGGCGTAGTCGACTTACTCGGGCATGAACGGTAAGATAGCAAGACAAAGCCCAACGAATCCCCACTGAACAGCGAACATAATTCGATAGGTCAGATCTCCAGAGTATTTGGAGGCCTCTCGTAGAACTCCGTATCCAATTGTATTGCCAAGCACAATGGCGAGATTCATCCCCCCAGTAATAGCGCCACGGACAACAAGGGGTGACATCTCAGAGGCATATGTCGGTGCAATGGTTGCGAAGGCACCAAGGGGAAAACCAGTTAGCAACTTGCTTCCGAAGAAGTGAGCTGGTGTGGTACTAAACCACTGCAAAAAGACACCAGCGATGTTGATAACGTAAAAGCCTGCAATGGTCCATTTCCGTCCGAATCGTTCAACCGCGGGACCCACGGCCATTCCGCCTAAGATGAGGCCTATGCCAGACGAATGGTTAGCATGTGCAATAAGGGTAGCAGCACTGTATTGAGGCAAGCCATCGATTGTTCATGGCTGCTTGAAACGGACGTTCTTAACCACATACCAAGGAAGAAGCCTGCCTGGAATCCAAGCTGCCAATCTGCACTGACGACGTATTCTTCTCCGAACCGGAATCCAAAGTCTTTGCGGAACTCTTCGATGGAAATGACAACACTTCCGGCCAATGCGTCATATCCATACATGACACACACGAGAAACATGTAACCACCTTGTTTTCCAGCAGTTAGCTTGAAGTGTCGAAGTGACTGTCACACAGTAGATCAACTCACACCATAGAACTGGCTTCCAGCTTTCTTTCAGTGCCTCTGAGACTGTCATGGAATGCTGGTGCTTCTGGAAGCGGTTCAGGGCTGCGTCCATCAGGAAGTGCTGCCCTGGTTCGTTGACGAAGTCGGAAGCCGGGGAAGTCTCAGCATGGGCAACCGAGCCCATTTCTTTGGAGTCTTGCATAGTCATCGCAGAATTGAGAATCGTGGAAGCACCGGATGAGAGCACAAGAGAAGGAGGTGCTTGTCAAAACTCAGAATGATATGTTAGGTGCAGATCTTGCAAGCTCTCCAGCTCGAGGGTCGATATATATAGGCAGCACCGGAGGGACCGAGCATGATGAGATCCCAAGCCTACCCCGGAATCGCGCCACCCCAAATGTGCAGACCCATATGATGTGGTCGCGTGAATAGCAAACATTAGTGTTTTCTGGAGTCCGGGGATTGCGGAGAGTGTAGAACGGTGGAGAGGACACAATCGCGGACAATCGACGGAGAAAGTGTGGGTACTGGTAGTGTGCTCAACCAGTCCATTACGCTCCTAGTGGTTTGTAAAAGCTGGCAAATATGCAGCTGTTGCGAGCTAGAGAAGTCCCTAGATGTTTTAGCAACCTCCACAGAGGGGCCAGCCTCGGAGATTCAATTTGTTCCCGAAACCGGCAAGCCACGCCTTCTGTATCATCGATGTGGTCGGACTATCAAGCTCGTAAAATTCGCTAAATGAAGAAGTAGGCGGAATAAGAACGGACAAACTGTGGGTTCACTGTTGGCGCTGCCGTAGAATCACCATATTGAGTAAGTTAGCCAAAAATTAAATATCTCCTTCTGATGCTCTTGAAAAATACACCACAACCTTCTTCAAACACCCTCGTAACTTACTCTTCATGTGTGCCTTTGCGACAATGACAACTGTTGACGTGGATAATCTGCTTGGGGAGCTAAGCTTGGACGAGAAGATCTTGCTACTCGCCGGCAAAAACTTCTGGGAGACACACGAGATCCAGCGTCTCAACATTCCGTCTTTGAAAGTCACCGATGGTCCCAGCGGCGCAAGAGGCGAGACCTTCATAGACGGTACCCCAGCCGCCTGCTTCCCAGCATGTGTCTCTCTTGCCGCTACTTTTGATCGCACACTGGCCAGACGAGTTGGCAGGGCCCTTGCTCAAGAGACACAAACGAAGGGAAGTTATGTTTTGCTTGGTCCAACTGTTTGCATCCATAGGTCGCCTTTGGGTGGTCGAAACTTTGAATCGTTCTCCGAGGACCCACTGCTTGCTGGTAGCCTGGCAAGTGAATACATCAAGGGCCTGCAAGACGAGCGCGTTGCACCCTCGCTGAAACATTTCTTTGCAAACGAACAAGATACTCGTCGATTTGTTCTAAACGAGACTATTTCAGAGAGAGCACTTCGGTCAGTTCACTATTTCACAAACACCTATCAAATTCGCTATCCCTCTACATACAGATCCTCTCGTATCGAATCTCGTCATCTGGTGCTAACACTTTTTGATGCGATTGCAGCGAAATATACCTCAAGCCCTTCGAAATAGCTGTTAAAAATGCGAAGCCTTGGACAATTATGACTGCATACCCCAAGATCAACGGCAGTTACATAGATGCAACATCCACCTGGATGACTCAGGTTTTGCGCGATGAATGGAAGTTCGATGGCCTGACCATGAGTGATTGGGGAGCAGCTTCGACCACTGATTGTATCGCAAATGGGTGGGTCTTTTGCTAGTCAATGGATGAAGCATACACTAACGAACGTTCCACGTAGGCTTGATCTCGAAATGCCCGGCCCGGCAAGACACACCGCGGCTTCCAAAGTGCATCAGGCGCTGGAAGAGGGCACAATAACTGAATCACACATTGATGCGCGGGTTCGAGCATTCCTTGTTCTTCTCGACCGAGTCGGCAAGTTTGCAGACCGTCGGCCGACCCCCCCCGAGACATCTGTTGATCTGCCAGAACATCGTGCTTTCATCAGAGAGGGCGGCGCTGCGGGCATGGTTCTCCTGAAGAACAAAAATCAGATTCTACCAATAGAGCTCACGAGAACTCGAAAAATTGCGATTTTGGGGCCGCTTGCGGATTATGCATCTGCGCATGGTGGTGGCAGCTCATTTTTGACCTGCCATTATAAAATCAGTCCCCTGCAAGCATTCAGGGAGCGTTATGGATCCCAGGTTGAATTGACATATTCTAAAGGTAAGCCTTAAATGAAGCTAAGACTGGTCCAACATCAAAGACTACCCGGAAGGCATCCACTAATAGGCAATATAGGATGCGAAGTTTATCGATCTCTGCCCGACTTCGTCCAGGGAATCGCCAACCGACAAGGTACCCAGGGCTTCGACGTGGACTACTTTGCTACGAATGATTGTACGGGTAGCGTCTTAAAGACGCAACAGGTGCAGCGCAGTTACTTCACCACCCATGATCAGGTCAACATCAAAGCCTCTGCTATGAGTGCTCGGATGAGTGGCACTTACACCCCGACAGAAACAGGGTCGCATTACCTCAGTCTTTCTGGCGCAGGCGTCACGAAGCTTAGTGTCAATGGGGATCATGTAGCCTCTCAGGACACAGCCATAGTTGACGCCATGGCTTTCATTGCGGGTTGCCAAGACGAGACACGAGCACAGTATTACTTTGAGGCCGGCAAATCCTACAGCATTGAGGTTACCACCAGCATGCCAGACGTCAGCATTTCCGACAGTCATATCCTTGACAAGCAGTTATGCGCTCATGTCGGTTTTGTGTCGCAGTCTGAAATGGAGCGGAACCTACAAGAGGAAGCTGTCAAGCTAGCCAGAGAAGCTGACATAGCACTCGTCTTTGTTGGGAATACCTATCAATGGGAGTCAGAAGGCCAAGACATGGCTGCTATGGTTCTCCCGCCATATGATACAAGAAAACAAGACGCTCTTGTGTCTGCCGTTGCAGGGGCAAACCCCAACACAGTGGTTATTGTTAATACTGGTGTCCCTGTCGAGCTTCCCTGGCTGGCAGAAGTTGCGGGTCTTGTTCAAGGTTGGTACGCCGGCCAGGAGGTTGGCAACGCCATCGTTGATGTACTATTCGGAACAGTCAACCCGTCGGGTAGACTGCCCGTCTCGTGGCCACGAAAGTATAGCGATACTGCGTGTTTCGGCCACTTCGGGCTCGATTCGCAGACTACGAAAGAGGTAGAATATGTCGAAGGGGTGTTTGTCGGCTACCGTCATTTCGATCGCCACTGGCATCAGGACAAGGAAGTTCAATTTCCATTTGGTTATGGTCTGAGTTACTCAGACTTTGAAGTCACCCTCGTTTCGGTCACTGGAAGCCTTTCAAATGACCAGAGTTCGGAGGTCACCGTCACTGCGACCGTCAAAAACATTAGCGAGCGTGTGGGCGCTCATGTTCTGCAAGTCTATGTTGAAGCCCCAAGCTGCGGTGTATTGGAGAGACCAATCAAAGAACTAGCAGGATATGCCAAGCTGAGTCTTGAGCCGGGAAGAGAAGAAAGTGTGAGCATATCTTTTGGCAAGGATGCTGCTGCATTTTGGGACGATGGGTCAGGAAAGTGGAAAGTTGTGGCTGGCTCATACCAAATCACACTGGCTACAAGCAGCCATCCCGATCATGTGGTCAGCCGCTCAGTCATTGAGGTTCAGCAAGAGTTCCTGTTTGACCCATGAAGCTAAGAGGTAAACTACACGGCTTTTCTACGTCGGATGCTATTTTTGGCAATACACTTCAATCAATCCATCATATGCTTTTCTTGATTGCAAAATAAAGAGGTAGAGATGTAACCATTTCTTCAATAAAACCAAACATAGGGGTAATGATGATGGCAAAGGTACTGTGCCCTCTGGTGCCGAGATGTTTGCTAGACTAAGTCATTACAGTGTCAGCTACGTGAAGCTTCTGGAGACGATTAGTAGAATTGATTAGATGCGGGTTATGCTGGCTGGTACCAGTAGAAAAATGGGGCCTCTTTGGTAGCCGCCCTGCCCGCTGAGGATGCCACTGTCATCAGGGCGGCAATTAATGAATGTTGTGACTACTCAAACAGGGTCTACTGCAATGAGACACGAGCAGTACTCATCTCTCAGCTCGTGAATAATACGACGGGTATCTTGTCCTCGTAGGAGATGGAGTTGGAGATGTGGCATGTAGTACTAGGATCGCCAAAGAGCGTCAAATCATTCTGCCGCTCTGCATTGGAACTTGGGCATTGAAGGTTTCAAGAGCCTCTACCTACCTCAACCCCCTCGAAGTAAAATTTCCTGCTTCTCTGCCCCAAGCTGAGCACACGAGCAAAAAGGCCATGAGCCAAGTCGTGATCAATTGAACGTGCACAAGTCTAACGTGGGCCTCTCTCCGTAGGTCAACATTCCACGTCTCTGCATATAGCATCTAATGCCTGGTTCTATACCGATTTCCGGCACCACAACGAGCCTTTCATAGTTGAGGTTTTCAGGAGAGGGAACAGCCCTGTGAAATTGTTGCTAGCAGGTAATTACTCTGACTATCCTAAGTATTGCACTTGCTGGTCAAGTAGCCGACAGCTTGCTCTGTGGTCGCGACCCATGCCAGCGAAGGAAAGGCGGTATCAATAAGAACTCGATGGAGTGTCTCATTAGGGTCCCAGACGGCGTCCTCAATAACCGAGACGACAAAGCCCAGGTCGGTGCCTTGAACAGCTGTGCCCAAAACAGCGCCGCTGGTGGCGATGCCGCCAATGATCAGGTGGGTGACACCGAGCGTCTCGCGTAACAACGGTAAGAGGTGTGCATTCGCAAATGCGGAGCGATAGCCAGGCGGCCGGAAGGATGTACTCTCATGGCCCTCATCAGCAGTAGAGTTGGAGGGCGCGAACTCGTGGTACTCGGCGGCCAACTCAGGCATCGACTCGAGTGCGGGCTTGTGAACGGCAAGCCACTGCTCGTGGACCTTGTTGGTGGTAGGTGGGTCGATGGTTGTGTCGACGAGGCAGTGGACTATAGGAACGTGGCTTTTGCGAGCGGCGGCCAGCAAAGCATTCGCTGAATCGACTAGCGTCTGCTTTCGGATTGGGTCAGGGATCATGTTGACGAGGATGTTCTGGTAATCAAGGAACAGCAGGGCAGTCTGAGATGCGGGGTAGTGGCCCGGATCGCTAGGGTTGGTGGTGTTGTTGGCCATGGTATCGCTGGTGTGCCCGGTTTCAGGAGCGTCCGGAGTTGTTCAGGGTGGAGGAGAAATAGATGGTCTCGCCGACGATGATGTTGAACAGAAAAAGGGGGAGGGTGAACAAGATTCGCATGGCTGTTCTCATGCCCATGCTGACGCTTACTATTTGTTGGTTGAAGGTGTTGGCTCCCCGGCCAACAGTTAATTCCAATTGGGTCGATCTGACTAGAACCTGGTAAATCGAACAGCATAACGCAGTGTTGTGAGATGAGCCGAGGTTGCATTGAGGCCAACAACATTCAGACTTAACCGCACCAGGCTACAGCCCACAGATAAACGTCTGCGGACTAAAAGTGTTGGTGTTTTCTGAGATTTTTTTTACGAGTCAGTGCTTGGGCTTATCGTCAAAGGGGCTTATGTATCCTGTGCTGTCTTCCCATTCCCAATCCATGGGAATGTCTTGGAGCTCATCCTTCATCTTTTTAATAGTCTTCAAGTATGTTACTAGCTAGTAGTAGCAGAATTCTAGCAAATTAATGGCAAAATGGTCACAGAATGATCCCTGAATTATTTAATAAGTTAATTTGGTAGCATATATACTATGAACCGCTTCCTGGTTGACGGTTGTTCTGCGACCAGGATTGCGTGACTCTACAACCACCGTGACTGTGACCAAGCCTGCTACCACTATCAACGGTTACGACTACGACCACCACATCTGAAACCCCGGCTGAACCCACGGGCCTGCTCACCAACAATTGCTTCGAGAACACCGGTTCCTTGTCCCCTTGGGTCCCGGTTCTCACCGGCGGCACCCCAACCATCGATGCTTCGAGTTCGCGCTCGGGCAGCCAGTCCGGCCTCATCACCGTCAACTCTCGGGCTGTCAGCGGCTTGTACCAGGCGGTCACCGTTGAGGCAAACCAAAAGTACCTGTACACTGTTTAGACCCAGCAAAGCAGCCTTACATGCCCAGTTATCTACGCGGGCTGCAACTCGGGCCCTACAAGCTAGTTCAGCGTCACCTCGAGGACCGGAACCAGCGTCATCAACAACTGGGTTCAGATCAGTTTGACGTGCAACTGGAACACCGCTCGCGTTCAGGGGACCGGCGTGTCTGTCCTCCTGCCTCACAACTGCGTTCCTGGTGGGTAGATCATCTTTGACGATGCCGTGCTTGTCAAGCAGTATGCTGTAGACAATATCGTCATCTCAGCCTCTTTTCTTTGAAGTAAGACATATGATACGGAGCATTTAGAAGGGGCATATAACAGTACTTTGCTTATACACAGCGGCATAAACTATTGCGGTCTTGGACCAACCGGGCATTTAGCATGGCGTTTCTTCTTCTTCAATTACAAAATAAAGACTTATGTGCGACGAGGAAGTTTATAGGGAATTAGCCTTATCAATACCATCTTCTATCATCACATCTTCTGCTATCATGAGTGCATCAAAGAAGGGGTTGGTAGGCAAAGTGCACCAGCCTGGTTGCCTGTGCGCGCAACAGGTAATGCAATCACTATGCCGTTCCCGCCTAATCGCCAGATGAAATGCATGCCCAGAGGAGATTTTCCAATTTTCAGTTACGCAAAAAGGGTAGCAAGCCGTCTTCTCCAATTCACTTGACGACATTCCGATAGCTCCAAAGCTGTGGGCCTTAATGCGGCTGACGTTCTTCACAGAGTCGTTGGTGGAAAGTCGAGCGAATGTCGCGGACTCCCATTCAGCTTACTTGGCTCTCTCGATGAGAGCAAAAAGACAGCAAAAAAGAAAATCCTCGACAAAGACAGGATTCGAACCTGTGCGGCCGAAGCCATATGATTTCTAGTCATACCCATTAACCACTCTGGCACTTTGCCTTACAGAGGTTGGATCCACCGCAGTGGAGACGATGGATGAGAAGGAGGCAAAGTTGATGATAACACAATGCCTTGACGTGGGTTGCCACTCAATGGAGACACAGCCTGCATCAAGTCGAGATTCTCTATAGAACACTTACCTCATGTCCTGCACGCTTTATCGCGTGATCAAATGAGAATATAAAACTGGCTAGATTATGCATAATGTTGTCCTAACATCTTTGCCGATTATTTTCTGAGTCAGAATGCAATGAGTTTCATTCCACATGCTCAAGGCGACCAGCAATAACACCTACAAAATCTTACTTGGTATTGGTCAACCCATTAAGGACCGACAAACGTATCGAAGAGCGGTGAGCCTATTGAGGAGAGGTAGTCATGGCTTGGCAGTACTTGAATACGACATCCCTCAACTCCATACTCTGCTCTAAACACGCATGTAAGACAAGAGGCAAAAGATGCTCTTGGGCACATTGAGGAAGAATACTTCTGCAACACTTACCCATAACTGCTCCGTGGGTTCTTTATGGCGGCCGTAGCAGCTGTAGCCGCTGTAGCTGCGTAGGAAATCTCGATATTGGGTATTCTGGCCACCTTTTGGCACCTTTGGGATTGTCAAATAAGCGATTTCTGGATGGAGGCATGCTAAGTTTCGCAAATGAAGACACTATTGAGAAACTTCCAGTCGGAGTTCATTTCCGCTTTTAGAACTGAACCATGGGCGGGACAGCCTGAGCCACGGCCAATGTGAGCAGCCCTGAACTGTGGCTGAAGCTCCCATGACTTAACCTCGGGAGATTGAGCTGATGAGGATGATGATTATATACAAATTAATTGAAAACCGAGGATGGTCATGTCAGATAGAGTGAATGAAGTTATGGTGGATTGTATGAATGAAAAGACCATAATTTCCCCTGGCTATTTAACGTGCATTCATCGAGTTGCGCTAGTTGGCGAGCCGAAAGAATAATGATAGATTTGTCAACTGAAGTGTCCATCTTCTGGGCTTCAATGCCAATCCAGCGTAATTTATCACATCATGGGCAAAGTCTTCATGGACCAGGTACCATAGTTCTTTCGAGCCCAAAATACAGAGCAAAAGAGCGGACAAAATTAAAGATACTCAAGTTGGAACCATACCATCTTCGTCCGTCATCAAGCATTACATATGCTATTGTTGTCCCTCACACAAACTCTGTTCGAATCGCCGACGCAGTTGCGTCGGAAGAGCCTGACTGGTGCCTTTGAATGTCTTCATGGTCCTCTGCATTATCCCCACTGGTGGAGAGGCCAGGATTCTCAGTCAAGACAGAAACACGTGCCGCCGAATCTGGGCTATTGTCGTTGGTGAATGCATCGTCTTGGCTGGAGTCTCTGCCGTACATTAGTGACGAGTGAGTAGTTTTTGAGCTAATCGTCGCGGAATTCCTCAGATCTGTACGATCATTGCCCGAGGCCTCGTCAGCTCTAGGCATACCAATTTTTAGCATGTTGTCTTGGATAGGGCCCTCGATCATTGGACTGTCTCTGGTGAGCTTTTCAAAACGTGGAAGGCCCTCTTGCTCTGATGTATCAAAGATCGCCAGTCTAGATTCTCGATTAATAATGGGAAGATCCCATCGACTAATTTTCCAGTCAGCTATCTCCGCATGAGCAAGTCGATGCAGATGCAGTGCATGATTGGCACGCCATTCAAGCCTAAAGTAGCTGCTTGGTCTTCGGAGCACCCATTTCTGAACGAGATCTGCGACTGATTCAATCGTTGCAGAGATGACTATTATTATGCTGCCACCAAACAGCACGCAGAGGAGGCCTAGCATACTGAACGACGTGTAGGCCGGACTGCGGATTTTCTGAAACTGTGTCAGTCATACCATCTCAATAAAAAAAGAAGGGCCCTTATATGTACCTGGCTGCCGCAATATTGCTTATGCTCTGTTTCATCGGCTCGGGTTATGTAATTTTCAAGCTCCGGATTGTCGATCTCCAGCCCGCTGGCGATCTCGACAAGCTGAGACTGGAGGGCGGCCAGGATGGTCGAAGTCCAATGGATCACGTCCAAGTGCCACTCATTCTTTTTCGCGCCCACTTGCATTGAATCCGCTGCTTTGTAGCGGGAAGCAAGTGAGTCTTTCCCGAGAGCCGTGATCATATTAGATGGATGCACCATCAAGTCAATGACCGAGGCAAGCCCGAGGAACTTTGAGCGCATGTCGGTATTTCTGTAAATACCTCGGACTGTGTCATTTCGGGAGCCCCAACCCGTGCAGTAGTCTTGCTTGCATATCTGAAATTGCTCAACGCAACCCATGGGCCACGCGGGCTCTTCGGCTGCGTAAAGAGTAAGCGCTACATCTTTGCCTTGGCCAGCGATGTTTTGAAAACCTCTCTGAAGGGGTGTAGTGGCTCGATACCAATCATCCTCTGACCTCTGAGTAAACATGACCTCATTGGGGAATAGAAAGGTCAAGGTTAAATCTCCTTGATGCTTTTGGAGCCCGGAAATGGGCGTGAACAAAGACCAGTCTGGCACCGAAAAGTCCACGGGAAAACTGAGCCCATATACTGCTATTTTCTCATGTCAGCACCACAAGAGGTATCAGGAAGGTGATGATCTCTTACATGACACTATAGTCCTGAAATGGTTGAAAGAAAGTCCCATTCTCAACCAGCGTAGTCCGTGTCGTGAGACGATCGTTCACCGCTACAGTGCAGTTGCAATCGGACGGCGGCGTAAAATTGATCGCCGTATTGGTAACGCGTGTACGTACTGTTTCCAGATACGTAGCTGGATCTGAAGCCCGAAGTGACCAGTGGAGCACAATGCATTTTATGATACAATTGGAATCTTGCTTGACTCGGCCAGTTCAACCCGAGATCTGCGAGACTATCGATTGGGCCTGATTCCACCACAACATTGGGGTTCTGGGAGATACAGAGTGAGTCTTCAAACGGGCAACTTGCATTCGAAGCCACCGGCACAGGTAACGCTGCACGCGGAAACGTGTTACAGGCTTCAGACCTGTCATCAGACTCGTAGCATCGTTGAGCATACTCTGCTGCCTGTTCTCTCTGACGTCGGCGGTATGGACTGTAGAGCGTGAAAAAGTTCGTCTCATTTGTAAAGGCGTCTTCTCGAATGATGCCGCAGAGCGGACTGTGAATCAGGACCTCGTTTCCCCGAGCTATCTGCGAAGAAAAACCGGAGGCAGCAGTCAAAGCGAGGGCAATAAGGATGGTACTGAACAAAAGTGGCAGGATTCGCGCGAAGGGCTTGGATCGATTGCTCTTGGCAGCAGGTGTCGTCCAAGCATGCAGTATTTGGACCAAAGTCCAGGCGGTCCCCAAGGGACTTGTATAGTTGCGCAGAATTGCCTGCCTTTGCCCGTATAGAGCATCCTGCGGCGTCGCGGCTGAGAAGGCTTTGAAGAGAAGAAAGCAGATGATCCTCCATACTTGAGTACCGACGAGCGCGACAAAGAAGGCCAAGAAGGCCAAGAAGGCGATGAGGAGAGCACCGCCCTCCTTCGTCAGGGTGAGTGTACTGCCAAGTACTCTGCCATAGGACCAGTTAGTCCAAACGCCAATGTAGACTGGGTACTGGGAGGTTGTGGCATCCATGGCTGGAATGTGAATAATAATTTGCGGGTGTCGTTTGGAAGCAGCCGTGGGCTGGCAATTCAACCGTCCTTTTATAAGACGCGACACAGCCTGATCCCTTATCGACCACCTCAATTGGCTGCTTCATATCAAGATCGGCTGCAACACAGCACTATATATAGTACTGATCGTCGAGCTTTTGGGGCTCTGCACAATGGACGACGAAAGGTGATTCGTCTACTTGTGTGAGGCGAAGAGAAGCTGAAAAGGGCCATCGCTGATTGGAGACTCAGTATGCCGCATGCCAATCGCAAAGGGGCATGCGGCAAGTCTGATCACGCTTACCAAGATGATAAGGCTCTCCACTGCCTAAATCTATGAATGCAGTTGGGGGAGCAAAGAACATTTCCGGCAGCTGCTGAGACAGTATATTGGCTGGCTAAACTACCTGAGCATCATACCAATATACGTCCAAGCGAGGCCGAGAAAGGTGTTCTCGCTCAGCCGGAGGCCTGCTATGCTATGGCGAGCGGTGTCTGGCCCGCAGGTCCAACCATAATTGCAGTCCTCCCTAAAGCACGTAGGAGGGCGCGCGTGGTTCAGTGCTCCCATATAGCATTGGCGTCGAACAGTACCACTTGGCGTCCGTCGAAATATCCCATGAAACTCATTAACAATAGCCTGCAACACCGGACTGAATGCCTGTACTACTGATTTCTTGAAGCTCGACAGGGAGATGGTATTCCGAAACTCTTGTGTTGGCAAGATAGCTCGCTACCCGTCCCGGAGCCAACCGGGCTCAACATGTAATAAGGATGTGCTGGAGCAAATGTGACATATTAAGATTCGCCACTATGCTGTGACTCTTCGGCCAATGCTATTAGGCCTACTAAAGATGTGGTTTCTGGCTAGTCCTTCGCTAGGGCTTGTGAAGATTGAGATGCTAACCGGTCTTAAAATCCCCTATCATAATTTTTCCCCCTTCATCTCTATACAAGAATGAGGTCTTGTATAGGGATATCTTCCCATTCATTCTCATCCGCAGTCACCGAATTCTGAACAGAGGCAGTTCCGCTGGCATGCCTCTGCACACGACGCTTGAATATTTTTGCATCCGGATTCCTGCAGTTAATTATACCGACTCTTTCATACATCTCTGCGTCTTTTATCTTCGGTGTGAGAATAAGGCAATCGCTTTTCCCATTCATTCTAGAGGTTTTGATCGGGAGTAGGAATATCTCAAGCCACACGATGGACGGGTCAATTGTGTCGGGGTGAGTTAGACCCAAATCTGTGTCATCAAGCCCCGGGATCCTTGCCCATCCAGCATCGAGCTTGTCGATCGTGACTTGGTATCTTCTCCAATCTGTTGGTGAGTAGTCTCTTTTCAACGACCAGAACGCTGGCCTTAGTCGTCCACGTATCTGGATATAAGCAGAGCCCGCCAGGATATCCCCGTAGCGATTTTTCGGATTGGCAAGTTCCACTTCTGCTTCGATGATCTCAATGTGATGCTCGCATTGGGAGTCGCACGACCCAGAAATACTATCGACGCCAACTCCTTTAAGAGAAAGCCATGACCAAGTCGGCGCAAGACATGGCTCTGGCCTAGAACGTATGCCTCCAACTCCATGACCCTGCCACAACAGCTCGTGGATCAGGTTCGACCGCCAAAGGCCAACAAGATATTCGTCATCCATCATAAGCGACATCTTCTGAGCAACGCCTGCTATAGCGACTAGCTTATCCGTGTCTTTTGTGAGTGACGTTCCGGAATAGGCTTGCGCAGCAAACCGCCACAACCTCTGTGGATCGCAGTCTTTGTGAACGGATCGGACTGAGAAGTCTTCTAATCCAACCGGCGTTTCCTTAGCCGGAAAGGCCTCGCAAACATCCGCAGTTGCGCAGCGGTAAAATATCTGTTGGTCCGAAAAGTAGATGATTCTTGAGGACAGGCAGCGCTCTTGCACGGTCCACGCTCGTGTGGAAAGCTTACAATGAGTAACGCCGCTTGACCACATCCTCAAGTTGACCAAATAGTACCATTGGGGTGACCCATCACATGCCCAGGAGCAGCGGACCAGCGGAGCTGCTAGAGCGTAAGGGATTCGTTGAACGAACAAACCCCGATGCGCATTTTCACCATGTGCTGCCGCAATTACAAGGGCAGCGTGGCTATAGACCTCTGCCATTACATTGGCTTCTGCCAACCAATCATCATGGGAGTCTTGTTGAATGCAGAGGGAATCGATCCAAAGATATCGGTATCCCAACCAACCACAAACGGATAGGGCATCTTGAAATGTTTTGGGCAGGCAAGAGCTGGACATGCCACTGCTGAGTTCATCGGCAGTGGCGCTGTTCAACGTCATAATGTCTGCACCTCCCCAACAGTGGCTGAGGGCAACATAAGGAGCTTTGACCTCAAGAGATGTGGTTTCTACAACTCGAAAAGTCTCAGAATCTGATCGAATCTCCAGGAGCCGAGTAGGCATCCAGTTTCTGCTTGAGTCCTTCCTTCGACACGCCGGGTGGTTTTTCACACAGTCAAAGTGCCATTGGCGCACCAAGTTGCGGCTCGATGAGCAGTCGGTCGATGGACCAATACCATACTGTCCAGCTTGGGACTCGTTTCCAGGAAACTCTAAGCTGTCGATTGCATCTAGACACGAGTTGTCAGTTGACACTGCACAACGTGGGTCTATGTCTGTAGCCTAATATCCTATAGACACTTACATTCTGCAGGGATTAGTGAGTAACCGAGACCATGGATGGGCTTGGACCCGAGAAGACCGAATAGCTCCCAGCTTGGCTTCGCTCTACTCTCGGCCCGCAAAAGAGACAGTCCAGCGTCAAGGATTGAAGAAAGACCCCATGCCCCTGCGGGCTTGGGGTTGGTAGGATGCCGGGGTAAGACGGAGAATGAGAAGGCACCGGTATCAGTGTCGGGCAACTCTTCCAGACAACCTTGCAGTAGATGGTTCATATTAAGGCAGACCGCACATCCTGCGATCGCCCTAGTCTTCAAGGAAGAAAGGTCTCGACTATGGACGATTTCTTTGTATTTCTCAGTTGTCGAGGTGTCTACTGGCGAATCGAAAAATTGCCGGCATGTTAGGCACAGTTTTGCAGGTACGAGTCGGTTGTCAACGTCGGGGTACACGACTGAAAGAGCGGACTCCATGGTACGAGGGGAATGAGAAATGAACAGTAAAAATAAATGTAATCTCTATGTTGTACGCATGCACTATGGGGCGGACAGTGAAAAGATAGACACATGCGATCCTCGGATGATGAGAGAAAAGAGAAAAGCAACGTAAGATATCAAAGATCCCCGTCTTTGCAAGGTTTGATGTGCAAAGGAAGCGACACGTGACGATCCGTTACTACAACTACAGTACACCCGAACTGCGCTGGCCCCCAATGTGCTTGTTTCATCTGCAAGGAAGGATGCGCTGAAAATAGATTTTTAGCAACATTTGCAGAAGAAGCTGGGGGAAAGGCGGAGCGTGCTTATTATCGCGCCATGCCTTTTCAAGGCGTAAGGATTGGGGGAATTCCTTGCGTTACAGGGAGCTCGTGTGCTGATTATGCAACCAGAGAAATGGAAACCGACTGTTGATCGTATGAAGGTGAATCGCCGGCTAAATCACCGGTTACGTAGCCACAAATGTGGTTACTATGGCTTTGCTAGCATCCTTTCGATTGTTCTGCTACGTCTCAACGGAACGACGCCTTTTCAAGTTTATGAGAGGCTGAACGTATTTGAAAAAACCGGTCAACGGAGTGACTTGAGTCAAGGATTCTGGCACAACTTCGCGAAGGGTGTTTGTCGAATCGCCTTGGTTGGTTAATGCATCATTCAAGTAGATACGCGAAACAGTTAACTCTTGTTCAATAAGCTGCAGACTTTCTTGACGACCCTGGGCGCTCTTTTGCGTCAGAATCGTGCAAAAAAAGGACAATCTCCGTTCTTGTTGATGGCTCATGGCGTTTTTGCGCGTTATGTCTTCCTGTGTCTCAACCACTGATGACGGAGCATCTAGCTCAATCGTCCCGTTTAAACACGCTTGCAAGCGCATCAATTGCGGTGCCAGATCTTCCCCAAAATCCCAAGAACACCCCGTTTCCTACATCTTGCTCCCAAGGATCTCCTCCGCTTCCCCCAAGTGTCTGCCCGTCCGGATGTTCCGTGGACTCAAAGTAAATGGAGTCTACCCAGGCGCCGGAATGGATAATCATTTTCGTGATTCGCTCGTCAAGTTCAAACCTCGCCGAAACTGCAGGATGGTCTTCGTTCGGCTCGCCAAAAGTTCTGTCTGAACCATCACTCCAGCTGATACGCAAGGCTTTGATGACTTCGTGGTCGCCTGGGATGATGTGCGTCCAGACCTCGAGCAAGGAGACTTGAACATCGTCATCTTGCGCGAAGCTAACGAATTCCTCGCCACCTTCGACATTGCCGTAGTAGGGGTTCATGAGCGGCATGTTGAGTGATTTGTTCCTTAAATTTTGAAAAGAAGCTCGAGGGTCCGCAAAGTTTTCATAGGGATAAAGAACCAGGAAGACTGCAAGTGTACCGAGGCGTGCCTAAATATGTATCAATGCATCCAAACCATTATTACCATAGCCTCAGAGTAAAATGAGCCATGTATTGCATCCCTTGAGGAAGGCGAGGTTATGCTGCCAAGGAAGCCAAGCTCGCCAAGTCGGATCAAGATGCCTTATTTTAAGACACGGCAGGCAATTGTCCACTGTTACAACAACGGAGCCACACCAACTAAAGCAAGGGAAAGGAAGTAGCTTAGAGTAATGGTTAGAATGTGATACATATTACGAACCAGACGCGCAAGCTGTCATAAAGCTATCGGGCAGTACATGCATGAACAGGGACGATTGTCTTGGACAGAAATGGTGCCAAGCAATGGTAACCTACCGGCTGACATCGGATTTGAGAGTGATTGCAAGTGCGTGCCTCCGAAAGCACGAGCAATCGCATGTACCAAACGCTGCCCAGCCGTGGGCCTTGTCTCTCATAACTTTCTTCACTTATTGGTTTTGTGTCATGCACGGCCAGGCTGTGCAATGCCGATTTCGTGACTTAGGTGTACCAAAAAACACGGATGGATATTTCATCGCTTGTGGTTTGCGCTGAGGCCGAGTGTTTTGATGTGTCGTAAGAAACACTGCCTTTCAGACTTGATGCGACCGAGACATGAATCAAGTCCACGACTGACTTGGACACAAATGACAGAGGCAGCTCTTTTATCACATTGACCAGGACTTTAGGTCATCTTCTGGGGTAATGACAGTGATATGTACTACGCTAATTGTCGGCTAGCTAACAAAATCCATATACAATTTCACGAATTCTCGGTCAACTAGGGTCAACCTCCAAGACAGCCAAGTCTCGCCTAGACTTGCTTCGCTTAGCAGGTGGGGAGCTTGGCCAGCTTGCCCTGGGAGCCCTGGCAGTTGCCGGTGGTCGACACCTTTGAGCTGCTGCCGCTGCCCTTGGTGACACCCTTGTATTCCTGGCATGCCTTCTTGGTGACGCCGCAGGAGTTGTTGATGGTGGCGGTGTCGCCGTAGTTGGAGTTGATGCCGACAAGGTCAGAGGTGATGCCGTTGGCGCGGACGTTGTCAAGGACAACGTTGCGGGGGCCGCCGTTGTTGGTGCAGTCTCCGCAGCTGCGGTAAAGCTTGCCGGCCTTGACGACAGTGTAGTTTCGGATGGTAACGGTGCCGCGGCCGTTGTGCTGGACAACCTTGTCGTCTGCGTTCTGGGCGCCGCCGCCCTGGATCAGGACGTTGCCCGTGCCGAGAGCCGAAACAGCATCTGGAAAGGTCTTGTTAGTTTCACCGAAGCTTGACACGTCCTGTTCATGACTCACCTTCGCAAACATCGCGGAACCAGACGTTGGTAAGAGTACAGGCTCCCTTGCAGTGGACGCCCTCGCGCTGGCGTGTGCCAATGATGACGTTGGACAGGCTGGCTCCGTTCTCGAGGATGAAGACAGCATCGTCACTGCCGTTCTCTCCCTCTCCGCAGGAAACTCCGCGGTCGAACTCTCGGTTTCCAAGGTCGACGGAGCCGCTGATGACGGAAGGCTGCGACAGGGCGACCACGTTTCCGACGCGAGTAGGAATGTTGAGGGTCTGGGCTGAAGCCAAGCCGCAAGCGGCAAGGAGAACAAGGCCGGAGTACTGCATGTTGATGGAACGAAGAAGTGTTGGGAGTGAGTATGAATTGATGTCCTTGTCAGTTGCTTGCTCTGTTGAGTGCTGCTGATACCTTGTTGTCAAGTGCGATACGTTCGAGCTTTATCTACTTTGTTGAGATAGGTCTTCGGCCAAGACACTGACGCATTGATTGGAGGAACATCTGGCTCAAGCTTCATTTCTCGAATCGTCTCTCGGAACACGAAGCTATCACCAGGATTAAGGAAACGCGGAGCCAAGCCTTTCCAGGAAGGTAATGTTTGACTTCCAATATTGGCTCTGGGGCTCCATTCCCATCTGCCGGCACTTACAGACAAGCTTATTTCAATTAATAGTGAAACGGTGCCTGTCGCACGGGAATTAGATTGACCAATCGAGCACTACCGACGATCCGGACTCGAGTGAGCGTAGTCACCCTTGCGGAATTTCCAGACTAAATTATCCCACCTACCAGCCCCTGCCAGGGCAACTCAACCCAGCTATGGAGTCGAAGTCAGAGTCCGGGCCATTTCCTCCAACCACAAGTTGCGCAGTCGCTGCTCCTTTGATTGCAATATGGAAATACTGGATCCCTCGCGTTTATTTGTGACGACGAGAAGGAAATAACCTTGTCGATCAACCAAGGCTAACCAAGGCTAACGCAACGAGGCTTAGCTGTAGAACACGGCCAACAATTACAGGACCTTGCTGCCATGCGTTCCACTCGTTTGTCCTTGGTCTTTGTTTCGTATTTCGCTCCCTCCGTGGCGAAAGTTGCCTGGAACCATCCATATTGGGTCACCCGTCACAAGACCGCCCTTGCTGGGCGACTCGTCCGTCTTGGCCAGGAGTCAATGACGGAATACTTGCGGAAAAGGCTCACCTCGCGCCTCAAATGTCCGGTTACGGATAATTTACCGCCACCTGCCTGGGCAGGCTCCCCTATATCAGTGACAAGTATAGCCTCGCATGAACAAAGTAAAATGGCGGGGAATTAAGCATCTACAGCCTCTTGCTGGCTGCTGCACGTTGACAGCTTCAACCCTGCCGATCACGAGACTGCTACTCCACAAACCATGTCACGGAGCGTCATTCCTTCCATGTAACTTCCGATGTTCTTGCGGCATTTCGCAGTAATTGAACGCCCAGCGACGAGCAACAGTCCTGATTAGCACTAGGCTGCATGCAGCAAGCATCACTTGATGGCACATTGTGGATCTTCCCCTGCATTATTGCTCCGGATTGTGGGTTTTCGGCCGGTAGTCGGGACACAAGAAGGACTAAAGCCGAGCTGGCTGGGAGAAATACATCTGATAACAACCGATGCTTATCTGTTATCTGATCCAAGGATTCTTTGGCCAGACTCTTCAGCCTCGCCCTCCTTATTCATGTCAAAGGAGGGCGAAAGCCATTTTCCAGTGGTAGTGTTATATCGCGGCCAAGCCACGACGTGTTGAGCGACGGTCTGGTTTGGCGAAGGAAAATAGAAATCCGGAACATGTCCGAACATATAAACACCAAAACGCTTGCGACTTGGCAGTCTGGCGGCCATGGCTTCATTTAGGTAGACTCAATCTGCATCGACCAATCTAGTCCTCCAAGCTTGTTACTCCGATTTTCGCTGCAACCATACAATTGAAGCCCACTACGCCCATGTTCTTAATGCTTCCGCTATGGGTGAGCCAGCCGCACCGGAAGAGGACAGCGCGTACCGAAATAGTCGCCTGCGTTTTAGTTGAGGGACATTTCAGGACCGTACAGGCCCATCCGGCTTGGACTTTGAACGTCAGTCTCCGGGCTAGGTTTGCGGATAATCCTAGAACTGCTTGAACGAATACGGGAGAATCAAAGAATGAGTGCGGATGACCTGCTTTGTTTGTAATTGATTCCGGCCCCGACGTGAATCTGCTGCAGCGACCACTTTCACGGGCAGGAACTTGAAACATCTTTGGTTGAGTATAAGATATTTTGCATATTCGGCATCCTCAATATGTAAATGAATGCTATCTGCGGCGAGGGTGGCTTTTCCGACAGTTCAAAAAGGAATCAAGAAGCACAATGACAACAAAAATTACTGGCTTAGGGGGCCGACTTGGTCTGCACTCGACAATGATGACTTTGACACACTTCATAAGGTGTACGGGATCTAAATTTCTGACCCATGGAGCTGTGAGATTTTGTCAATGGAAGTCGGAATCCATGTTTCTTGCGAGACCTTGATAGGGGTCGATTGAAGGAAGACCATCCTGCTCAATCGTAGACTTGTGAGTTGTTGCCAAGAATAACGAAATTGGTAGCTAGGCGCTGAAACTTGGCTCCGATTCCGCCGATTCCGGCACAAAGAGGTAACCAAGTAAGGGTAGAGCGATGTGTCTACTGGGTGGGTGAGCATTGTTTCATCCAGATGAGGTTTCTGGTCTTGGCCGGCGAGCCAGCACATGAACTAGCAATGCCTACTAGTCCAATGGCTTCTGACACGTGTGTTGATTGGATGAAGTAGAGGCCAGCGCATGAAAAGTCATGGTGTCTCTCTCCTTTACGAGATGAAAAATTGGGCGTTAGTCATGATGGTCATGAGCCTATTGAGCGGCTGAAGGTGGCGTAGCCTCTTGTGTGAGGTGAGCAATAGTTGTGCTGGCGGCATGGTCCCACTCTCAATGGGACTTACAAGTTACGTTACGTTTATAGGACAGCTGGGCGCTTGAGCTCGAATGCAGATAGCGAGTTCGACGCTCATTTGACCTTTTGCAAGGGCGCACACTTGACACTCAGCGTCATTTGTGTAATCATCTACGAAATCTTGGTAAGCCTTGTAGAAGAAAAGTTCATTCAGCCACATTGATGGGGATGTTCTTACACGCAAGACTCGTTTATATTCTCGTATTGACAATAAGCTTATACAATGGGTGCACAGTTGCGTATGATCTAGTCTTACCCGAGACATTTCTAGATGATAGGTGCAATGACTGCATGTGAATAGAGTATATGTTCACCCACTGACTGGCATTTGTGTGACCCGGTACTTCTCCTTGTTTCTACCATAAATAGCGGGAGGCTGCTGTCGCCTCCAATTGCTCAGCTTGAACTTAAAAATGCAAGACATGAGCGGAATGTGGATAATTGCAGCAATGAGATCTTCTGGGCAAGAGATTTTGGGAACAGGCTTTCATTCCATTTCCATGGCTAATGATTATTTCATTGCTGTTGCATTGATCTTGTTCACGTTCAGCTTTGTTATCGCTGTTCGAAACAAAAGGCCTGAATTACCAGAACTCAACCCGCTTGGAAAGTTTGAACTTTTGAATAGAGGAAGGGCGAGTCGCTTTATGCAACAGAGTCTTGAACTACTCAAAAAGGGAAGAGCTCATTTCGGCGATCGACCATACAAAGCATTCAGTGAATTGGGTGAAATCATCATTATCTCTCCTAAAGTCCTTGACGGAATCAAGAATGATAAACGATTAGACTTCGGCGAAGCTGCACAAGATGTAGTTCCGTCTACTCTCAAATTCTAAGCAGCGTTCAACGGCTAACTTCGAACAGGATGCCCATGGGTACATCCCTGGTTTTACTCCATTTGCGGCTGACCCTGCCCTGCCTCAGGTGGTGATAAAATACTTGACCAAGGCGTTGAGTGTGTGGCAGCTTGCCATTTGATTACTCTAACAGCGCTAACTCAACATGCCGCAGACAAATTGACAGCCCCTCTGTCTCAAGAAGCATCGGCTGTACTGAGCGAAGTGTTTACAAACTCTTCTGGTAAGCATTCGACGGCAGCTCGCTCTGGCAGGGATTTCTTAACTAATGTGATCCATCAGAGTGGCACGAGGTGAATCTTCAATCTAGTATAATGAGCATCGTGTCGCGAATGTCATCTCGAGTTTTCATGGGCGAACAACTCGGAAAAGATGATGAGTGGAATAAAGCCTCAACAAACTACACTCTGAAGGCTTTCCAAGCCGCTGATCTTCTACGACAGTATCCCCGTTGGATGCGACCAATCATCCACTGGTTAATGCCTACATGCCGGGAAGTCCGGAAGGCACATGTCGAGGTCCGCCGGTGTATCAAGCCTCATATCGAGAGTCGTCGCAAGGCCAAGAACGAGGCATCGGCTCAAGGAGAGAAAGTGCCCTTT
The DNA here is from genome assembly GCA_020881915.1 of Paramyrothecium sp. XJ0827. Lineage (NCBI taxonomy): Eukaryota > Fungi > Ascomycota > Sordariomycetes > Hypocreales > Stachybotryaceae > Paramyrothecium > Paramyrothecium sp. XJ0827. The sequence continues at coordinate 5,445,283 of JAJFPB010000002.1, read as the reverse complement.
GATGATTCGATTGAGTGGTTCGAGAAGGAAAACTCCACAATAGATCCGGCAACCTCTCAAATCACGCTGTCCCTCGCTGCAATACATACAACTACCGATTTACTACAGCAAACTATGATCAACATTGCAAAGCACCCCGTGTTATTTGAACCTTTACGTAACGAGGCAGTAAGCGTTTTGAGAGCCGACGGATTGAAAAAGTCTGGGCTCTACAATCTGAATCTCATGGACAGCGTGATTAAGGAGTCGCAGAGATTGAAGCCAATCGTTCTAGGTTTGTCGAACTCCACCAAGCCAGGAAATGCGCTCTAATAGATTACAAAGGAGTCAGGAGGCTTGTGCTAGAGGATATGACCTTGCCCAGTGGACTCTTTGTCAAGAAAGGCACCAAGCTTGTCGTCGATGGCACGCACATGTGGAGCAAGGACTACTACGATAATCCTGATCAGTTCGACGGGTACCGGTTCCTTAGAATGCGCGAGACGCCCGGCCAGGACACCTATGCGCACCTGGTAAGCACGAGTACTAGCCATCTAGGCTTCGGTCATGGGTTGCATGCCTGTCCTGGGCGTTTCTTTGCTGCAAACGAGGTCAAGATTGCCCTCTGCCATATACTGCTGAAGTATGATTGGAAGCTCTTACCGGGAACTAAACCCGAGAACATCGTGCATGGGATGTCATATGTAACAGATCCTGCAACCAAACTTCTACTCCGAAGGCGTCAAGAGGAGCTCGATCTCGATACTGTGTCGGCATAGGCTGTGGTTTAGAGCGGTTGCGCTGTCACTAGACAACCCACTGGGCTTGTCTTTGGATATTACACTAGAAGATTGGACTAGAGAACAATTTCTGCCCAGACACAATGACACCATGAATTCTAAGGCAACGTCTTTCTTTCATCATGCTATTTCATAAACATGGCTGCTTTATTTGCGGACACCAGTTTCGCGGCCAACTACATCAACACATCACCCAAGCAATCAGTACTATGAGGGCGCCAGTGTGAAATGCCATGGCATCGGCAAACCACCCGCATATACGGGCATCGCTTTTGCAAAGCCACTTTTCACCATCTGTAAACTCACCATATGAAATATTCTGACTTGACCTGTTGTCCCACGTATGCTTCTCACTGTTGATAACAACGGAACAACCAGGCCACAGATGAAGCACCAACAGTGGTCAGTATAGCACTCACTGAGTATTATTCAAAGACTAGCAATCAGTAAACAAGTTTTTGCAAGACGGTTCGGTAACATTTGTTTGTCAAATAAATTCAACAAAATTATGCATCCTGCAACTCGTTGGTAGTATTATTCCTCTTGGCGGATGCCGAGTCTTAGAAGTCTCTTCTATTGACTATTTGCGTGGCTGCATCAGAGAGCTATACTGGTACCACCATCAATGATCACATTCGCTCCCGCCGTATAACCAGAGAGTCTGGACGACAGGAATAGGACAGTATTGGAAATCTCCTCCACTTTACCTGGCCTCTTCAAGGGAACAACCTGTTCTATTTGTGCAATAAATTCAGGAAACACGGCCTTGACCTGGTTCAGCCTGCTCGGCTCCACCGTGCCATCAGGATGCGTAACATCCGGCGCCGCGATAAATCCCGGAACCACAGTATTGATGCGAATTCCCTGTGGAAGCAGCTTGCGGCCGTAATCCTTGGCAAGTGTGGCTTGTGCACGCTTTAATGTAGAGTAAGGACCGGCAACGCTTGGATGGCGAGTCTCGAAGCCCGCGAGAGAGGAGATGACGACAATAGAGGCATCGCCGGCCTGGGCAGCGAGATGAGGCGTCGCAGATTCTATGAGAGTAATCAGACCAAGGATGTCACCCTGGAAGTTGCGACGCCAGCCGTCGAGTCCTGTTTCCTCGCCAGTGGGTGCTGTACATGGAAGACGAACTAGTCAGCGCAAGCAAGGAGAATTCGTGAGGGAACCCAACGAACCATTAGCGACCACAACGTTGATTTTGCCAAATTCTTTGGCGGCGCTTTGCACCCAGCCATCGATGGCAGCTAGGTCGGTGATATCGACCTCACTGCCTACAGCGCGAGCACCGTTGGCCGCATCCTTGACGCCAGCGAACTCGTCACCGCGAATGGTCCGGGCACAGTAGGATACGTTGGCTCCCTCGGCCAGAAAAGCCTCCACTATGGACTTTCCAATGCCCTTCGTTCCACCTGTACTGAATCAGAACGATCATTCTGAGCTCCATAGGCGAAAGGCCGAACTTACCAGTAACCAGAACATGGTATCCTGACAGTTCAATGGAAAACCTCGTCATTTTCGATGTCTCTCGGTGATTTCGTAGACTGCCTGTGTATAATTGATGGATCTATGTAGGATGAATCTCAGGATTGATGGTAGATGGGGTTTGTGGCTGATAATTGGGAATGCCAAGTAGGAGGTCAAGACGGATTTTATACTGTAATGATCCGCCTCGGGCATGAACCACTTTCAGGATGATTGATGGCCTGATTTATAATCGTTATGGATTCGATTATACCAAGGGTTCTTGTTTTCCTAAAAGCGTATAACGATCTGAGTTCGTGTGTTGTACGGACACCGCGGGATGTGCATAGGCTCAACGGCCCACGATTCAAGGCAATGATTGGACAAAGCCCAAGCACTCTTCGACTCTCTGCCAAGTCATCTAGCTTTCCATTTTCGGTATGAGGCTTTGCTTCGTCACCTAGTGTCTGTTTCATTTGGAGCAAACTATGGCAAGGGTAGCGGTTGGATCTCGATACCCAACTCATGCACTTACCGATAAACCTTTCGAAAAGTGGCAACATAATAATGTACTGGAGAGGGCAGGTTAGTGTAGGAGAGGGTAACCCACTGTAGACGGAGACCAACCTATCAAATACGCTGGCCTAACAGGCTGGGGTCTGTGATGTAAGCTGCCAAGACATCTTGTTTTCCAGATTCGGTATAGTCATGCGCTTCATCGACTATGGGACCCATTCCTGCTGTCCATTAGTAATGTTGTCAAGGGGAGGGTGAGATGGACTGCCTGTTCCGTGTAACTTACCATATCCTCATAAGCCAGGGGCTCGATTGACATGCTTCCAGGTGCCAAGCCATCTTGTTTTCCTCCTTGAGACTTGTTGTCAATTTTATCTCTATGTCCTTGGTCGAGAACCTACCAAAGATACATCAGTTGCATCACACGTCCCAGCAAGCGAAACACCATGACGAATCAATTCAGCTTCCTGAACATTGGCCAAGCTCCTGGCCTAGACCCTTCTGCAGTTAAGGCGATGCGGGCGCATGTCACCAAGGCCAACTTTGCCCGACGTCGCCGGCGTCTTGAGCAATCATACAGACTTCAGAGAGCAGCGGTTCCCAGATCCCCATCCGCGCCCGCAAAAAGCCCAGAGGGGCTCCACTCGGCATCCAGCGATTCCGAGAGCCAGACATATCTGTCGCCATTATTGCACCCTCAACTGACCGACAACTTAACTGTCTGTCTTCAGTTTCGTATGTTTTCTGCCCCAGTGGTTTTTCTCTATCTGTAGAGCTTAAACCCCCGAAACCTGTTGTTGACAAGACTCTGAACTTCAGTCCTTCAAGAATTTCGGCCTTTGATCTTTCCATGCGCCTGGGGCTCAGCCGGCTCCGCAGGGGAGCTTGGCTGGTCCAGCTTGCTCATATCTGAGCCTGCTCTGCTTGAGGCTTCCATGGCTGTTGGGTTGAAGCACCATCCGGCAGCAAGACACACAAGCATAGCGCGTCGGTCACATCACCACGCCTACAGGGCGGTGCGCATGGTCAACGAGAGGATAAGTGTGACTGGACAGCCACTAAGTGACGGCCTCTTGGCAGCCGTCTTTGTATTGTCGTTTGGTGAGGTAACAAGACCAATTGACTCCAAACATTGTTCTTTCCAGCTTCTCACATTCATGGCAGCGACTCTCAAGAAACGTGGCCGAATGGGCTATCCACGTTAGTGGCCTTACCCAGATGATCAAGCTAAGGCAGGTCAGGGGGCAGAAGGCCATCCCAGAGTGGTTCTCAGATGTTATCACCTTGTAAGCATTTGGCGTGTCATATTTCTAACTCCCGTAACTGACGCGGGCCCTTGCCAGCGATCTTGCTCATGCTGCCATGAGCATCCCCGAGCCACAGTACCAAGAACTGAATCGAGCGCTCCATGAACAATGTCAAGAGAAATTTTTGGCAATGCTAGTTTCCGCTCGTCGCGATGTGTCCGGTCTCCGAGACGCTCTCGATACGGCCAGAAGCTCCATCTCCATGCTGGAGCATACCGCCATCACAGAAGAAATCGACCGCCGCATCAACGTCTTGTATCCCATGTCACAGCTTCTGAATCTGGAAAGCCGGCCTGCTGTGAAATGTCTCGGTTCGGCACTTCTCACATTCCTCAGCCTTGAATGGCCTCGAGATTTGTTGACCCCCGTCAATTCGGATGCATCTTTCCCTCTGGGTTTTCTCGCTCAAAAACTGCGACTCAACCTAATGGGTGCGCATGATCGTGCCAATTCCAGCGTCAGCCTTACTCTAGGGCAGCTCTTTGTTGGTGCGGCAGCAGCCGACGGAGGCTCCGAGACAAAATCATGGTTCACAGCGGAGCTGCGCACGTTGTTGGCTCGTCTTCGGCTTGCCAAGTGGGAGGATGCTCTTTTAGCTATTTCAGCAAATTTCAAACCCGACACACAGTTACTGCGTCGGTTCAAAGCTGTATGGGACGAGATGTGCTTTCCTATGTCCGAATGTATTGCGGCAACGCGGTTTGACGATTCTAGGATGCAGCGAGCTATTGTGGAAACACTTTCTTGTTAACATCCTTGAGGAATAAGAATTCGAAGGAAGTTTATCGAGCGACCTAATTGCACCATTGATCCAAAACTAGGCGGTTTCGCCTCAGTATCACTTTTCAAAATTGATGTTGATTGGCTCAGAAGCTTGAAAAGAACCAAGAATGCATCTGCACACATTTATGCACCCTCTGGTGGCGTTTGGCAGAGTGCGCGAATACAGACTGCCAAGATACTGTTGAACACAAAAAGAAAGTCAAGAATTTCTGGGCAGACACAACTCGTTGGATGAACAATTATCATAATAGTGAATCTTATTGGATCAAATGTTCTACGGCAACCTAATTCTCCGACTCAACATATATATGACAGCACGTCTAGCATGTGTATAGGTATCTTGGGTTGTGCTCGCCCATCTCGGCAATTTCCTCCTCTGTCTTACCCTCTATTCTCCAATCCTCCTTACCCTCCAACTTTCTCTTGTTCTGTCGCTTGAAGTAAAGATAGAGAGTGGTATGGATGCACACGGCCAACACAAGCATGCCGATGGACGCACCGTAACCTGGGCGGTACGTGGGCGCGTGGGCGTTGGAGAAGAGGAATGGCGAAGCGACACCGGCCGAGTTTCCGATGGTGATGAAGATGCCACTGGCGAACGCACGCTTGCCGTAACGCGGCTGGTTGACCGTGATCCAGGCCATGCCAGACCCAGATCCTGTCCACAATCCTGCGGCGACGAAGAAGCAACCAGTGAAACTCAAAGCTACACTGTGGTTGGCGATCAACATGCAGTAGCCAATAATCATAGTTATGCCACCTCCAATGCAGAAAAGACCTCTTTGTTGCGTGCGATCACTGATGTGAGCACAAGTCAGGTACGAGACGAAGCCAACCATGTAGACCGGCACTGTGAGACCTTGGACTGCCTCGGGCGTCCAGTCTCCCATCTGTTGGATGATGGTCGGCAGGAAGACACTGAAACTGTAGAGGACCGAGTGACTGCAAAATTGCGCGAACGACAAGGCCCAAATCTTCCAGTCCTTGATACCGGCCATGATGTCTTCCTTGTGCATCTCCTGCCCAGCAGTAGTCTGTCCGATCTCGGCGGATCGAAGCAGTGAGAGGTTACGGCGGTCGTTCTCGCCCAGGAATTTTGCTGTCTCTGGGCTGTTGGGCAGGACGAAGGGTACCACGAAGGCGGTCAAGACGGTGGGAATACCGTTGATGGTAAGGACCCATCGCCAGCCTCGCCAGCCAGCAGCACCTTGCTCGGGCCCATCCTGGCTGTCGAGTCGACCAATGCCCAGGGCGACGAGTCCACCCACAGCTCCGGAGATGGCGGAGATGGAGTAGAAGTAGGCAGTGCGCAGGGAAATGTGACGCTTGTTGTAGAAGACGGTCAAGTACAGCATGATTCCGGGGAACAAGCCGGCCTCGAAGAATCCGAGGAGGAGACGGCAAGCGACCAGGGAGCCGAAGTTGTTAACGAAGCCGGTGAAGATGGCCACGATGCCCCAGAAGAAGACAAGACCGGCGATGTATCGGGCGGGTTGCAACTTCTTGATGATCAAGTTTGATGGAGTTTCGAACAACTAGAGGACCAGTCAGCCTGTTGAGATCATTCGTGATTGAGTCGCTTTCAACTTACGCAATAAGTGACAAAAAGAATCGACACCGCGATCTGATACTGATCGCCGACCAAGCCCAGCTCCTCCTCCATACCGTAGAGACGAGCATTGCCGATGCCGACTGTGACATGATTAGCGTGCGGTTCGGCGAATTGTGCTCATCGTTGAACTCACCTCGATCCATGAAGTTCATCAGGTAGATCCAGCAAACCATTGGGATGATGCGGACATCCAGCTTCTTCAGCAGCCATTTCTCCGTCTCGGCGTCGACCACGGGGGTGGTGCCGGGGTTTTCGACGGCTTCGATATCGTTGGGAAGGCTCAAGCCCTCCTTGTCGCCAGGAGGAGGCTTGATAGCCTCCTTGTTGCCAGGCGCTCCGAATCCGAAAGGCATGACGGGCGTAGGCAGAGGGGAAGGAGGAAAAAAACAGAGGAACCCTAGGTAGCAGGAAATTGGAGTAACCTGGGGACCAGAGATGCAGAGTCACAGGACCTGACCGACGAGTCGGGTCAGGGGCATCTCAGTCTTATACTCACTGTCGATCATGGTCATGCCTCACTCCTCCCCCCGAGCAGAGGGGGAGGTGGGTTGGGGTTTGGGTTGGGGTTGCGGGCGCGGGGGCCCAGTAGCTCAACAGACCATGCCCCTGTCTCTGCGAATAGCATCATCCGGACGGAGGAGCTACCCCACATGGGGACTAGGGGGCCGCTCGAACGGAAGCTGGGTTAGGGTAGCATTAGCCAGATGTAACCCCGGATTCTGGGCGAGCACAGCGGAGATGTGCTCTCTTAACAGCCATCCCAGGCGCCGCCAAGACGCCTGAAACCGGGTCCGTTGGGGAGCTAGTCTTGGATAAATCCACCGAAGATTACTTGGATATCAGCGAGGGCAGCCAACACGGCCCTCATTGGGCTGCCAAGGGCGCATTGCACCGCCAATCTCTTGGCTCTCCCGCGACAAGCTTACGTCAAGGGAACGAAGGGCACAGGCTTGGCAGAGCTTGCGTGCTTCGAATCCGGAAGGCCGCACGGTGATCCGTTGGGTCCATGGCTCGGCAGGCGAATGCGGCACAATTCGAGAGGTACTCTGCTAACGAGATGGCAGCGAGCCCTTGGGGCGAGAGCAGCGGACAAAAGGAAGGGTGACGGACGAGGTTCCGCCAAGCTCAATCCCAGGTCGGGGGTATAATATGGGTCGAGATAGCGTCCGTTTCTCCCTCTTCTCCTCATTTCCCCATTGTTGTTCGAATAGCAAGTCGTCGATTGCCAAGTCAATAGCAAAGATTGGGCCCTGCCAGGGACTCTGGAGACAAGTCCAGGCCTTGTTATTATACTAGCTTTCCCCAGAGTTCAGGCAGCAGCTCGTATCCATCATTTAGACGTTATCAACTAGGAGGGAAGCATCTCAACGCGCGTCTCCCGTTCCCACTTTGGAGATCCTAGCTCGATGAAATTGCGACATGCAGCTGGACAGAGGGTCTGAAGCTCTGTATGACGTCTCCACATCTTCGCTGCACCATGTCCGTCAATGGCCCGTCCACGGCCCCCCAAATCATCCGCCCTAATGCTGAAAGCGATGTCGGCCGCCCCGTGCGTATTTTGATTACCTTTGTAGCCTGTCTTGCTGTTGTGTCGCATTCTTTCCAGTCGCGCGCTGCGCCGTTGACCACTCGTCTCACCGTCGTCGCCGCTCAGTCAATTTTATCACCATGAAGCCTGCGCCTGCAGAGCCTCAATGTGACAAGCAGATGACGTCAAACAGCAATCGTTTCGCGATCCAGAGGTCAGAACGTAGTAAATTGAGCTCTCGACCGCCTTGGGGTAAAGTGAAGTCACAATTAACTTTAGAGAGGCGGTATTCGTTCCGACGATGCTACCAATAGAACGTGCTGCGCCTCGTTGGAAAGATAAGGTTGTTCAGGGCATGTAGTGAGTGAATGAGAGGCCCATGTAAGCAACAAACTACAAACTAAAGCCGCTGACGACATGGCGTTCGGGGCTAAAGCGAAACATTCTGGGCTGACGCCAACACCCTCGCCTACCCTGAATCACGATCACAATGCTGATGCGCGTCCTTCTCGGCGCGTCGCTGTTCCTTTGCTCCGGATTCGAATGCATTTGATCCAACTACCAAGACATATTTTCCTATTTTCGTAGATTGGCCAAGGCTGCACCTTGTTCTGGAACCACAGACATATTGGATCAGCTGACAGCGCTCCCTATCGTGACGCTCGCGCAGTTTCCTGACTCGCACTTCCTACTACTGCCCTGGTCGTTTCACGCATTCACATCTGTGCAATCGTTCTAACCAATTTCATTATCGTCCCGAAACTCAACCTTGTCTCTAAATTGTGTCTAACTTATTATAAGCTTAACACCAGGTCACATGAACGTACCGCCAAGTCGCACGCTACCCCTCATTCCCTTCCATCATGAAGTGTCCCACGAAATCTGCTGTGCGCCACGAGGGATCACGTCCATCCACACTTTTTTGCTTTTTGGGCCTTTGTTCCGTTTCATTTTTCTCTCTCTCTAATGGCCAAACGCAATGTGCCTCGCTGCCCACTCGGTAATGCCTTGCTACACGCTGCTTGCCACGGCCAATCTCACCGTTGAGAGCAAATACAAGCGGAGCCATAGACACTAGTCGACGTTGCAAACTTCCATGACTAGTTGCACACCGCCGGCATTCTGCTGGTGGGGATGGATGGCTCACGTCACTCGGAAGGCCGCCGTATCAACTTCTCCGCTTCGTAAGAGGGGAAAGAAGGTGCACTAGGACCATGGATCTCATAGAAAGATCCACAATCTCGAGCGGGTGGGTCAGCAAGTTAAGACGGCGATGAAGCGCTCGAGTGTGCCAATTTTCTGTTCAGCGGAGGCAAAATGTCCCGTGGACATTCAACACATTTCAGGTGTGAGTATTTCGAGACGGCGAAATAGCGAAGAAGGGAGAAGATGTCTGTAGGGCGCCAAATGAAAGGGAACAAGAAACATTCATGACCTCTCCTGGGCAGGCGATAATGCTCTGTCCTTGTTGAGCTGCTGCCAAATTATGACGTTCTCTGAGCTGCGCTACTTCTCTGGATGCAAGCCATTTGCTGTCAGCCCCAGATGCCAAGTTGGAATGCGGCAGTGGAATCTGGGGCAATCTCGCTCTTGTCATCAAGACACATGCAAATCCGATCGATACGCTCGCATGTGGTTGAATAGTTACTGTAGGTTTGAATTGCCTGATACCTTAGCTGACTAGCCACCAGTACATTAAGAAAGGTGCCAGAAGCCAACGGGTGGCGCGATCAAGTAACTACACCGCATGACAAGTTACCCTAGCATATCATTCCTTCAGGCTTTGTAAAGATGGCATCCAAGTATAAGCAAATGGGAAGGGAAGCTGTCACTGTCCCATACTTCATCCAGATCTTGGTTGTTGGAGTCAAAAATCCCGCAAGTCAATGCCGTCGCCGCCAACTGCACATGCCTGGCTATGGTTTGCGATGAACAATCGAAGCAGCTGTTGAAGTAGTGCGGGAGTTTGAACAGGCCATTCCGCAAAATACAGCCATGGGAGCATCTTTGTTCAGTACTCAACCAACTTTTGCACCGAGGGGGTGACGAAATATGGGATGAGGCTGCAAGCGACATTTATTGAACCTCTGATGTGGCTAACGAATCTGCAGGCGCATACTCACGGCTGTGCACTGCCACTGCGCAACCCCTGTTAGCAATTGAGTGGTATTCAGGCGTTTTCGACCCAAGATTGCGCATTCACCCTCATTCAAGAAAAAAAAAACCCTCGAAAGCCAGCCATGCGGCATGTCAGACCACGTCCTTGATTTGTAAACTTTTTCTGGAATGAGGTCGCTATTCACTCCCAGATAAAGGATCGAAAAAGCAAACTTTGTGCTTGATATTGTCAAGGTCTGGGACCATGAGACTAATCGTCGCCGAAACGCTCATAGCGGAGGGGCGCATCGCCTTTGGGGAGTTTTACAATGAAGACGTCCCTCCCTACGCTATTCTTTCACACACATGGGTAGAAGGGCAGGAAATCAGCTACGATGAAGCCTGCTGCCTCGAAAACGCTAGCCGGAAGACAGGTTACGACAAGATTGTGAAAACGTGCGAACAGGCACTGGCGAACAAGATTAACTTTGCGTGGATCGATACATGCTGCATCGACAAACGAAGCAGTGCTGAGCTATCAGAAGCCATTAACTCTATGTTCAGGTGGTATCAAAATGCGGCTTTCTGTTATGTGTACTTGGAAGACGTCGCTGAACTCGGGCAAATTAACGAGGGCACACGTTGGTTTACCCGAGGGTGGACGCTACAAGAACTCATCGCGCCAAGAGAGCCGGATGACATGATCTTCTTCGATAAATGGTGGCACCCCATCGGAACCAAAAGCAATCTTTCCAAAACGCTGCGTGACATCACATCAATAGATATTGACGTATTGCTGCAGGAGGCTCCGCTGTCGTCCATCTGCGTCGGAAGACGACTCTCCTGGGCTGCTGAACGGAAGACGAAGAGGGACGAAGACGAGGCGTATTGCTTGCTTGGAATATTGGGAATCAACATGCCCATCATGTACGGAGAAGGACACGGCGCGTTTTACCGGCTGCAGCAAGAGATTGTGAGATCGTCGAACGATTCCACGATTCTTGCTTGGACGCCACGCAGCCCAACCAGCGATCTCTGCGCATTTTTCGCCCAATCTATCAAGGACTTTGCGTCCTGCTCGGACCTAGAGTCCGTGACAAATCCGTTACTTGATGAGTGTGAGATGACAGTTACCAACAAAGGTGTTGAAATTATGGCTACCGAGAACATATTGTGTCTTCGGAACAGAGACGTGGCCTACCAATATGCACTGGCGCTGGGATGTAAAACGCCAGAGCAAGAAGAGGGAGCGTTGGCCTTGACTATGCGCAAAATTGGTCCAAACATATTTCTGAGAGCGCAGTACCTCGATAATTGCTCCTTTGAGCTGGTTCCTGTTAATTTCGGCGAGAATATACTCCGCCGCTTTATTCTCCTCACGCAACTACCCAACCCCATCTCAGCGCAGCTGGTACCACCTCTATATGGAGACCACATAGTTCCAACGGCGCGTTTTAGCATTGTCAAGATTGAGCTGCCAAACTGGATCGCGCAACTGGACACGACGAAACGCCCAATGAAATTTTGGGACGTCCAAGATGGCTGTTTCTTCGGCACCTCAAGCTCATTACGGAATTGGGGCGCTATTGTGTTTAGACATAAGGTCATATTCGTTTGTTTCTGGTCAAGAACGAAACGCGGATGGGAGTTTCGGGGCACCCTTATAGACGCGTCTCACAATTCGTCTTTTGGTGATATAGAGAAACATCTATTCATGTACGCAGAGGAGTTCAGATATCAGGCCTCGACGGTTGAGGCATTGCTGGCTGCATCTCGAGTGGAATACCGCACGTCTATCGGAGTCAGGGCCCAAACTGGTTTCATCAGAACTTCGTTCACGGTGACCGGGCCAGATATCGCAAGTGGTTGCAGCGGTCCTCAATGGAAAGTTCGGCTCAGTTGAACTTATCCAAGAGAATATGCCACTGTGCATGATTAACTTACAATTGTTTTCTGAACTAGTTCAATGTCCAAATGCTTGGATTCACCTGTATGGGAAATCTGTCGAGGGGAAGCTGGCAGTGATGGCATAGCTTCCTAGACATTGCCGCCTATTGAGACCGGAAACGGACTTGCGACCACTCTCAAAGATTTTTACCTCTCCAGGCCGCTCTACGGAGCACGGAGGAAGTCTCACATCCCTTGGCGATGCAAAAAGGAGAGTAGTCCGATGGCAAGTATGTGTCATTGTCACTATTACAACAACTTGGGAGTTAATTAGTTTTTTAGCATTCACGGGATGCTTTTCTTTATACAATGAGACAAAGTAAGATTAGAAGCAATGTTAGTAGTTTCCCAGGGAAATCAACATCAGTTTGTTTATGTAAACAGAAACCCGGTTCCGCAAAGCATATTTGGCAAGGCACTTGTCAGATCTTAGTACACCAAAACTGGCTTTGTGACATGGGGTCCCATGTTTCAATGTGCGTAGAATCCATGTCAAAGCACATCTGCCAACACTGGAAAGTGATTGCTGACTTCCTATTAATATATCTCGAGTCAGCCCTAATCCCCTCGCAGTTGACACCAGAGAGCGCTCCCTCTTTTTATCTACTCTTGATACATTCACCAACACCTCCACCTTATCTTACCTTCCAAAGCCTAGTGTCGAGACTTCGCGTTGGTGAAACCAAACATGGCTGTCGAAACCCCGGATACACCAATTTCTCCATTGCTGCCGTTTGTCGGCGCCGAAGTGGCATTTGCGGTCATCTTCGCACTGATCCTCCTCATGAACTCAGCGCGGGCCACCGCGAGGCGTATCGTGGGATTGGCAATCCTAGGGTCGTTCACCTATTCCATGGAGCACTCGATCGTGCAGCTGTGCCTGGCCAGCGGGCGACCGCACTGGGCTGCCACGACGGCCTCACTGCTCTGGGTGCAGCTCCTCAGTGCATCGGAGCTGATTCTGGTGTCTCGCGTCGACGCGACTCAGCTGGCTCGCGAGGACAATGGGCCGTTCGATGCTGCACTGTCTGCTGTTGGTTTGCTGTGGAACATGCGCCGCGTTGGCACCCGGTGGCAAGTCAAGAATGTTCCATCCATGGCCAGCCACCCGGCGCAGACCCGCACCACATTTATCCTACGTCGTCTAGCTGTGACCTTGGTCGCCTACCTTTTCGTCGACTTTGTCGTCTCCCAACCACCGCCTGATGCTACCCTGGTGCGGGCCGACAAGGCCAGCCTCTTTTCACTGCGCACCCTGACCGTCGACGATGTTGTGTTTCGCGCCGCCATGACAATCTCGTACTGGGTCATCACAGGGACTCTCAACCTCTTCATGACTAACTTGGGTGCCATTGTCGTCGTGCTCCTGCGGCTCAGCAAGCCCGCCGACTGCCCACCGCTCTATGGTTCGTTTGCCGAGGCCTTCACGGTCCGTCGATTTTGGGGGTGAGTTGCTGCGCTGTATGCAAAGGCAGCGAACAATGAGACTAACGTTACGTCCGCAGTACATCTTGGCACCAGATGTTCAGAAGCTTCCTGACTGGCCACGCCGACCTGGTTGTGGACACCAGTCTCCCCTTTCTGCCCCGCCATTCATTGTTACCTCGATATGCTCGGTTGACAGTAGCATTTCTCATTTCTGGCTTGATCCACTATCGTGCGGAGCAGCTCATGGGGGTACCAGATGCGGAGAATGGGGCCATAGCCTTCTTCCTCTTACAGGCTCTCGCCATCATGCTGGAGGACGCCATTACACCGGTTATGTCTGCGATTTTACCCTCGCGGCTTCGTCGCGTCCTAGGTTGGCTCTGGGTTGTGAGCTTCCTCGCCTGGTCGAGCCCCATTTGGATCTACTCCAGCACGAGGCTCGGGCTCGACTCGGCTGCTCTGTTGCCCGTACGGCTTTTGGGGCCTTTGATGACTAGGTATTTATCGCTCGCGCAACTGAATAGCCACTGAAGTGCTCAGATTAATTCAGTGGCACTGAGTCGCACTTTGCGACTTATCTTTGCAGTGGGCTTATATCGCCATGTCTCTTGATTAAGGATCAGGTGATACTCTTTTGCTTCACTATTGTGACCGCAGTAGGGGCTGCAAAGCCGACCTGGAAGATCAACCCAATTACCTCGGGTGCTGCAGGCACAGTGCCCCAGAAAGAGAGAAAGATAGCACGGCGGATGCCCGAGAACGGGAGGAATCTCTGGCAAGCTCGGAACGCGGGGTGCAAGCATAACAGTGCAGCTAGGTTGTTTGAGAGAAAGAGTAGGAGTTTGGACCGCAAACAAGATGAAGAATTGTATCCCTTATAGTTTTTGATTCAATGCTTGATTATTCGAAAGCTAGGTTTTGAGTGCTCAAATCATAAGACTTCATCAGCATTTCTTGTGTATTCTTGAACCCTTTCGATTTCTCACTGCGTTTTCTCCCCTTCCCTTCTTGCTCTACCTCTTTGCTTGATCTTTAATCGCCACCATCTCTCCTGTTTACATCCGACAAATAACATAATTTCAATGACAGATGGAAGCACCCATGACCGTAAGGAGGCCAACTCTCTAGCGCTTTATCTGTCACTCCTCTATAACAATCATCGTTATCGCCCGGTGCAGCCTCTGAACCTAAGCTATACCCAGGCAATTTTAATCAAGAAGGCGTCGATTGATTGCATCGCCGGCGACATTCGAGGCATGGACCCTCTCGTCATGTTATGAGCGAGTTCTCTGATACTCTCTCCAATATGACAGCTCAGAAATTTAGAAAAGCAATTATCCAGCCACTCCTTCCTAAGCAAAGGACCAGTAGCCACATGGACCAGTTCCTCGACAGTGTGATGCATCCCACGTGGTGATTTCAGCCTGAATGATTCGACAATAAAGCTCCCGACGAAACAAAAATTGACTAACCGAGAAAAGGTGGTTACATTGGTGGTACGACTCCAGATCTGTGGCGGCGCATTAGCTGACCCCAACCAGGCTCTGTTTATGCAAGTCGTATTGTGCGTAAAAGCGATGCAACTCTACACCGCACATTCCAAAAACCTATTTCAAGCCCAGCATCCAGGTGGATCGAACATACTCACATAGCACAGGTTGATATTTGAGATTTGAGAGAACGACCAAGCCAAATCGGCATCAACACCGCTAAAGCGATTTCTTTAGTCGCAATGGGCATATTCGGGTTGGGTATGTGTTCTATGCAGGGAATCGGAGAACTAAGCAGACAGGCACCCGCATGAGCTGAATCTGACCAACCCTATTAGAATGCAATATTCATTTGCGCGATGCATGGGGTGCAATGTAATTGGTCATTGTGCCGCTTCATATCGAGTCCAATCCATTTGTAGCAGGTGTTCAGTGGTCCCCCTCAAATCTAGAATGACCCTCAGGGTTTCGTACCGGGCCGTCGGGCAGCATGCATCGATAGATCGTAACCGAGAGCCCGGCACATGCAACATAACCAACTACAAGGCTCCAGGACAGCACGCAGGGCAACAGAGCATAATACGGATGAACTGTCTGCCGTCCGACCAGGACACTAGCTCTGTTGATTTCTTCAAAACGAAATGCTGCCAATTGGCGAGTATATAATGGGCTCAGACCCAAGCTCCCGAACTCCCTTCCGGCACATCACAGTCACTGCAAGAAACTTCCTAGTCGCCAAAATGCATCTCACAGCGGTCTTATTTGTTTCCATGCTCCCTGTCACCGCCTTGGGGGCGCTGTATGGCCGCTGCTCGGGTGACAAGGTTGTCAACCCATACAAGACGCACGGGATTTGCATGACAACCAACGAGTGCAAAGAGTACAAAGGTGCCACAATGAATGACGCCTGTCCGTTTGATGGCAACAATATCAAATGCTGCGTGATGGGCTTGGGCGCCTCTGCCGATATCAATCCTTGCGGCGGCACTTCATACTGTACTTGGAAAAGCAACGGTTGCCCGCGATGGATCACAAGTAAGTGCTTGATATTGACACGCTGCAGTCTCAGGAAAGACCCGCTGACATTATTCACGCAGACCAATGTCCCGGAGGGGACAACTACAGCTGCTGCCGGTCGCAGAACTAACCGTGTCTTTTCGGTTCTCGTTGTCTTGGTTCCCGCCGGTCTTAGTGGAGGCACATCAGGATCCTGCTTGTAGAGCTTGCCAGTAAATCATCAAAGTGAGAGGTCTCATAGCCAATGTTCTCAAATTTTGGTGGCATTTATTTCGTACCATGATGCAAAAGAACGATAGAATGATCTTATTGCTGTCTATATGGTATTAGTGCAACCGTCTCACTTTATTGCCCTGGTATTCTGTTAGTGACACTCATTCCTTACTTTCCTCCTGAAAGTTAATCCTTGGATTGGCCGATTAACACTTATAGGAGCAAGCCGTGTTTCTCCATCATGCGTGTTCTTCCATTTCTGTCAAGCGATCTGTTAGTCGTGACCTATCGAGACCCTCTTCATGACGTAATTCGGCCGACCCACGCCTCGCCGAAGCATTACAAATTCCACACACCATCTCGTGCTTTGTAATCATGTCGTGCGATGGGAATAAAAAGTTATAATCCAAGTGTAAGTCTCATCAGTCCATTATTTCCCGCATAAACAATTTTGGTGTAATATGAATGCAGTTGTACAGCGCGCGCGTATTCTCACGACCACTACCTGGCTCAAGAATTCTCTCATAAACCCGCGTAGACCCCTCGCCACAATGACGACCGGCGTCTTCCGTTACTTGGACCCCGCAACGCTCAAGGGCGGCGACAGCAAGCCGTGGTCAAAAGTCGACTCGGACGTCGGGTCCTTCAAGCGGACTGAGCGCTGCCGTTCAGTGGCCAACATTCGCGACTCGGGCGTCGATTTCGGCACCGACATCTCCGGGTTCGCCGTGTACAACTCGCCAGCCAAGGAGAAGGACTTCACCGACGACGCAGCAGTGCGGAACGGCTACTACCCGGAGGTTGAGGCATTGCTCCGCAAGAAATTACCAGGCATCAAAAAGGTTGTGATTTTCGACCACACAATTCGTAGGCGAGAGAAGGCCAGTCCCAGGCAGCCAGTCCAGCAGGTCCATGTTGACCAAACGCCGCTGGCTGCCGAGGCGAGAGTGCGAAGACATGTGCCAGGCGACGAGGTTGAGGAGCTGTTGAAGGGACGCTATCAAATTATCAATGTGTGGCGACCCATAGGGCACCCTGCCAGCGACTTCCCACTGGCAGTCATTGATTGGCGGACAACCGTTCCCGAGGATCTGATCAAGGTCGACTTGTTGTATCCTAAGCGAAACGATGGTGACGACGATGACCGGGGCAAAGAGGCACTTCCAGATCCGACATCGGCGGAATCGACAGCCGGCTACGAGGTCAAGGGCGAGACGTATGGTGTCGCACCAAACGACAAGCACAAGCTGTACTACGTGAAGGACATGACTCCCGAAGAGGTCATGTTCATCAAGTGCTTCGACTCTCGAAGCCAAGGGTTGCCTGGCGGCAAGGAGGGACTTGCAGGCCTGACGCCTCACACCGCGTTCGTCGACCCAAACACTCCCGAGGGTGCTAAGGGTAGGCAGAGCATCGAGATTAGGTGCTTGGTCTTCTACGACTAGAGGTAGATAGGCACGTTTAATTGCAGTAATGAAAGCCAATGCATACATGCGTCTATCCTGCTATGGAACCCTCGTGAGCATACGTCTCAGCTGTAATACGGCCAGAAATCCCCTAACCTCAACACCGCTCAGTTGAAGTCAAGCATAGTGAAAATAGTAGTGGTCTATGTCGCATTCCCCCAACCCCCTCTCAGGAATGTGAGTAGTCAAGGCTTGAAAATCCTGACTTGGTCCAGATCGATCATTCATGCCGAGTTATTATGACAAAACGGTGACTTCGCGAACCATCCAAGTCCATAGAACATAGCCCGTTGCTCGTCGTAAATTCGCTCGCTAATTACCAGAACAACAATCACAAGCGCTGTCATCGCAGCATTCCCCAGCACTAAGTTGGTCCCATTCAGGACCAAAATAGGCTCCTTCTTCCATATCTTCCTCGAGCTCTTGTTCCATCTCTATCGTTTTCTCATGCACTTTGCGGTCCTGGTCATCGCCGCTCGACCACTGACCGTAACTTTTCAAAACGGAAGCCAGTGCGTGATGTTGATTCCTTTCTGCCCGAAGCACAGCACGAATGAATTGAGCTCTGCCCTCCCCAACTATCAGACAGCCTGATTGCAGAAGTAAATATACCATGTCTAGCCTGCCATGTTCGGCGGCGCCTTCGAGAGCCGTTCGACCGAGAGTTGGAGCACCGGGTTCATTGACATCTGCGTTGTACTTCGTAATCAGACTTCTCGCGATCCCGACGTCGCCGTTTATAGCAGCTAATTGCAGAGCAGTGGCGCCAGCTACCGGCGACGGTTTCCCATTCACGTCAGCACCAGCATCAAGAAGTAGCTTGACATGCTCTTGATTGCCTTGCCAAACAGCAGCTTGAAGTGCAGTATGGCTTCTGGAGGGTAAATCATCCTGGTCATACTGCCAGTAGGATACCTGAGACGCTTCTAGAGATCTCCAGGCAGGACGGCTGTTGACTTGAACACCTGACTTCAAGATCAATGTAAGAATCTCAGGGTCGCCACGAAAGGAAGCAATCTGGAGAGCCGTACTAGACCAGGTATATCGACGTCGTGGATTGAAACCGTGAGCAATGAACATCCGAACCTCCTTAATGCTTCCAGTTGCTACAATAAGGAGACCGGCTGCTGTTGTTGGCTTGAATCCCTGCGCGAACAACTTATCTAAGAGTTGCTCCCTCAAGCCTGTTTCAAATGAATAACTGTGGGTCTGGCAGCAGAAAAAAGCAAAGGATCTTCATGCGGCCACAAGTAGTCGCGTCCATTCCCATGCAAAGGAATCAATTTTGACGTCCACATATCAAAGATATGAGGATACTCCACGTACATAAGGGCAGTACGTCTAAACAGGGGTAGGATCAGGTCTTCGCCTGAGTTTCCAGGAGCCGGATATTCCAAAGGTCGAATAACATTTAACATGGCTCCAAATAGATCGAGCCCGAGTGACGAAGCATAACCGCGACGGGCGAGACTCCCAAATGCGCTCAAAGCATATATGTGGCACTCCTCTGGAAGGTGCTTCAAAGCCGAGCGGAAGACTCGAGTCGCAGACTCATCCCTAAACAATATACTACTAGATCCAATTGTCTCGAAAAGTTGAATCCACAATTGATTTGCCAGTTGTTGATCCCAGCTCCCTGTCTCTTGCAGATCTGCAATGCAATCCACGAGACCGGCAGGGTTATCATGAAGATCTTGGATAGCCTGCAGACCCATGAACCAAGAGTGGTCCAAGCTCACTCGATCAGTAGGTTCAGCGCCGATACGTATCAACGCCAAAGTCAATTGGGCGGTCCCATTCCGTATGGATATGTCCAATGCTGTGTCGCCAGCATCCGTCACTAAGTTTGGGTTCGCACCCTTTGACACAAGCCTCCTGATCAAGCAAACGAGGTCTTTGTCCCTGCCAGATGCCTCTGTGAAATGTAGCGCAAGTCGAAGCACTTCATCGCCAACCAAAAAAGCACCACTGTCGAGTAGCAGACAAGGCAATGTTGGGTCCAAGCGGAAGATTTTGTTATCCAAACTAAACTTTCCCGCAGAACAACTCAGCTGCAATGGGGTCACAGGTTCTGTTGGGCTATAATCTTGATGAAGCACAAATGTGTTTGGATTGGCCCCGTGTTTGAGTAGTGTTCGGCAGGTAGCGAGTTCTGCATGAATCACGGCGAAATGCAGCGCTGAGAAAAAATTGCTCCCAGATGGGCTTTGAGGTATATAACTTGCCCGTGCTCCTAAGCTCAGCAAGACCTGGATTTGGGTCGAATTTCCAGGGGTGTCGGCAGATACACCGAGCGGAAACCTTCCAAGCTCATCGTGGCAGTTGAAAGCCGCACCAAGCCGACGCAAAAAGTAGAGCAAAGAGTAACTGCCCTGCTGTACTGCTTTTATTAGGCCTTTTGTGCATAATAAGCGGCCCAGGAGACCTAGTGTGGAAATGGATTCCTGAGCGTACGAGTCAAAGACATATATGATGTTTTGTTCGGCCACTCCAAAGCATTTATCGCGAACCGAAAGAAGTAAATTCGTCGCTTCTACTGTACGAAGGAACTCTGAGCCGTATAACTCGACTTCACGGTCCAAGATTGCTTCCAGGACTGGCATTGGTGCCCACTCGATAGCGTACTTCAGTAAGCTGCCATGAACCTTGCAGCAGTGTTGGGTAACAAGACCACGGGTATTGGGGTTTTCGTGTTCTAATAGAAGATTGATTATTTGAAGGTCATCGTCTCCTCGGTAATAGCGGATGAGGCTGATCAAAGGCAGATGATGATGGCCATCATTGTCCTTGCCTCTGATTCTCAGATGAGGACCTATGCCAAGCTCAAGTACCCAACGTAGGACGTCATAGTGCCCATATGCGATCGCCTCGGAGAAAATTCTCTCCAAAATTGCTCTTAGCGTTCCTTCGATTCGCAAAGAACCTTTTTCAGTCGGTACCATCGCCTGAATCATGAAGGTAACAACCAGTTGGCAGACATCGACGGGAATATCAAAGCCATTGGCCATCTGATACAGGATCAACTTAATTTTGGCCTTCGTAGCATCGCGAGGACGTCCCAGACGGAGCAGTTGAGAGTCGAGCAAGTGTTGACCCGGGAAGCATTCGGGCATTTTGGTCGCCATGTGTGATGCTATCTCGAGTGTGTCCATACTTTGCAGACTGTTGTTGCTAAGAACAGTCTCTGTTGCATTTCGTTTCATGACAGAAGATATCGGTGGAAGTGTCCAGAATCTCAGCTCTGCTTCGCTAGCTTGTGTCGAGGCTGTGTTCTCGATATGCCTGTTACCGAAAGATGTGTTTCGAAAATATTTATTGCAGAAGCTAATCCATGGCATTCTATCGGACCAGGCTAGGTCAACATCGAGAAGGCTGAAAGACATTGGCGACGAGATGGAGATCATGGCTGTGGCAGGGAATTTGAGGTTTGCTATCGATATGTGTAAGCCGTAGGCCATTGATTGATTCGTAGCCAAAGACTCACGGTTCTTCATCAATTCCTTCGTCTGAAAGAAGTGTCGAGAAGTCTCTTTTTGGACCTTGCTTTTCGGAATCCGAGCACCATCAACTATAACATCGCTGTCGAACCCTTCGCGTTTTCGTTTTGCTATGCGATGACCGATGATCTTCCAATTCTCGACTGTGATGTTCTGCTGGAACCCCCAATCCTTCAAACGCCTCTTGTACTGGCTCTTTCTGAACGGAATTTATTAGGTCGCGAATTAAGCAGATGTGGGGTCTGGACAAACGTTGCGTGAAATCCTCGACCTTGCATTTCCTCTATCAGAGTCTCCATTGACTTCTTTTCCTTGACCCACATAGACCAAAGTAATGGCTTGTGAAACTCCCATATCTGCTCGATCTCTTGTTTCGACATTTTGGCAGAATGGCTGGTAGCTTGATACCAGTTAAGAAAGTGGACAAGAAATAGTAAGATAGATACACAATGAAGATGAGGTCAAGTTGAACGATGTGGATGTGAAGAGAAGCGCAACGATAGAGCTCAGCAGGTGCGTTCAAGCCTTTTATCCTTGTCAACACACAACTCGTGCAGCCTTCTCGCTCTCGTCGACCCCGCCCCTAGAGCAGCTTTGTGGGATGCTCCAATCAGATCTATGGAAGAAATGGTGAGTCTGCTCGTCTGTGATTGGATGTTCCCAGAAGGTGCAAAACGTTGAAATGCGGTCTGCACGCTCAGATACGTGGGCTGAGTCTGCTTATTGGCCGCTCCCCAAAAGTGCAGGCCGACGCAGCATCCTCTGCAGTCACACTTGAGACGTAGCATATTATTGGTCATTGCCAAGCTTCACCTTTGATATTCGGGCGCTTACTGAACGCGGAATTGTCAAAGTATTGTGAAGCAGCAAGAATTATTACGGGGCAGGTGCAGCAACCCCATTGGAGGCTCTCGTTGCAGATGTTGACCGGTTGTCAATGCTCCCTGCGCTTCTGCTCTTGAGACTATAAACCTGCCCACTATCAGAGCCCTCCTGTAGGCAGAGGTTCATGTACAGGCATAGTGGCTAGTCACAGCTAAATGTAGATAAGTAAAGTGTTGGGATTGATCACCAACAAGAGGAACGCATGCAACAGGTGGAGTTGATATGGCTAATGGCGGTCCAAGAATTGTATTTGGTCAACTATCAAAAGTCTAGCGGCAATTTTGATGGGGGAACAGCATGAAAGCTGTTTAATGTGTGTATTGTGTAGGGACCTGGGTTGTGCTCACTCTCAATTAGGCGGGCGGCTCAGCCCGAGGCAGTGAGCCCGATTCTACCCACCCTTACATCCGCCTCACAATCATTCCTCTAGCATCAGATGTGTTCATAATTGATCAAGGACTTCCTAGGATATTTGGAGCCAGTTCTGTTCGAGAAGATATCTTTCATGCCATTTAAATCACCAATCGCCCTCAAAAAAAGGCAATTTTCCCTCCACTGAACCAAATAGAAGGTAGGCTCCAGGAATCGCACCTCTTGAATTGTCGGCAGGACCCCCATTTACTCCTGGACTGTTTTTCCCCGGTAAGTTCGTGTCTCGCCGCGATGTGCTGTGCTTCTTCATCTGAACTGAGCCTTAGAGCCTGAAACCCAAACTCTCCATCCGCTTGACCATGGCAAGGCTTTCTCAATGCTCTCGTTCTGTAGAGGACAACGCAACTGTTTACTGAGTTCTGACAAACTGCCATCACGCATAATCAACAGGTATCTAGTAGTGGCAAATGTAGCTTTTCCCATCTTCCATCAACGACAGGTAGTCTTGAAATCGGATCCGCTGGGGGCCGGTGGAAATTGCAAGTCGGCGTAATGGGTCCACGTCAATCACATCAGCCAGGCTATGTGTCTAGACGAGTTTAAGTAGACAGCGTTGACACACACACATGGTTTGATGCCGACCCAAACGGCCTTAATTTGGTCCGCGACACCATAATCCACCTTCTGGGTGGCATGCCAGATTCGCTGGGGGCGGCGATGGCACGAGCAGGAATATTGATTGTGAGCATGTCAAGCTCTATCCGATGCACCAAGAACCCTTATCGCGTGTCGAGGATATCACGAACGGCTTGTTCTCTATAGGACTTTTGGTCGTCCTGTATGATTGTGTCGGCAAGTAAAATAGAGATGCCGAGCCTCATTTCTAGGCAGTCGAGCGCTTGCTCGGGCAGGACACAAGATGCCGGATGCAGTCAGCTCCACCCTCGGACGGGAGCAGGCAGACGGCAGACCAACAGAGGCACGCGCCCCTCCATCACATGAAGCTTGTAGCCCCTGCGCCCACCATCTTTTTTTTGATATATGCAGGCAAATGCAATGGCATTCGGTGGCACTCGCATCCCTTTCTCCCTTTATCTGTGGCACCACAACGGTCATGTTTGTCACAAACATTTCTTCTCCGAGGCTACCGCACCTCTTCCTTCTTCTCCGCTCGCCTTTATTTATCCCTCTGGGCTTGGCCTCCACAGCCTGATCCAATGCAGCTATTCACAACTCTATGCCCTGATACGTCGCCCTCTCATCGGTGACCTGGACCCACCATCCCAATAAACATTTCGCATTGATCACCGTTGTCTCCTCCCATTCATGATGGCGCTTTCAGCCGAGGCCATCGTGGCCATAATAGGGGTCTTGATCGCTTTGCCATCAGCAGTCGTCGCCATCCTCTGCAAATGGAGGACTCGCGTGCAGCACTCTCCTGCCTATCTTGAAAGGCTTATGCAACGACAAAACTTGGCCGCCGATAGTGGGTTGCCAATACCATATTTAAGGCCCAAACAAGCACACCCTGGGCATACGCGGAGTTCTCCAAAACAACAACGATGGGGGTTTTTACGCCCAGGAATCGCTTATCAGGACGAGGAAATGGGATGGCCGCTCTTCGTCCGGACTGGGATGACTGAGTCGGGAAGCATAACAGACATGCAGGACATCATGCTGCGAATTGAGATTATGGCTTCCAGGTCGCAGAGCCGCCAAGTATTGCTTATTTAATTATGGCATCCACACATCATGGGTTGGGCCGCTTGAGGCCAAGGTGCCTACGTCCTAGGAATACATTTCGGTGTTTTGAATTGTTGAGACGTGCTTATTTCCATATGTCCAACCGTGAATGAACAGTGAACATTCCGAATCTTTAATTTGGTAGGTACTTGACAATCTCTGAGTTCTATGTGTGCCCATGTTTCGCACGTTGCCGTACCGTTCATGCGTACGTCAGGATGGGTGGTCGAACGCACATCAACACGATAACCCATCGAACAGTTACGACAATGTTTGAGTTGTCGCTAACTACCACTCGATTAGATTGACAAATATGCCCCGTATGCCCCGTATGCCCCGTCTTAGAATGTCCAGGTCTCGATACGGAAGTAAAATCCCATAAGACAAGGACTGGGAAGCAACGGTTTTAGTACGGGGGGGGGTTTTTAAATCTCATATTATTATATTCTCACAAGCCAATCAAATAACATTTCCTCATAAGTTGCCGTCGCAAGGTAACATACAGGTAAACTCCATTTTGATGCATTACATTTACAGTTCAGTATCCAGGTGCTTTCCGAATCCTGGAGATCCATCGAGGTTTGCCAGAGGAACCCCGCGAGGGCGACCCATCATGCCTTGGCTACCGGCCTGATCACCTTCTGAAGCAATGTCGGGTACTGTGTCAGCCAGCGACGTGGAGGCTGGGCCGACAGTCTGCCTGGGAATCGACTGAGTCACGTCCCTGAGGCCGTCCGATGTGCCCTTCAGTTCGTAATGGGGGCCATTGGCGTCAACGGTCGACCTCGTATGTTTCTCTATGTTGGAGCCAGCACCGGAAGTCAAAGAATCCTCATACGCGGGGAGTCCTCTCTCGCTGGTAACTTCGCCAGATGGGTGGCTATCAGTGGCTGCATTGGAGGGGTTCGACCTCTCAAACATCCTGTCGGCGGCGTGGCGAATGTCAGAACCTTGTTCGCGGGTGGCACTGTTGCTCTCCGTGCCATTTTGGGAGCCAGTCTGGAAGCGCTCAGGTAGAACAGATTGGATCTGCTGGTTCACGTTGCCAAGACCCGCAGAGGCGTTGTTGGAGGTTTTGTTCACAACGTTCTTTCCCATCTGCGGAAGTGCGTTGACGTTCTCGGCTGCGGTTCCAGAAATGTTGGACACTTTCTCCTTGACCTGGCCGGACATGTTGGCGGCAGACTGGCTACCGCTCTGTGCCAGCTCGCCAGCACGACGCTTTGCATCAGCAGCAGTCTCCTGGGCCTTGGTGGAGAGCTCGGCAGCCTTGGCTTTGCCGTCTTTGGCAAGAGCCTGTGAGTTCTCGAGGGCTGCGTTTCCGAGGTCTGCCGCGCGGACACGCGCGTCTTCAATCACCTCGCGGCCGCGGGGGCTCTTGACGAGAGGGGCGATGTAAAGCATGGTGACGCTAATCAGTACCAATGCGAATGGGGAGAACAGCTTCACGAGCCAGTACAAGGCAGCCATGCTAATGAAACCCTGTTCAATGAGTTAGTTTAGGTATTGTCTGCTTCATGACCATGGATGATGACTGACGGCAAAGGTCTTGCCCAAATCCTGACCGAGGACGATCTTCTGTGCTTCGACGACCAGAAACTGGACAAGATCGTGGACATCTTTGAGCGTGTCGTTGAGGACCGGCTCAGGGATCTTCTTGTACTCTTTGGGTCGCAGGCGAGCGAGGACCGTGTTGGAAGTGAATGAACGATGGGCATATTCGACGGTAGCAGCGACTGAAATACAGGATTAGCAAATACCATTTCAGAATGGTTGGGTCAAATCGTACCTCCAAGAGTGGTAGCTCCCACCTTGAGAGCCGTGCGGGTGAGAGGGAGGTAGTGGGTTCCGAGAAGAACGGTCATGATAAAGGCGTACGATCCGATTGTGCGGACAGGATCCTCCCACTAATGACACCTGTTAGGTGACGAGCCTAAGTGATGACACGAACCAATCGACTCACGTTTAGGTACTTGTAAAGACTATCGGGGTTGACTGGCAGCGGAAGTTAGCACATGTGTTTTGCTCGTGGTGCTCAAGATCAATGCCTACCCATTTGCTTCAGCGGTCCCGTATGCTCTTCTCCCCTGTCTGAATTTCCCACAGACACCTCGTGCAGTGGCTTTTCGGGCATATCGTTGAGAGGCAATGGCTGTGGGGGTGAGGAGGCGACTGATGAAAAAGTCAGCAAGGCCTAACTGATTGAATCGTGCATCCTTACTGTCTCCGGTCCTGTTGTTGAACTCGCGAAGGTCTCCGCCCGCAACAGGGGGCACAGCAAAAGAT
Source organism: Paramyrothecium sp. XJ0827 (assembly GCA_020881915.1). Classification (NCBI taxonomy): domain Eukaryota; kingdom Fungi; phylum Ascomycota; class Sordariomycetes; order Hypocreales; family Stachybotryaceae; genus Paramyrothecium; species Paramyrothecium sp. XJ0827. The sequence goes on along the minus strand of JAJFPB010000002.1, from coordinate 5,418,853 downwards.
GTTCCGTCCATGGTTGTGATGTTTCGATTGTGGTCGCGTGCGCTGCCTCGGAATATCGATTGGGAGAATGTAGGCAGATAGTTGATGCAATTGGAAAAATGCGTGCAGCGAGCCCGGAAAAGCACTTATTAAAAGACAAGCGAGCACGGTCGGATACCCATTGTAAGTTTGCTCCAAGCACGTCACACGGCTTTCTAGCAGGTTTCACAGCAAGCTCGCTGACGTCGGGCAGACGTACGTACGTGCTTGAAAGTCCATTTCGTCACTGCCGCGGGCATATCCACAATTCGTCTGGGCATTGTTGTAGGGCCGCTGTGCTAGCTAGCTTCAGCTACTGCTCGCTATGATGCAAGGTTGTCCGACTAACGTTAAGCAACCGCAGGCCGTAACGGTCCGCAGTCCCTCGCAGCCCGCCAAGCAATTCGGTACTCGCGGCAGGGCGGGTCGTGAGCCAAGGGCTGCGGCAGGGATGTGGAGTGTTTGGTCCGCGAAGCAGGCCGCGTTGGGGTCATACTACGTAGTCGATAGTCAACGCTCGACCCTTATTTGGCGGACCACAAAATTGGATGTCCATTGGTGGCTTAAAATAATTCTTGGTCTCTGATCGATGACACATTGAGCTGCGGAAGCCACAGCACCAGCCACTCAGGCTGTCAAGCCTAGCGTGGCTCGCTTCGGTATGAGGCACAAGTGACGATGATGAAGCTTGGTGGCAGGGTCGCAGTCTGGAGCTGAAACCTGGATCATAGTTTGGCAATTAGCTACAGTGATGGCAGGAATTCTATGGTTGTTGCTGTGTTTATCGGGCCCGTGGTACTGGTCATCATGAGCGCGATGGTGATGTCAATGATTTCTCTGGCAGATTGAGCTGGCAACCGAGCTCTACTTATCGCTGTGAAACCGAACGGTTGAGAAAATGACATCTTGCATGTTTTTTCCATGTGAAAACGTATAGGAATGTTGTGGCGTGCTCATTCTCTTGGGATATGATATTGCCGTCAGGAAACTACTTAACCTGACGACGGGACGTCCTCGTCTTCTCATCTGGAGACCTACACCAACAAAGCTGTTTGCCTATACTCCTCAACTCGCGCCTGATCCATTATGGCTACTTACAACCGTGCCGATCCGAACGACTACGGTGCTGCCGCCAACACACGTGACAATGGGCATGAAACTGGTCTATTGACCCGTTGGGTTCCCGAGAAGTTGAAGCATTCCAGCCTCTACCGATGGTTCCTCCGCCTCACCCGAGTTCTCCAATTCCTTTCGGCCGTCATCTCCCTCGGCCTCTTTTCCGCCAGGTTTCGCAAGGTCTCTCGGCTGGTGAACGCGATCAAGACTCGCCGCGGCGTGAATGGCGCCTATGGCGCCGTCGAAGGCATTCTTGCCGCCGCAGTCCTCTACACGCTCATAGCTATGCTGGTGTCCCTGCTCCTGAAGCGGGGCGGTCCGCGATGGCTTCGCTGGCTGTGGGTCTTGCTGGACCTCGCCTTCATGGGAGCTTTCATTGCAGTCGCTGTTCTCACTCGCCCGAATGGAGGTAGTGCCGGCCCGAGGCACTGCTACGATGCTCGAGGATTCAGTGGTTTGTTTGAAGATTCTGTGGACTCGAGCGACAGTAGTTGCAACCTCCCTTGGGGGACATTCATTTTGGCTATCATCAGCACGTAAGTTTCGACATCAAAGATTTAAGATTGCTGTCGGACTTGACCGCTAACCTTCTTTTCAACAGTGTCCTTCACGCCATCACCGCATCCTTCCACGAGGTCCGTGATCGTTACAAGGCGCACTACTACAAGGATAGCCAGGCGCCGGCTGACATGAGGTCTTATTAAGAGATGCTCGTTTTATACATTCCATGGAGTAGCTGAGGAACGAGTTGTATGTTTTTGTAATATCACCCCAAACGAATGGAGTCAAATGTCAAATGTATCTCGCCTTTCCTCCATGATCTTAGGCTTTTGTTGCTATTTTATCATGCCATCTATGCATTTGACCAATTGATTGGTGAAGGCTATTTCTACTATCTCTCTTCCTCGTACTTGAGACTTACTCAAACTTGCCGTCTCAACCCTGACATACTGCTTATCGAGTTAATCAGCCTTTCGAGCCCAGAGAGCTATCCAATGGCTTGATAGATGTTTGATGTCACCGTATCCCCGCTGTGGCTTAGATTAACAGGAGCAGTCAGCCGGCAGGCAACAGCGCAATGTCCAACTCAGTACGAGGCTGTGTACGCAGCGTAAATCCATGCTTAACCCCGCCCTCCAAACCTGCTATTGTGATTCCTGGTAAAACATTTTGGTGATGAATGCATCGTGCACTCATTAAGATGAATGTAATAGCCAATGACTTTTCTCCTTATCTGGCGTTGGACCCTGCGCTGAAGCAGATTCGTGTCCTAATTCTTCATCCTGCTCCTCGAACTGCGGAAGTATGCTGTAGTCTTGCTTGTACGAGCCTGGTTGATGACGAGCATCAAAAATACGAAGCCGTCTCTTACTGTTGGGGGGATGTCAAAGCCCTCGACAGTATTAGGCTCAATGAACGCAGCTTCTCGATAACGCAGAGCGCCGGAAATGTATTACGCGCCATACGCCGAGAAGATGAAGATAGGGTCATTTGGCTGGATGCCATCTGTATCAATCAACAGGACGACGAAGAGCGGGGAGCTCAAGTTTCCATCATGGCGGATATCTACAAAGCAGCTGCCCGTACTCTAGTATGGCTTGGAGAAGATAATGGTAATATTGATCTCGCATATGGGCTGATGACCGCTCTCGTGCACCAAATGATGCATCAAATCGGTGGCTGGAGGCAAGGGAGAGGCGAGATGCTGTGGAATACTTTGAAAGACTTCGAATGGAACTCACGTCTACAACTGGGAGATATTCGGTCCCATGGCATCCCCCCTTACGATTCCCCGGCTTGGGATGCACTAGAGCAGTTTTTCTGTCGACCATGGTTTACTCGAATTTGGGTAATACAAGAAACTGTCTTGTCTCAAAAATCCATAGTGCTTTGTGGTCATCGGGAGCTGTCATGGGAGGTCATATATTTCGCTTCATCATGGATTACACGTCAGCGCTACGCGGTGCGATCAGAGAGGTGGGAGTTGGCCAGGGCAAAAAATGTTGCAATGGTGTGGAGCTTCGCACGGAAGAGCAGTCTAGAGCCTCTACTGCTGTTTACAAGAGACTTTCAGGCTACGGACCCGAAGGATAAGGTATTCGGCCTTCTTGGTCTGGCAACTGATTGCCGCGGCTCCATGCCTCCTACCTTAAAGCCAAATTACAACAAGTCAATAATCCACATCTATTCGGATGCAACAAAATACATGATCCAAGCCAGCCAGAGCCTTGACGTCTTGTCTCAGATTGGATACATAACCCCGTTTGAAGCTTCTGAAACAGCCAAGGATCCGTTTCCGTCCTGGGTTCCGCGGTGGGACTTAAGCCTTGGGAAACCGGAGAATGAATTAAATACCGGAACCTGGGGTCGTCTACAAAACCCATTCTCTGCCTCGGGACCTTCTGGTTTTGTATACGATACTCTAAATGAGGAAACTGGTTCTCTCAAACTTCAAGGACTGTGGGTTGATAAGATAAAGTGCCTGTCATCCATCATCACCGGCCAACAGCTTGCGCAAACTGACCTAGTTGCATCAATCTGGAATAGCTACTCCAGACAATTGGAGACATATCCTACAGGCGAGAACTTATTAAGAACTTTCAGCCTGACCATGGTTGCAGATTCGACTCTTAACAAAACGCCTGCTTACATGGATCCACAGCATGACCTCGACTTCGCTGCGTATATATCTGCCCGTGGTGGAAAATTAGACCACTTAAGCAAGAATGAGCAAAATTTGCTTCTTTCCAGAGCCTCAGGAGGTGATGTACTACGCTATCATGGAGCCGTTGGCAATGCTACAGTGGGACGCAGTTTTTGCATCACAGAGGCGGGATGGATGGGACTCTGTCCACCAACAGCTAGGGAAGGAGATCTGATTTGTCTTCTGTTCGGTGGGAAGGTGCTTTACACGATTCGTCGCACGCGCAAACACAGTACTTTCATTGGAGAGTGCTATATCCACGGACGCATGAATGGTGAGGCTTTAGAGGATCAACGTCGCACCTATGCACCGGTTGAGACTTTTGAGTTGCACTAAGCTTGCAGCGTATCCTAGGAGCGCTTTTTGTCATTTATTAGTTCAGGTATTAAAGCGGAAACAGAATTTTGTCCACTGTTCGCAGCATCGCAGAGTCCATACCTTGCGCAGATTTGGCGTAGGTGACTGTCTCAAGTTATTGAGAGTTATCCCACTTTCCCACTCATTCATTCCGACTCTCTTTAGAAAGATTGAATGGTAGAGGTAGTTTGTCCACCACTGTCATTCCTTGATAGATGCAACCCGGCCCCCCAAACCTCATCTCATTACCATGGAAATAAGCTGGTCTGCTATGGGTAATTTGATGCAAAATTTTACGGTCGAAGTTGTAAAGTCTTCTCGACGATGGAGAAATAATTCCCTACCACGAGTCACTGGGAAAGAAACAGATCTGGGCTTATGCAAGAGTAACTTGGCCTGTATTGGAGTGCTTCTTACAAGACTCATTATGTAACCAGTCCAAGTCTCCTTGCCTACCTCACACTCTCAGCTCTCAGCATCTCTCCAACGTGCACACCACTACTCGGTGCCTACACCATGGCCGGCCTTCCACGCTGTTCCCACAAGAGAACCTCGACAACAACTCATCCATGTGCCGTTTCACCTCACAGCTTGAGCCCCTTACCGGGCTAGAACGGGGTGGTTGTGTTCTTGGGACAGTCCGTTGCGGTCGTCCTATAAGGAAAGTAGGTGGTGGCATCCCAGCAGGGCGAGGCCGTGGCGCACACCGTCTTGGTCACTATGCTCACGTCCTCAATTGTCGTGCATCCACAAGGCGTCGTCAGATACTCTTTGACAAGGGTCAGCTTCTTCCGTTGAAAGTCCTCTCCAGTTGGAACGTATCCTCTCGCCAATTGGTATGATGTGTTGAGTGTAGGAACTTACGGTCCAAATGGAAGGCGTCCCTGATGCAGTCGAATGCGCACCCGCCCTCGATGCCTGGGGTCGTCGTCACCGTAACCGTGGGCACGCACAAGGTCGTTTGATTTCCCGAGGTAATACTCGGCTTCAGCGGACCTCCATCTTGCCGTCGTACCATGGCTCTTAACGCCAGCAGTCAGCTTGGCGGTCTAGACAAAACACTCACTCCCACTTACATGCTGGGGCTGGCAGCTGACGCGACTGCGAGGATGTAAACCGCGAACTTCATCATGAATGGTTCTGGCAAGTCTGATGATTCAAGTCTTGGGCGTGAGATGAGATGAGATGCCTTCCTCACAATAGAAGGCCGTTGCGTCCATTTAAACCCCCGACATACAGGCTGTTTCCTCAGTCAGTATGCACCTACGTTTGTCCACATATTCTCGGCTATCACAGTTCTTGTGGTAGCAGGCAAAAACCAACATGGATCCGCGCCGCTCGTATATGCTCGTGCTATCAAAGCCCACACATGGGTTGATGAAAACCCTGTACCATCTTTCGGTGACATGATTGAACAGAAGTCATTTCTGGCTTTTGCTCGGCTACATAAGTTTGCCACAGTCTGTGCTTCTTGCCTGCTCGGAACGTTGCGTATCCAATAAGGAAGCCAGGCTTGGAAGAATTGAGTCCAGGAAGCTCAGAATCTGAAACGTAGGATGCATGCCCCCTGCAGCTGACGGCTTTCACGAGGGCTTAAGTCCCGCGCGCGCAGGCCCAAAGAGGGAGACGGAAGCCGGGGGTTTTCGATTTAAGCATGGTGCCGCAATCAGATACGAGTTCTTGGCTACGAACCTCATCTCTATTGGAACAGGATTGCATACTAGTGTAGGATGAGATCCCACCGCCTCGTGGTTTTTATTTCCGAAAGCACGCACTCTCACGGAACGATCTCGTTAAGCTTTGGCCACACAAACCTCCACGTGCATAGTATAGGCGAAAGTTCGGATTGTTACCCGATGACGGCTCAATTCGTGTTCCAATCTTCTTGACTGCGGGAAAGCAAGCTCGGGTCATGAGGTCACCCATTTATCTATATACCTTCATCGATACAGTGGACAGTTGTGGGTGCTATACAGGGTACATAGACCCTGGGCTTCTTGCCTCGAAGGCCAAGACGCCCACCTTCTAAGAATAGGCAGAGCATGTACTCTGTACCATACACACAATGCACTCATGTGTACATACCTTGCTTAGCTCCTTGTCAACAAGAATGGTATGATGCAAGGTAGCTCTGGGCAGGCTATGGCAACCTGGCTTGTCATATAGCCTTTTGCAACGACAGAGACTGCCTGTGCGTACATTCTCAGCTCCCTCACCGTACCAGGTTATTCTCGTCCTGCCCCCTTGTAAATTTGAAGATCGGTACAACACCTGAGCTTCAGCGCAAAAAAGGGGATACATGTAGTGATGGAGCAGACCAAACCCTGTCGAAAGTGTTTGCTGATCGCTCCATCCCAGGTCCCTTGTTCCCACCAGCTCTACCCACCACCCCCAGCCTCGAATGGAAATATTGACCCAGATGACTCTGCTGGAACTTAATGTATAGTTCTACAACGCTGAGGGAAATTGTTACTAGCAGCCCCAACGTCGAATGAAACGTGGGTCGGTCTACATGTCAACGTGGTGCCTAGCACACTTTATATATTGCTATTGGGAAAGGGAGCGAACCTGCTTTCACGCCATATCACGACTCGCGGTGGGGAGCAGCTACGTGACAGTTATGCATGGACAGCAGCCTAGTTACTAAACCACTCGAGCGCCTACTCCTCGATAGATTACCTCAGACAGTAAGCTCAGTGACCGACTTCCTGAATCGATCAATTATCACCTGAAGCTATCCGGCTCAGGTAGCTAAGAGCAGCCCATGGAACGTGGCGAGTGCTCATTTCCAAGGGAGTAAGCTGAATATCTAGTACGGTTCTGGGACTCTGCGGTGCTTACATCCCAGTCTTGCTCTATAGACTACTCAATTTCCGACTTGAGGCTTGACTCTCTCGATCCTTGTGCCTGTACATTAGAGAGAAGGAGAAGGATTCATAATTTGATGTTCTCAGTTCTCAAAATGTCCAAGCCACATGTGGAATTTGTCGGCATTGTGAAGTCTAGCGAGTCGTAATGAATACAAGCATCCATACTTTCAATAATTCCTCACCATTTTATTCGGATTTACCGGCATTTTAGGCCAAAGCTCGTCCAAGAAAGCGTGAGTACACAGGTCAAGTTTGGTATGGGACTATTTCCAACTGTCAGCCTTTGAGTTTTCTAATCAACCATTGTGCCTCGATCATGTCATGATTCCCCTTTATGAGCGCGATTCGCACTTCTCTTGTTTTTAAAAATTCGTTGTTGCTTGCGGTCTCGCCCAGCAGGTAGCTGGGTGTTCCACTACCAATTCGGGTCCTCGGGTCCTCGGGTCACTGGGTGGTGGTATGTTAAATCTCGAAGTTGTCCACAGTACTTGTTAACTCCGGGCAAAGTCGTTCCTTGTTGGATCGGGTGGAATTTTCCGTCCATGTCCACTATTACTTTATTTTTCTGACAGCGAATGACGGCTAGTCTCACAGTACTCTGCTGAACCATCAAGTTGATATTGCTATAGGGTATTTGTCTTGCCCTTGCAACATCTGCCCTCTTGATGCCTTTTGATGCATCTCAATCAACAAAACTCACATCTGGCAATGCCATACGATCACGTTTCAAAAAGTGGTCATGCGCCGTGAAAATTCGACCTGGGGACTTTGTCGCATCTATCAAGCTCTCTCTCCAAAATTAGCTGGCGGCCGCGGCACAAACCCGTGACGATCATAGGTGCGCGTAATTGCAACGGCTTCAGTCCCACCCTGTGAGCGGCGCCAAAATGCTAGTGCGGGGCATTATTGGGCTTTTGCTTGGGACACGATGTTGCATGGCCGGAGTGATGTCGACCGAGAGATTGGTGGGATTTCTTTTCCTATAACTCTGCAGCGTCTGCGCGAAACCGCGGGCCAAGCTTCCTTCATCCTAATCAACTCGTAACAAGATAACTCAGGGCGTAGCGTCTATTCAAAATGTCTCGCACACTCGTCGGCAAGCTTGCCATTGTGACAGGGGCCTCAAGAGGTAAGCAAAGGCAGTCAATTCCCATAATACACCATATTAAGCGGCGCGTTAGGCATTGGTGCCGCCATTGCGGAAAACCTCGCCTCCAAGGGTTGCAACCTCGTCCTCAACTACACCTCCAACTCGTCTGCCGACATCACCGCTTCTCTCAAGTCCAAGCTCGAGTCTGAGCATGGGATCAAGGCCATCCCCGCCCAGGCCGAGATGGGCTCGAAATCAGGGGCGGTCGCCTTAGTTGACGCCGCCAAGAGCGCATTCGCTACCGACGGCAAGCTCCAAATCGACATCATCGTCAACAACGCCGGTGTTGCCGCCAACGCGCACATCGCCGACGTCACCGAGGAGAAGTTCAACGACACCTACCGCGTCAATGTGCTGGGGCCCTTGCTGCTGCTCCAGGCCGCGCAGCCATTCCTGCCCAGCGACAGGTCAGGGCGCATCGTCAACGTCTCGTCCGTGTCTTCCTCGACTGGCTTCGTGGGTCAGTCCATTTACGGAGGCACCAAGGCGGCCCTGGAGGCCATGACTCGAACCTGGGCCCGCGAACTCGCCGAGAACGCCACTGTCAACGCCATCAACCCCGGCCCCGTCGAGGGCCCCATGTACGCTTCCAACTCCCCGGAAATTCTGGACCAAATCGGCTCCTTCATCAAGCACACCCCCGGCATGACCCCCAGGCCAGGCGTGGACAGCCAGGAAGCGGTCGAGGATGCAAAGAAGTTCGGAGGCAGGTTGGCCCATACTTCGGAGATTGCAGGCGTTGTGGGCATGCTCTGCACGCCTGATGCGCAATGGTGCACTGGTCAGGTCGTGTGTGCGAACGGCGGCATGTTGATGCTCCATTAAAATTGGTAAAATAAATGAATTACAAGAGCCTTTGCAGTCTGTAGAATTCTGATTTAATCACTAATAATACGACCCAAGCTCAAACCTCAAAACTCCTATTACGCTCGCTTCTGCACCACTTCGTCCTCTACAGCTTGGGCAGTGTCATCGTCCAGCACCTTCGCAGCCACGTTCTCGTGGTGGCGGACATTAGCATCCTCTCCGTCAAACACAACCGCGATTTCCTCCAAAGCCTTCCCCTTGGTCTCCAGAAACCAACCGTAGGCGACAAAACTCTCCACAGCAAGTACCGCAACGTAGACGATGTAGAAGCGCCAGCCGAGGTTTTCCAGTCCGATGGGGTTGACGTATTGGTTGACGAAGACTGCGATCTTGGTGGCAAACACATAGGTCGCCATGCCCTTTGCACGGATGGAGTAAGGGAGAACCTCGACCGAGTACGCCACAGGCAGGGGAGAGAAGGCAATGCAGTAGAAGATCTGGTACACAAAGATGAGAGCCAGAACAGCGACACCAGCTGCCCGGGCGCCTGTGACGTCGAATCGTTCTGATGCAATCGTCCAAGCTGTAAACATGCAGAGCATACCAATCGTCGAGATGCGGAAGAGTGGACGTCGGCCGACGCGTTCGACAAAGAAGGCTGTGGTTAGGGCAATCGCCCAGTTCCAGATATTGATCAGGCCGTTGACCAGTGCTTGCGTACGCTTGTTCTTGATTCCGATGGTATCCATAACTCGAGCAAGATCTAACATTGTGAGTATTGCGAAAGGAGTCATTAATCAGGAAGACTTACAATAAGAGATAAGACCGTTACCAGACCACTGGCTGAACAAACCCATGCAGAGCACAATGAAGACTCGGTACCGGTTACCCTTGGTGCTGACCATGGATTTCCACGACGTCCTGCGATTTGCTAAGAATTGCATTAGTTCATGCCGGCCATTTACGTCCTCTTGTGCACGTACCCTTCTCATTCTCTATGGCAATATTGATCTCGTTGAACTCCAGTTTGACAAGTTCGGTCTCTTCGCCGTCTCCGTGGTATCGAATCAGAGCCGCGAGGGCTTCGTCGCCGCGGTCGTTTGCAATAAGCCATCGAGGCGACTCCGGGAGGAACCAGATGGTGCTTAGTTGGATTAGGCTGGGCGCCATCTGCAGCAAAGACGGTAGCCGCCAAGACCAGGTGCTAGATATTTCTCGTGTTCCGAAGGTGATCCATGCTGCAGCGATACTACCGATATACCAACTATAGGACGGCAAACGTCAGTTGAGATTTCTGAATGTCCTAGAAAACCAACTTACCAGGTGTTGCAAATTGCTGTAACGGTAACTCTGTCTTTGGGATGCGCCAGCTCGCTCACCATACTTGGAGAAGCGGTGGTGGCAAACGAAAGACCAAAGCCAAGAAGGAATCGGCTGCCAACAAACATATCAAACGTCTGACTCTCGCATTGCATGATGGCGCCGATGATCATGATGATGCTGCCCACCGTGATACCCCAACGTCGACCGTATTTATCAGCGACCCAGGGGGCTATAGGAGTCGAGCACACGCTGCCGAGGGACATGATGGCGCTCATGAGGCCAAGCTTGGCGCCACGAGGGTTGTCGAAGTAGTCGTCCCAGTAAGAGACGGTCTGCAGGGAGTTCATCATGGAGCCGTCGTAGCCGCTGGTGGCATAGGACACAACACAGGCAGGGAACAGGAGGAAGTAGAGATGGCGGCGAGCACCCGAGCGATACCACGCCGGTGCATCAGAGGCAAGTTGGTTGATTCGGGAGGGCTCGTAGGTAGAAGCACCTGCCCCTTCGCCGGCCTCAGCCCGTTCCTTTCGAGCTTGACGAGCAAGGTGGTCCTGCCGAGGGGCGGGAAGCCGAGTTCGAAGTTGTGTCAGAACCATGTTGACTTCGAAGAATCTTGATTCCCAAGGAAATAGAAAAAGAAGAGAAGGAAGTTCAGCCAATGGACGGTGAAGGCGCCTCCTATGTCTGGAAGATCTTGCTGAGGCAGGAAGTGATCCAAAGGGCAGGGGAACACAAGCGCTTTATACCCAGAATCAGGGGAGGCCAACGGTCTAATGATGCTGTAGTTGACAATGCTTGGACGACAATGTTCCGGTTGTCAAAGTCAGGTCATTCTCCCCGGAGAAAACTCAACTTCAGCCATCACACGAGCGCCGGCGACGCTAGGAGTCCAACCCCACGGCAAGGACTTGCCTTGCGGGGGAAACGTGGGCTGGGGAGCGCAGAAGCATCTGGGGTAAAACAAGAAGCCTCAATGCACGAGCAAGGATGAACCGATTTTCGGGGAACCAACCTGAGCGAGTGTTCTTGTTGAGCCGGCGTCGACGAATGGCGTGCCGTCGGGGCAGCTAAGTGGCAACCCCGAAGGCATGTGGATCTCATACTTTCGATGTAGGGGCAGTGATTTAGCTGCCCCGACGGGTGGAGTCGCGGGCTACCGAGGGCGGGCAGCCAACGAGATCGAGCCGCACATGATCCTTAGTTTCGTATTGGCATCACATGCCTTGGGGGAGGATGGGGTTGTCTCCACGTTGGAAAGATGGACCTTCAAGGGCGTTACGACTATGGTGAGGGTTCGCGTTGGTCCGAACGCCTCCGAGCGCTCATAAATATTTGAGCTCACGTCCTGTTCGTCCTGTTCTCGTCTTCAATGCTCATTTCAAGTGATTGTGTTGATATTGCTTCATCTTCTTTTTCATTCTTCTTGTATACACAATGGCTACGGGTATTCTCCGAACCGATGGCCCTCGCATCATTGATGCCGATGGCAACGCCGTCTTGTTGCGCGGTGTAAGTAAATACCCATGGCGATTGTTGGATCATGTTGCTGACGCTAAATGCAATGACAGACTGCGCTCGGCGGCTGGATGCTCATGGAGAACTTCATGAATGGATTTCCCGGTCGCGAACATCAGATCCGCGCTGCCCTGCTCAAGGTCCTAGGCCGCGAGAAGCGCGACTTCTTCTTTGACCGTTTTCTGGAGTACTTCTTCACCGAGAAGGACGCCGAGTTCTTGAGCTCACTGGGCTTCAATTGCCTGCGCCTGTGTCTGAATTATCGCCACTTTGAGGACGACATGAAGCCCTTCCAGATCAAGGAGGAGGGCTTCAAGCACGTCGATCGTGTCATTAACATTGTGCGTGCAACACCAGCCGACTTCCCTTGATTATTTACTGATGCTTTCCAAAAGTGCGCCAAGTACAACATCTACACAATCCTGGATCTGCATGCCTTTCCTGGTGGTCAGAATCAAGATTGGCATTGCGATAACCCCACTGGACACGCAGCTTTCTGGGATCACGTCCACTTCCAGGACCGCGCGGTCAACCTGTGGGAGCACATCGCCAGACGGTACCGGGGCAACCCATGGGTCGCTGGTTACAATCCCATGAATGAGCCAGCAGATTCAGAGTGGACCCGTCTACTAGCTTTCTACGACCGCATCGTTCCGGCCATTCGGGACGTCGACCCCGATCACATTCTCTTCATGGAGGGAAACACGTACGTCCAACCTGTGGTAAAGTTTTCCAGTACTAACACTTTGCATAGATTCAGCATGGATTTCACCGGTTTCGACTCAGTGTTTCCTAACTCTGTATACGCAGTCCACGACTACTGTGGCTTTGGATTCCCGAACCGAATTGGCCGGTTCCAGGGCCACAAGGACCAGGAGCAGTACATCCGTAGCATGTACGACCGCAAGGTTGCGTTCATGAAGAAGCACAACGTGCCAATCTGGAATGGTAGGAGAATCAATTTTCATACATGGCTCGTTGTGCTAACCTACGTCAGGCGAATTTGGGCCCATCTATGAGCGGGAGGAATACAATCCTGACTGGAAAGTGCATAATAATGAGCGATATGACATGCTCGACAAGCAGCTTGCCATCTATACCTCAGAGAGCATTGGTATGTTGCGCCATGACACGAGGTGCAATCCTCTTGACTAATCATTAATAGCATGGTCAATCTGGTCGTACAAAGACATCAACGTCATGGGCATGACCTATCTTGATCCCAACTCAGCTTGGATGAAGCTGCTCGGCCCCATCATCAAGAAGAAGCGCGATATGGCTGTCGACTCGTGGGCATACGACGACGCGCACCTGCAGGATGGGCTGTTCGGTCCTCTTCACAAGTGGTTTGAGGACAACATTCCCACGCAGTACTCCAAGAAGTACCCCTGGCAATGGCGCATGCACATGCACGTGTTCCGCGGCATTCGCGGAATCACGCTTGCCGAGTACCTGATCCCGGAGTGGGCCGATTACTTCAAGGACAAGACGTTTGAGGAGCTGGACGAGTTGGCGGCGAGCTGGAAATACGAGAACTGCAAGCAGCGTGAGAGGCTAAATGATATCCTGACGACGTATGCGCCGATGAAGGCCGATGACGCCAGATTAGAGGGCAAGGTTATTATCGCCGAGGAGGCGCAAGCAGTAGCGACGAGCACGGACAAGTCAGTGTCTGGGGTTGGTGTTTTCGAGTTGTCACCAGAGGAGAAGGAAAAGGCAGCGGCAAAATCAAAGCTGGTGTCTGTGGCTGCCTGAGAAACGAATCCCAAATAGATCTAGAAGGTTTTTAATGATATACGGCTGTATTACTGTACATTATGATCAACCGGTATAACTCAGGATTATGACTTCTACATTCCGCAGAGGAGGAAGGCTATGGAGTTTGGCTCAGCTTCCGGGCTTCGTCCAACTGTTCCAAGATGCGAAGATGCCAAGCGAATTCACCAACACTTCGACTGAACCGGCGGAGATTGCGAATCCCTGCACGAATGAATTCTTCCACGTTCGCGGGCTGGATGTCCTTGAAGATTGGTGAGAGTGTGGCGACCATTAGGATTATGGTCATGGTGAACGTGCTAGGATGTCGATTAGCCGGTCTCTAGTGCATATAAATGAGAAATGAAAAGAGGAGAAAACGTTGGGAGAGGAATAACGAGAGCCTTACACCATGCCTGTGGCAAATAAACAGGTAATGCTGTTAGCAGGATCCACGTCAAAGACTCGGATGAAGCCAATGCAACCCGAGAAACACACCCTGCAGCACTCTAAGATGGGCGCTTTGCAGGGGTGCGTATCGAATATCGACGCGTTCAGTAGAGCATACTCTACAAAAGGTCTGTGTATGATGTACTGTCCCGCGTAGTAGCGCCCCTGGAGGCGAAGGATATTCCAAGGATCATTACCGCGAGGCATCAAAGATGTGATGTGTGCGGTAGGTGACGACATGTTGGGCGACGCTTGGCTCTGTGCGATGTTGCTATTGCTAGTCAACAGGAAGCCTGGCAAGTTGCGGTAAACAGCGGCGTGGTGAGACCACAGGTCCTGGGCAACGCGCAGCAGCCACAGCGCATGGTCGGCGCCACTATCCGACTGCTGGCGCTGCTGCTCCTTTGCATTGTAAACGGCGCTGTTGACTCTGTTCAAGAAACGGCGAATTGAGGCGTTGGTGGTGATCTGGAAGGCTACAACTTCTTCCTGCTGGGCGAGTACCGGGTCTGATTCCTCGCCACCTGTGGCTGTGGTGATGGTTGGGTAAGGGATGAAATCCTCGTAGCGTGAGAGGCCAGAAGGTAATGTTGCTGAGATCTCAGAAACAAAATCGCCTTCCACAATGTATGCGATCCAGAAAAGGCGACTGAATTCGTCTGGCACCGTAGGCGAGGCGGAGGATTGTGTGTATATGCGGGCCAGAGTCTCACATTTCACGGCTGTGGCATGAGCCCAATGGAACGATTCGGAGATTCTTCCCCTTGCGCCCGAGTACAGACTGAGTCAACGTCAGCATTTGCATCAAACAAATTCACTTGACATGACTGACCATGCTAGCATGCTGCACTGGGCCGCGACCAATGTGGCCTCGGCTGAAATGGAGCCCAGAAGGAGCTTTGCCTTGAGCCACAGGGAGTCTCGTCCGGTATCTTGCATGTGCTGGTCATCCCCATCCAGTTGGACGAGATTACTCCCATTTTCCATGAACGACGCCAAGCATAGGACTAGTAAGAGCAGCGCATACTGTGCTGTCGGGACGGTTATTTGACCATGGCCCTCGGGATGAGCGTCTTCTGCGACAACTGCCTCGTGAATGCTCAACAGGTCGGATGCAGACAGCAATGGGAAGAAAACATTAACCTTGGAGAAATAGGCGTGTATCAAGTGACGATCCTGCGCTGCGGTTCTTGGGCTGTCCCGGTATAGCCGCCACGACGAGGCAGCCGACTCGGTGACGCTGGTGGGCGGCTCGAAGAAGACGTCCGTCACATCACTGTACCTCTGTCCATGCGAGCCCGGGGTCGCTTGTGAGAGCAGTTGTCGCACAATCGGCCAAGAATACACATGGTTCGCATTCGCCGTATGCGACCGTGGGATCTGCACGTCGAGGTCAGCAGCCAGAGGCGGATCACCGTTGCGCTGTTGATGCGACGGCTGCTCGACGCCTCGGTCGCCAAGGGACTTGTCAGACACGAGCCGATCCTCGAGAAGCTGGATGCGCTCGAGCAGGACCTGCGTGTTGTAGTCGACGCGCGGCTGCTGCGAGTCGCGGTAAACGCAGTCGACGTTGTGCAGGGCGCAGAAGCCGCACCGCGGACGGGCGGCGTCGCACCTCGTCTTGCGCATGCGGCACGCGACGCAGGCCTGCGTGACACGGCGCCGGGTCGGGAACCGCGAAGCCATCGTGAACGGCTCCATGGCTGCCAGCTCCCATTATCGACTCCTTCGGTCGGGTTACACGTGGCTGTGAAGTCCTTCGCTGATCATGCCGAGTCAAAATATCAGTGAGTAGCAAATGAGAAGGGTGATGCGCCCTTTCGTGGAACGAGTTGTAGGCGGACCGAACCCTTGTGGAGTCTCCAGAAAAGCGCGGTCAGGAAGAAGGATGGACCTTTTGAACTTGAAGGCATCGCCGATTCGGTTAGTCATCACATCACTAATGGGAGTGGAGCAGCTCTCTCAGACTTCGACCTTCTTGACAACCCACCAGCGGAGAAGGTGATGCTGTACCTTTGGAACAAGCATGGAATGGCTTGTTTAACAGTTACTAACTCTGATTATCGTTCTTCTCCAAATAAACAATGGAAGAAATTTTGTTACATAGTCTTCTTCAAAGAAGTTGAAAATAAAGTAAATAAGTGCTTTGTTATTTACAGGCTTTACTCTACTGACAATACCACCAGTGCCTCCCCTTACACATTCTCACTATTATCCAACTTGTAGTCCTTTTTCGTTACATTCATTGATCATAGAGGCGTCTATGTCCAAAACACTATATTCCCTGTATAAATACATGTGTAGCAAAGCTGGGGCCTAACCGCCCATGACAATCTCCTTCGAATTGCCGGCAGTATTCACGGCACATTTGAGACAGCAATGTAGCTGCAGCACCACATGACGATCTCTGAACAGTGAGAACTGGAAAGTCTGCTGAATTCTGTCTCCTTTCAACGCATAGATCAGGACGTCTCGGTCTGAACCGTCCAGTTTGGGAACTGGGCTGAAAGGCGAGAGATGATACTTGGGGCTCGAAAAGTAGGATTTCGGAGCCTTCCAGGCTTCATCGATGGCATGTTCGCATTCTGGGACCACAGCTCTGGAAAGGAACGAGTCAATGCTGTAGACAAGCTCGATACTCATTGAATCTTGAGGACGCGAACCAACAGAGGTCTCGATGAGGATGGCGTTTTCTAACAGAGTCGCCTGCATGAAGATCTGGAATTTTCCTGGATAATATTGAGGCTGGATGAATGACCCAGGCAAAAGCTCCATCAATATTGGTGGTGAGAGTCTGAGCTCCGGTCTGGTCACACGATCTGAAAGTGTGTAGTGTTCAATAATGGAGTTCTTCAAGACACCCCCCACACTGGCCCGGCCTGAGACGATAGTCAAGACACGACCGTCATCATCATATGCAGCTTCTCCCTGCAAAGCAGCGTAATACACAGTGTATGCGCCGCCGCTCAGTCCGAGCGTAGTAGGCCGGAGTTCCTCTGCGCCATACAATGTTTTGTGACGAGTCATATCCATAGAGAACAGCAACTGACCAAGATGTTCCATAATAGAATCGGTCGATACCATCTCGTGCCATTTACCGGGTTCCTCTTTTGGCGGGGCGGTGGCCGTCATGGTCCAAAGAGTAGATATTGAGACGTTTAGAACATCTGCTCGGAGCCGCAAGTCTGCCAGACTGCATGAGCATTGCGCCAGGGCGACTATGGAAGACGCGAATCCATTGATGATACGCCCAACGATGCCGCAGCGGTGAAAGTATATCGACCCCAGCCAGCGGGGACATCCTCCACCAATCCTCGAAAGCGCATCTTGGTCTAGGAATGGCAGCCCATGTATTGCGGAACTATCGGTGCAATGGGCCGAGACTTGAGGCTGGCGGATCTCTGCAAGTGAAATGACATAATCGGGTATATCAAAAGCCAAGAGCGTCTGGCGCAATGGACTTGAGCTCGAAAAATTGCCGTTCAGCCCCCGACTTGCAAAGTCGGCGGAATCGCCTCCGGTGAGGTATATAGATGTTCCAACCAGTTGTTTCTTAGTGATCGCGAAGCACTTCCGGGCAATTGCTATCTGAATCGAGAGCAGAGTTGGGTCCGTTATGTTCGACCTGCTCAGCTCGGCAGCCAAAGCCTCGCCCGGGGAATAGTCTAGGAACAGCGGTACGTTGCTGCCCCGGCTCGTGGGGGCGTCCACCACTACAAAGTCAAGACCTACAAGGGCTTTTGCACTATTCGACGCTATATAGTCGTGGTCCAGCTGCAGAATGACCGTTCCGTGCGCCCCGCCGCAAGCCCAGAGCGTACAAGCGCCGTTGCGGACCTCAACGGACATGCCCAGGACATGACTTGCAAATGCGGCCGACCAAGCGGTCCTCTGCCTTGGTACCATATGAATTGATCCTTGGGACTGACTGGTCATGCATAGCTGTCTTATGATGCCTGCCAGGACCGGAGCATCTCCAGTAGCAGAGAGAGCAGGTGGCACATTGTTGCCGGCTTGGGTCAGACGGTGGATACACGTCGTTGTAATGTGCTGGAATACCTTGGGGAAGCCTAGATCCTGCACAAAAGGCGATAGGTAGGAGGCTAGCACTCGAAGAACATCCACGTTAGGGATCTTATCTTGCTCAAACCCGGAAAGACTGAGCAGCTCGGACAACACATGGGCAGCCATAAGGTAGGATGAGCCCGTAGTAAGAGCGCCGACTAAGACCAGTGCCGATGTGCCTGCTTTCGTCCGCGACATTTCGCAGGGAATCTGGGAATGACCCCATCCGATAGATAGGGCTTTGGCTAGGAAACCATTGTGCTGCTGCTGCCGAGCCGCGATTTGCTGATGGATGGAGCTTTCTAGTGATGATTGTATTGGTATCTGCTTGCCAAGCCAGATCGAAGCCACAACCGCATAGAAATCGACTCCACCATCGCTCATCGCCTTGAGGACCCTGCCCGTGAGGAGGTGGGCCAACGAGGCAGCGTTCACGACGTCGGCCTGGAAGCTAAATCCCACGGCCTGGTCAGCCATGGTGATTTTGACTCCCTCGCGGTTCTTGTGGCACGGTTTCAGCTGCAGACTATTTTATAGGCTTGCGCAGGATTGGGGGGAGGAAGTTCTGTCCTCGATGCTGCATTGGATAGGAACCCATTGAGGCTGAACTCTTGCACGTGTTTTCAAGAGCACGTGACAGATATGCATCAGAATCTTCCTGCTCTAGTCTTTATTTGCGATATAGCAAGTGAAAACTTTCCTCGGAATCTCAGATCGGCTACAGAAAGGCATGCTTAAACTGATAGGTTGCCAGAACTGTATTGGTCCACTGATGGATGCAGTGGCTACAGCCCCGGGGATTTCGTTGAGGCTGTTTCCTGTTCATTTGACCGTTCTAGTTAATGATAATTGGCAGCGTCTCTTCTATGTTCACCAGACGCAGGCCTTTCTTCTCTGGAGTGATGCTAATGCCAGGCGATTTCATCCAAAGGTGACCTTCGAACCTCAGTTCTACTTATTTGTGCCCTC
This sequence comes from Paramyrothecium sp. XJ0827, assembly GCA_020881915.1. NCBI lineage: Eukaryota > Fungi > Ascomycota > Sordariomycetes > Hypocreales > Stachybotryaceae > Paramyrothecium > Paramyrothecium sp. XJ0827. The sequence continues at coordinate 5,399,754 of JAJFPB010000002.1, read as the reverse complement.
ATGATTGGCACAGTAATGCATCGAAAATTCATCTTGTTAATTATAGCAACCTGATAAAAGGCACAGCGTGTGGGTTCCCATTAACGCCTGGTCTGTGGCTTGAAGAGTCAACCAAGCCCGTTGAGCATGCGCGGAGTCGTCAGCGAACTTGATGCGCCATTCATTCGAAACATCCCTGATGGTATCTTACTAGCGATCCTCGGCTCTAAGAACATTGGGCTTGGCCAGAGCGTCTGGGCAGCATGTGCCTCCCGAATCAAGCCTACCCTATACAACCCATCCCATCGCGAAAGCGCAACTCAAGACCTACAGTGTTGATCATGCTCGTCTCGCCGAAGTACTTCAAAGCATTTAACATGGTCCTTGTAATTCCCTCGGCTTTTAGTTAAATTCAATGGTTTCTTCATTAGTTTCTAGGAAAAGCAATAGCCCAATCATAAGTGCACTTTCGCTATTAGTTTTCGGCATAGTGTGATCACGCAGATCGCTCCAATGCAACTGGCTCGCAAACCATGTCCCCAAAATACACCGCATCTAGACCGCACCGGACTTCAGTAACTCACAGATAGACGAGGATCTGGTCATGCAGGTGGCCGACGTCCGAAGGGTCATGCCAGGACCAGGGCCCAACCCAGCCAGATGCAGCCCATTCAATATTGAATCGACAGCCTGATCAGCCTTACGGGATCCCTGCTCCAGCTGTCTTGGCGGCTCCTCTCCGTGCCACGAGCTCCAATTGACCATTAGGGTAGGTCAGTCGTTGGACAGGCAAGTGCTGAGCAACCGAAGTTAGCCTCGGCGATCATTGAAGCTGAGTCGGAGGTTAATCGATGTACCGGAGATCACAGTCCGCGGCTCGCCGCCTGTAGTTATCTTCTACCGAATATACAGGGTTTCTTATCATCATTCTGATCAATTCTATTGTGAGCCCTGAGAGCATAATGGTCCGTGCAATACTCCGTGGCCCGAGGAGAAGTGTCTCCCAGCAACGCCCAGACGCCTTTTCTGCAGCCAAGGCGATCACGAGATGGCTTCCAAGTTGCATACGACAACATATGAGACAAGGCGCCAAGGAAGGACAACGTGGCGCATGGCGTTCTTCTTCAAGAATGCCTAATTGCAACTCGATGAGGCTGGCGGAGAGATGGCTAGCTGTGCATTGGTCGAAAGTGGTATGATGCTCGCCGCAAAGCCCGATGCATGAGAAACACGGCATTGCTCTGTGAGCGTGTTGGTCGTACGATTGGCCACACTGCAGCGTGCAAGCATGACATCTGCACTTCCAGCTCAGTCATCACCAACTCATCACTGGGGGGGAAGGGCAGAGAGGGACGGCAGTGCGGCTCCTCGGCACGCCGAATGGTGCTCGGCACAACGCAGCGGCGCTTGGAAGGGCCCACTTCGCGGCAGCCCCGAGAGTCACGGTAGCCACAACCGGGCTCTGGGCCGTGCTGAGCGCAGAAACCCGACAGGCTGGGGCGCTCGTACCGCATCGTGGGCGCCTGGCCAGGCCCAGCGCAGGGTTTACGAATCTGCTGGCGAACAGACAGTCGCCTGAGACAGCGGCCCTCGTGGCTGGGCTCCCTCTGGCGGTGGAGATGAGCCCAACTGCCTGGTTCTCGTGGGACGCCCTGGTTCTAGAACAGCCTTACGATGGCCCTGCTTCAGGTGAAGGGGACGCCCTGCCGCCGCCGCAATGCCACGAGTTCCAGTCGCCCGGTAGGGAAAGACAATCGCTCAATGCAGAAGCTGAACGCATCGCGGTGGAGCGCATCCTCCGACGTGCCGCCTGTTTACGGTCTGCGCGTGCCCTGCAGTCAGCCTAAATGGCCAGCGATAAGCCCATCTTGGGAGCGGCAGTTGTTTGTAGGCAACACGAGAAGTTGTGGCCCCCTTCCCTTGTGTCCCCTAGTGTCCTCCTTGGTCTGCTTGCTATTTGTTTATTTCCCCGATTGCTCGATTGCTCGCCCCCTTCCCGCCAATACGCATTGAACATGGCCATCTCGGCCAGCCACTAATATCTCGCGCTTTGCTGACGGTGCCTGCGGCTGGACAACTAGTCAGGCACCGGCGCGACCCTGGATTCCATTCACCGTACCTTGAACCGCGTCTAAACAGAGATCGAAAAGGAAAAAAAAGGCCCAAGCGTCAGAAGCAAGCAGCGGCGGTCCAGACAGACCAGGCCCCCCCCCCCCCACGAAGCCACCTCACCTTCACTCACCTGCCGCTTCCATGCTGGACCCCAGTCCGACAGGTCGTGTTTGTGGCTACGCAACTGTTGGCTGGCCGGGGGTCGGTGTACGCTTCAGCCCCTTCGAGCTAAACCCCAAACCCAAGATCATGGTCCGCGCTATTGATTGTGACGGCGGGGGGTCAGCTGTGAGGGTAATCTCCGCATTGAGCTTTTGCTGCGATGGCGCTCAATAGCCTCTGCTTGGGCCACTGCTTGCTTGGGACGATGCGATCTCGTTGCGAAGGGGAAAAGATATAAAGGTGCCAAGCTGGTTACTGCTCTGGGAAGTGATCATCACCCGGCCACCACTACATCATCAACAGCCACAGCCACAGCAAATCAACGCTCTTCACAGCCTTGCATAACTGCCTTCACAACTCGCTCACCCCTTTTCACAAATCCCCACAACAACCAATCAAAATGCAGTTCACTGTTGCCATCGCCGCCGCCTTCGCTGGCCTTGCCGCTGCTACCTGCGGCGACAACTGCGTCCGCAACGTCGGCGCCACCCGCTTCGGCCCCGAGATCTTCGCCAAGCGCCTGAGCGATTGCGCTGCTTTCCTCGAGACCACCGTCACTCCTCCTGCTGTGTAAGTCTCTTCTGTATTGTCTCGGCTTTCCGGCCTCAACAACTAACACGTCTCGCACAGCACTGTCGTCCAGACCATCACCACCGCCACCGTCACCGTCAGCCGCTCTGAGGTCGCTCCCGCCTACGCCACCAAGTGCCTCAACGACCCCGTCATCTACAAGAGCGCCTGTCTCTGCAACACCGTTGCCGTCAACACCGTCACTGCTGCCGTTCCTACCGTCATCGTCGTCGAGCAGGTTGCTGCCACCACCACCGTCGCTCCCATCGCCTACCAGGGTGCTTAAGCTGGCACGCCTCATTTATAGACGCGGTTGCTGAGATGCGGGCTGCATGATTTATGATAGAGGAGTATAGGTTATTAGCGGGTAGCAGCTGGGATTACCAACAAGGCGACGCAATTCGACCTTAATCCAGCATTAATTTCTGGTAGCCAGACCTTCACCAGGGTTGGAGATATCGTTCAGATACTTAATAGATTTCGTATAAAGCTACTCAAGTTGATTGTGCTATGATGAATTGACTTAAGACCCTTTTGCTGATGTTGTCTTGGGCTACGCTGGTAATATTGGATGAGCAGAGGTGTTCCTCATAGAGAAACCATGCTGATGTAGTTGGAAATAGGCCGGAAGAAGGGCATTCTGTCGAGATGCAATGAGTCTGACACGAACCTAATCAAACGCAAGCAACGGGACTGCCGTTTCTTGAAGGAACCCTCAAGAATCGGGGCTTGCTGGTGTATTAAATTGAATGATCAAAATCAAACGGCAGCACCCGAGCCACAGGCGTGATTCCATCTGCTTGCCCATTACGGGACATGCTGAAGACCATCTTGCTGTCTCTGCATCATATCTCTCGTCAGACTGTCGTTCTGCTTCAACTCAGCCCCGCTGGAGATGGTATTCATAATTGCGGGTTGTGCAACGATGAGTTGAAAAGGAATCCTCGAAAGGATGAATCACTAAGAATGATGCGCCATTACCAAGTCCAAAGCGCAGAGAGCATGTCCTGACAACAAACTTGTTTTCTTGCAACGTCAGTGCCGGGTATGCAATTCACCCTGGGCTTGGTTGAGATCAACCCTGCAGGCTTGGCTTTGCTATAGGGACTCCAAGCGGCGAGGAATTTAGCGCAGCTGATTTAGATATCTTGCACGCTGTGCCTCCAAGCTTGGTATTTTCGTCTTGCAACTGTCGGTCTTGGATTCCTGAGTTGGTAGACATACTGTGTCGCACACCTGTCTTCGGCACTTCGAGTTCATGAGGGGCTCTTGATCAAACTGGGACACGCTGCCGTATGATGTGAAGGTAATCCTCTGGAGGCGATGATACAGGTAACAATGTCGAATCATCGCGATAGAGGTTTTCACTGAAATTGGCTGCAGAAGGTTAACATCGAGAGTTGAATGACTATTGTAGCTCAAAGGGATCTTATAAACGATCAAACTCATCAACTCAAGATCCCACAGACTGATTGTAAGTTGCCTAGAACTATATATGTCCCTTTGTAGCTGTTTAGCAGGTCAGCTTTGCAATCTATTCGTATGCTTTAGAACTCTTTAGCTTATTCGTGACACTGATCTGAGGTTAATCTACCTGTCATAATTGGCTCCTGACATTGCTAACGCAACTAGTTGCAGAATCGACCTAGCAACCCGTTGGTTGTTTCTTTGAGTGACTGACAAAGCTTTTGTGAACATTACGCTCCATTATTGTAATATCTATGCTCTTGCTTAGGGTATGTATAAGGGTATCAAAATCGCCTATCCGTAATTCTGTCACTGTCCATCTGCAGCGTTCCAGGTAACCGCGCAAGCTCGAATGACTCCTGTTCACTCGCGCTGCCTACGCTCTCGAAGTTCACCTGCACCTCCTCCGTCTTCAGCACACCATGGGGATGTGGTGGCGTTCGAGCCCCCCCACTGCCTTCGGGGTCTTGCAGTGCTTCCCTGGAGTCTTGCCAATTCGTAGTGGACATGATAACGACGGAGTTCTGGCCGTATCTTGCATAGTGGCCGTACTTTTGCGACGTGCGGAAATCCGAACTCGGGTTGGAACCCTTGCTGCCGGATCCTGCTTCGAGTGCGTTGTCATTCGATTTGTTTCGGAAGTAGCTTCGGTTGCCCGACTTGAGTTCGCGGTACAACATTCGTCTAAATCGCGTTAACCATCAACTCGTACGAGCAGCGAGGAAAGAAAACTTACAAAACGGGAATGGAAATGGCCATGATGGAAACGGCCGGCTCCGCCAGCGTCCATATAGTTAAGTCGACACGAGCATAAGTGAAGTCTGGGCTTGTCATGCTAACGGCCAAGACTGCTTTAACAATGGCTGTTGCTCCAGCACTAGAACTGGTCAGTGCTCTGATATGATGTGTTTGTGACATTTGGGCAGAATTCCTTACATTGCTCCCAGACTCATTGCGATAGTGACTCCAAGTCTTTCACGACGACGTAACGTCAATCCCATTAGAATCTGCCAGGGAAGAAGGGCAAGGACGAAATCCAAAGCAGCCGAGTAATCTGTCAGCCATCGTTAGTTGATCGTGTGACCATATGCTGCGGTTCGTATCCTACATGTAGCATAAAGTTGGAACTTGAGAAGTTTCTTCTTATCCCAGCACGTCCCGGGGACTTTGCTATCCAGCACTTTCTCGAAGGGTGTACATTTCACGAGGCCAAAGATCCAGATGAGGTTCAGAGAGACATTGCTCGATATAATGATGAAGATCAAGACGTATTTCATCCACTCGTGCCTCGCAATCCGGTAGAGGGTGAGTGAGAACGAAGTCTTGCTTAGTGTGGTCGCCATCAGGCCAAAGGTGGCTACCATGATGGTGTTGAGGTTGATGATCCGGAGGTTTTCGTCGCTGATGGTCCAGATATGGCTTCCGAAGCCCAGCGTTACGATGTAGGTGTTGATCGAGACGGCAATCACTAGAGAAATCTGCATCACGAAAAGGTCAGGGCTACCTCACAAACAAGGCAGGGGTGTCGGAAGCATGGCATGACATACCCAGGATGCCATTAGCAGGTGGTCATCGTACCACAGCCCGCGACTGCGCCAGACTTTGCAGTATATTCGCAGAGCCATCAATATGCCACTTGCGATTGCCAGGGACCAGCAAGAGGCGATGAGGCGGGTTCCCCCATTTTCGGCCATTGCGTCAATAGCCACTGCATGCACCAAGTGATGCAGGATACTCGAAACGCCGAAGAGGGAGATGGAAAGAGTGGCGATCTCCTGGGATCGAAGGGCTGCAACGGCAGCGTTGTGATTCGAAGCTGCTCAGGATGAGAGTGCAGAGAACAAGAAGCCACACATGTCCGAGTAGTAGCCTCGTCTGAATATTAATGTGAAAAGCGAGTTTTGCTCGAAGATCGTCTCCTCATGGCAGGGGGTCGATCGATTCCCAAATGTTCCGAGGCTGCATGAGCAGTAGCCGATGGGGTTCAGGCAATGATCGGCACTCGGCGCAGCCACACTGAAAAGTGTGGAATTCGAGAAAGCCAACAGTCCGGGGAAATGTCACACAATACGCCTGGTCGCTCAGGTCGCTCGATTTGGCGTAAGCTGGCACCGAAAGATGAAACAATCCCCTGAGGAGTGAAAGGAATCACCAATGTGCTAGACCATGGCAGTCTTGCGGAAGACTGGAACATTGCACGTCAGAGACGTGACTTTCGACTAAGGAGGGCCTACTACTTTATGTACCCTGGCTGGGATCCGGCTATCGTCATGGGGGGGAGAGACGGTCCCGGCAGTGCTGCCACTAGCTGAACCCAGTTGCGCCAAGGGACCTGGGCCTGCACGTAGGGCTTCGTCCACTGGACCTGGATGTCGCTGTCGCTGTTGAGATGAAGCTGAGTAAACGATTGTGGTGTGGCTTCGGACACGGCCCTTCACAACTGCATCTACTTGACTCCATGTGCTTAGCATGCTCCGAGGAGACCGCAGAACGTCAGTGGCAAAGGCCTCGCGAACGGGCAGCTGAACAGCGTGGCTGGCCAAGGAGAGAAGAGAGTTCGACTACACTACTCATGTCCCTACATGATGCTAGCATGCCTAGCGCAAACCTTGGGAAGGATGTGGCATGATTGATGACATTCGTTATTTGCTGGGCGTATAGTGTGCGGTAGCAGCCAGACGTCGCAGTGGACACCCTGTCCAATCGCTGAAGAACCCTGCGGTGAAGCTTGAAACGTCTTATTATCAACCAAAACGTCGAGCCTTTTGGGTCCATAGCAAAGGAACCGCATCCATAACCCAATGCGATTTAGTGCCGGCCTACATCCGAGGCTGCAACCTTAAGGCAGTTGGTGCCATTCCACGGGGACTTCACGAGGATTACGTCGAGCAGCAATATACCGGGCTTATGGCTTCTAGAGCGCAGAATGGAAGCACATCATAATTCGGATTTCGCGCATAACTGAATCCGCTGCTGAAGCCATCATGAAAGACCGAGATAAATAGACACTACGTTCATTTAGGCCTCCTGTGAAGCTCCAGGTTTGTAAAGGGTATCATTCCTGCGGCGGACACACTCGGCTCGGTGGAGCAGCATCGTCCTTGTACCGCCGTGACGATGCACCAGCAGATCTCCCCCGGAAGCGGACAGACCTTGGCTGGCGGGGATACTGCACCATAGTAGTGCAGGGCTGACATGAAGGAGGGGGGACACAGGAGTTTCCGCAGGACTTCTAGAAGCATTCAAACTTTGAAGCGTAATCGAGTGGAGGACTGTCAACAAAAAGGTTTCCGCTAACTCGTGACCCTTTTCCCCGTCGCAGACATGTAAAGCAATGCTTGAGACTGACCCTTGCTCTTAGAAGTGAAATGGGTGATCTCAGATCAACAGAAGAGGGGAGCCGGGGGAGTGGATGGGGCAAGGCGCAGAAAACAGGAATTTTGACTTTGCAATGGCTTCTTGTCTCCTCTAGAGTGCAACTGGCAGGGATCGACGCCCCCAACAAGGCCGTCCTCAAGCCAACTGACGAGTCCCCCGTCGAGACCAACAGCCGTCCGGGGCCCCCCTTCCGCCATGTACTAGTGTCGATACGAAGCGGCAATTTGAGCCTGCTTGTCCCTGTTGTCTGTGGTCTGTGGTCAATCCCAAGATCTCATGGGATCGACGCTGTATATCCTCATGTCTGTTCCCCTTTCTTTCGACTCAGTAATTGCACGTCTGACAGTACCTTCCGTTTCCTGCTTGGCGCGAGAAGGGTCTCTCATTCGGCCTACGATGCCTCCCTGTCCGCTGCAAGATTCCTCGCCGATCGCTGCAGGACCCGTGACGGCCCTGGGATGCAGGTCATAGCCAGGTCATGGTCAGGTCATGGTCAGGGGCCGCGTAAACGTGCCGCCAGGGCGGAAACTCATTTCGCCAATGCACCCGACGGAACTTTTCTGGACGTGCAGAATGCAGGAAGCCCGCACCCAGATTGACTTTTCGACTCCTGCACACGTGGGCGGTGTCGTCGACTCTTCAGCTCCACAACGCTCGATGTTCCAGAAGATCCCTCAATTACTCATTGTGGCTTGCATTCCTCACCGACGGCTCCGAGCATCGATCATGGAAAATCTTGTTTCCGCAGCCACCGTTTGTTAATCGCGTTTGATTACGCGCTGGCTTCCCTAAAGCTCGCACTCTTGTCCTGAGAACGTTAGTGCTGACCGCTACGTATCATCGACTCCTAATGATGTGTTCAACTCCTTGTGGTCTTCATAAACTACCACCACTAGTGAGAAGCCCGTAAGTTTGAATACTGAGCCTACCACTGCCATGTCTCAAGCAGACTGACCGTCTCGCTTCCGCGATGCTCCCTCTTGTAGCCTTTGGAACGGCGAAGTCTAACATCCGTTTCGGATGGATTCTTCTGCCAGCCTCAAGGCCTCTCAAGATCATGGCGAATCAGTGAGCCCTTTACTTGCAGTCATCAATCGCCCGCCCTTCGTCCGGCTTGCAGACTAAGCCACACATCTCGACCTGAATTCAAGGATTCATCGGGTGGAAGAAAATTTTCTAGAACCTTTTTTGAGCGCTTTATTGAAATGTGGCTGGCACTAAAAATGTACTCGGCGATGATGCTTCCCGGATTTGCCGAGGCTGCTCACCACAGCCGCGGCAAGTCAGAGCAATGTGGGCATGAGAAACTTGCTGCAGAGGCAGAGACATGAGAGCTAGATACAGATCCTAAGGGCAACGTATCTTTGCAATACCCTGGGATACTGTATGGTACGATGAGCCGGCGGTAGGTCCTTGCCATTGGTTAAGAATTCATGACCTACGTTGAACTTGAGCCTCATGAAATAGATTGGTGTCATTATGTTCGTAGACTGGCTATGTACTTGTAAGTTATGTACTATGAAGAAGAAATTTGGCCGCAAAAGCGAGCAGAAAATTCGTCTTTGCATCCAAATAGAATCGGCAAAATGCCTCGATCTTGGTTGGCTTGGAGGCAAACGCGTCAGAGGTTTTTAGAGCCTTTTCAGCTTCAGCGAAATTGCAAAGCACTAATCGAGTTGCTCATTTCCAGACCGCCGGACCGGGGTAGGGGTACGACTGCGTGTTGCCGTAGATAACAAACTTGAGGCCTGCATCATTCTTGGTGTAGGCACCGGGGAAGGAAACAAGTGACGACGGGTTTCCAGAGCCGCTGCCAGTGACCTTGATTTGCGCGCACGCGATGTAGAACTGGGGGGCGCCAGCAATGTGCAGCCCAATGTGCTCATAGCGGAGCAGGTAGTTGCCTGGCCGTACGTTGGAAGGAATCGTGGTGTAGACCTCCTGCATGTTGACGTCGAAGGGAGGGTCCTTGCTAGGCGTGCTGCCGTACTGGTCAATCTTGAACCAGACGTTGCCACTGGGAACCCAAGAGTTGACGTCTTGGCCGTCAGGCACCCGAGCCAGGTAGAACAGCGAAGGTCCCGGGTGGCCCATGCTTGCGCTGGAAGTGAAGCCGAAGCGGCTACCGGCAGCCACGGTCTGGACAGCGGCGGTGGGGCGGCCGGACTTCTCGTAGCATCGCATCAAGGGTGACGAGACATCCTCGACCGGGCCGGATTGCGGGTTGTTGGCAGTCTCGCGAACATACTGCCAGTCATTTGACTTGACTCCGTTGACGATCGTCTTGGGGAAGAAGTCTGGGTCAAGTTAGTGATGGTCTGGCTGGCTGGGCCTATCAGGAAGAAGACGCACAGTGGCCCAAGGCGGTGGGAGCCAAGAGACAGAGAAGAGCGGTAGACTTCATATTGATATATTGCGGCTGAAATGAAGACACGACAGATCTGTTAGTATTTCCGCTTCTTTCTTGTGCGGTCAATCCTATATTTCGCGGAGTTCGTCCATCTTATACGGCGGGATCCAGCCGCATATAGACATTGTGGCAAGGATGTCCAACGATCATTTCCAGTTGTGGCTCCGGCTTGCCAATCCGTGTTTTTTAAAATTCCGGTTCATGTTTGATTTTCCACGAGCCACGTGAGTGGGACTGGTAGGGGCCAGGTGTTGGACGGACCATCTCGTTCCGCTGAGCAGGACAACGGATCCGCTGATCAAGTACCGAAATATCGGCGGACAATGATTCCTACTGTTTAATCTGGCAAATCTTCTATCCATAGCCAACAAAGTCTATCTATCTATGACGTAACAGCATGTGGCTCCCGTGATGGGGCTCTACGAAACGCAATATATGAATACGTATGCCGCTCAAGAGGGTTCGGACACGTCCATCCACCGTTGCCATTTGCGGCACGAGCAGAAAATAACGCCATATGTACTGGCAGGTCTTGTCAAACCAGTCGGTCCTTTTCGCTTGTGATTAATTAAGATGTTAGAATGGAGCAAATGCGCCTCGGAGGCATTGTGAGGGTTGAACTGTACAGTCTAAAGCTGAGTCATTGAATGTGGCACCTCATTGAATATGGCACTTAAATGTTGCTTTCTACCCCTTTTCTTCTTGTTTCTACTTGTTTCCTCTTTTTTGTTTTGTTTCCCTTCTTTTTCTGTCTTTTTTTTCTTTTTTTGCTGACTGTTGAGTCGAGAGCTTGAGTCGCGACACAAACAGCATGATTATGATTGCCTTATGAAAGAACATGGCAGTCCCGCAGGGAGCTCATTGTGGCCGCAAAGCTCCTCTCTCAGAGTCACTGAAGCGCCCGTGTATCTGTTGTCGCACGTCCTTCCCCCATATAGCTGCAGGCACAGCGAAAAAACCGAGCGCCAAGAGCAACACACTAATGAGTACAGTGATGCCCATTATGTTATGCGTCTCCAACCAGCCCATGATCCCGTTACCAATACCGAAGCTGACGAGGTTGCCGACGAACATCTGCACACCCAAAGCGGCAGCGGCCCAGCGAGGGAACGCTTCAGTGATCCAAAGAGTGAAAGCCACATTGCCACTGATATAGCTGAATAGACTGAGACCGGACACGAAGTAAAGCCATCCTGGCGCCCAAGACTTGTGGATAGCCAAGCCGTTGATGAGGACGCTCAGGAAACCTGAGATGACGGGAATAGAAAATGAAAAAAGATAGACTTCTGCTTGACGGACACCGCCTTTGTACATCGAGTGGTATCGAGTAAACCAGGACATTAAAGGCCCTGTCGCAGGGAATGCCAACAAGGAGCCAATGATACCGGTGACCCCAAGAAGCAAACTGACGGTCTCCGGGTTCTGTCCCCATTTCTTGACGAGAACATTGAATTCCGTCAGGCTCAAAAGAAGTACACCGCTCAAGTTCACGCCAGTGAGCAGAGCGACCCAGAAGGTTAGGGGGTTGGCGATGCAGTAAAGCATTTGCATGTATGTCCACCCCAAGGCCTTCCACTTCGTGCCGTGAGCTCTGGTCACACCAAGGCGACTGGCGGGTCTAAAGCTCACGTCGCGGGATGTTGACTCAATATGGACCGGACCAGCCAATTCTTCCTCCTCGTACACGAGGACCTTCTCAGAGCTAGTTTGGACCAAAACGCGACCATCAAAAGCGACAGGTGGTCGGAGAAAGTATGTCTCGGGTAATAAGAAAAGAATAAGGATGAGAGCTGCAACACAGGGCGCGACCCAGATGTAGTAGATCGAACGCCACTCGGTCGTAAGATCAGTGGTGAATGGCAGCACAACAAATACGAGCTTCACAAACACGGACCCGAGACTCCAGTATAAAGAAAGTGCGTTTGGCCGCTCGTGAATGAAGGTGCCGTCAATAACCATCAGTATACACTACAGCAAGGAGTATTAGTTGATAGGCTTACAAGGGATGTGTCGAAATTTAATAATTACCATTGTAACTGCGGCACCAGCTGCGAGAGCCTGGAAAGCAAGGGCCACCTTTAACTGAGCAAAGCTTCCGCATAGCCCAGCCCATAGGGTGGATAAAGCTGTGAGGCTGGCAGCACTAAAGAACACTGGTCGTCGGCCGATCGCGGTGGAAAGAGGTATTGCAATGAAGTAGCCAAAACCCGTGCACACGTTCATGATTGTCGAGAGACAATTGGTATTCACAGGACCCGAAGGCTGCTCTCTAGTCAGTATCGCGCTGTGTTCTGTACCATACAAGGCTTGACTTACCCCTTGACCAAATTCTAGTTGAACGGGGCAGGCGATTACACCAGGCAATAGCAGTTCGAAGGAGGCAACAATTGAATAGAATTCCAATGCAAAGAAGGCCAACAGCCTCTTGGTCAAACTCCATCTGAGCGGGTCGCGGGGCGAGTTACTTGGGATAGGCAACTTGATGACCTTGCCGTTTGACGAGACATAGAAAACGCTGCCAGCAGCGTGAAGATCATCCTCGAGAGGTGAGCTTGAGTTAGTCGGAGGATTCATGGCAAAGGAGTGCTTTGAGGCCGTAGCCTTCCGAGAGGTGTTGAGGGATAATTAGCGGTGCCGAACGTGAAGATATGGAGCAAGTGGCATTCCGGGGCTTATAACAATCGCATAGTCTAGACGCTATAGAATAAGCTTTTACTTTTCCTGCAAGGGGCACCCCCCTCACAAGGCTTAGATCCATGTGCTGGTCAATCGCAATGAAACGTGGGAAGCGAGAGCAGGCTTGCGCCCGCAATCTGCGTCACAATCGACCCCAAGGACACGTAAAATGGCATGGTTGCGGGCGGCACCAAACGTCGACGCAATCTCCGCAGGGGCTTTCCCTTGGCAAGCGAACCATCGAGACCATCTGGGGATCGCCCCTGGCCTTGGCCGTTTTGACAGTTGGGCTTGATTAGAAATAGTTGCATCCACCGTTGGGCTCGAACACTAGGAGAACCACGGGTTAAGGCCTCCCACATCCCATCGCATGTCCGATGGCTTAACCGACTTAGGAACAGCTTCAGAAGTCAGGGGCACTGAAAGAGGATGGTCGCTTCCGGCAGCCTCGGGAGCCGTGGAAACGGTCGAGGGCGGAGCGGAACTTGCCTTCAACTGCCGCTAGCGCCACGTTTGAGACCGTTGTATTCGTCGTGACCCCCTGCATCTTGCTTGTGTAAGCGCAAAACCGCTGCCGTTTCAATGGTTGAATATGAACCTAATTGACTGGTGACCCGGAGTTAGGACTCGGCCTGCACCTGTGCGCATGTTTGCTTTACGCCACTTTTATTCGAACACGGCAACTTCCTCGAGGGTCGACACGTTCAGGATAGACATGCGACGCGAACAGGAAAGCCCCTTCCTGTGCTTTTTAAGCCTGCTAAGAAGATGCACTCTTTGCGGGAAGGCGATGGAGGAATGTTTCATTGGAGTCAATACCACGATCTAGAAATCCCGTCATTTCTAGCTCTTAGTTTCTGTATGAGTCTCGAACGACTATCTGAGTGAGAACGCCCGTATAGCTACGAAATGATCGGCAGTGGACTTTTCTGTATCCTGCCCTAACGCAGCAGAGCAGATAGTCTAGGCTGTTTGTTCATCAAGGTGCCTTAGACTAGCAACCGAAAAGGCAGGACACCGAGTCTGAGAACTACTAGGGAGTCCGGAGGTACGGATATAGAGGAGCTTAGTCCATGAGACCACGGGATTAGTGCCAGATTGGTCCTAGGCTGAATCGGCGCCAGGATGCCTAAACCGCAACACCAAGGAGTCTAGCCTTGATTTCTTCACGATGGAGGCATCAAAACAAGCTAGTCCGGTATGGTGTAGTGGCTAACATCGCTCGCTCTCACCGAGCAGCCCTGGGTTCGATTCCCAGTACCGGAGTATCATTGCACTCAGATGATCACGAACTGGGTCATCGTTTCTTTTTGGTCTCTTGCCCTTTTGTGTCGCTTGTATGCAGTAGCAGTATAGGAATTACGTGTAGTTGACCAAAAGAAATTGGTTTTGCATGATGCTGGAGAGGCACTATTCAAGTGAGCATGACAGTTCAAATTTGTCCAAGGTTTCACTGCACAGCTCTCTTTATTCTAGGAGTTCTCGAACACCTTCCATCTCAGCTACGTCGAGTGGTCGTAAGCCGTTGACGTCACAAACCTTAGGATCAGCCCCGTAGCGCAAGAACAATCTTACTGCCTCAATAATGCCCTTCCATGCCGCTAGATGCAATGGCGTATTGCCGGCATTATCCTGCGCAGTGAGATCTGCACCACTCTGCACGAGGAACCTGGCATTAGCCACGGCAACGGCCGGATCAAGCGTGCGGTGACGCTCTCGTGGTGAGGAATCATACTGCCAGAAGACGTGGTGGAGAGCAGTCATATCAGCACTATCGCGAGCATTGATATCCAGACCGGAAATATTCGTCTCGAGTAAGCAAGCCAGAACATCAGTAGAGTCGGGGCTGCTTGATGAGGCCGCCATGTGCAACACTGTGCGACCATATTCGTCGATGCACGAGATGTCTGCCCCCTCGTTGAGAAGCCATTGTACGGTAGGCAGTACGCCATAGCGAGATGCCGTATGCAAAGGCGTGACACCATGTGAGTCAGGAAGCCGCACGTCTGAAGGGCTTGCCATGAGAGTTTTCAAGATGCCAACAGGATCTCTGAGTCGTCGATTGCCAATGGCTTGATGAAAAGGAAGTTGGCCGTGCAGATTGAGTGCGCTACGGTCGGCGCGATGGTATAACAGAGTTTGAATGAACTCATCAGACTTGACCAGCGCGGCATCATGGAGTGCAGTGTTGCCAAAACAATCAATGGCATTAACAGGCAAGCCAAGCTTCAATAAGTATTCTAGCACAGCAGGCGTCTCGTTGCCAATAGCCAAGTGCAGACATGACGCGGCCCAAGGCCCATAAGTCACGCTGGGGTCTGCTCGGTGGCGAATGAGGAGCTGTACGGAAGCCACATTGCCTTGGAGGCACGCGGCATGAATAAACAGCAAACCGTCACTTCCAGCGCCCGAGAGATCAGAGTCAAGCTCTAGGAACCTCTGGAGAAGCTCGTACCGACAACCCGTCAAATACCAGAAGTAGCTTGCGGAATTAGACTCAAAGTCGAGCTCGGATATGTCAATGTCGCTAAAAATCAGGTGCGAGATCCTCTTTGTAGCCTGCAAGTTCTCGTCCAACCGCTGGCTGTAGTTCTGTCGATAGTAGCGGGACTCATCTGACATAACCTCGTCGTTCGCATCTGTCAACCCGAAAATAGCACCGAAGCGGATTTCGGGGTGAGAAAAGGTTTGAGGATCCGATTCAAGCAAGAGCTTGACAATCTCGCTCTTCCCAGAATAAGCTGCCGAAACCAAGGCTTGGTTCAGGAGCATGCCGTTCTGAGTGATGTTGCAGTCTATTGGCCGAGCGCCATTGTCAAGTAGCACCTGAACCATCTGTGGGTCGCCTTTCCGGCAAGCCATGACCAATGGTGGCTGATACTTGTAAATCTCGTCTGTTGACTTGAATAAGCATGAACTCTTAGTGACGAGGATAAGGTTTGGGTCTGCTCCTTGCTTCAAAAGACTGTCAAGAGATTCAACATGCGCTTTCCAAACAGCTAGTTGAACGCAAGTCTGGCCATTCTCTAGCTGCTGATTAATCTCGGAGGCATCGCGGGAAAGCAGAAGATCAAGGTATTTCGCCAGGTTGTTTTCGGTCGCCACTTGTAGGAGAGTGGTACCTGGCATGTATTTGTCGCCAGAATGCGCAATGTTGTAAAGAGCAACATAATTTCGGAATGCATCCTCGTCATGTCCAAAGTGTTCGTCTATTACTTCAGTCTGAGGAACTCCCTGCTTCTCTGCCTGTTGAAAGTGACGAAAGCAACAGTTCGCTGCGTAATTAAGGAAAGGAAAGGTCGAAGTATTCAACCCAGTATCCATGTTTGTTTCCTCTCGCACAAGCCGGGCTGCTTCCTGCACCTCATGAAGCGCCAGATATCGGATGCAGCACTTGGAAAGAGCAGCATGGCCCTTCTGGACGAGTCCATGAAACTCGGCCGAGATCGATCCGTCTGTCTCCAAATTTGCCAGAAGGTAATCTCGGACAGACTGATGCATGAACTGAACTATAAGACTTCCGCCACTCTTAGCTGGGTCATCAAAGCCTGCTATATCCACGGTTTTGACTTCTAGTAAGCCCCCGCATCGGCTCTGGATTCTCCTTTTCATCACAATGTCATCCTTGACCATGTTTCGCAACCCTTCGAGATCTCTATGCGATCTTGCGGCTGGCGAGGCTACGAGGATCATTGCATAGCGAAATTCTTGAACGGTCAGAGGACGTTGTGCGCACAACGCGATTGCCAGCATCGTGCTAGCCTCTTTGGCATAGGCGCCATTTATTCGACTTATTAGCAGAGAAAAGAGACCGCCAAGCTCGTCGGGTATGTCGTCAATAATCTCTCGTAGCTCGGGGATCGTGGACCCGTCGTCCAGCGCCGTCTGGAGGCGTTCGAGAGCGAGATGTGCCCATAGAAAGATCCCGTCCGCTCTGTGGATTAATTCCCTCTTTAGGTCTTTCATCTCGCTACTAGGACCGACTAGGGAACTCAGAGCGGTCCAAGAATCGTTGATGTACGCCGATATGTCATGTTCGTTGCAGTGCTCCATTCTGAAACCCCCTGAAACATTCTGATCGACAGTGCTTGGCAGATCACGGCACGAGAAACACACAGAAACTCCGCCTCCGCCGGAAGTATAAGAATGAGGCGAACTCAGAACCTGCAGAAAACTGAAGATGTCTCCGTTTCCGCTGTTCATATCGTCACATTCGTCTAAAGCATCGATGATGAAGCAAATGCGAGAATGTCGTGCAATTTGTGTAACGATAGCATGCAGCATCTTTTTGAGACTTGCCATAGGCCAGTTGATTAGGCCAACGTCATCAGACTCATACAGCTGGACCTCATTAAAGCCTGCATTAGACGCAACCCCCAGCCATTCGTCTAATACAGCGTCGAAAGCTAAAGGAAGTTGGCGGAGAAGTTTCCGGATAGCAATACGGAGAAAGTGCTCGAATGAATAATCATGAGGGGTGCCCCTGACGCTGAAAGCATGCTGGATAGTTACGGCGAAATGGTGTCGGTACCTCTTCCTAACTTGATTAGCCACCTCGCTCATAAGGCATGACTTGCCACTTCCAGGTTTCCCAGTGACGGCAAATAGACCTGATCCAGTGTCCAACCACCGAGAAAGCTCACTATCGGAGTCACGAAGCCACGTAAGTGTCTTGTGGTGAACCTCTTTAGCCATTGCCAAGCTAGACGTCGGTTGAGAGTCACCAAGGCTTCGCAAACACGCTAATAAAGACAAGGCTCAGTTGCTAGGTTTAATCAATGATCAATTATGAACTTACCTTTCATCATTTGCTGTGAGTAGCCTATACCTCACAAAGGGTCTATTAGTGACTATGACATTCACAGACATCGATTACGGCGAAAGACGGTGGCTTGACTTGCCATTATTAGTAGATTTGGCAACTTCCTCGAGAAGATTGGCAACTTTGCGTTTAAGCGTTTGAGAAATGGTATGGTAGGCATCATCATTGGCACTCGCGAAGCGAACGAGGTGATGATGGTCCCGAGCCAGTGGGATATTTTCGGAATGCTCAGAGTCGAACACTGCAGAGTCTTTGTCCACAACCTGCAATTGAGAGAGTCAACTGGCAAAGCTCGACGAAATTGTTAATGAAAAGGGTGTCGCTCAGGACGACGTACCAGGTCCTGTATGCGATTGGTAGGAAGCTGTTCATAGAAGTTTACAATTGCTATATTTCCTTTGACGCGCATAAAGTCGGTGTTAACAACGAAGGATTCGTCTCCTCTAGGTTGTAAAACGGTCTTCACGTTCTTTGGGATTTCCTTGCTAGCAAGCTTCATCATGGACAAATATGCCTTCGAAAAAGACTTGTCAAGCAAGTGGCTCCCCCGATGCGGCGTGCCGAGAAAGACTATTAGCTTTGTGGACTGTCGGATGTGGTCGCCTGATGGATGCAAAGAGCTGCTGACGAGCGCCTGTAGAATCACTTTGATAAGCAAAGGGTGATGGGGAACATGAGTATAGAAGTTGTCCTCACCTGCTTGATGACTATGCCGCCCATGCTGTGGCCCAGAAAGACTATTGGTCGTTTTTGCTGCTGCCATTTTGGACGCGTTAACACGATGGCACCAGCATGGGCGAGTTGGCGCAATCAGTGAAAAGAACAACGTACATTGGCACCCACGCGATTGTTCTTCAAGTGCAAGAGCAAGCTTTCTCCATGTTGAGAAGGCCCAAGGATATTAGAGGAGCCCGTAGCAAGATCAGCCATATAGCCAAAGACCATTACACGTGCAAACGGCAGCGTCTTGGAAATGTGCTCCGGCCAATAGAAGCCCGTTGAAGAGTCGCAAAAAGTGCGATAGGGGGAGCCATTGAGTCCATGAACGATGACCAGGCTGCAAGTTTCAGCAATCAGATCGACACGAGTGCAAATGTAGAGTCGGTGCACACTTACTCGAGCTTGCAGTCAGCGGGGTCATAGAGAACACTGATTCCCTCACGACGGACCAGGCTGGCATAATTGACGGGAATGGAGGAAGCTGGATTAACCATGATTATGCTTAGAGTCGGTCATTCCGCAAGCGTCAACGTGTGTCCTTACAATCCTGCGAAATCGCCCCTCCTAAAGTGCTTGCAGAACATCCGTCGAGTTAATTAAGTGATTGAAGGAGCGTAACCCAGGGCTTGTAATTCCTTCACTCCTTTTGTGTGCGCAGCCAGGAGCATGTACTGTTGCAGCCTTGTCTCACCTGAAGGGTGCAAGGTGATGAAGGATCGTCACAAGGGCGCTGCGCCACAGCTGAGAGCCTCGACTGTCTAGGGGATAAATACATGCTATCCTTCTCTTGCAAAGCTACCTGTTCCATACAAGGCTGTGTAGAAATCCTTCGGATGTAAACGACATGCAATTACACCGTATAGGTAAAGCGATTGGATAAATGTTACCAATTCCAACCTGAAAGATGACCTGAATGTGGAGATTGCCACAGCCAACTGTGATGAGAACGCAGCCTCAGTTGTCACCTTCACACTATGAAAACTGTGGAAATAGGCCGATCAAGGACGGAGGACGAGTCTCGGCATCAATTTTTCACGCGGTCGCGGAAGAAGAGAGAGAGTTCTGACCATGTTGGTCGAACAAGCAACATTCAGACTTTCTTTGAAGCGCCCGATTTTGATGAAACGGACCCCAAATGGGTGGAACACGCGCCCCCAACGCTGCCCCAGGCCAAAAAGGTCAAGCAAGAGAGTGCTGCTGTGCAGGTCTTCAAGCGCCGCGTTACGGGCACGAGACGAGAAGAGTTCTACATCCACAAAATCATCCTACAAAGCCCATATCTGCGCGATGCGCTGAAGCAGAAACTCGAGTTGAACGGCATCATCTACACGGACGCCAATTATGCTGAGTCAGTTGAGCCTCATCACGGTCTATTCTTCGCTTTGGACCATATTGCTCATGTATCTCACACGGCGGACGATGAGATCACGCGCAACCACTGCGAGATCCTTTGCTCCATAATCGAGGAAGTGTTCAGTAGCACTCTGGACGAACTGGAGACTTTGGACGCGGAACAGAAAATCACATTCCCACTCCTGTGGACTTTGTTTGCACCCGGCACGGTCTTCGGAACACAGTTTTATACAGACATGCCCCTGGCTATTCGGGTAAAACGCCATGTTCAATTCGAGACTTCACTCTGGCTTTCTTACGAAATGGTCTTTTTTGATGGGTATCGCTATGGAACAATGGTACACGCACTCGATATATTGTCCTTTGAAGGGACTGTCTACGAGCATGCAATTCCAGGTCTTTCGTATATCAACCTTTCGAAAAACCCAGAAATTCGGAGCCGTCTGCTTGAAAGGGGTAAAAAGGCTCTCGATCTGCAAACCATCAGATACATGACCTACAGACCAGGCCATAGTAAACCCGATCAGCAAAACAGCACTTGGCGCACAGAGCATGTAAGTACACGGTCAATTGACCTCGATACACTTAATTTAACTGTTACATCTCCTAGGAGGAGCGAAGAGTCATAGTTGATCCGCACCTATACTGTCTAAGGAGGAGCTTTTGGAATGTTACCCCGCTGCCGGGGTATCAGAAGATAGCCATCGACGATCTTGAACAGGAGAAAGAGGCAGAGGAAGACGTCGAGAATAATGAAGAATTCTTGGAACCCGAGGCACGGATGCCACCGAGCCCGCGGTTGAGGGTTCGCACCAAAGCGAGGGCCCGTAGCATGGAGGTCAAAGGAGGCGATTCCACGAAAACAAAGTCTAACTGTGAGCTCAAATTCACCTCTGGCCGGACACAATCAGTCACAAACTGACGACTCAAGGGCGTGAGGACAAAAGAAGACCAAAGATCTCCCAGATCGAGCAAAACCGTAAAGTCGTTTTGCAAGATGAGAACAATCTTCTCATCATGAATCGCTACGTTGCTGGCTTTTCCCTCGATAGGCGGACATGGGGTATGACGGGCAACGCAAATCCATGAGGCGTGCCAGTTGCTAACTTGTCACTAAGACACATTCTATGTCGAGCACTTGTACCCTGTTGAAGCCGACGAGACTGTTTTCGAGAAAGTTGTACTCGATCCAGCAAAAAAGGATATCATCAAAACTCTAGTCGAGAGCCACAAAGATGGTACTAGCCACAACGCTGATCTAATCCGGGGCAAAGGTGAGAGAAAGGGAAACATTCTTGGTCTCGAAATTTGAACCGCTGATAGCAGATGCTCCTAGGCGAATGCCTCCTTATCCTCCTCAGCGGGCCCCCAGGTACCGGCAAAACATTGATGGCTGAGTCCCGTACGAAAACACCATCATCACCCTATCGATGACATCACTGACATCTACAGTTGCTGAACATCTTGCATGTCCACTCTTGAGGGCAGACCCTGCTTATATTCAACAAGATATGTTACAGATTATGCAAGGCTATGATGCCAGTCTCGGCCAGTTCCTGAAGGACGCCACAGAATGGGGTGGAATCGTACTCTTCGATGGTCAGTGTGGCCATTTGTTCTTGCATTGAACTTTGATGATTGCCGAAGCTGTCGGTTCTAACATAATACCAGAACCCGATTTCCTCTTTCAAACCCAGGAAGTGGGAGCCGATAGAAGCCAGTTGCTAGGTAAATCCTTGTATTTGATCCCTGGTGCCAGCCAACTAAAGCCACTGATCACATGATAGCTTTTCTACGACAAGCCGAGTACTTTAAAGGTAATTCTTATAGTTTTTACTGTTTCCTGGGGTCTTACTAAATTCTGAACAGGGATAATCTTCCTCACGACCAACCTAGGCCGAAGCATCGACCCGGCAGTCATCTCTCGTGCGCAGATACATATAAGGTTTCCGGCTCTGACACGGCCGCTGCGGATCCGTGTATGGGCAAATTTCGACGAGCGACTGCCAGAAGACGTGGGTGGTTTGACAGCGAGCGACATCGAACAGTTGGCGCGTTGGCGGGTCAATGGAAGAGAGATCAAGAACATTCTCAATATGTCGGTGTCTTGGTGCCGGAAGAAAAAGTGTCGGCTCACCGTGGCGACGATTGAGAACATTATGCGCACTATTTGCTCCTCAGCAAAACTAGACGATGAAGGATCGGGGTCGAATGGTCTGAATGGGACAGGGGAGGATGAGTCAATGAGCAATGAGCTTTCTTTACTGGAGTTATAACAAACAGGTCTGTGGAGCCGGACCTAATTGAGGAGGGCTAAGCTAAATGCCCTACGAGGTTGGAGGTGAGAAATTAACGAAAGGGGAATAATAGGCTCAGTAGCGCTCGTCATATTTACCCTTGAACCCATACGTTTAGGCTCCGTCTGCATCTCCCTCCTCGAGTGCGTCAGGCTGCGGACGACGTCACTTGTCTATGCGACACACGATAAACAAGGACTCTCATGTCTATGGTTCACCAATTGGAGCTACATGTTTGGAGGGGTAACGTGGGTAGAATATTCTTACGCTGACATGGCAGTCCATTTAAGTGTCGAGATCGTACAATTCCTGATTTGATCATTCCCGGACCTGCTAAATTTTCAGGGAGATTGCGAAATATGTGATCGTCAGCAAGAGTTTCGAACCCTTGGCCTGCATTACAGAAAATCTCAAGCGCTTCGGTTGAGGAGATTCGGAATCGTCTTAAGAGATGCATCCTCAATATGCCTGAATCACCTGCTGAAACAGGGATTCGCAAAACTGTTACAAGATCTCAACTGAGAGGCAGGTCGGATACTCTAGGTTGCTTTTCGAGCAAGATAAATCCTTCCCATAAATGCTTACGATTGGTTATCTGACACACCTATCAAGCTAATGCTGCTTTATCGATGGTGGAGGAGGCGGAAAACTTTCCTAATTAGGTATCGCTCTATCATCACAAGACTCAAGCCGTATCAACACTTTTATTAGCCTTCAAAACGTCCGGCTCGATTGAGCGAGCATCTTTGACGCGTCATTTGTTATCCTCGACGCTCGATAATCAAGCAACAACCCTTGAGTCGAGCGGGCCGGAATGAAAGCGTCCCGAACCCCCGGGGCTTGCGAGCAATGCGTTCAACGGAAGAGGAAGGTCTGTTGCCGCCCTGATGGCTACTATTCAAGTTCCGCCTGGAGGATCCCTGCTAATGTACCTCGGTAGTGCGACCACCAAAAACCCCGATGCTCCGGGTGCGTGCGACGGGGCACAGTCTGCACAAGGCAGGACTTCAAGCCCTGGAAGGTGGCAGTAGAACGGCAGGAACACAATTCTTCGACCGACAATTCTCCAAAAACTAAGAAGCGCAAAACCATGAGCCCGTGGGTACCTACGGAATCCACCGGTCAAGACGCAAACTTATCGGCAGTCGCGTTGAATGCAACAAACGTTGGCATTGAGGGCGACACCTTATTTTCTGGACCAATATCAGGGTCAGGATCAACACCAGCCCTCGAACTTCTTGCCTCTTCTCCTCTCCAGCCACTCTTTACTCCATCTTCGCTGCTGCTATTCCAGACACCTCAAGAGCAGTTGCTCTGGGACTACTTCATCAAGGACTCCAGCCGTCTTTTTCGATGCTATGATGTCCAAGAAGGCACGCTTGGCCGCCCGGAATGTATCTACTCTACCTTACTCCCGGCCATGGCTGCCTTTGATGGGACCATGAAGTCAGCAGTTTTGGCTTTCTCAGCATTTTGTTTCCAAGTTCAGCACGCCTCTACAACTACTTGTATTACGCCACGAAGCTTTTTTATGCAGGCCTTCTCAAACCTGACTGTGGCTACCGGTGACATATTCTTCACGGCAGAATCCCTCCTCCCTCAGCTTGCCGCTGCCCTTCTTCTCTACAGAGTAGACAGATCGTCTCGCGGTATTCTTCTTCTATTGGCTCGGGGGATCCTGAAATGCATCCAGAACACCGATACAAACCTGAAAAGGGACCAGCGGTATCTTGCCATGGCCGCCTTGCTGAAGTGGACGGATATTTGCACCCACAGCTCGCCTACCGCGCCGGGATTCATTATTGATGAGTTGAGCGAGGATCATGGGTTACTGACTGTCGATGATATTGAGGACCCTTGCTGTTTTTCTTCTAATTTCGCCGGCTGGATTTCGCATCCCATCTACGCTTTTTCTCAAAGATTGATTCAGCCACTCCTGAAGATTGGAAAGCTAGCCCAAAAGCGACGAGTTACAAATACACCGGGAAACATCGCTGAGGAGACCATCGCAGCCCTCGAAGAGGAACTCCTCGTAGCTCACGATAGCGATATCGAAGTCTATGGGAATGTGAGTTCCGAAGAGCCGGTGGGTCTCTTCCATGTCAACCAAGCGATGCATGCGGCCGCATCCATTATGTTCTACACCAGGCTGAGAGACCTACCATTCACGGCATCTCTGATCAGGCGCTTGGTATCCAAGGTCGAAGACCAAGCTGCTTGCATTGATATGACAAGCCTATGCAACCGTGCTTTGACATTTCCACTCTTTGTGGCTGGCTGTGAGGCCGCTAATGACTCCTCGCGAGCAGTCATCAGGCGACGCTTGGAACCTTGTATGAACGTCGACGCTGTTCAATCACAGACTCTAACGCAACAATTGGATAAAATATGGGAATTGAGGGATAATGAGCCAGGTCTTGTATGGGTTGAATGGACCAAAAGGCGTAAGTCAACCGCTCATTGTGCACCCGTTGCTGAGAAATATGCCCTATCAAGCAAACTAACATACACTCCATAGTGCATGGCGATCTGGAAGAGATGATTGTTTTTTAGTGTCTGAATGACCCTAGGACTCCCTCACCATCCTTAATCGCCTCGAACTTAGTTCTCATAAGATACAAGTTCGATCTTGCAACACATGTCTCTCGGCCTGCTTGTTAGCACAACATCGTCACCCTCCATACTGGCTGTCATGTCGTGTGCAGGTTTCGTGCGGTATTTGGAGTAAAGAGCATTGAGACAGGCTCTCATCTCGGCCATTGCAAGGCTAGCAGTGAGAGACGCAATGTTAGCATGAGAGCGTGCCGCTAGAGGGATGCGACCTACTTCTTTCCGATGCATGTCCGAGCACCTATTCCAAAGGCAAAGAAAAGCCTCTGGCGGTCACTATTTCCTTCACAGGAGAGCCACCGCTCAGGAATAAATTCGTCAGGTTGAGGGAATACACTTGCATCAAGGCGATGCATGCTGTAGGATGTGGAGCCTACGATGGTATGACCAGGGAGAAAATATCCGTCCATGAAGCGGCCTTCGTCGGGCACATATCGTGGCAGAGGACCTGTCCCGGGAGCCCAGAGGCGCAATGCCTCCTGGACAATGGCGCACAGATATGGTAGAGCATCCAGGCTGATGTCTGGGCTTCTAGCCAACAGTTCTTCATGTAGTCGATCCACCATGTCTTGGTTCTTTGGTTGGGAGAGTGCCCAGATCAGCCAACAAAGTGTGTCGCCTGTGGTTTCGATCCCCGCACCGATGTGATCGAGACACTCCGAGATGGCCAGTGGTCTATCAAAGCTTTCGAGCTTGAGAAGCTTTGCAGCTAGCGTGAAATCGGAGTGCCCGCCCATTTCCAGGGCTTTCTTGACATAGTCATTGATCATACTCCCGCCTTTTTGAAAACCTTCTGATGCGGGCGCAAATAACTCCCAAACACGAGCCAGGGCAGGTGCATAGTGCGCGAGATACATGCCTGGGAAACAGGGTGAGAAATAGCGGGAGCACTGGGATTAGGCACGATGGGAACGTACCTGTGCGAGGGTAGGCGTAGGAGAGAAGACGGACCATCTCCTTGTCTTCATCACCGTCCAACGAGTTGGTAGCATACGGATGAAACAGCATTACTGTTACGCAGTCTAGCGCATAAGCATGAAGATAGAGCTAGAATTGGACGTATCAATACCAACATATCGATGCGGCACGCCTACTTTAGGTGACCTACATATATATCGGCTGACCGCGTGCTTGCACATATTCTTGTGAATGTCTCGGCTCGCTCGGAGATTTTTTCGAGAATCTGGGACTTAAGGACAGTTGAGTTGGAGTATCGATCCGCCAGCTGTCTTCTTATTTCGCCGTGCTTGCCAGCGTCAAAGGCGGTGAATAGATTGCTGGGAAGGAGAGATATCAGTACGGCAGCGTCACCAAGTTGAGGATGCTCGAATCCTCGTATTGAACCTACATGTGGCCTTCCTGCTTGAATAGATGGTAAAGCTCCGTCTTCATGAAGTCTCGATTTCCCGTATTATATATCTGTTTCGCTGCAGTGGAGCTTGCGAAGGAAACCTCGTTACGGCCAAGCTGCACCACGGGACCGTACCGGAGGTGCAGACGGTGAATCCAAGGAGACTTGGTGCCAGTAAACTCGTGGTACTTGACGAAAGCAGTGTTCAGCTTAAGATACCAAGGTCCGGGCACTTTGTACATGTGAAGGAGATTTGTTCGGCGCAGCCAGAAGGATATGAGGCCGAGGGCAACTGCTAATGACAGCAACAGCTGAGCGGGTGATCTGTCAGCCAATGGCGGCCATTTCAAAGATGGTGGATTTTCGAGCATGATTGATTGCTGAATACTGGGTATTATGCAACAGCTTAGTGACGCTAGACGCTGGCAAAAGTTGGCATGGAAGAAAATGAAGAAGATCAGGAAGGCCTGACTTTACGCCACTTTATACAGACTAGCAGGAAACCATAGTCAAGTCTAACGGCTGTCCCGGACGCGCGTAGTAGCAGTAACGACAATCACCCATTATACCAAGTAAGGTAAGTTCATCCGCCTTGAATCTCCATTGACTCGTCTCTTGGCTGCCATTCAGATAGACAGATTGACCTCGGCCAAGATAGGGGAGGGTGGGCGTTCCACTATTACCCAATTGGGAAATTCTTCCACTAGCTATGAAACGAATCCCCCAGGGAGCGGTAGAACTAACGCGTTCAAGTATTTCTTCCCCCTCATCTAACTATAGTATTTCAGTTCTATCTTATCTTTTGACCTGGAATCGTGGAACTCTGGTCTCCATCTGCCATCGAATGAAGCATAAAATCTGGGTTAAGACTGCAACATCCGGCGAAGTTAAGAGACAACCTCATCAGATCGTTTGATTCACCATTCTTATTTCTTCTTCTCATATCTTTGTCGTTCCATATGGAGCAGAACACGAACGCAGAAGGAGTCATTGCCAAGCAATTCAACGCCTTCAAACTTGGTCTCTTTGCCATCATACTTCCTAAGTAATAACATACCTGCGTGGCAACTCAGCGGCATAAGTCTGACGGTCTTAGTGTCTGGGCGTTTGCAGCAACAGGTTTGGTCATTGGTATCGCCGGTGGTGGCCTTCCTGTTCTCATCTGGAGCTCCTTGATCGTCGGATTGCTCCTCACATTACTCGTCGTATCTTTTGCGGAGTTTGGCTCTGCATATCCCTCGGTGGCCGGCTGCTTGTTCATCGCTTCTAAACTCGGAGGCCCCAAATATGGTCACATTTGCGTGAGTCCCTACCACTTGACAAGGAAATTGATGATAAGATTTCTCTATTAATTTCTGACATGGTTCCAGGGATATTTGACAGGCGGCAATCATGCCCTTGCATCTTTGATCACACCCGCCTGCTTGATCGCATCTCACGCCTCCTTCATCACGACGATCGCCCAACTTATGCATTCTGATTATGAACCAAAGAAATGGCATGCATTTCTTCTCTATCAAGCCACCAATGTCCTGATATCGGTGACGTGCTTCAAGTGCACTCGGGTCTTGGACAAGGTGGCCGTAGTGGGTAGTACGTATGGCATTACCTCTCTATAAAACAACCCGACTTACTCGAGTCTAGGCATTATAACATTTGCTTTGTTTTTCACCGCCGTTGGGGTGATTCTTGGTTGCGCAGATCCCCTAGCTTCTTCTGAGTAATCATGGCCTGCCAACTTGAACAAGAGTACGAAATGCGCTAACGAACATACTAGGGTTGTATGGTCAAAGATTGAAAACGAAACTGGCTGGCCGACAGGCCTTGCATTCTTACTTGGAGCCGCATCTCCATTGTCCGGGTACGGTCCTACGCATTGGGTTTTGAACATGGCCGAGGATGTGAAAAATCCACGACGTGCCATTCCCATCGCGTTCATGATGCAACAAATCGGAAGCATCGTCACGTAGGCACTCTCATCTATTATGACCATAACTGATGTTAATTTGGTCTCTAGCTTATTCGCTTTCTTTGTTGCCATTGGCTATGGGACAGGCAGCAACTGGCAGGCTATTGTCAACACCCGTTATACCGCTCCCATGGGTGCTGTGTTCGAGCAATCAACAGGCTCGAAAGCCGGTGCTGCGGCACTGATGGCGATTATGTTTGCTCTTTCGATCCTTACGGCGGCATCATATATGACTGCGGGATGTAGGCTGATCTACGGGTTTGCGCGCTCGGATGGCTGTAAGTTTTTTCCCATTTCCAATTGAATCAACGCGAAGGTAGAGCTCATATTGCAAGAAGTTCCGTTCCAAACTTGGTTCACAACATACGATGTTAAAAATCAAATTCCTAGCAATATCGTCTACGTTGTCATTGCTATGAATACCATTCTAGGTATCCTCGAACTTTTCAGCCACACGGGTATTGCCACCCTTGTTGGTGCCGCTACTGTGTTATTCACAATTGGTTATCTACCAATGTTTGTGGCTTACCTCGCAACTGGAGGGAAGTTTCTGGGAAACCAAGGATGGTTCAAACTGCCGCGCTCCGCGAGCCTAGCTCTAGGCGCTTTTAACATTTTCTCGATCCTGGCACAGTCTGTTGTCTTGTGCCTGCCTCCATCCAACCCTATAACCGCTGAGAACATGAACTGGGCATCTGCTGTGGCGGGTACTCTACTTATGATCTTGATCACTGTTTTCTTTCTTTATGGCCGACAGAGATATAATTCTGGGGATGATTTGAGAATCCACGAGGATGATGTGATCGACGGTGTGGCCTCTGATACCGAGGTTAAAGGAGAAACTAGGAAGAAGTTTTGAAGAGTGTTCATTGAATTAGTTGAAGGTCCCATAGAAATGATCGGGGTCCCGGAACTAGGTTGTGCCCGTCCAATCGCGCAGCCAAGGCCATAGCCCGAGGAAACTTTGGGTCCTGATGTTATAGGAGATAAAGGATTCCAACTGTCCATTACATGTTCTCATGGTGATCCTGCCTTAGTACTATGCTCGTTGGCTTGTATCTCTCTGAGTCTGTGGTGTTCTTGTTCTGTCGTGATAGGATGGACACATTTGTACTATTCGGGTCGCAATGGGTGGATGCTGGTCGCGTGTAAATGTTGGCGCACATTTTGAGGCACTCCACAGGAGGTAGGATACGAAAGATTACCCCAGGGCAATAATTCTCGCAGTACATGCTTTTGCACGATCTTAGTTCTTCCAAATATTCAGTTCCTCTTAAACATTGCATCTTGCTTACTGGTCAACCTACTTGATCTACCAGTAAAAGCCATCAATAACAGGGGCGAGGTCGAAGTCAGAGCAACACTACTGCCCGAGGCTCTGAATTAGTGCCAAGTTGACCTAGCAGACATCGAACGTCTCTTGACGGCGAATCGGGACGATAATAACGACTATGATGATAAGAAGGGGATGCAGAAGGCGCCAGAATCGGGACGCAATTCCCTACGACCTAATGTTGGCGAGGACATGCTCGGGAAGCAATGGTGTTTCCATAGAGGAGGGCTTCGACAATGAAACGGATGCGTCAAGTCTGGTGAACTAGTAAGCATAGGCCAGCTTGGAGAGAAAACAACGAGGCCTGACATGTTTTAGAGCTCAAGAAATGTTCGCATCCAGTAGCTGCTACAACAGCTGGTGTGGGCATCGAGTCAATCTTCGACCAGATTATGACCAATACAATCATTCAACTTGGTAGGATTGAACAACACCATTTCCCCTTAACCACTAAAACGCTAGCCGTCTCAAGCCCCGCGGGCCCGCGGCTGTGGACTGTCTCCACAGAGGTCTAAGCTAGAGTCAAGCGGTGCGCGGAATGATTCAGCCGCGGCATTTCACGTTTCACGCCCTCGCTCAGCACGGAAACTTCCATCTCACCTCAATTGACCACAACTCTTCAACATAAGCAGTGGTAACAACTCATCTCGATAAAAATGGATCGTGCTTTGGAAGGTTATTCTTCGTACATCGGTCGACCCGTATCAGACCTGCCAACTCCTGCGCTTATCATCAGTTTGCCGACCGTGCAGAAAAACATCAGTACACTCTACCAACATGTTGAAAGACTCGGGATTGGCTTTAGGCCCCATGTCAAGACACTCAAGGTAACGTGCCCGGGAGAAGTGCCATACTATAAAAACCTACCGTATGCTGACCGTCACTGATAGACGTTGGAAATCACGCGCATGCTCCTGAACGAAGGAAAATACCGCGGAATAATTGCCTCGACAATTCGTGAGATCCGAGGAGCTTTGCCTCTAGTCGAAGAAGGGCTTCTGGATGATGTGAGCAGATGTCCTGGTACCTTGCGTCGCGCAATTGCTGATACCGACGTCAACGAAGGTGCTCTATGGGCTGCCAATTTATCCTGGAGCGTTGCGGGAGCTTGTGAAGCTCCGGGAAGACGTCCGCATCCTGCTCATGGTAGATAATGAGCAACAGATAGACATCATCGAGAACTCGGGTTCTCAGCCATGGGATATCTTCATCAAGCTTGATGTCGGCTCGCACCGAGCGGGCATTGCAGCCAACAGCCCAGAGCTGGAGCGCCTTGTTGCAAAGGCAGAGCAATCCGATGCTGTGAATATTCATGGCTTCTACTGCCATGCCGGCCACTCTTATGCCGGTCGCTCTCTGGCCGAAGCGGAGCAAACACTCGATATTGAGATTACAAGCGTTTTGAACGCCGCGGCGCTTCTACCTGCCAGTCGCCAAGTCACGGTCTCTATTGGGGCGACTCCAACCGCGCACGTTATTCAGAACCTCAAGGCGAAGGCACCATCCAATGTAAACATTGAATTGCATGCGGGTACGCGACCTAAGAAAGCTTTTCCGACGCATAGGGTTAAATGCTAACAAGACTGACCATCAGGCAATTTTCCTTGCAACGATCTCCAGCAATTATCCACAAAATTAATCAGCGAGAACGACCAGGCCATCCGTGTTGTCACAGAAGTGTGCGGTGTCTACCCTCAACGAAACGAAGCCCTGGTCAATGCTGGCGCCATTGCTCTTTCTCGGGAAACAAGCGGCTACCCAGGGTTTGGTCGAGTGGTAGGTCAATCGCCCTGGACTGTTGTTCGACTATCGCAGGAACACGGAATCATTGGCACGTCCGATGATTTGAGAGTGGAAGAGACTTTTAGTATTGGTCAGCGAGTGGACTTGTACTGCAACCATGCCTGTATTACCGCTGCGGCATTTTATGTCTACTTTGTTGTTGACGAGAACGATATTGTCAGAGAGGCCTGGCTACCCTGGAAGGGCTGGTAGAGTGTTGCACTGGGAACTATTATAAGAAAAGCATGGGGGCCCAAGCAAACTAATCTTCCGGTTCAATTCCCGTCAACTTCTTGTTTGATTGATTGTGTAGTAGATGAGAGGAGAGGGTTTAGAGGGGTCGCAGGTGTCTCATTGGTCCGTTTCATTCGGACTCACAGTCACTGCCTTGGATGAAGAAATGCGGCTCCATCCCCGCTTTCACACACCTGCAAGTTGGTGAACAAACCAAACAACCACGCACAAGATGTCAAGTCCTGGCTTATATGATTCTACACCTTTGTCTGCTGACTCAAGAGCCATCAGGGTTTTAACCCTCGCCTCATCCCAGCGACCAGATGATCCTCTTGTAGGCACGATGCGGGTGGTTTCTCTTCAATTCTTAATTGAAGGTCAACTACCCGAGTATAGCGCCTTGTCTTATGTTTGGGGCGACTTTGCATTGCCTAAGGACGTGCTGTATTGCAATTTAGTGGAACTCCTAATCACGCGGAATTGCCGTAAAGGTCTTCGAAGGCTCCGCTCCTTATACGGAGAGATATCCCTCTGGGTAGATGCCATCTGTATTGACCAGAAGAACGACGATGAGAAAGGTCAACAGGTCGAGCTTATGGGCGAAATATACACATGGGCTCGTGTGGTGTATATATGGCTCGGAGCTGTGACTCCGGGAGTTTCCAATTCATTTAGCCTTTTCGAGGCAGCGGCAAAGGCGAACTTTCTACCGCTCCGTCGAATACGAGCCAGCCGGGGATGGTTTCAAATTTTACACTTCAACTTCATCTCCCCAGCAGACTTTCTCAGACTTCTCTACACGTCCTGGTTCTGGCCGAGTTCAATAGCGCATCTCTGGTATTTGAATGCTTTCAACGAGATCCTAAAGCAGGACTGGTTCCTACGTGCTTGGACGTTCCAGGAGGCGATCCTCTCCAGCGAATCGATCATAGTCACAGAAACAGAGACATTCTCATGGTCCAAGCTCGTGCGAGGTATCACAGCCTTGCGGTTCGTGTGTGGGGAACCGAATGAGCGTGGGTTTGATGGGTATTCGGTATTTCACTACGACAGGCTGGATAAACAATACTCTGGTGCACTTCACGTAAGTCAATCACGATTGCGCGACATGCCATTTGCGTCTCATGCTTTGGATCGTCTGGTCGCCTCCTGGATGTTGATGCCGAGACCGACACTAAAACGCCCCGGTCAAGACGTCGAGGGGACGATTGTGGCACAGTCGGCTTTTGAGATTCAAGAGAATTATGCTCGCCGTTTCCGCGTTCCATTCTTCAATAGTGCTGACGGGCTACACCTTATATTAGTGGACTTCATGATTGTCCTACTGGCCCATAGTCCTCTCATTATCTTCGTTATGATATATGATGCAAATCACTACCCCAACAGCGATGGAGTCGCACCCTGGCTAATAGCATGGCTTATGACCATAACATTTGTTTCTATGCCACAGTTGCTGTTGGTATCAAAGTCGATGCGCTTCGTGGATTATCTCTTTGAGGAGTGGGACACTGAGAGCTCAAAAGCCATTCTTCTCGAAAATATCATCCAGAGCTTGAGGGACAGGAAAGCAAAGGTTTCTCATGATAAATCGTATGCCCTGTACGGCATTCTTACAAGACTGGGGATAGAGGTCGCCAAGCCCGACTACAGCAAGACGCCGGCCCAGGTTTATCAGGAGCTCATCCTTACTCTATTGAATTGGTCCCCCGCAGCTCTTGTGCTCCTCCTCGATGCTGGCACAGAACCTGAGAGCAACAATGAAAACGATACGGCGCCGTCGTGGGTTCCAAAATGGGATAAAATGCCTCCTAAGCCTACGATATCGTCCAATTATTTTCTCAGAGGGCCTTACAGAGACATGGATGCAACACCCGGCTCTAAACCACGTTTTCTCCTTGATCCAAGTTGCAATAAACTCACCATTCTGGGAAGCTGGAAGGGCACCATTCACTATTGTACAAGAAGATTCTTGATTCTTGAACTGTCACTCCTTGAGGCCGAAAGAGTTCAGGATCTAAAGCCTATCCTCGCACCACTGGAATCGTTGATGGCCTATCTTTCTGCCATTGGCTCTATCGCTAGAGCTACCAGCGCCTTGCGAACCAACATGTCTAGATCCCTGGGACCTGGTGAATACGGCCATCAGTGGTATTCCAGTACTAGCCGATCGCAGGTCATAGACCCATTTTTACGCAATGTATTAGACCTGTTATTTGTGACGTCCCAATCGGTCCTGATCGGCTGTAAAGATCCCTCGATAGAGAGGATGGAACGCCTGATTCGGATCTTGTTAAGGGAGGAGAGCCGAGGACCGATCCGGATGAGCTCTGTACGGGCAGTCGATGACGTGGCCTATACTCTTTTTTCAGACAGGGAAGATCTGGCCTACTTTATTGAGCTGGTCAATGATCTAGCTGTCAACGATCGTCGGCTATTTATCACAACCGACGGCTTTCTGGGATGTGGTTCTAAAGGTATTGTCGAAGGAGACAGAATCATACTAGCGGCAGGGATTCCGGCTCCAATGGTATTGCGCCCCGCCAGCACGACAGTCCCGAATGAGTATGTTGTAGTTTGTTCGGCATTTGTTCTGGGCTGGATGGATGGAAGGATGCTTTCGTACAAAGACATGGAGCCCGTTACCCTTGTCTGACGAACACTCTGTTGTATTGTCCATAGAGTGTTAGAAACAAAAAGAAATTTGCTGATTGAGGCTCATGGGTTATTTGAAGCATCAGCAGCGATGGAAAAGACATCCAAAGTCATTCACGCACAGAATCACACTCCACACGTTTGAAAGATAGACTACGAAGATGTTTATGGTAAAATTTGGGTGTCATATTGCCTACATGCTGAATGAATTCAACCCTCGAAAGCTGGATGCCTGATAAAGCCCGAGGCCCCGAATGATGAGCTAACCATGAAGTACCTCTCTCGTGTCAATCTTGGTACTGTTGACAGTGACTGGTGGCTGCAAGCCGATACGGAGAACTCTAGGGTACGGTGTAAGAACAGGGGTTTCGAGAAGCATCAAGCTCAGATCCAGTTCAGGTTCGAGCTACGGAAAGAGGAGATAGACATTTCATGCACCATAGGAAAGATAAAAGCTGGCCTACCACAAAACACGCATTTGCTGAAGTGAGCTGCTTGCACTGCAACCCACAGTACCCTACGGGGCTTAGTGAGGTCTGTTGTGTCTTAAAGCCTCCTCATTTCAAGCAAGGCGCTTTTTTACTCAATAGATTACGTATCCCAGAAAATGAGCGCTCTTTAGTTAATAGATCGTTGCCTGGAGAGCTGTCTGATGATACGCATTCTTGGCCAGCTCAACTCTGAGAGAATTCGGGCAACCCATGTTATACATTATGCTATGCGTCTCAGACAAGGAAGTGACGATGGCGAGGCAGCTGGCGTGGCATCGGAGTGGCAGACCGTCGCGAATCAAGGGGTAGCAATGTCGCATTGACCAGATACTCCTTGGAAGATCTAGGCCCTCGTCCAGGTACTAGGAACATTTTTGAGCACTTGA